>CM056052.1:229949870-230549870 GCA_029574335.1 Rana kukunoris
CACCACCCTTTTGTACCCTGAAACCCCACCAGAAATTCTTCGCACTGATTTCGTGAGCAGACTCCACGAACGCCACTTTCCTGACAGAATCCCCCCCCATGAAAATGGGCGCAAACGCCAGAAGAAATGTCGGGTGTGCGCCAGAGGAGGAGTCAGAAGAGACACCACAGTTTATTGTCCCGATTGTCCCTCCCAACCAGGCCTCTGTTTAGGTGCATGTTTCCGCCGTTACCATACTGCTCCAAATTATTAGGTAAACAAAATTCAAATTCCCTGTCATTTTCCGCCACACCCCTTATGCCACTGCACTGTACATACCTCTGCCTTCTCCGGAACCGACCCTGGACTGTTATATGACCACGCTTTTGCCTAATGCTAAAAATACCTCTGCCTTCTCCGGAACCGACCCTGGACTGTTATACGACCACGCTTTTGCCTAATGCTAAAAATACCTCTGCTTTCTCTGGAACTGACCCTGGCTTGTTATACGACCACGCTTCTGTCTAACGCTTAACTGTACTTACCTCTGCCTGCTCTGGAATTGACCCTGGACTGTTTGACCACGTTTTTTTGCCTGCCCCTTGGATTGATCTTTTACCCTGCTATGCTAGTGGGAACACAGGGGTCTCACACATGTGAGGGGCTCCAGAATTGTTTTTCTGGATGAAAAAAACTAATTTTTTAGTTTTCTCATTCCCAGATTAGGGTCTGGTTGCCCGGAGGCTTCAAAGAGATTTGGGTGGGAGAAGCCTCTACCCCTGTCCCCATTCTTTCCTGGCCCGCTACTTGGACCCGCTTACTACCAGGACAAATGTTTTCTCACTGCTGGAAATGTTTCTACTTGCACTGGCCCTGGACTATATATGGACAGTATCCCTGCCTGTACTGACTATGGACAATATTCATGCCTGCTGCCTGGACAATTCCATTCATTGTCGCTGACCACGTCCCTGCCTGCTGCCTGGATCAGGGCTCTCCTCCTGTGGACAATTGGACTACTAAAAACACAGGTAATCCTTTTTTTTTACCCATTACTCAGCAGAATGTATTTTAGGGTGTAACTATTGGTATGTACATGCTGTGTTAGAAAAGGGCCTTCAAAAATGTGATAGATTGTAAGGAAATTGGATGTGTAATTTGTGTCCCTACAACACCTGATGGTGCTTCTTGGATGTTGGGTCTCTATGTGGCCAGGCTGTGTAAAAGTCTCACACATGTGGTATTGCCATACTCAGGAGGAGCAGCAGAATATATTTTGGGGTGTAATTTTTGCTATGTACATTCTATGTGTTGGAAATATCCTATAAATGGACAACTTTGTGTAAAAAAAATGTGTTTTCATTTTTTTTCCACATTTTCCAAAAACATCTGCAAAAAAGTTAACTGTTCAAAAGACTCATTATGCCTCATAGATTGTACGTTGGGGTGTTAGCTTTCCAAAATGGGGTCACTTTGTGGGCGTTTCCATTGTCCTGGTGCTCCAGGGCCTTCAAAAGTGTAATAGGTGGTTGAGAGATTAGATGTGTAATTTATGCTCCTAAAATGCTTGAAGTTGCTACTTTGGTGTTGGGCCTCTGTATGTGGCCAGGCTGTGTAAAAGTCTCACACATGTGGTATCGCCATACTCAGGAGGAGCAACAGAATATATTTTGGGGTGTCATTTGTGGAATATACATGCCATGTGAGAGAAATAACCTGTTATAATGACAATATGGTATGAAAAAAATAAAAATAAAAAAAAAATCTTAATTTTGCAAAGAATTGTGGGAACAAATGACAACTTCAAAACACTAACTATGCCTCTTACTAACTACCTTGGAATGTCTACTTTCCAAAAAGGGGTAATTTGGGGGGTATTTGTACTTTATTGGCTTGTTATGGTCTCAAGAAATGAGAGAAGCTGTCAGTACTTCAGGTGTGATCAAATTGTTCAATTTTCAGAAATTGGTACCATAGCTTGTAGACCCTATAACTTTCACCCAGACTAAATAATATCCATTTTTTTTTTTTTTTTTTTACCAAAAATATGTAGCAGTATACATTTTAGGCCAAATTTATGAGGAAAATGTACTTTCTTACAAAATGTTATGTTGATAGAAATGAAGAAAAATTCATTTTTTTACAAAATTTTCGTTCTTTTTTTCATTAATAGCGAAAAAATAAAAAACCGCAGAGGTGATCGAATACCACCAAAAGAAAGCTCTATTTGTGGGAAAAAAAGGACAAAAATTTCATTTGGCTATAGTGTTGTATGACTGAGTTATTGTCATTCAAAATGTGAGAGCACCGAAAGCTGGAAATTGGTCTGGTTATTAAGGGGGTTTAAGTGCCCAGTGGTCAAGTGGTTAATAGCATCTACTGCAAAGCAGAGAGCCCTTGGGAGGTCAGCCAATTCACGAGCTTGCTGAGCCGGTATGTCCCTTAATATCTGTTTAGTCTGATCCTTTAAAGCCTGACAAACGCCAATGGCTGCCACCGCTGGCTGAACCACGGCACCTACTGTGGTAAAAGAAGCCTTCAGTAGGGTCTCCAACTTTTTGTCGACTGGATCTTTAAACATCTGGACATTTTCAACCGGACAGGTCAGGGATTTATTTACGCAGAAAATGGCTGCGTCCACGGTAGGGAGTGCCCATTTCTTTGCAAATTCCTCTTCCATAGGATAGAGAATAGTGAACCTTTTAGGAGGGATAAAAATCCTATCAGGTCGAGCCCAATCCTGAAAAATCACGCTCTCCAGAAGGGGTGAACCGGAAAAGACGCACCACTCAACGGTGCCTTCAAGGAACCTAAAGAGGATACAGCGGGGGCTAATTGTTCTGACACTGGAAGTTTAAAAGCAGTGCGAACCATATCTGTCAGAGACTGGATCCACAGGCTCTCCGCTTGAGAAGCCGAAAAAATTTCATCTACAGTGGAACCCTCAATGTCTGAACCGTCGGGACTCGGGTCCGCTTGATCCCCCTGTGGGTCCAATTCCTCCGAAGAGAGGACCTCTGCATCTGAAAACACCAATCTAGGTGACGGGGATCTAGCCCGCTTGCCACCTGGCAAAGAGCGGGCAATTAAAGCAGTTAACCTTTGCTCTAGCCCACCCAGGGTGGTCGCTAGCATTTCTTCCGTAACGTAAACGGGAATGGGTTGATTGGGGGCCGCCTCTGCCCCTAGCACCCTCAATGGCTCCTGCAACATGCTGTTCGGTGGTCTATCTGGTGAGGGTGGGACCGCTAGAGCCTGGCCCAAATCCTCTGACCCCGATGGAGACCCCTTTAGTTTTTTGGTACCTTTTGCAGCCTTAGCTGGTCCTGATCCCTTGGGAGCCATTGCACAACCTTTAGACACCCCTACAGCCAACATCCAACTGTTGTAGCTAGAAGTGAACCATTAATAAGAACAGGCTATGGTAAAAAAAAATCCAAATTTTCATACGCCCGAGAAGGCGGCAATACCGAAAAAGTCCTGTGAGTATTGCCACACCAATGCCCGTTAGCTGGAGCCCAAGGTTGCACCGACTCAGATACTGCCAGATCTAAGGCTGAGTCCCTTTAAGAAAAAAAACTTTTTTTTTCCTCTGGTCAGTATGGAGCCAAGTCCAGACCTGAAGATCCACAAACCCCCACTGGGTGTCACTGTATAGCCAGAAATGGCTCAGCTGCGCGCTCTGTGTCCTCAGCCTCCTCTGCTTTCAGGAGGGAATGACCAGCCACAAAATGCTTTGCTGCTTTAACTGAGACCTGACGCTGCTGGCCCCGCCCCCCCCCCCACGCACGCTGACGCTGTAAAAGGCGGCGCGCGCGCCCCCCCCCACGCTGAAACCAACATGGAGGAAGCAGAAAGCAGAGGAGAAGCCTGGACCAGCGCTAGCAACCCAACAGACACCAGGCAAGACACTAATCTTATTGTAGTGCACACAGAGGAAGCTGTCCCCATAGGCTTCCTAAGAAACAGGAGTTTTGCCAGCATTTCCTCCTTATAGCACGTGGGGCTGCAGTATCATGCTAACAGGCAGATCTGGGGGGAGTAGTAAATACATATCTTTAAAAGCATTCATATACCTACATGTTATCTGGGTAAACATTAGTACATCCCATCCTGCCTCAAAAGACATAGTGGAGATAGTGGCTGATGCACAAGCATACCATTAGCCGACCCAGAACCCCCAGGGGGATACCCACTGTCGAACCAAGTCCCGCAGGTTCCCTCTTACCTGCTCCACCCCGCAGGGTATTGCAAAATGCAAGAGGCCCAACCTTCCCCCATCTCCGTGGGTATTGTCTTGGACCTTCAGGGACCGGGGTCCTGTGTTAAGGAACCCACACACTGGACCTATATAGCATCCTGGCATCAGTAGCGTTTAGTTCTTGGAAGAGACCAAGGCACTGGAGCCCAGAATCCAGCCCTCCAAGGAGAGGCATTATAGGCAAAACCCCACTCCAGCAGGGCCCGGATACCGTACACCTTGGCTTTGAAGCACTTCGGACGGATCCGGCTAGCTATCCTGGGTCCCGAGACCTCCGAGGGACAGCTAGACGTGACCAACACCTAAGACACTGGCGAAAAAACTGAAGCACTCCCAGTGGGAGGGGGTTATATAGGGAGGAAACTTCCTGTGAAATTGATTACACCAGTGTCCATCACCTAAAGGTACCCATATAACCCAAGTGTAATGGCTATGCGCTCTGTGTCCCGTGATGTACGATAAAGAAAAAATATTTGGGTACAACATTGCATTACCATGCAAATGTGGTCATACACTATATGAAAAATCTTTAAATGCGGTCATTTAGACAGTTTGTTTTTCGGCCAGTTAAGACCCGGACCATTATGCAGGTAAACGACCTTGCCCCTTTTTGCGATTCGGCAATGCGTCGCGCTTTAACCGACAATTGCGCAGTCCTGCGACGTGGCTCCCAAACAAAATTGGCGCTGTTCCCAAACAGAGCTTTCTTTTGGTGGTATTTGATCACCTCTGCGGTTTTTATTTTTTGCGCTAAACAAAAATAGGAGCGAAAATTGAGAAAATATATTTTTTTACTTTTTGCTATAATAAATATCCCCCAAAAAATATACAAAAAAACTTTTCCTCAGTTTAGGCCGATACGTATTCTACTTATTTTTGGTAAAAAAAAGAAAAAAAATTGCAATAAGCGTTTATTGATTGGTTTGCGCAAAAGTTATAGCGTTTACAAAATAGAGGGATAGTTTTATGGCAATTTTTGTTAAGTTTTTTTTTACTAGTAAGGCCGGCGATCAGTGATTTTTTTCGTGACTGCGACATTATGGCGGACACTTGACACATTTTTGGGACCATTGTAATTTTCACAGCGAAAAGCGCTATTAAAATGAACCGATTACTGTGAAAATGACAATGGCAGTGAAGGGGTTAACCACTAGGGGGCGCTAAGGGGTTAAGTGTGCCCTAAGGGAGCGATTCTTACTGTAGAGGGGCGTGGCTGTAGGTGTGTCACGTCACTGATCGTCATTCCCTATAAAAAGGAACAGATGATCAGTGACACTGCCACAGAGAACGGGGAAGGTGTGTTTACACTCCTCTCCCCGTTCTTCCGCTCCTGTGACCTGATCGTGGAAAACCGGCAGCAATCAGGTCCACAAGTCCCGCGAGCACAGAGCTTCGGACCTGGTCGCGAGTGTGCAACCCACGGCTGGACACTTAAAGGGCAACGTACCTGTGCGTGCCTGTGCCCAGCCGTGCCATTCTGCCGACGTACATCGGCGTTAGGGCGTCCTTAAGTGGTTAATGGATACAAATCGGTTGGGACGATTGAGCCAAAAACAAAGGACACATTTGGAAATCTTCTGCCAAACGAACGATACATTGAAAGGATAAAGGATTTGTAAAGGAAAAAGAATGTTTTGCCTAAAATGAATGTCTGCAAGGTAGACAGACAGAATAGTGTAATGGTTCTGTTAAAAATGCCTATTAAATTCCTTCATCTATATCACCGCTGGCGTTCTAGTTTCTGTTCTCTCATTCACTTGCTGGTTTGCAACTCATGTAAGAATTACATTTCCCAGTAAGAATTGCGGCACGCCCAGTCAGAGGCATTGCTAGGGGGGTGCGGTCCACACCCGGGTGACACTTTTAGAGGGGTGACACCATCCCGATTTTTTTTTTTTGCTGACATGTATTATGGTCAGTGCCAGACTGGCAGATTTCTCGGGAAATCGGGAGAAATCCTGGTAGGCTGCCTGTAATGTGGCCGGTTTGAGTTACGGGGCTGCAGCGCTCTGTCCCCTCTCTCCTGTGTATCATCATCACAGAGCTTGCTGGCTGGGTCTGTGTTCGGCGATGACACTAACACAGTCCCGCCCCCCTAGACCGGCTCATGTGATAGTAGATAGAATCAGTAATCAGCCTATCACACGAGCCGGTCTAGGGGGGCGGGACCGTGTAACAGCTTTATCGCCAAACACAGACCCAGGCTGACCAGCTCAGTGAGGATACACAGGAGATGTCATGGCGGCCGAACAGCAAGCCAGAGGTGCTTAATAGGAGCCGGATCGCATATAGGCTGCATATAGAGGAATTGAGCCGTCTATATTCCTCCATACAGCCGCAGAATGCTTGCAGGAGGGAGGGGAATCAAGCATTCCACGGCTGTATGGAGGAATATAGACCGCTCAATTAATCTATATGCAGCCCCCCCTGCTTCTCCTCCTATCAGGTTCTCCTTGAAGCTTCCCCCAGTGTTCTCCCCCACCACAGTTCTCTCTACCCCTGTTCTTTCTGCCCCCTCTGATCCCCCCCATCCTTCTCCAGCCACCATCCCAGTGTCCCCCCCCCCAGTGCTCTCCACCCCCCCCAGTGCTCACTACCCCTGTTCTCCCCCCAGTGCTCTCCACCCCTGTTCTCTCCACCCCCCCCCCGTGCTCTCCACCCCTGTTCTCCCCACCCCCCCAGTGCTCTCCACCCCTGTTCTCCCCACCCCCCCAGTTAGAGTTGCCACCTCATCCCTTTAAAAAGGAAACACATAGTAATTACACAGGTTCTGGGGCTAATTTAATGTCGATAAGGCACCAAGTTTATTTAGCACCTTAATCAGCCAGAGAACCTGTGTAATATGTGTTCCTTTTTAAAGGGATGTAGTGGGCAACCCTACCCCCAGTGCTCTCCACCCCCCCCCCAGTGCTCTCCACCCCCCCCCCCCCCACCCCACCCCCCCCCCCCCGGCAATTCCCCCACCTTCCCCCCGATCTCTCCACCTTTGTTTTTTCTGGCCCCCACTGGTGCTCTCAAGCTCCCCCCATTGCTCTCCACTCCCCCCTGCTCTTTGTTCCCCTCAGTGCTCTCCAGCCCTGTTCTTTTTGCCCCCCCCCAGTACTCTCAAGATCCCCCTTAGTGCTCTCCAGCCCCCCCCCCCCTCAGCCTCCCATGCTCTCCCCCCATGTTTTTTTGCCCCCCCCCAGTGCCCTCAAGCCCCCCATCCCTGTGATCTCCACTCCCCCTGCTCTTTGCCCCCACCCATGTGCTCAGAGGACAGGCTGGACTGGGGGCAGAAAATGATGGCTGAAGGTGCAGGTGGCCAGGGACCACTCCATCTCACAACAAACAGATCTTCTGGAAGGAGCACCATTTCCATCCAAAACGAGCCTGGGCACAGTGGCGGCATTTGCCTGGGCACAGTGGCGGCATTTGCCTGGGCACAGTGGCGGCATTTGCCTGGGCACAGTGGCGACAATTGCTGGGCACAGTGGCTGCGTTTGGCATGGCACAGTTAAAATAAATAAAGTTCTTTAACAGTTTAAGCTTTGAATTCTATTTTCATATGATTTTGTTATTCAAATTTGCTGGTTTTGATTGACAGTTATTAACGGCACTACTGTTGCCAATATATGCAGTGTTATTAGGGGGGGGGATTATTGGGGGGTGACACCATGTTATACAGCACCAGGTGACACCAACCCTAGTGACGCCACTGCGCCCAGTAATTCACACCTCCTTGAAGTCTAACATGTAGAGAGCGTCCTGCCACACAGATGTAGTTCCCAAGAGGGGGCGAGCACATCACTGACCACCGCAGTAAAGCCTCCCTTCACTGTGGTGAGTAACAATCAAACAAGCAGAACAATGAACAAAACAGAGAAGAAGAAAGAGCAACTTCTGAGCAAAAATGAACAATGAGGAAGTAAAAAGAGGAATGTCTGCAGGTAAAGGATGCTTATTATGGAAAAAAAAAATTCCCTTTACAACCGTTTTAATGTGTTTCCCTTCCAAACTGTTTTCACTAGGCATTTGTAAAAATAAAAAAAATAAAAAATTAAACAATAGATTCATGTCCACTGAACGATTTATCGGCCATTACATGAGGGCACTATCATTTGCTCACAGCTGACTGAATTATTTTGAAAATGAGTTTGAACGATTCTTCTTATAGTATCTGGCCAGCATTAGGAATGCAAGTTGTTACAAAAGAGTGGGGCCAGATAGTGTATAAATGGAGAAGTGGATGAAGGACAGAACTCCACATGCCAATTACACAGAACTAGATGCACCATGGGAAGAATATAGTTAAAGCCTTTGAATGGCAAGCAGTGGCAAACTAACAGTAATTGCTGCTGTCAACCCATGCCTAAAGATGGCTGCTCAGCGCAATATTCAGAGGCTACGAGAGTATTGTCACAAGCCGTAGCACACTGCATGAGATCATATACACAGCTTTACTGGCAACAATGTGCACCACACACAAACTTTAGATTTATAATGAACAAAAAGGGCAACGTTTTGCTTTTTTTTGCCAGAGAGGGGTTGGATTAGAACACCTGTCGGGCTTTACTATGCCCCCATAAGGGCGATTCGCCATCTTTTTGTTCTGTTTACTATTATAAAATAAAGGAAAATACCACATTTTGGGTTGACCCCAAAAAAATAATAGAATGGAAATCTGCCAATGGAGAATTTAGTTCTGGTAATCAAAATTCCCCCAAGGGATTCCCTTAATTAGCAGTGATGTTTATTCTCACTGGAGAAGAGACGCTTGAGGGGACACGATAGTGATTTACAAAAACCTCAATGGTGATCCCAGAATAGGTTTAAAAAAAAAAAAAAAAAAAAAAACTGAGTGTAGAAGGACACCGGGCCACAGAGTGGAGAAGCGATTTAACCTTTTCGTTTTGTTTGGGCGATAAGGATGTGGAACGTTCACCAGCTGGTAGTATAGATAATCGTTATAAAAAAAATTGCACCCAAAAATGTAACTTCTGCTTTGACTACTTGTGACAATCTTTTTTCCTGGCACCAGAAGGCAGTTCACCTCTCCCCCTGCCGCCCTGCAATCTTGTTCGTCCATATCCAAGAGTGTAACCTGCATTTGGGAGTACAGTATACTGAGCTTTGATTTGGTCACTGCATCATTGTTTTACGTTCTATTTTTTCCTTTCTTATTATTTTTCTTGTTATTTTGTTTCTGCAGTGGTGAATTGTACCAAGCGCTACTTTTCCTCGCCAGGATCCGCCTGTTTCCAGAGAATACCATTGATCACAAACGTCTCTCCAAGTGTTAACTTCTTATTCAGTGAGTTTTTTTTTTCTTGCACTACCCACCTCAGGAACCAATATACCCTAACAATGTCCATTAACTTTTTACGATTAATCTCCCATAGCTGCGATGTACTTTGCGTGCAGGAAACGCATTTTGCTCAAGGAGTAACCCACACTGTCATCATAAATCCTTCCCGTATGTCTTCAAAGCCGACTATTCTAAGAAACAGCGGGGAGTGTTAATTGCGGTTCGTGACACTTAGGCCTTCAACTATTGTCCTGTACAGTAGACCCTGGTGGAAGGTTTATCATCCCAGCCTGCACATTGGACAATGTCCTGTATACCCTTGCAAATTTATACGCTCCAAACCACGGACAAATGTGATTTCACAAGTTCATGTTGAAGAAAATCAGAGAACTACAGAAGGTCCACCTGCTAATATGTGGGGACTTTAATTTGGTACCAGACGTTGCCAGCGATTCGTCCTCCAGCTCTAAAAGACTTAAGTCTCCTTTAACCTCTTTTTGCAGGGAATGATTTGTTTGACATATGGCGATGTTGTCACGCGTCCGAAAGGGACTATACGTACCTTTCCCGCGCCACAACAACCTATTCCAGATAGATCTGTTTATATTGGACAAATGGTTATTGCAGAATGTACTGGAATCACGCATCCACACTATCACTTGGTCGGATCACGCCCCAGTTAGTATTAATTTGGCAAACAATACTTCTAAGCAAAACTTGTACTTAATGCAAATTTCAGATAATGCTACATTTCTTACCCAAAATTTGCCGATTTTTTTTCAAACAATTTTGGATCAGTGTCCAACCCGACGGTATTGTGGAATTCCCACAAATCTTACATGTGTGGGTTCTTTATCCAGCTCGGATCACGGGCAAAGAAAAAACAAACCCAGAAATTGGAAGAATTGACAGCCAAAATAGCAGACAGATTTTAAAAATAAGGCTAACCCATCACCTGATCTCCAATCTCAGTTGTTTAAGATGAGACATGACCTACGCTCCCTGCTTCTAGAATCTTACAAATTTAATCTCAGGAAACTAAAAGCCACTTCCTAGGCGTCCATAATAAAGTGGGAGGAAAAATTATGGCTGGTCGTATCAGGGGTCATAGACTAAAAACTAGAAATGCCTATCTCTACCATCCGATTTCACAAGAGAAACTCATTAACCCCCAGACCATCGCCGACGCCCCACCACCCAACTCAAGGAAATTCAAGATTTCCTCGATCATATTAACCTACCTAGGCTGTCAGAAGTCCATCTGGAACGGTTTGAGCATCCCCTTTACAGAAATGTAAGTTATTACAACCATAGAAAGTCTGCCTTTATCCAAATCTCCTGGCCCGGATGGGTAGTACTAGGGGAATAATTTAAATTATTCAAAAGCCTACCGACTCCTCATTTAACTACTTTGTTTAATAGCTCAGTATCCTCTTCTTTCCCTACTGAAATGCTGTCGGCCCTTGTAATTTACACTGCCCAAACATGGTAAAGAGCCCACCTTCCCTTCTAATTTACGACCCATATCTTTGCTTAATATATATCTTAAACTATATGCCAAAATGATTGCCAATAGACTTGTTAATATTCTCCCCGAATTGATCCACATAGACCAAACTGGTTTCACAAAAGGACGTCAAACTTCGACGCCACCAGAAGACTAATAAATGATATACATAATGTGAGCTTGACTGGAATGCCTTCTCTGCTTCTTTCTTTGGATGCAGAGAAGGCGTTCGACAGAGTGGACTTGCCAATCTCCGACACTCCAAAAATTTGGTTTTACAGGACCTATTCTTAATGCTATATTGGCCCTTTACACTACCCCAACAGCGCAAGTCTTCACTTCCAATCTATCTAAACCATTTCACATATCCAACAGTACCCGACAAGGATGCCCTTTATCCCCATTGATTTTTAACATGATGATAGAAACCCTGGCTGAACAGATTAGGTCTAACACCAATATATATGGAATTAATGTAGGAAACAAGGTCCACAAAATTAGCTTATTTGCGGACGACGTCATATTGAGATATATCCGATCCCTTTTCTTCTCTATTGGAAGTCCAACATGTTCTATCATGGTTTGGTAGAGTCTACTTCTACAAGGTGAATACTTCCAAATCATCCATCCTCGACATTGGAATTGACGCTGTAATTTACTTCAGCACCAATTTTGTTACACCTGGGAGAACACTTGCATCCCGTATTTAGGCATCAACCTCACTAGAACTACTAAAGCGTTATATGAACACAACTACATTACCCTTAAAAACAAATTACAGACCGTCCACAAAATAAGTCAACATACATTTTCTTGGTGGGGCACACTCTCTGCTTTCAAAATGATTCACCTCCCACAAGTTCTATACTTCTTCCATACCTTACCTATTCCCATTACCACCAATTTCTTAAAATATATGCACTTAATTCTCTCTAGGTTGTCTGGAACGGGAAAAAATCTAGATGTACACATAAATTAAACATAGGCTCTACGGAGGAGTAGGCTACATAGACTTCCAGGACTATATTTATGCCTCCATTTTAAAAAACTGAAAGAATGGTTTAACTCCAATCCTACTACTCAGTGGGGACATATTGAATATAGTTATTGCAGACACGCCCAGCCAATCTATGGTTATTTGGCGCCATATTAGGTGTTAAAATCCTGACACATCTGCCTCCCACAATGGTAGTTTCTATTACAACGTGGCTTAAACTTTTAACGTTAACAAAGCTCACAGATCCTTATGTTGGAATAAAATTCCCTCTCCAATCGTTGCACCTTATTGATCACGTTCCGATTGCTTTCTTGGAGCAGAAGAGGCATCAAATATATACACGATTTTTACTCAAATGATAGCCTTAAATCTTTCCAATCAGTACAAACCGAATTTAACTTGCCTCAGTCATTCTTCTTCCAATATGCTCACAAACATTGGGCAACCCCCGTCAGTACATTCATACATTAATCCAAAAAAGTGTATAAAAAGGCTACTATAACACTGCTTAGCACCACCCGGATATAAATTACCAGCAAGGCTGAATATAACAGATAATCCAAAAAAACACAGTGATCAGCTAATAGATAACCTAAGTGCAAGCAGCTGTTTAAAAGAATTAAAGCATGTAAAAAAGGACTCATTACTTAAACAATGTAACTAATCAGTCCATTCAGAAAACAAAAGTACCAACAGCGCTCTTAGTGCAGTGAAAACAGCTCCACTGCATTAGTAAATGTAACTGATAAATGACAGCAGATGGCTTAGTCTGAAAAATGTCCAAGGATAAATGAATCAGAATAAAGCAGAGTGCACCATCCACCAAAATTCTTCTCTATTCACCACTTGTGATCACTCGCTCCGTCTGGGTTTAAACTCACCCTAATGAAATGAGTAGTAAGCGTTTCATTTGACCAGGCTTTTAGCCTCTGCAGCCAGATCTTGTCAGGGAGCCACTTATAAGAAGGAACCTCAGGTGAAAACAGAATAATATAAAACAAATGAACAGATAGAGGTCACCCAGTCTCAACGATCGGTGTCTCCTGCTAACTCCAGCGATATGTTCCGGGCCAACTGAGGACTCAGACTCCCGATCAGTGGAGTGGAGTAATCTTTGTAACGTGTCGTGTAGCTCACGCCCTGACTAGTTTCGTCATTCGTTGACTTCTACGGAGGGCGTGGCTACACGGCTGACACGTCTATATATATAACACCTCTCAGCTCGGCAACAGCCAATAAGAGACCACCGTACGTGACCAAAGGTGCACTGTACGTCCCCGCTGGCGAACGCTCTGTGTGTTTATTGCAATACCTGAATAACAGAACCATTGATATTGCCAACATATTTACTTATACTGAACAAACCACCGCACAGGTGAATTTTAATGGTATTATGACTGCTTTAGGAAATGCATTAGAGAAACCGATGCGTACCTGGTGGGATATCTGCAAACTGGAGCAGTACATAAAAGATGGAATCATCATCAGAAGCCTCTGCTGGGAGGTTGTACCCCAGGATGGCTTAGATGATCTTGAGTCCATGACTGAGTGGTATGAATTTAACACCATGGGTTTCAAACTTCAAGATTTAGTACTCAAGTGTAAACGGAAGAAAATGGCTATTCTGGAGGCTAAAATTAATGAGTTGAAAACCTTACTAGATCCCATTAAAGAATCGCAACAAGTCAAAGATTTTAATATACGCATAAAGAAAAGCTTGAAAAGGTCGATAAAGACACACAGAAAAAGAATATTAAAAAGTTCTACCGGGATATGGGAGACTTTAAATCTAAACGTGTGTATCTTTGGCAACAAGGTAATACACCCTCAACTGGAGGTGATAATGGGAACACTGAGCGGACTAACGATAGGAATAAAGATAATACACCTTGCCGCCCTCCGAGAGATTATTCTACACCTGTCAGGAACACAGGTCCCGCACGGGATGCATCTTACAATGTGTATCATCCTCCATCTCATAATACATATCAAGTTCCCCTTCATAATAGATTTGAACCTTTACGAGATCAGGGAGGCAAGAGTGACTATCAACGAGGGAGACCTCCCTTTCAAACACAGCACCCCCGAGATCCCAATTGGAGAGATCCATCTCAACAGGTAGACCAAAGGAGAAACGACCTAGAGGGTGTAGAGCAGGACGAAAAGTCCAGGAAAAGAAGAAGAGGTCCGGAATAAGTGGCATTTTCAATTTGAGTGATGCTACCTTTGTCCACAAAGAGACTAATATCTTACACCTCGGTTTGAAATGTGGCCTTAAGAGGTCTATTAACAAATTCGATGTGTTCATTGATGTACACAAATTTATACGTAAAGTAAACATCTAGAAATACTTTATAAACAAAAATTCCCAACCCACAACCAGTATTGCTTAGTATCTCTGGATAGCGGATTACGCAACAAATCTTTAATTAATCCTCTGAATAGAGCAAATCACCAAGTTGAAACGTTCAAGAGTTTGGCAATACGTGATCTCAAGTTGATTAACCCCAGGAAGGATGTTAAGGCTGGCCTGTCCATGTTTATTTTAGAAAAAAAAAAGTATTTATTTTTTTTGGAGCTGGAGCTTTAAAAACGCTGCGGCCGTGTTTTTGAGCGTTTGTGCGCGTTTTTGCGCATTTATGCACGTTTTTGAGCGTTTTTTAGCTCTGTTGCTGGATCTTCAGAACGCACTGGTCCCGCGTTTTTTTTGCAGCTTAGCCGTCTACAGCTCAAAAACGTCATGGTGGGCATGATGCCATAGACTAACATGGACAGGCATTTTTAAGCTGCAAAAAACGCTCAGAAAAAGTGGCTGTAAAAACACCAGTGGAAATGAGCCCTTATCCACAACATATTGATGGGATCACGATGCTTGAACAAAGAAAATAAATAGTAATAAGACCCGCTGATAAAGGGGGAGGAGTTGTGATTTTAAATAAAGAATTTTATGTCGGTCAACTAATGGAAATGCTGAGCGACACAAATACCTATAAAAATTGGATAAGGATCCGTCATCTCGCTATGAGAATGAGCTAAAGTGCCTAATAGAAAGTGGTCACCGAAAGGGAGTGCTAAACGGGCGAGAGAAAAAAATATCTAGTCCCCAGTAAGTAACAAAATTCCAACAATTTACACACTCCCGAAGATTCACAAGGACATTTCATGTCCTCCAGGGAGACCAATTGTTAACGGAATTGGTTCTATCACATCTCGATTAGGACAATATTTAGATCTATATTTGCAAAAAAGTGTGGTTGATACTAGAGCGTATCTTAGAGATACTAAGAGTACTACTCCAATTGTTGGAACAGGTAGACCTCACAGGGAAGGGAGAAACATATCTGGTGACTGCCGATGTATCCTCCCTCTACACCATTATCCAACATGACGCCCTCCTTGCCCTTAATTGGGCATTGTGTCAGCGAGATGACATTCCTCATGACCAGAAAGATATTTATTAGAAATGCCCTAGACTTTTGTCTTGGGCATAAATTTTTTCTGGTTCAATGACAGCTTTTACTCCCAATGTAGAGGGGTTTGCGATGGGGGCCAAGTTTGCCCCCAGTATAGCTAACCTGTTCATGAGTGAATGGGAAGACAAAAGCATTTTCTCCAAAGTAGGACCCCAGTTGATGTATAAAAGGTATATTGATGACTTGTTCTTTATTTGGGAGGGGAGTCTAAATACATTACAATTGTTCTTGGATGAATTTAATGATAATGGAAACAATATCAAACTTACAGTGAGTTTCAGTTTGAATAGTATTAATTTTTGGATGTTGATGTTTTTAAACTGGAAATAGGTTGGGAACCAAAGTATATTTCAAGCCAACTGACTCAAACAGTTATTTACCTGTGAGTAGCGGCCACCACCCAATGTGGTTAAGAAATATTCCGAAAGGCCAGCTAACAAGAGTCAGGAGGAATTGCTCAGAAGTTAGCGTTTTTCTGTTACAGGCTGAAGTTGTGAAGAACAAGTTCACGGAAAAGGGTTACCAAGATGAGACTCTTGTCACTATTATAAAGGATCTTGCTATAATACCCAGGGAAAATCTACTGTGTGAAACCAATCGTAATGATAGTAATACTGGTCGTGAATGGAAATTTCTTTTCAGGCTTCCATTCCCACTATCGGGAGGTAGAAGCAATTTTCTCCACCCATTGGAATGTCCTGCTGATGGATAGAACTCTATCTATAGTGCTACCATCTAAACCTGGATTTGTGTATCGGAAAGCCTCTTGTTTTGCTGATAGGGTAGTCTAAGGTTCTGGACCCTCCTTCCAGACCTTCCTCTTTCTGATATAAAGATGGATTTTTTCCCTGCAGAAGATGTAGAGCCTGCAAAGAGGCAGACCGACCTTCAAGGGCAGTTGAAAAATTCCGCTCTACTTCTAATGACAAGGTTTACGGTACAAGAATTCATTACGTGCAATACATCACATGACGTTTATGCTCTTCAGTGTCCATGTGGACTGATTTATATCGGTCGTACAAAACGACAAATGAAAAATCAGGATTGCGGAGCACATCGCAAATATTATTATTGGTTTTAAAGACCATAACGTTTCTCTTCACTTCAAACTTTTTCACAACAAAGACGCTAGGGGTCTCAAATTTTGGGGAGTGGACCACTTAAAATCCACTTGGAGGGGATCCAACCTTGTTAGAGACCTCTCCAAAAGAGAAACTTAATATATTTTTTCTGTTGCCACTTTATCCCCCAAAGGGTTAAATGTAGACCTTGATTTAAACTGTTTTATAAGTGATTTTTAATAGTTTTTTTTGGGGTCACTGTTATTTTATTGCAAATTTTAATAATAGTCCAGTCTATTTTATAGTGGTTTATACGATTAATTTTATATATGACTAATTTTATTAATGATTCAATTTTAAATGTATATATTATATGTTACTGGTGGCTTCAATATGTATAGATTGGCAAACATCGGACAAAATTTTGTGTCATATTTGATGCGATGATGATTAGTCTGTGATATGCAGCATTTGTGCATTAACTGCAGTGGTTTGCGGTTTTACCAAATCATAAATAATGGGCCCGGGCTAGTTCTATTTACTAATTGATGCTACCCGTGAGGCATTATAAGTACGAAATATATGTTTTTAATTTAATAAGTATATTGCAATATATTGATTCTGTGCGGGTGCTTCTATTTGAACCCTCTCCCGGCTCGTAGTAATAAACACACAGAGCGTTCGCCAGCGGGACGTACAGTGCACCTTTGGTCACGTCCGGTGGTCTGTTATTGGCTGTTGCCGAGCTGAGAGGTGTTTATATATAGAGACGTGTCAGCCGTGTAGCCACACCCTCCGTAGAAGTCAACGAATGACGAAACTACTCAGGGCGTGAGCTACACCACACGCTTCAAAGATTACCCCACTCCACTGATCGGGAGTCTGAGTCCTCAGCTGGCCCGGAACATATCGCTGGAGTTAGCAGGAGACACCGATCGTTGAGACTGGGTGACCTCTATCTGTTCATTTGTTTTATATTATTCTGTTTTACCTGAGGTTCCTTCTTATAAGTGGCTCCCTGACAAGATCTGGCTGCAGAGGCTAAAAGCCTGGTCAAATGAAACGCTTACTACTCATTTCATAAGGGTAAGTTTAAAACCCCGACGCCGGGCAAGTGATCACAAGTGGTGAATAGAGAAGAATTTTGGTGGATGGTGCACTCTGCTTTATTCTGCCGATTCATTTATCCTTGGACATTTTTCAGACTAAGCCATCTGCTGTCATTTATCAGTTACATTTACTAATGCAGTGGAGCTGTTTTCACTGCATTAAGAGCGCTGTTGGTACTTTTGTTTTCTGAATGGACTGATTAGTTACATTGTTTTACATACGAGTACTTTTTTACATTCATACATTAGCTTGGACCTTTTTGACTTCACAAGTACAACGGAAAAAAGTATTTCTCTGTTTTATAACCTGTTGCAACAAAAACATTGTTTCACCAAATCTTCCTCCCATTCACTTGCTCTTGGCGGCTAGATTGTCGATCACAAGGAAGTGGAAAGACTCTAATCCACCGTCTGCCAGTGATGTTATTGACTTGATCAACCTTCATAACACATATGAGAGACTTTTAGCATCAACACAAGGTTCTTAAAGCACTTACACGGATTATTGGGCTCTCTGGAATTCCTGGTATGATAACTTGAGATATGATTCACCTAAATTTCAAATTCACTTTAAGATGATTTACCCTCATTGAGAGGGAGGACACCCTCCCAGACACCATGAGTCCCCCTCAGGTGTGTTTGGGAGGATAGAGTGCTCCAGTTTTATTTTATTTTTTTTATTAATGTTATATTTTGAGAATATCTTCACAAATCTCTAGTTAATATTTTATCATATGAGCGATTGTTTGCCATGTTCACCTTATCCATCTGATCTTCTTACTGTGCTTGCAAATGTATATCATTTTATCTCATGTACGATGTTCTGAACTGTCTTATATCTACTAATGTATAATCTTGAAAATATCAATAAATTATTGAAAGAAAAAAAAAAAAAAAGGCGACAACTTGGGAAAAAACAAAACAAAACCCAATATATCTTATTTTGCTATAATATAATTTTTTTTAATGCATTTTTTTTTTTTAGTTTAGGCCGATATGTATTCTACATATTTTTGGTACATTTTTGTTAAAAAAAAAAAAATGCAATAAGAGTATATTGATTGGTTTACGCAAAATTAAAGCGTCTACAAAAAAGGGGTAGTTTTAAGGTATTTTTATTATTTATTTTTTACTACTAATGGCAGCGATCTGCAAATTTGATTATGACTGATATTGCGGCAACGCTGTATCCTGGCCTAGGCCAACAAGGCCCAGGCCTAGGGCAGCACTTTGCAGGGGAACAGCACAGAAAGTGTCCCGCTGGCTTGTGCTACACTGTTGGTGCAACGCAAGCCGTTTCCAATTTTGACTGTCCCATCATCCTGGACCACAAACCTTCCTCACTGTGCTATATGTTTTCTGCTGTACCATTGGCATGGTTATATCTTCTTAGTCCTCTCCATAAAATTATCAGAAATTTGTGCTTGAAGTAGAACTAAAGGCAACCCTTTTTTTCCATTTTGGATAGAGGGTTATAGCCCCTGTCAGATTATTTTTTTTTTTACCATCCCTGTCCTATTGAAGAGATTTCCCTTCACTTTATGCCCCATAGCTAAACAGGAAGTGATAGTAAATCTATGCAAAGTGAATCCATTCCCCCCACCCAGGCATTGAGAACTAGTCTCCCCACTCGAAAATGTCAGGTTGGGTTTTAAACAGAAAGGGTGTGGCCTTGACAGGAAGTGGGTGGGTCATATTTAAATTAGGGGGTGCACAAGCTTAGTCAGGCCTAAGGCAGCACAAAACCTTAATATACAAATAAACACAATGCTGGCGCAAACAAGAACCTACTGTAATTTAGACTGTCCTCAGTGCAAAGTCCTATAAGCTATAACAAGCTTGGTGGTGAGTCACAGTTTTTTGGATGAAAGGCAGCCTTATGTGGGGAGCCGAAGCAATGCTCCAAAGACATGTAAAAAAACAAACAAAAGGACAGGCGCCAATAAATAAAACTGCTAAACTTTAATGATAGAATAACACAAAAGCACTCACATGATAATTGAAGTTCACAGGCATAAAGTGAGGTGAGGGCCTTCATGGATCGTCAAACCAGCCGAGGATAGATAGCATCCCAGGGAAATCATCCAGCTGATGTCTGCTGTGCAGGGAAAGTAAAACCAGCAGCGCTGAATCCGGAAGCGTGCCGGTGTTTGTGTACGAGTGAATCAGCAAGAGGAGCTGGAACACACTCTGGAACACATGCTGGGAAGCTATGGTTGCGGCTTGGCAAGGGGGGATGACGTCATCACGCAGTACCTCAAGGATGCGACGCGTTTCCGTGCATGTGCCGTGTGTTGGATGTCTGTCACACGGCGCGCACCTTTTTCAAGCTGTTCATGTACAGCTTGAAAAAGGTGCGCGCCGTGTGACAGACATCCAACACACGGCACATGCACGGAAACGCGTCGCATCCTTGAGGTACTGCGTGATGACGTCATCCCCCCTTGCCAAGCAGCAACCATAGCTTCCCAGCGTGCGTTCCAGATTGCGTTCCAGCTCCTCTTGCTGATTCACTCGTACACAAACACCGGCACGCTTCCGGATTCAGCGCTGCTGGTTTTACTTTCCCTGCACAGCAGACATCAGCTGGATGATTTCCCTGGGACGCTATCTATCCTCGGCTGGTTTGAAGATCCATGAAGGCCCTCACCTCACTTTATGCCTGTGAACTTCAATTATCATGTGAGTGCTTTTGTGTTATTCTATCATTAAAGTTTAGCAGTTTTATTTATTGGCGCGTGTCCTTTTGTTTGTTTTTTTACAAAACCTTAATACACCACTGTATTGCCGCGGACAAATGGGACACTGACATTTTTGGGACCACATTTATACAGCGATTAGTGCTACAAAAAAGCACTGCTTACTGTATGTCACTGGCATGGAAGGAGTTAACACAAGAGGGCGATCATGGGGTAAATTGTTCCCTCACTGTGTTCCAACTGTAGGGGGGGATAGGACTTGCTAGGAGAAGACAGATTGGTGTTCATACTTTGTATGAACACACGATCAGTCTTCTCCCCTGGAGAACTGGGATCTGTGTGTTTACACACACTGATTTTGGTTCTCACTGGCACAAGCAATCGTGGGTGCCCGGTGGTCATCACGTTCGCTGAGTCTCTTGTCTCTCACAGAAGACTGACAGCAGGAGCGATAGGCTGCTGTACCGTGAGGAAAAGAGCAATGGCGTGGCCAAGTAGCACTGTATATGGACACACAGCATGGCAGAGCACACGTGCATGGGTGCCCTCTCTCCACAGCTTGCTGAGGGGGCACCCGCAGGAAGAAGACAGAAGTAGGGGGAATCAAAAAAGAGAAGGTAAGCCACCGCTCTGTTCAATAACCTTACACAAAAAAAAAAAAAAAAAAATAAGTTTAGCATCACTTTAATTGTTAAATTCACATGCACTTTCATGCCGCAAGGCCTTAAGTGCGTTTCAAGTGCTTGAACTAATCTTCAAATCAGTTGCTGGACCCAGGGCCTAGCCTAAAGAGACTACTTCTCTACAAGTTAATATAGCTTCCAGGTTTCTTTTTGGCATGAAGCCCTGTCCCATAATTTAACTGACATTTGAAAGCCTTAGGACTTGGCTACATGGGTGGTTTTAATTTCTTGCTAGGGTTTTTTTGTGACCACTTACTGGCAATTGCCTCATCAGCAACAGTTGTTTATGGAAAATCAGGTGACTTCCAACAACTGTTTAAATATCTTACTAGCAAATGATTAAAGCTGACCTAAAATCGGTTGTATAGCCAAAAAAAATGTTTGTCACCTGTAAGGCAAAAGGCATAATGAGATAGTATGCACCGCATACTAGCATCAGTAACTCACCTGGTCCACACCAAGGTAGCCGACATGTTGCCTCGGCGCATCTTCGGTATGGCGACTCCAGCGCTGCCAGTGGCAGGAGCCGCGATGTCACTCCAGCGCATGCGCGTTGGATACTTCTTTCCAGCAAGGTCTGGCGTCTGCCGGGCCTTCAGCTGAGAAGCCCCCTGTGCGCATGCGCCGCTGCAGTCAGTGGCTCATTGCAAGGGGAATATCTCCTAAATCGTAAAGGTTGAGGAGATATTTTTTACCTACAGGTAAGCCTTATTATAGGCTAACCTGTAGGTAAAAGTAAAAAAAATATATACAGTGCCTTGCGAAAGTATTCGGGCCCCCTTGAACTTTGCAACCTTTTGCCACATTTCAGGCTTCAAAGATTTAAAACTAATTTTTTTTTGTGAACAACCAACAAGTGGGACACAATCATGAAGTGGAACGAAATTTATTGGATATTTCAAACTTTAATAAAAAAAATTGGGTGTGCAAAATCATTCAGCCCCCTTAAGTTAATTATTTGTAGTGCCACATTTTGCTGCGATTACAGCTGTAAGTCGCTTGGGGTATGTCAATCAGTTTTGCACATCGAGAGACTGACATTTTTGCCCATTCCTCCTTGCAAAACAGCTCAAGCTCAGCGAGGTTGGATGGAGAGCATTGGGAACAGCAGTTTTCAGTTCTTTTCACAGATTCTCGATTGGATTCAGGTCTGGGCGTTAACTTGGCCATTCTGATACATGGATATGTTTATTTGTTAACTATTCCATTGTAGATTTTGCTTTATGTTTTGGATCATTGTCTTGTTGGAAGACAAAACTCCGTCCCAGTCTCAGGTCTTTTGCAGACTCCATCAGGTTTTCTTCCAGAATGGTCCTGTATTTCCATCTTCCCATCAATTTTAACCATCTTCCCTGTCCCTGCTGAAGAAAAGGCCCAAACCATGATGCTGCCACCACCATGTTTGACAGTGGAGATGGTGTGTTCAGGGTGATGAGCTGTGTTGCCTTTACGCCAAACAACGTTTTGCATTGTTGCCAAAAAGTTTGATTTTGGTTTCATCTGACCAGAGCACCTTCTTCCACATGTTTGGTGTGTCTCTCGTGGCTTGTGGCAAACTTTAAAAGACACTTTATGGATATCTTTAAGAAATGGCTTTGTTCTTGCCACACTTCCATAAAGGCCAGATTTGTGCAGTATACGACTGATTGTTGTCCTATGGACAGAGTCTCCCACCTCAGCTGTATATCTCTGCAGTTCATCCGAAGTGATTGTGGGCCTCTTGGCTGCATCTCTGATCAGTCTTCTGCTTGAATGAGCTGAAAGTTTAGAGGGACGGCCAGGTCTTCATAGATTTGCAGTGATACTCCTTCCATTTCAATATCGCTTGCAGTGCTCCTTGGGATGTTTAAAGTTTGGGAAATCTTTTTGTATCCAAATCAGGCTTTAAACTTCTCCACAACAGTATCTCGGACCTGCCTGGTGTGTTGCTCATTATTCATGATGCTCTGCGCTTTAAAAACGGACCTCTGAGACCATCACAGTGCAGGTGCATTTTCACGTAGACTTGATTACACACAGGTGCATTCCATTTATCATTAGTCATTAGTCATTTAGGTCAACATTGGATCATTCAGTGATACTCGCTGAACTTCTGGGGATAGTTTGCTGCCCTGAAAGTAAAGGGGCTTAATAATTTTGCACGCCCAATTTTTCAGGATTTTTTTTGGTAAAGTTTTAAACATCCAAAACATTTTGTTCCACTTCATGATTGTGTCACACGTGTGGATTCTTCACAAAAAAATACAGGGTTATATCTTTATGTTTGAAGCCTGAAATGTGGCAAAAGGTCGCAAAGTTCATGGGGGCAGAATACTTTCGCAAGGCACTGTATATACACAACCGCTTAAAGGCAAACCGGTAAATACATAGAAGAAATACTTAGTGTTACTCAACGCAAAAAAAAGGGATTTTTAAATACAGCTTACCTGTAAAATCCTTTTCTTGGAGTACATCACGGGACACAGAGCGGCATATTCATTACTATGTGGGTTATATGGAGTACCTTCAGGTGTGGACACTGGCAATCTTCAAACAGGAAGTCCCCTCCCTATATAACCTCCTCCCCTAGAGGGAGTCCCTCAGTTTTGTAGCAAGCAGTATGCCTCCCAAAATGGTCACCCAAAAGAGGGGTGGGAGCTCTGTGTCCCGTGATGTACTCCAAGAAAAGGATTTTACAGGTAAGCTGTATTTAAAAATCCCTTTTTCTTTCTCGTACATCACGGGACACAGAGCGGCATATTCATTACTATGTGGGATGTCCGAAAGCAATGCTTTAATGAGGGGAGGGAGACATCTTCCAAAGAAGGATTCAATTTTAGAGTTAAACTCAAATCATAATAATATTTCCAAATTAGTCAAGAAAGAAGAACCTTTTTCTTTTTTTTTTTTTTTTTTTTTTTTTTATATATAACCAAGGGTGTTTCTGATCCCGAGGATTTCAAACTGCAGCCTGTAGTACTGCCTGACCAAAGGCAGTATCCGCATTTCTTCTCACGTCTAGTTGATAAAACCTTGTAAACGTGTGGACTGATGACCACGTTGCCGCCTTGCATATCTGAGCCATAGAGATCTGATGGTGTGCTGCCCAAGAGGCGCCCATGGCCCTGGTAGAATGGGCCTTTACCGACAACGGAGGGGGCAACCTCTTCAATCCGTAGGCTTGAATGATTAATGGTCTAATCCATCTCGAGATGGTGGATTTTGCAGCTGCCTGCCCCTTCTTGGGGCCATCTGGTAGAACGAATAACACCTCTGTTTTCCGGATCTTTTCCGTAGCTTTAAGATAGGCCTTCATGGCCCGGACAATATCCAAGGTATGCAGCAACCCCTCCTTTCTAGATGTAGGTTTTGGAAAGAAGGATGGAAGTACCAAATCCTGGTTTAAGTGAAATTTGGATATAACCTTTGGTAGAAAGGAAGGATAGGGCCGGAGAACTGCCCTGTCCTTATGCAGAACAAGATATGGTTCCTTACACGATAAGGCTGCTAATTCTGACACTCTCCTGGCCGAAACTATGGCGACCAAGAAAACCAATTTTCTTGTCAGTAAGAGTAAAGGAATCTCAGCCAAAGGCTCAAAAGGCTGTTTCTGTAGAGTGGACAGGACAAGATTTAGGTCCCAAGGACAAACTGGTGACTTGACAGGAGGATTAATACGCAAGACCCCCTGTAAGAAGGTCTTTACCAGCGAGTGGGTGGCCAGCGGCCTCTGAAACCACACTGACAGAGCTGAGATCTGTCCTTTGATTGTGCTTAGTGCCAGGCCTTTATCCACTCCTAGCTGGAGAAAACTTAACACCCTATCAATAGTATATTTGCGGCAATTCCATCTTTTGGATTCACACCAGCCTATATAGTTCCTCCACACCCTGTAATAAATTACCCTGGAGACCGGCTTTCTAGCCTTAATCAGGGTAGGGATTACCTGCTTAGACAGACCCCTACCCCTGAGAATCAGGGATTCAGCCTCCAGGCCGTCAAATTTAGACGCTGTAATGTAGGGTGGAGGATCGGGCCTTGTGAGAGTAGGTCTGGTTGTAGAGGAAGAGTCCAAGGGTCTCCCACTGCCATATTCAGGACTAGTGAGTACCAAGCCCTCCGGGGCCAAGCTGGAGCTATTAGAATGACTGGCTTGTGCTCCACTCTGATCTTGCGCAACAGGCGGGGGAGTAACTGTAGTGGAGGGAATGCATATAGAAGTTTGAATTGATGCCAAGGGCAAACCAACGCATCGGTTCCGCAGGCCATAGGATCCCTCGCTCGCGACACGAACCTGTCTAGTTTCTTGTTGAACCTGGATGCCATTATATCTACGTCTGGCGTTCCCCACCTCTGGCAGATTGTCTGAAAGACCTGGGGATGCAGAGACCACTCCCCTGGCAACAGACTCTGGCGACTTAAGAAGTCTGCCTGCAGGTTGTCCACTCCGGGAATGAATATCGCTGAAATGCAGGGTACATGAACCTCTGCCCATTGAAAAATCAAGTTCACTTCCCTTTGAGCGGCCTGGCTCCTGGTTCCCCCTTGGTGGTTTATGTATGCCACCGCCGTGGCATTGTCTGACTGGATTCTCACCGGGAACCCCTTTAATCTGGAGGTCCAAGCCAGAAGGGCTAGGCGAGCAGCTCTGATTTCCAAGATATTGATGGGGAGCTGCCTCTCTGCTTTCACCCAAGTTCCCTGGCGGGAGAACCCCTCGAAGACCGCCCCCCAGCCTGCCAGGCTGGCGTCTGTGGTAACTACCTTCCAGACAACAGGGCTGAAGGATTTTCCCTTTAGAAGATTCTGAGGGTTCAACCACCAGGCCAGGCTTTGTCGGACCCTTGATGATAGCGTCAAAGGGGACTCTAAGGCATGTGCCCTCTTGCCCCAGGCTGCTAGAATGGCTGCCTGTAGGACGCGAGTGTGGATCTGAGCGTATGGTACTGCCTCGAATGTGGCCACTAGCTTGCCTAGTAATCGCATACACAGGCGAATAGTTGGTCTTTTCTTGTTTATAACCAACTGAACCAACCCCTTGATCGCCTTGATCTTTACAAGGGGCAGGAACACCTTTTGATGTTCTGTGTCTAACCTCATGCCGAGGTATTCCAACTGCTTTGTAGGCTGGAATGCTGACTTTCCCTGGTTTAGGACCCAGCCGAATTCTTCGAGGTACCGAACCGTGAGGTTTACTGCCTTTTGCAGACCCGTCCGTGAGTGATCTATGATTAAAAGGTCGTCCAAGTATGCTAGGACTGTGACTCCTTGGATCCTTAAATTGGCCAGAACTGGGGCTAGGATCTTTGTGAATACCCGGGGGGCCGTGGCCAGCCCGAAAGGGAGCGCCCTGAATTGGAAGTGTCGCTGCCCCACCGCGAAGCGTAAAAACCTTTGATGCGACTGAAAGATTGGTACATGAAGGTAAGCATCTTTTATGTCTATGGAGGCCAGAAAATCGTCTTTCTGAAGCGCGGCGGCTGCTGACCGGATGGATTCCATCCGGAAGGACCGCACCCTTAGATAAGCGTTTAACCTCTTTAGGTCCAAGATTGGCCTGACATCGCCGTTGGGCTTTGGTATGACAAAGAGATTGGAATAGAAACCTAGGCCTTGCTCTTGGGCTGGCACTTCTATAATTACGTCCTGGCAAAGCAGGTGATCCAAAGCTGCCAGCATTGAGGCCTTCCTTGCTGGATCCCTTGGTAGCCTTGATTCTTGAAAATGAGGCGGAGGATATCTTAGAAACTCCAATCTGTAACCTGTGGTTACAGATGCCCGGGTCCAATTGTCGGGGATCTTGGCTTCCCAAACTTCTGAGAAGAGACGAAGCCTTCCCCCCACCCGTGAGAGTGGGGGCGCCCCTTCATAAGGCAGACTTAGGGGCTGTCTTTGACGGCTTGCGATACCACGGCTTCTTACCCCCAGGGATCTGTCCCTGCGATCTACTGTTAACGTTGGATCGTGCAGGCGGCCGTCGATACTGCCTGGAATTAGAGGGCCCCGAGACAGGAAAAAGCTGCCTCTTAAATGTAGGAGCCCGGAATGTCTTTTTGACCGGTAAAAGGGTACTCTTGCCATTTGAAATAGTCTGAATATATTTATCCAGATCTTCTCCGAAGAGTCGTCCTCCATGGAAGGGAAATCCTGCCAGAAGCTTTTTGCATGGGGGTTCTGCCGCCCAGTTCTTCAACCA
Organism: Rana kukunoris; assembly: GCA_029574335.1. NCBI lineage: Eukaryota > Metazoa > Chordata > Amphibia > Anura > Ranidae > Rana > Rana kukunoris. The sequence continues at coordinate 229,977,102 of CM056052.1, forward strand.
TAAGAGCCTTCTCATGTGTACCAAACCTAGTGATAAACGAGAAGCCTGCTGGATGGAATCTTTTATAGCATCTACCGCGAAACACAGAGCTCTGGGAATGTCAGCAAACTCTTCTGCTTGTTGGGTAGGCATGTCCTTTAACATTTCTTTTGTCTGGTCTTTTAATGCCTGACAAACTCCAATTGCAGCTACCGCTGGCTGCACCACTGCTCCTGCCGTAGCAAAGGATGCTTTTAAAAGTGTCTCTAATCTTTTATCAACCGGATCTTTAAACATATGTATGTTTTCCACCGGGCAAGTTAGTGATTTATTCACACATGAGATGGCTGCATCCACTACTGGGAGTCTCCACTTCTTGGAGAATTTTTCCTCCATGGGATAAATGACCGCAAATCTTTTCGGTGGCAGAAAAACCCTGTCCGGCCGTACCCAATCCCGAAAGATCAATTCCTCCAAGAGAGGATGGACCGGAAAAACTGCGTTGCTTAACGGGGCTTTCAAAGAGCCCAGAGAGGATACCGGAGGAACCTGAAGTTCTGGCAATGGCAAACTAAATGCCGAGCGGACCATGTCCGTCAAAGACTGTACCCACAGTCTCTCTGTCTGGGAGTCTGAAAATGGTTCCTCAGAGGTAGACCCCTCCATCCCTGAACCCTCTTGGTTCAGGTCCAGTTGATCCTCCTGTGATTCTAATTCCTCCGGAGAGAGAATCTCAGCATCTGAGGATACACCCCCTGGTGATGGGGATCTAACCCGTTTCTTACCAGGAATAGCTCTGGCGATCAATGCCGCTATTCTCTCTTCTAGCCCCCCTAGGGATACGGCTAGCATCTCCTCTGTGATAAACACAGGGCTGGGCTGATCTGGGCCAGCCTCCGCACCAGATCCCCCTAATGGCTCATCCAAGGCGCTTCTTAAATTAATAAGCTGCGGGGAAAGTATCGGCATATCAGAATCAGAAAGGGACCCCTTTTGTTTTTTGGTCTTTTTTGTCCCCTTTGACCCCGAACCCTTGGAAGCCATAATACAAAATCGAGGGACTCCGCCCACACAACAGACTGTAGTGGCCAGGAGTACAATTTTCAGAGTTTAGGGGAGAATAGATCACTAGTGTCCCCAAAAACTGATGGGCCCGTATGTTGGTCTTTTTTTTTTTTTTTTTTTTTTTTTTTAATAATTATATATTATATATTATATATTTGACAACATACAATGACCCTAATTTAAGTTTGCCAGCCTCCAACCTGCTGCAAAATAAGGGGGATTTCTTGGCTTAACAATAAAGGCATTGGAACAAAGTCCACATGTACTACCCCTCTTCCGCCACCGGGAGTCACTGTTCTGCCGCTCTGCGTCCTCTCCTTGAAAAAATCAGCCTCAGACTGAGCCCTGACAAGGCCTGCTGTCTATAACAGCACAAAGGCGCGCCCCTGTATGACGCCGCAGGCCCGCCCCCCCCCGCCCTCCTGTCTGGACGGCGCGAAAAACGTCAATAAGACGTGCGCGCGCGTATGCCGGATACAGGAGGAACATGGAGGAGCCGCGCTGCTGGAGATCCAGGCACGCAGAAACAGGCGGCAGATTCAAACCCCCGGCCAGGTAGGACTCTCTCAAGGCCCCTAGGGATCCTTACTAGCCCTAGGAAGAAACAGCAGGTTAGCTAGCAACACATATTTAGACAGGGGGGCCTAGTGATGGGGGGAGAAAGGGTGTCATCCTGTCTCTTTTAGACATAGTGATCACGGTTGCCCATGCAGAGCATACTTAGGCTATCCCCCCTTTTAGGTTACCCCGGGGAGCCTGCTGTCGAACCAAGTCCCGCAGGCTCCCCTTACCTGCTCCATGCTGCAGGATGTTTGACCAGCAAACTGATCCAATCTTCTCCCATCTCCGTGGGTAGCGTAGTAGACCTTCAGGCCCTGGGGTCCTATGAAGGTACCCACTGTCCTGGACCTATATAGCACCCTGGCAAAACAGGAACTTTATGGTTTTTGCAAACTCCAAGTCCTGGGCCCAGGGTCCAGCCCTCCAAAGAGGAGCATTATAGGCAAAACCCCACGGTTTGGGGCCCGGGTACTGTCCACTTTGGCACTGAGGCTCCTTGGACAGATCCGGTAGCCCGCCCTTAATCCCAAGGATGTGGAGCAAAGCTATTCCGTGACCAACACCTAAGACACTGGCGAAAAAACTGAGGGACTCCCTCTAGGGGAGGAGGTTATATAGGGAGGGGACTTCCTGTTTGAAGATTGCCAGTGTCCACACCTGAAGGTACTCCATATAACCCACATAGTAATGAATATGCCGCTCTGTGTCCCGTGATGTACGAGAAAGAAAATCATTTTTTAATTAAAACATGTTATATTTACCTGCTCTGTGCAGTAGTATTGCATAGAGTGGCCTCGGTTCACAACTGCGATCACAACTCTTCTATTGAGGGACCACCATAGCCAGCCGCTGTCTACGTGGGGGGCATAGTCCCTGTGCTCATAATGTGTTTTTGGAACCGTGCTTCATAGACTTACACAGCAAGACCTAGGCCGCCCCCCCACTGTAGCTGATTGACAGCAGCAAGAGCCAATGGCTCCTGCTGCTGAATGAATGCTGTGTAAAGAGGAAGAGAAAAGATGCAGCCCTGATCTCTTCTCCCCTCTTCCCCCTTCACACAGGGAGGGGGGGGCAGGGCAACTAAAAACATTTACCTTAATGCAAGCACTGTGGGAGAATAGTAGTAAAGTCTTTGAATGGCAAGCAGTGCAACTATACTAGTTATTGGCCGCCGTCAACCCCTACAGCGCCTAAAAAACTTTGATGCACCCGCTTTCTCTGCCCAGGCGTTCAAAGATCTTATAGCGTGGGCTTTTATGTGAGCTGGGCTGGTTTCCCTGACTGCTTGTATGCTATTGAGATGGGCCGCTTAATACCCAACTGTAACGGTCACCACCGTTTACGACCTTCCATCCACCCACGACAGCTTAACCGACAATCCTGCGTACATGATCCATATCAATTGCCCAGAAAATGAGACTGACAGCTCTATCTTCTGGTTTCAAAATGAATGAATGCTTTAATGGTTTCTTCTCAGCTTTTTATGCAGTTACAAGCATGTGACTAATCAAAGGGACAATGAAATCTCCAACCCCCTTTACACCATGGGGGGCTTCAATCACATACTTTTATCAATAGAATTCTAACAAAATACCATCACACAATGAGTTGCCCTTCAATCCACATCTTTAGACAGACGGACTGTCTGACAGACAGGTAGTCACACCTGGGCATCAATAGGCTTTAAAACCGTGTTATCACACAATGAAATGTCTTTCAGGAGCCAACCTCACTTAGCATTTCAATAGCCTGAGCTAAGCATTGAAGTCATTCTTTTTGACTGGTATGGTCAACATATGATCAATAATGTCCCATCTCATGTAATACATGAATTATGAGATATTAGCCACCCTATGCTCAAAAGGGCACAGGGTGAACTTAGACCCAAGAGTTCTTAGTGCCGCTGTCACAGGAGTAGCTTTCATCCTTCCAAAGTCTCTGGTTGTCACGGGTCATTCCGTTACACCCACCATTGGATTTGAAGCCATTCCTCTGGCCACTGAAGCCAAAGGGTGTTTTTTATTTTATTTTTTATCTCTTAACTGTTCAAACTAGTAGACAATGCCTTACATCTAGCAAATAAGTCACCTCCCCTTTCTCATTCAGGGAGTTTTTACACAATAAAAAAGGAGGAAGATTTCTTGTGACCTGTGGAACTGCGAGGTCACCTTTGGTAAATACAGGGGATCCTGCCAAGGATAACCCAGTCTTATAAAACGTTAAAAAAAAAATCTTTTTAAATCGTCGGGGCCTGTAAATAACCTATTCTCCTGGCTGTTGTGATCACCAGATGGAAGGAAATGTTAAAGGGGTTGTAAAGCTTTGTGTTTTTTCACCCTAATGCATCCTATACATTAAGGTGAAACAACACCTCGCACTCTCAGGCCCCCCAACCCCCTGTATTACTTACCTAAGCCACAAAACACTGGGCGCGATCCCACAATGTTTTCCCCCAGCTTGAGGCAGCTCGTCATTGGAGACTGATAGCAGCACAGCCATTGGCTCCCGCCGTCAAACAAAGCAATGACTAGTCCCGATGGATTGTGGACCTATGTGCCACTTTTCCACCGGACCTTAACACTTATGTCACAGACCCTTTTTGGAGGGCTTTAGTTCGGTATATGTGAAAAAGACATGTAAAGTTAATAGATTGGGACATTCTATATCTATTGTACGTATATACGACATGGTGTTGCTTTTTGGTTTGCCTACTAACAAGATTTTGATACATAAACATATTGGTCTGCTGAATGTAGCTTTTGGCTGTATTATTAGCTGCAATTTTTATTGTATCGTTTGATTTTGTATTAATCAACATGTTTTTTCCCAATCCACGTTCTCAGACCACAAATCTGATGTGCACTATGTGACATGCATTGCTTTTATGACCGCATCATCCCTTGAAGGTGGAGAGGATGCTTTTATTCGGTTGCAGATGTTACATGCATTCAATTAAACATAAAAAAAAAAAATTGTCAATTTAACAAATGTTCCTGTTTTTATGAGCGGCCGGTTTTAGCTGCTTGTTATCGCGGGTCCTGTCCATGTGCTTCTTTAATGCCACAGCCCAATACTCCTACAGGGCTTTGTGTAAGCAATGAATGACAATTTGGACTGTGCCTGCGCTATACACGTATTCTTTTGTTTATACACTGGCATCTTTACACTAGCTTGGCACGCTCTGCGATACCAACTGTGCAGTCGCCGGATATTATATCTGCCTCACACACCAAGAAACTGCCCTACTGTTAACCGCTTAACGACCGCCGCATGTATATATACACGTCCACAGAATGGCACGTACAGGCAGATGGACGTGACGGCACGTCCCCTGCCTAAAAGTGGGTCGGGGGTGCGGTCGGGGGTCCGATCGGGACCCCCCCCCCGTATATGCAGCGGTCGGTAAGCCTCAAGACTCCTGAGGAAGTCACGTGGAGTGACGAATGCGCGTATGAGGTACCAGAGGTGACGTTGGCGGACGCCCTGTGTTTTTATGCCCGTTTTTTATTTCAACTTTGTGAGTACCCATTTATTGTTTTAATAAAACCCCCCTGTTTTAATGGTACTACACTATTGGCATTTTTTTGTTTTCCTGGATGTGAGCGACTTATCGTTTGGAGGTGATTAACAGGAAGGATCCATTCTCACCACATTTACCTATTTGGATGACACCACAAGTGGACTCAACCTGAAAAGTGCTCCTGGGCTTTGCTTTCTGCTGTTACCTTACAGCAGTAAGGTAAGGGGACATGTTTACTTATTTTGGAAATAGCATCTGCAACTGGTCATCACGGCATTTTGGCTTTTACATCAGCAATCTTTTTGAACTTTATATCCATATTGCATTTATACATTGCATTGACTCATTGTTACCTGTTGTATAGACATTCACCCTGAATAACACTGTTGTGTGCGATTTCTGGCACTTTGTGCACCAGATTGTTATAAGGAAGTTACACTTTATATGTTATTTTGCACTGTCATTGGTTTGGCAGCCGGCTTAGGCTGCATTTAGCACGTTTAACCACTTCCATACCAGGCACTTACGCACCTTCCCGCCCAAGCCAATTTTCAGCTTTCAGCACTGTCGCAATTTGAATGACAATTGCGCGGTCATGCTACACTGCACCCAAACAAAATTGGCGTCCTTTTTTCCCCACAAATAGAGCTTTCTTTTGGTGGTATTTGATCACCTCTGCGTTTTTTTTTTTTGCGCAACAACTAAAAATAGAGCGAAGATTTTGAAAAAAAAATAAAGTTTTTATTTTTTTCTGTTAATTTTTGTGTAAATGAGTATGTTTTCTCTTTCAATTACGGGCACTGATATGGTGGCACTGATGGGCACCGATGAGGTAGTTCTGATGGGCACTGATAGGCGGCGCTGGTATGGGGCACTGATGGGCACTCATGGGCGGCACAGGTGGGCACTCATGGGCGGCACAGGTGGGCACTCATGGGCGGCACAGGTGGGCACTCATGGGCGGCACAGGTGGGCACTCATGGGCGGCACAGGTGGCACAGGTGGGCACTGATAGGCAGCATAGGTGGGCACTGATAGGCGGCACAGGTGGGCACTGATAGGTGGCACAGGTGGGCACTGATAGGTGGGCACTGGGCATGGATTGGCACTGTGGGGTGGCACTGACAGACACGGGGGTGGCACTGATGATCACTGAGGGGTGGCACTGATGGATCAATGTTGCCAATCAGTGCCTATGTGTGGGCACTGATTGGCATCATTTTTTTTCCCTGGTGGTCTAGTGTGGCGATCCGAGGGGGGGCTGCGCTGATAAACAATCAGCGCGAACCCCCCCTGTCAGGAGAGCCGCTGATCGGCTCTCCTCTACTCGCGTCTGTCAGACGCGAGTGAGGAAGAGCCGTCGGCGGCTCTTCCTGTTTACATCGTGATCAGCCGTGATTGGACACGGCTGATCACGTGGTAACGAGGCTCCGCCGGAGACTCGTTACCGAGATCGGAGGTGCAGGGTGTCAGACTGACACACCGCATCACCGATCGCCGCGCTGCGCGCCCGCACGGGCGCGTGCGGCATGAAATCGTGCAGGACGTTTGAGAACGGCCTGTTACGATTTCATAACCACTTCCCGGCCGTAAATCGGCTATTGGCCGGGCGGGAAGTGGTTAATATATATTTCTTATATACACCACTGTCATTTTCTGACATTACTATGTATAATAGTTAGGTTATTCCTTTTTTCTTTTTTCCACGTATCTAGTTTTTTGCCACGCTTCCTCTTCATTTTATCCCATCCCCACTTTCTTCCTTACAGTGCAGCACTACACCCCCCCCATTTTTATAAGCCTCAAGGAGCAATCAAGGACAAGGGGGCGGCTGTTCGTTTCTGTCCGCCCCCTCACGATCACTCCCAGCGAATCCGCTTTCCCCTCTGCCCGCCCTCTGCCTGTGTAATGTAAACACAGGCAGAGGAAGTGATGTCACCTTTCCTCTCGGCAGTCTTTTCGTTCCGGGGAGAGGAGAGAAGACAAAACACGCGAGTTGCACCTAAAACTACATTAACACCAGTACACATAGGCACACTTAACCCCCTCAGATCACCCCCCCAGCCCCCTGTCACAGTGTCACTGATTGTAGTGTTCATATATTTACTGATCACTGCATTTGTCAGTGTGACAGTTAAAAGTTGCAGGGCAGTTAGTCTTAGGCCCCTTTAGGTCCAGGGTAGCCCCCTACCCCCCCTAATAAAAGTTAAACCCCTTGATCACCGCGCTAGTTAACCCTTTCACCCTCTATTCCCAGTGTCACTAAGCGATCGGTTTTCTGATCGCTGTATTAGTGTCACTGTTGCCGCTAGGTAGCTATTTTTTTGGATATTGCCATTTTTTTTACTAAAGCCATGTGGCTGAATACATTTTGGCCTAAATGTTTTACTAAAATTTAGTTTATTCGATTTTTCTCATAACAAAAATGGTCTTTCCGTTTATATCGCAAAAAATTAAAATCGCAGAGGCAATCAAATACCATCAAAAGAAAGCTCTATTTGTGGGAAGAAAAGGACGCACATTTTGTTTCTGTACGACATTGCATGATGGCACAATTACCAGTTAAAGCAGCGCAGTGCCAAATTGTAAAAACACCTTTGGGCATTTAGAAGCATATTGGTCCGGGGCTTAAGTGGTTAAGACTCTGGCCGAAATAGACCAAGATAGGCAGTTTCTTGCTCGACTGCACAGGAGCATGGGTAAGGCAAGAAGATTAGCATGCCTATTGCGGATTGATGGGGTGTTGGAGAGCTCTTGAATAAAACTGAGCAAATGGTATAACCTCAAAAAAGGAGGCCAACAAAGTCTAGCATTCATGAAGAATCTCATTCTGAGATGTCACTCTGATCTCAATTCTCAAGAGCAATAGTTTTATTTTCTGAAAAGAAACAGTTTGCTTGGGATGTGTCCAGGACCAGACCAAAGTATTACTGGTAAAAAATATGGCTTAAGGGCAGATTTAAAAAAAAATGAAATCATCACAAAACTGAAGGTCTGTGGCATCTGAATAGTAATGCGGATGTTTGTGGATAGTTGGCTGGAGATGAGTCCTTGAGAAGGTTGTCTATGTAGCTTGTGATCTGCATGCCCAGAGTTTCTGAGAAGGGCAAAAAGTTGCTAGGACTTTGTGAATACTCAAGAGCAGAGAACAGGGCAGTGAAACATACTAGAAGTGATTGCAACTGTAAACTGCAAAAAGTGCTGATGAGGCAGATAAACGGCAACATGCAGATAGGCATTTTTGGTGTCTATAGTTGCCATTCATCTCAGAGGGTCAACTTACCAACCCTGTGGATTAGATGCAAAATTTGGGAATCTGAAGGTATTTACTGTAGGATATTAAGTTGCGAAAAGGAGAAATAACCCCCAATGAGCTTAAAGTTGACTTTCCATCCCAAAAATATTTTTTCATTATTGTGCTCATTAGACCCCAAAAAATAAAAAAATAAAAAAGCAAAAAAAATGTTTTACTCATCTGGAAATGCCTGTTGCCAAGCGGTCCCACGAAATCTGTTTTTGGAATCACCTAGGATTCTGACATCTCCCTCCAGTGCTCCTGGGAAATTTGTAATTTCCCAGGATGCAGTGCGCTACCCAATTATCACTCCAGGAAGACTTCCAGGAAGTGCTTGTGGGCTTCACAATGCCCACAAGCAAATTGACAACGGTGTGGACATAGTTTTATAAACTATCTTTTAGGAATAACTATGCGGAGCGGCGGCGGATTGTAAAATAGTAAGTGACCGGATTTATATTATTAAAAGGCATGTTGATAGGACAAACATTAAAAAAAGGTTAATTGTGGTTGGAACCCCGCTTTAAAGGTGTCAAGGTTTGAATACAATTTATTTAAGTCTTGTGGAGGTACTGGAATGATTTCCCTGGGACAAGAGATGGTTGGAAGACGGTCTGGGCTCTATGGTCCAACTCTTAAGCCAAAAAATAAAATGTACTTTAGTTTTGAAGTTAAAGCCTGGGCAGAGTGGTTAGGTGCTCTGTGTTTCAAGGAGGTACAGGTTCCCAGAGGATGGAAGAGGTTTGGGATCTTGCTGTGGGAGCAAGACCTTCCCTCCTGGGACATCGTTCATTGGTCAAGTGGCTCTCTAAAAAATATTTTTTTAAAAAAGGCATATCTACAAGGTGCATGTTACAGGCAACTCCAGCTGTCCAGGCTTTTTGCCACAAGATTCTGCACATGTGAATGGAGATTAAAGCCACTTCGGAAATGTGTCCAACATGTTCTAGGGCAGGGGTCAGGGGTCAGCAACCTTTTGCCACTTAATAGGATTTTTGTACTCACTGTAAAATCCTTTTCTCTGAAGTCCATTAACTGACACAGCTTCCTTATACTCTTGACTGTGGGGTTATGTTCCATCTATTAGGAGAGGACTAGGCAGACATGTTAATGATTAAAACATGTAAACTTTAGCAAAGCTGAAACAGCCCCGCCCAGGGGGGCGGTCCCTCTGGTCATAGCCCCTCAGACTGCCCTGAGCAGCTCAGTTTGTCAAAAAGCAGTACAAACTTAAAAAAGGAGGGGTGGATGCCATGGACTTCAGAGAAAAGGATTTTACGGCGGGTACAAAAATTGTTTTTTCTTTGTCGTCCATGGACGGACACAGCTTCCTTATACTTTTGACTGTAAGAATGTCCCCAGTGTCAAAAAAACAAGGGGTTGAAACAGCAATCAACCAAACTTCACCCCAACACATTAGAGCTCCTCAACAGAGCAGATGCAACCTTAAACTGCCGCCTGCAAAACTTTGCGGCCGAAGCTGGCATCCGAAGATGCACCAACATCAACCTTGTAAAACTTGGCGAAAGTGTGAAGCGGCGACCAGGTTGCCACCTTACACACCTGTGAGACAGACTCTTGTTGTCGGAAAGCCCAGGAAGCACCAATTGCCCTGGTTGAATGTGCCATGACAGGAAAAGGAGGTGCACGCCCCTTTAAAGCGCAAGCCTGAATCACAATTGTCTGATCCACTGAGAAATTGTGGCCGACGAGCTTGCCAGGCCTTTTGATCAGACACACATACAAACCGTGAGTCTGACCTCTGAAATGGATACACCTGCAGAGCACGTACCACGTCTAAGGAATGTAATGCAGCCTCCTTGGGATGTGATGGCCGAGGACACAAGGATGGAAGTACAATATCCTCAGATGAAAGGCCGAAACTACCTTTGGAAGAAAGGCAGGCTGTGGGCTTAGCACTGCTTTTTCTCTATGGAGGACCAAGCAGGGGCACTTGCAAGACAAGGCCACCAACTCAGAGGCCCGTCTGACAGACGTAATGGCCACTAGAAAGGCAACTTTTTGTGAGAGTGTTGAGAGGAATGTCTGATGTTCTCAAAAGGTTTCTGAAGCACCGAGAGCACCAAGTTCAAATCCCACGGAGGTATTGGTGGTCGACCTGGAGAAGCCACATGTCGAAACCACATACTCACCATTGAGTGGGACTCCAAGGGTCGTTGAAAGAAAAACAGCCAAAGCTAAAATCTGCCCCTTAATGGTGTTTAAAGGCAAGCTTCTGATCAACTCCCCGCTGTAAAAACAGCAGGATTTTAGAATATGTAAGTGGATGCCACCCCATTTCTTCACACAGATATGTAGGCCTTCCAAGTGCGATGGTAAATCTTCCGAGAAGATGACTTCTGTGCCCTCAGCATGGTTGAAATAACTGAATCAGACAGGCCCCCGGTGTCTCAGCACCTGGCTTTCAACAGCCATGCCGTTAGAGCCAGCGACTGTAAAGCAGGATGAATAATGGGACCTTGCAAGAGAAGGTCCTCCCACATTGGCAGTCGCCAGGGTGCATCCGCCACCAGACGCACTAGGTAGGTATACCAGGGACGCCAAGGCCAATCTGGGGCAATTAGGATCCCCTCGGATTCCGCTCTGTGGAGCAGACGAGGAAGCAGTTTCAGTGGGGGAAATTAATATATCAGCAGACACTATCCCCATAGGGCCGCCAACGCATCTGCTGCGTCCGCCCAAGGATCTTTTCACCTGGCCACGAACCTCAACACCTTTTGATTGAATCGAGAAGCAAGGAGATCCACATCTGGCTCGCCCCATCTTAGGTAAAGGAGGCGGAACACATCCGGATGTAGTGACCATTCTATTTGGTCCAGCGTCTGGCCACTTAGGTAGTCCGCTTGCCAGTTTTCTACGCCCAAAATGTAGAAGGCCGATAGAGCCGGCGTGCTCCGTTCCGCCCACCTCAGGATGCAAGCGACTTCCGATGCTGCATTCAAGCTTCTTGTTCCTCCCTGATGGCTGAATGGATCCTGACTGGACGCCCCTGCAGGCTCCATGACCATGTGGAGAGGCACAGCCTGATCGCTCGGAGTTCCAGAATATTGATTGGCAAGCAAGATTCTTCCTGTGTCCAGCAACCCTGTGTCGACTTAACACCCCAGACTCCGCCCCCCGCCCCCTAACCAGACAGGCATCTGTCATGATCACCGTCCAGTGAAAGGGAAGGAATGAATTCCCAGCATGAGGAGACGGAGATCTCAGCCACCAGACCAGGGAAGTCCGGACTAGTGGGCTCACCCGGATTTGACAATCCAGAGAAAATGGAGACTAGTCCTATTTGGACAGAATCTCCTTCTGCAAGACTCGAGTGTGGAATTGAGCAAACTGTACTGCCTCAAAAAGGAGCCTACCATGAGACCAGGACTCGCACGCAAAAGAGCAGCGACGACCACCTGCGGGATGCCAACAGCTTCACCGCCATCTAAAAAGAGTCTGCCATTTTTCCAAAAGTAGAAACACTGTCGCCTTTGAGGAGTCTAGAATCAGACCCAGATACTTCAAGTGCTGAGTCAGTACCAACGCCGACTTCTGGAAGTTCAGCACCCAACCAAACTCTTGGAGGGACTGACTGGCAATCGCCACATCCTTTTAATTCTGAGCTTGAAGCAGCTCTCAGAAGCAGATCGTCTAAGTATAGCGATACCTTGCCCTCTCAGCAATGTCAAAATCGGGACAAGCACCTTGGTAAACCCTCGGAGCTAATGCCAGGCCAAAAGGAAGAGCCACAAATTGATAGTGGTCTTCTGACTGCAAAGCACAAGAACCTCTGATGGTTCAGAGCTATCCCCAGGAGACGGTAGGGGGAGGGGGCGTTTTTTACCCCCTTTCACCCACACAACACTTCCACCCTGGCAACAAATGATTCCAGGACTGCCAACCAAATGTCCACAGGGACCGCTGGTGCAGGGGCACCGGTTGTCACCACTAGAATGTCTGGGGAAGAAGCGCCAGCTTCTGACGCCATGCTGACCTGCTTACCCGACAGCCCTCAGGGACTAATGTCAAGGTACAAGCGCACAAAAAAAAAAAAGACCTATCCTCCTTGCTGTACAGACCAAAAGGGGTATTCCTAGGGGACTCTCCACCCTGACAAGAAAGCTGCACAGCGCTGTAGTCCGCTCTCCTTTACACTGTGCATGTCTGAGGTAAACTGCGCTGTTCGTGCCGTTCAGAAAGTCCTCTCCAGCACTAGAGGCCAAAACCTGTTAAAAACCACACCAAGATGGCCGCTCGCCGCCACAGGAAAGAGTGCAAGCTTCTAGAAAATGGCCGCCCGCTGTAACTTCCTACGTCACAGCGCAGCTACAAGAAAATGGCCACCAGCCGCAATTCAATAGCAGCAGCGCGGCCACAAGAAAATGGCGCAGATTTAAAGAAAAACTGCGCGGAGGACGACAAGGTGGACAAGAAGGCTGGAATAACACAGTGGCCCACGAGCGGAGGACCGCCCATGGCAGATCACCCACACCAAGAGCGGGCCCAGAACACCCCGCAGCCCCCAGCCAGGAAAGGGAAAAAAAAACCTCAGGTACATCCCAGGTCAGTCACAGCATGGTGGAGGGAGGGAAGGGAGAAAGGGAGGACATAAGACCCCCCTTAATTGACCCCCCTAAGAAAGCCCAGCTGTTCCATCCTGCCAAGACAGGAGGAAAAGTACTTACCCGTTCCCTGCGAGGACTGCTGGCGTGTTCCTGACAGACCGACTTCTGAGCAGTACGGAGTAGCTACCGGCCACGGCCCACTGTCACACAGACAGCTAGAAGCCTGGTCATATGTGAGCCCCAGAGCAAAACGCTCACCGGTCACCCCTGAAGCAATGGGGTATGTCGTGGCCGACCCAGCGCATAGCTAAGGCTTACTCATGCTCGGTGGCCGGACTGGTAGGACTACAAGGATCTATATTATCCAGCCTGTCACCCAGCTGGTAGTTGATAGAAGATCTCAGGATGAAAAAATTTAATAAAAATTGAAATCTTTAAAAATAAAGTTCCTCAGGACCAGGTCCTTCTCTACTAGGCAGAAAAAAAAACAGCTGCTCAGTGTGAGGGGTTATGACCAGAGGAACCGCCCCCCGGGCGGGGCTCTTTCAGCTTTGCTAAAGTTTACATGTTTTAACCATTAACATGTCTGCCTAGTTCTCTTCTAATAGATGGAACATAAGGAAGCTGTGTTCGTCCATGGACGAAAGAAAGTATGTTTTTTTTTTTTGGGCTAGTCATACTTACCTGGTGGATGCAGCATCAGACCAATGCTGCATCTGTCCCCCTGCGTGTCTGCGCAGACAACCGAGCCAAAGAACACCACCGATGACTTAGTTCTCACTCCTCCACAATCAGAGCGATGCCTACTGTCAGCATTGCCTTCGCTGTACTTCTCAGCACTCATTGGGAGCGCTGAGCCATGGACGGGCGGGGAGCGGCCATCTCAGCGGCTCGCCGAGACTACCATCAATCAAGGCAGCTGGCGAATATAGACTTGGAAGTCGGGATGATGCGCTGCCTCGACTAATATTGGAGACGTCAGGGGATAGACGTCAGACCGTTCTCCGCTGAAAAGAAAATAACCACCCACAAAAAACTTCAGGTGAAATACAGGACTACTGAAAACAAGTGGTGTGGCCGTTTCAAGATGCACGATAAAAAGAGGCACTTGAAGGAAGATAGGCTGAATGGTCAATTCACCAGAAGAAAGCCATTACTACGCAAATGCCGCAAAGTATCCCACTTAAAATACGCCAAACAGCACAGAAACCAGCCTCAAACCTTCTGGCACAAAGTAATTTGGAGTTATGAGACCAAAATGTAGATTTTGGCCTCAACCTTAAACGCTACATTTGGAGAGGAGTCAACAAGGCCTATGATGAAAGGTATGGAGGTGGACCGCTGATGTTTTTGGGGATGTGTGAGCTACAAAAGGCACAGGAAATGTTATCAAAAGATACTGAAGGAATGCTTGCATTCATCAGTCAGGAAGCTGTGCATGGGACGTACTTGGATTATTGTCATGTTGGAATGTCCAAAAAACAAGGCCAAGGCGACCTGTCATTGGCTACAGCAGAAAAAAGTGAAGGTTCTGGAGTGGCCGTTTCCTGACCTCAACAACATTAAGCCACTGTGGGACGCTCTCCAAACATGCGGTTCATGCAAGCCAGACAAAGAATTTACAGGAACTGGAGGCTTTTTACCAAGAGAAATGGGCAGCTTTACCATCTGAGAAGATAAAGAGCCTCTCACCCACAAATACCACAAAAGACTTCAAGCTGTCATTGATGTTAAAGGGGGCCATACATGGTATTAAAGCGGAGCTCCAGCCGCGAAACATTTTTTTTTTAAAGTCAGCAGCTACTAACAGTGTAGCTGCTGACTTTAAATAAGGACACTTACCTGTCCTAGGCGCCCACGCTGACGGCCCCCCCCCCCCCCCCCGATGCCGGTCCCACGATCGCTCCGGGTCCCGCGCCGCCATTCACACTATGGGAAACAGGCAGTGAAGCCTACTGCGCCTGCGTGAGTCTCACGCTGGCTTGTGAATGGGCGCGCTGCGCCCCATTCACAAGGAGAAGGACAAGAAGACATTAAACCGCGGTGTGGAAGAGGCAGATTACGGACTTCCGCATAGCAACAGCTATTTCGGGTGAGTATTTTTATTTTTATTTTCAGGTTTTTATTTTTATTTTTTTAAACATGGCAAAATGTTGTTTTGCTGGGTGGAGCTCCGCTTTAAGTACTGGGGTATGTAAACTTTTGACCAGGGTCATTTGGGTAGTTTGTTGTCATTGTGATTTAAAAAGACTAAACACAGTTAATAAATAGCTTCAGCCAAACACTAACCATGATATATATATGAAAATGTATATATATTTTATATATTTTTTTTTATTACTACATACATGCCTAGTAAAAAAAAGAAGTGTACAAAAGTGACTAAAGAAAATAAAATATTTTGTCTGCCGTTTGAATGCAAATGGTTATACAAGCTGGGTATTAAAAACAAACAGTTACCTTTACGAAGAGTCTTCACTTCACTGCCCAGTTTACTGCAGTCATCATCCTCCTGTCCACTGTCAAACTGTGCCTCTATAATGAGATCTGGACTCCCGGCATTATGCGTGTCATTATGTGCAGCTGTAGCTTCTGGTTTTATTACCTGCATCCATAAAAAAAAAAAATAAAAAAAAACAGATGATCAAACTAACCACATACATCAAAAGCAGTTCAGTATGCTTAAAATATAAGGCAGAGCAAAATTAAAAAAAAACCCTATGCGGTACATCTCTGCAATAAACAGTATACACAGTCCCTGTTTTTAGGTCCTTAGGGCGTTTTGCAGACAGTCACATGTGGACATCTTTGTGCCCTGGAGGTGAATCGCAGAGAAATGTATAGCCAGCTTATACAAATAAATGACAGCCTGACTGCAGGGGCATGGGCATATTATGCAAATCCTATTGTTTACATGCATACCAGTATGTAGAGAGTCTGTATTGAGGGCAATGCAAAAAGTTTCCAGCGCAGCTAAAGCCAACTTGTCATGGATTTCTTCAGGCTAGCTGCACGATCCACCTGTCACTACTGCGCTCCCAAGTGTTCATTGCATGACCCGCAACGGAGCCGTAGCAGACAAGTACACCCGTAGGGCACGAAGCACATCCAAGGAATGCAAAGCGGCCTCCTTCTGGTTCTTTGGCTGAGGACATAAGGATGGTAACACAATGTCCTCATTAATGTGAAAAGCCGACACAAACTTTGGAAGAAATGACGGCTGCGGGCGGAGCACCACCTTATCCTTGTGGATGACCAAGTAGGGAGCCTTGCAGGACAAGGCCGCCAGTTCAGATACCCGTCGAACCGAGTAAATTGCTACCAGAAAAAACACCTTCTGAGAAAGTCAAAAGAGGAATCTTTCGAATGTCCTCAAACGGAGCGTCTTGGAGCGCTGAGAGGACCAAATTCAAGTCCCATGGAGGGCGCACAGGAGGGGCCACATGCCGGACCACCTGTACGAACGTACGCACTAGAGAGTGCGCCGCCAAGGGTCGCTGAAAGTAAACAGCTAGAGCCGAGATCAGACTCTTATCCGTACTTAAGGCGAGAGTCTGATCTACTCCTCACGTATGTACAGGGGTGCCATTTCATCTCTTCACACAGAGATGTAGGCCTTCCACATACGATGGTAGATCTTACGTGAAGTAGTTTTCCGTGCTCGTAGCATGGTAGCGATCACTGGGCCTGATAGACCACGGTCCCTCAGAACCTGGCTATAAACAGCCACACCGTTAAAGCCAGCGACTGTAAAGCAGTGTGAAAGATCGGTCCTTGTGACAGGATATCTTCTCTCAGGGGCAGACGCCAAGGGACATCTGCCACCAGACGCACCAGGGACGGCGCAGCCAATCTGGGGCGATCAGGATCGTTGGTATCCCTTCGGCTTCTGCTCTGCGCAGCGGGTGAGGAAGAAGTTTTAGAGGGAAGGCATAGATTAGGCGATCGTGACCCCACGGAGCCACCAACACGTCTGACGTGTCTGCACATGGGTCTCTTGACCTGGCCACGAATCGTGACAACTTCCGATTAAGACGGGACGCCAGAAGGTCCACGTCTGGAGTGCCCCATTTTTGGCACAGACTCTGAAACACCTCCGGGTGTAGTGACCACTCTCCTAGGTCCAGTGTTTGGCGACTTAGTCGGCCTGCCAATTCTGTACCCCCGGAATGTACACGGCCGACAGAGCCGGAACGAACCGTTCGCCCACTGAAGGATGTGCGCGACCTTCGTTGCAGCCGAGCTCTGTGTGCCTCCCTGATGATTGACGTATGCCACGGCCGTAACGTTGTCGGACTGGATTCTGACCGGACAGTCCTGCAGACCCCGGGACCACTTGGTGAGGCACAACTTAATTGCACGGAGCTCCAGTACATTGATTGGAAGGCGCGACTCCTTGAGTCCAGTGCCCCTGGGCCAACTGGGTACCCCAGACGCCCCCCCCCCCCTCCAGCCGTCGTGACCACAGTCCAATGGCACGGCAGAAACGATTTCCCGGCCCGAAGCACCGGAGACGTCAGCCACCACACCAGGGAGGACTTGACCAGCACGGTCCGATTCCGCGTCAGAGCAGGGCGCAGGGAGGGGGCGTTTTATACCCCCCTTCTGGCCACTAGTCGCTTCAATCCTGGCAAGAAAAACCTCCAGGACTGCCATCATAGCCTTCACAGAGACCGCAGGGGCACTAAGGGTTAACTCCGGCAAAGTTGGGGTGGAAGCCTCTGGTTCAGACTCCATGTTGACCCACACTTATGCCACCCTAGCACTGCAAGGCAGACACCCACCGGCCACCCTCCCGGCTGTAAATACAGAGCAGGGGACCCCACAGGGAACTCACCACCCGACCCTGTTGTAGCTGTGGCAGAAGCACTGATAAGTGCTGAGAAGGCTGGCTGTGCTGTCCCTCAGGAAGCGATTCGCGGGCTTTTGCTGCGGTATTTCAGGCACAAGAGGCCAAGACTATTTCCAAAATGGCCACCGTATGCCAGAAAAAGCATGCGGGCTACAGGAAAATGGCCACCAACCTATATAAGCCGTGACTACAGCAAAGTGGCGGCCACCCACGCGAATGTAAAGCACAGTGACACAGCAGAAGTCACACAGCAGCACTCCCCCCACACTAAACCAACTGCTCCCCCAGAGCACACAGACCCTGGCAGTGACAGAACCCCAAGAGGGCCCCCCCCTAACAGCCGCCACCCATTATGGGGAGGGAGGGAGAGGAAGGGAGAGAGGAAAGCAGGGCGTACCCTCAGTCGACCTCTCCAGGAAAGCCCCAGCCATACCACCTTGCCGAGGCAAGGGGCCTACTCACCCATCCTGCGACCACCGGCTGGAGGCATTCCTGACTGAACCAACGTCCGCGAATGGCATGGCAGTCAGCCAGACACACTGACAAGGTCATAGAGACTGGTCATATGTGTGCCCTAGAACATGAAGATCCCCGGCCACCCATGGAGCAACGGGGCATGTCGTGGACCACCCAGAGCTGAGCTGAGGGCCGGCACATGCTCGATGGTCGAACAAGGGGAAACTACAAGGATCGAGGATCCAGCCTGTCACCCAGTCGGCAGTTGATAGCAGAATCCAGGATCCAAAAATGCAGGAACCAAAAAAATAAAAGCGAAAACATCGCAAAAAAAATCCAGAGTACATGGACTCAGAGAGGCCAGTCTACTCCTGACGCTAGGCAGAAAAAAACTGGAGCCATTCAGAGTGGGGGTGTTATATCACCGGGAGCCATGCCCCCTGGGAGGAGCTGTACTGCAGAAGTGTTTTTAACACTTGAAGTGCTGTTTTTCTGCCTAGTCTCTCCTGGAAGGAAGGTGATATAACCTTAAGGTCAATGCTGCTGTGTCCATCCATGAACGGAAGAGAAAATAGGGTTTTCTTTAGTCTGCAAAATCGGATGTTTGCGGAGGCGGATAATTATGGGTATCAGCGGATGTTCATCCGCTGACACCCGCTATCCCATAGGGATACTGTACACGTCCGTATTTCATCTGAAAACGGATGGATAAAATACGGACATACAGTCTGCACGTGTGAAAGGGCCCTTAGGCCGGGTTCACATGTCGCATGACGTGTGAAAATCATGGGCATGCTTGGAATGATGCCTAAAGGGGCAGGGTCACCGGACGACATCACCCGTTGACCACGCCAATGCCAACCTAAGTCGTTGCACACGGCATTACAGTGGGAGAGAGCGTCAAGTCAACATCGGAAGATGGAGGGAAGACAGAGAAGACCGGAAACCTGCTAGCAAAAAAGTGGGCAGAGAGCAGAAGAAAGCGGAGGAGCCCGGCAGAAGACATCGGAGAGCGGAAGAAGAGTCCGAAGAAGTCGGAAGAGACCCCCGGAGCTGCCTAATAAATTACTTTAGAAACTTAGTGTAGTGCGTTTTCTTAATTTAGTGTAGTGTTTGACACTTTTTTCCCCTAGGTGAATGGGTAGGGGGTACTCACATAGGGTGGGGGGTCATGATCTGTGGGGCCCCCCACAGACCCCGACAACCAACGGCCAGGGTTGTCAGTAAGGCCCTTGTCCTCAACATGGGGACAAGGTGCTTTGGGGTGGGGTGCCCCAAATCACCAACCCCCATGTTGAGGGCATGCGGCCTGGTACGGTTCAGGAGCAGGGGGGGGGGGCACTTGCTAGTCCACACCCCTTTCCTGATCAGCCAGGCTGCATGCTTAGATAAGGGTCTGGTATGGATTTTGGGGTACCTCATGCCGTTTATCGGCATAGGGGTTGCCCTTAAAATCCATACCACACCAAAGGGCACGATATGCTCTTGCAGGGGGAATCCATGCTGGTTTTTTATTTAAAATTTGGCATTAATACCACTTAGGATTCATACCAAACAGTGCCTGGTATTGGTGGGGATCCAAGTCGGTTCCCCGTTCATTAAAAGTCAGACGTTTGTGTATGTCGGCTTCAAGTCGCAGGGCAAAGTTGGATCCAGAGTAGTACGATGGTCGTGTCAGTGTGAACCCAGCCTAAAGAGGCCCGAATAGCCACCTGGTAAAAACATTAGACCAGGGACAGCCAGGCATAAGGCAGGTACATTTTTCTCACAAGAGAACGGTTTATCACTTATTGCAATTTGGGCTTAAAAAATTTAAATCAGATTAACCATGTATATTGTTTAATAGAATACTGGTATGTTGATGCACTAGCACCTGCTTTTGCATTTTTATTAGCTACAGGTGTTACACACCTAAAGGGCTGCTGGATTTACTAGGCAAGTGGGCCATCCCCAAGCAGTGTCAAAAACGAGGGGTGGGAAATAAATCAGTAAAACCAATTTTAAACTTCACCCCAAAACAAGCAGAGCTCCTCAACGGAGGAGGTAGAACTTTATACAGCCGCCAGCAAAAACTAGCGGCCGAAAAAAGCATCAGAAGATGCACTCACAGCAACCATGTAAATTCTGGAAATAGCGAGAACGGACGAGCAAGTCGCCGCCTCGCACACCTGCGAGACCGGAGCATGATGTCGGGAAAGAAAACCAGGAAGCACCAATTGCCCTGGTGGAAAGTGCCGTGACCGGAAAGGGGGGACCGCCCCTTAAAAGCATAGGCCTGTATGACAGCCTGCCTGATCCACCGAGAAATGATGGTCGACGAGACCACCAGGCCCTTTTGTGGACCAGACACTGACACAAAAGACAGTCAGAACTCCAAAACAGAGCCGTAGCAGGCTGGTACACCCGCATAGAGCGTACCACGCCTAAAGTATGAAAGGCAACATCCATAGGATGCGCCGGCTGAGGACAGAAGGATGGAAGAAAAATGTCCTTATTCTGGCGAAAGGCCGAAACCACCTACGGAAGAAGGGAAGGTCGCGGGCGCACCACCACCTAATCCTAGGGGAGGATCAAGCATGGCGGCTTGCAAGACAAGACCACCAACTCAGAAACCCCTCTAACAGAGGTAAAGGCCACTAAAGCGGCCACCTTTTGAGATGGTGTCAAGAGAAAATCTCTGATGTTTCCAAAAGGAAGGTTTTTAAAGAGAACAGGCCAAGGTGGGAAAGTATATGACAAACCCGCTGCACACAAAAAGGGACCCAACAGGGAATGGGCCACAAAAAGGCCACTAAAACACAGTCGAGGCTGAAATCTGCCCCCAAACGGTGCTTTAAGCAATTTTTAGATCCACTCCAAGCTGTAAAAACAGCAGAACCCTGGACACAGTACATCTGTGGACGTCACTCCATCCCTTCGCACCAAGAGATTTAGGCCTGCCAGGTGCGACGGTAGATCCTCCGGAAGACTACCGTGCCCTCAGCATTGTTGAGATGACAGAGTCGGACAGACCCCAATCACTTAACCACTTCGGGTCCGCGCTATTGACAGAATACGTCAGCAGCGCGGACCTGAGGGGCCGGGGTCACGTCTTTGCGCGGCGGGGAAAAACAGTCCCGACGCATCACCGAAGATTCGATGCGTGTACCCAGCGGCCGCAATGTCCGTCAGGTACACGCGATCGTCGGTGACAGAGCAGGGACATGGAGCTCTGTGTGTAAACACAGAGCTCCACGTCCTGTCAGGGAGAGGTGACAGATGCTGTTTCTCTTGTACATAGGGAGACAGCATCGATCACCTACCCCAGTCACCCCCCTCCCCCCACACAGTTAGAACACACCCAGGCAATACATTCAACACCTTCCTCACCCCCTAGTGTTAACCCCTTCAATGCCAGTCACATTTATTCAGTAATTAGTGCATATTTATAGCACTAGTCGCTGTATAAATGTGAATGACGCCAAAAATGTGTCAAAAGTGTCCGATGTGTCTGCCGCAATATCGCAGTCAAAATAAAAATCGCAGAACGCCGCCATTACTAGTAAAAAAAAAATATAAAAAAAAAATCATAATTCTGTCCCCTATTTTGTAGGTGCTATAACATTTGCGCAAAGCAGTCACTTATTGTGATTTTTTTTTTTTTTTTTTACAAAAATAAGAATACTTATCGGCCTTAACTGAGAAAAAATTAATTTTTTTTAAAAATTGGGATATTTATTATAGCAACAAGTAAAAAAAAATATTATATATATATATATATATATATATATATATATATATATATACGCTCTTTTTTGTTTATAACGCAAAAAATAACCGCACGGGCGATCAAATACCACCAAAAGAAAGCTCTATTTGTGGGGGAAAAAAAAGGACGCCAATTTTGTTTGGGTGCCACGTCGCACGACCGCGCAATTGTCAGTTAAAGCGACGCAGTGCCGCAAGCTGAAATTTCGCCTGGGCACGAAGGGGGTTTATGTGCCCAGTAAGCAAGTGGTTAAAGTCTGGCTTCCACTAGCCATGTTGAGCAAGTCGGTGACTGTACAACAGGAGGTAGTATGGGACCTCGAGACAGAGGGACCTCCCGCCCAGGCAACCGCTAGGGTACCTCCGCTACCAGGTGCCAGATATCGGCATACCAAGGACGCCAAGGTCAATCTGGAGCGATTAGAATCATCAGGATCTCCTTAGCCTCCACTCTGGAGCAGCCAAGGAAGCAACTACAATGGAGGAACGGCAAAAAGTTGCCGATACAGACCCCACAGGGCCACCAGCGCAACTTGCGCGTCTGTACCAGATCACAAGACCTGGCCACTAACTGACACCCTTGCGGTGGAGACGAACGGCCAGGAGATCCATGCCCTGTGAGGCTCACCTCCTGCAAGGGAGCCTAAAACACCCCAAGCACAAAGAGAAGTCCACCTGCCGGTATACCCGATGGTAGACCGAAGCCACGGCCATGGCGTTGTCTGGCTGAAACCAGATCGGATGACCTTGCAACCTCCTCGACCACGAGAAGCACAGCCTGATCGCCTAAAATAGTAGGACAATGAACGGTAGACAGCACCCAAGTATTCCCAGGCGGTCTCCCACCCAGGCACTAGCCAGGCCCGACCCTGGGTATCTACCGAGACCAGACGAGAATGGGCACATTCAGGGAGGTGTGGCCGTAGGTCCACGCAAGTCCAGCGACTCAGGGCCGTCTGGACCCCCCAGGTTCACAACCCGTGAGGCTGGCATCTGTCATAAACACAGACAACTGGAAGGAAAAAAAAAAAAAACTTCCAGGACCGAAGAGTCGGGGATCTCAGTCACCAACTCAGAGAGACTCTGACTAGGTGGCGCACTGGAATCTGACGATTTCAGAGACAAGAGATTTTTACCACCTGGACAGTATTTCCCCTAGAAAACCCAAGTGTGGAACTGGGCATACAGTACCACCTTGAAGGAGGCTACCCACAGGCCTCGGACCAGCAGGCGCCCAGAGAGAAGACCGATTGCGTGATGCCAATACCTTCACTGCAGACTGAAGAGTCTGCAATTTCTCCAGGGGAAGAAGGACCTTTGCCACCGAGGTGTCCGGATCAACCCTAGATACTACAACACTGAGTCGGAACCTAGCATGTCCAGGATTTGAACCCTGGGTCGCACACATGGAGGGCAGGCTTGCTGCCACCGAGCTACACATTCTGGCCTAAACGTTTAACACCCACCTGAATCTTCGGAGGGTCTGAATGGGAATAATACATCCACTAGGTCCGAGACAGAAGCTGCTCTAAGAAAGTCTTCCAAGTAGCCAATGAGGCAAAGCCTCGCTGTCCCAACAAAGTTAGGAGAAGTGCGAGCTCCCAGCTGAAAACCCATGGTGCCGACGCCAGATCAAAAGGGAGGGCCACAGGCTGACAGAGACCCTCTCTCATCACGAAGCACAGAAAAAAACAGACATGAGCAAAACGCGACATGCATGTATTCGTCCTTGATGTCCGAGGACGCCAAGAACTCCCCCGGATGGAGCGCAGCTACCACCGAACGAATTTATTCCATGCGGAACTACCCGACTTTCACAAAAGATATTTGAGGCCCAAAGAAAACCCCAAACCACTGGTCCTGCAGGAAAGGTAAAATTACCCCGCAGCTTAGCAAGTCCCACACTGCCCAAGGCAGAGTGACGGGCCGGGAGAGGAAGACACAAGGAAGGAACTTTGTTCTGTGATAGGAGGAAATCCTATCTAGTACTCAGAAGAGACCAACTCGCAGACCCACTGGTTGGAGAGCAGGGAGGTTTCACCGAATTGTGACCCTGCAAGCTGCTCCCTCCCACCTAGAGACAGGGAGGGAAGGCTACATACATTGGCAGGATTTGGGTGCCGGCGTGATCGGCTTACACACCCAGGGACGGTTTAGTCTCCCAGCTGGGCATTTGACAGCCTGGGAGGGTTGCCCTTAAATAAAACACACACAGGTAGATTGGCGTCAGTGTCCGGATTCGAACCAATGTCTCTCTTGCTGCCAAGTAATGGAGTTAACCACTACACCACCGTGTGCAAAACATTCTGAAAACAGAAGCCCTGGATAACAAGGGCGCAGCATTCAACACAGACCTATATGAGGCCCTGGACCAGCTGGTCCACTAGCCTTATAACTTTGGGAGAAGTCTGGTGCAAAATGCTCACTCCGTGAGTTGTATACAGCACTAGGGGGTCAGGACTACTCCCAAGATGGCCGCTGAGCTTTCAGAACGTGGCCACAGGAAAATGGCCGACTGCAATGTAAGCTGCGCCATAGCGCGGCTACAACAAAATGGCCGCCAATGGGAGTTTTCAATGCAATTGAAAAACCTTCCCAAAAAATGGCGCCAGCGCCGACCGTGGCCCCAGAGTAGTGGCCACAATAGGCTGCAAGTCAGACCCCAGCATGGTAAACACGGAACGGATCAGAACTTCGGATCTTTTATCAGTCAGATCCATACAAGCAGGTTCCCGCAATGGGGAGAGTGGTCACCTATACATGACACCCGGGAGGGTCCACCGAAGAAGCCCACCTTTTAAAAAAGGCTCTCCTCAAAGGGGCACTGGACCGCCCGGCGGTGAGGGACTACAAAAGCCCTCAGCGGTTGTTCTCATTCCTCCTCTTAGAAATGATCAAATTAGGGCACAGAAGGAAAAAAACCTACACAGAGCGGTCTGATTTGTGTGATCCAAAAAAGACCGAGCCCTCGGTGGAAACCCAGCTGCACTATCCAGCTTGAGAGTCCCTTACAGCAGTGAGGAGCGCACCCAAAAATGCCTTATCCAGCTTTTTTTTTACACTACCCAGGTACCTGCTCCATAACAGCATTCCCCAGGGGATAACGGGGGAAGGGGGCACTCTAACCGCCCATCTGCAGTCCACCCCCACCCTGGCATAAACGTTTCCAGGACTAACAAAACCTCTCTGGGACTCCCAGGTGCTAACACCTGCTGCCACCACCAGCATGTTGAAGGACCCAGATACTGACTCCAAATAATATTTACATAGTGTGTATGTATAATATGCACACCTGTCCTTACAAACAAAAGCCAAGGCCTCTCACCCACTTGCTGCGCTGATCAGGGGTACCCAGGAGACTCGCCTCAGGAGGAGACTGCCCAGCACTGCCGTCCGCTCTCAGCACGCAGTGTGTGAGAGGAAAAGATACGTGAGGTAACTGTGCGGCATCTGCAGGGACCTGTGTGCCAAATGGCGGCAAAATGCAGCGTTTAAACAGGAAAAGCCTCCTAGGGCTTTTTAACAGTGAAAAACCCCTCACAGGAAAGCCCCATACAAAAAAGAAAAAACACAGGCCAGATAACACAGTCCCATCAGGAAGCCCCCCCCCCCCCCCCCGACAGCAGCAAGGGAAAAAGGAGCAGGGAAGGGAGGAGAAGGGGACCCCAGGAATGCTCAGCCATACCAACCCACCGAAGCAGGAGGAACTGTACTTACTCGCCGACAGAACTACAACCGCAATGGAGGTAGGTGTCGGCCCGGTCCACTGTGAGTGAGAAAACACCACAGCTCAGTCATATGTGGACCTCAGAGCAAAGCTCACCGGCCACCCCAGGAGTCATGGTGTATGGCGTGGCAGACACAGCCTCTTTGCAAAGGTGTGCCCACACTTGCTGGTTGGACTGAGTAGACTACAAGGATCTATATTATCCAGCCCGTCTCTCAGCCGACAGTTGAAAGAAGATTCTCCAAGAAAAAGTAAAATGAAAAAAATTCTCTTCAGGGCGCTGGGCCAAAAAGGGAGCCGGAGCCATACTTCGTCCTCCTTGCTAGGCAAAATGAAACTGAGGCTGCATGCTGCAGTAAGGAGGGACCGCCCCTTGGGCGGGGCTGTTCAACTCTGTTAATGCAACATGTAATTATTTAACATGTTTTCCACCTAGTTCTCTCCCGTAAACAGGGAACATTACCCACTTGTTAAGATTAAAGGAGCTGTGTCCGTCCATGGACAATAAGAGAAATACAGATTTTAACTTGTAAACACTAAATGACAGAAATAGGCGTACACACGTACAGGGTTTCCTGTCGGGAAAACTGTCATAAGAGCTTTTGGCTGGGAAAACTGTCCGTGTGTATGCTCCAAGCACAGTTTTCCTGACAGGAAAACGGACAGGGAAAAGAGAACCAGTTCTTTTTTTCCCGCCGGGATTCCCGGCGGTTTTTAACCCAGCAATTTTCTTATGGGAAACACTGAGATGGAGCATACACATGGCCGGGATTCCCGACCAAAGCTCCCATGGCAGTTTTCCTGTTTGGGAAACCCAGTAGTGTGTAGGGGGAAAAGGGTTACTGAGCAGGTTCTCTGTTTTCCCAGTGGTAAAAAGTCCACCAGGAAACACGTACATGTGTACGAGGCTTAAAGGTTATTTCACACTGGGTTGTCCTTGTACACACTTTGCTCAGAGATTGATCCGCTGAGCAGGCGGATGACAGGTCCATCTCTGCTCAATGTCCTCTATGGAGATTAGATGAAATAGACCACCTGTCCGTGTTCATCCGATCCTATCCGAACTAATTCTCCAGATGGATGAAAAATAGGGTTCACAGATTGGATATCGGCGGATGTCAGCGGACTTCTGACGCTCCATAGGTTTGAATGGGGCGTCCAGTCAGGTCTGCCTGAAAAACTGACAGACGGACCTGATTGGAAAGGGCCCTAATCATTGGATCAGTTCCCAGCACAGCCAGCAAAGCTGATCACTCTGGGATGGATGTGCTTTCATGCCTAGTAGTGTGGTCAGTTTTTATCAGGAAGCTGAGGGACTGGCAAGAATACCGGGTATCGCACAATGAAAGCAATACAAAGACAGAATGGCACAGAACAGGCACATATCAGGAACATGAAATGTTTAGTTTACATATTCTTTAAACCCTCCTCAAATTTTGTTGCACACTCCTTAAAATAAATGCTCTCAGCAACAAAAAATACTGGTCATTCTGCTGCCAATTTGCTATGATTGGTTGGATTCAGCATTTGGAGAGCTCCATTAAATTCTTACAGGCTTTAATTTTTTTTCCCCCCTATGTGGCTTTTAAATTTTTTGGCTGCGTTGGCCCCTGCGATTGCATAATTTTAAAGTGCACATTACACATGCAGTGACTGTGACAGCATAATGAATATAAAATCATTAAAAAAAAATTCAACTTGTGCATGAATAACTGAAGAATGCAAAAAGGCACAAGTCTGCCAGATCAATATTGGTAGGTGCATCAGTTTGGCATGGTATGTCAGTCAGGTAAATTTAAGAACATTTTTAACATTTTGGTAATGGGAAATTGTTTGCTTTTAAATTAAAAAAAACATAGCCGTTTTCAGCATTAACACGATTGCAAAGTGCGTTATTTATTATAATTTGTTTATCATTGGCATGTGCAGGGTGTGTACCCTGATCACCCCCTGCTATACAGGTCAACTGTCCCTGCTTTGCCGAGACATTTGCTTCTTTTTAGGGTGTCCTGCATCGCTCACGTCCCGAGTTATGCCCCAGGAACCCTGTGAGCAGAGCACTCTGTGCCACAGTCAGCACACTGTGCATTCTACTGCATCTGGGGTAAATGAGCCCATAACCCTTTCATGCTTAAGCCTATTTCTATCATTTAGCATTTACAAGTTAAAAACTGTATGTGAACAAATGTCTTATTTCTATTTTAAACTGAATGGGTTTTACAACGTGATGATATACATATACTTTAAGCTCTAGAGTAACCAAAAAAAAGGGATTTTTAAATACAGCTTACCTGTAAAATCCTTTTCTTGGAGTACATCACGGGACACAGAGCGGCATATTCATTACTATGTGGGTTATATGGAGTACCTTCAGGTGTGGACACTGGCAATCTCAAACAGGAAGTCCCCTCCCTATATAACCCCCTCCCCTAGAGGGAGTCCCTCAGTTTTGTAGCAAGCAGTATGCCTCCCAAAATGGTCACCCAAAAGAGGGGTGGGAGCTCTGTGTCCCGTGATGTACTCCAAGAAAAGGATTTTACAGGTAAGCTGTATTTAAAAATCCCTTTTTCTTTCTCGTACATCACGGGACACAGAGCGGCATATTCATTACTATGTGGGATGTCCGAAAGCAATGCTTTAATGAGGGGAGGGAGACATCTTCCAAAGAAGGATTCAATTTAGAGATAAACTCAAATCATAATAATAATTCCAACTTAGTCAAGAAAAAAACTCTTTCTCTCTTTTTTTTTTTTTTTTAACCAAGGGTGTTTCTGATCCCGAGGATTTCAAACTGCAGCCTGTAGTACTGCCTGACCAAAGGCAGCATCCGCATTTCTTCTCACGTCTAGTTGATAAAACCTTGTAAACGTGTGGACTGATGACCACGTTGCCGCCTTGCATATCTGAGCCATAGAGATCTGATGGTGTGCTGCCCAAGAGGCGCCCATGGCCCTGGTAGAATGGGCCTTTACCGACAACGGAGGAGGCAACCTCTTCAACCCGTAGGCTTGAATGATTAATTGTCTAATCCATCTCGAGATGGTGGATTTTGCAGCTGCCTGCCCCTTCTTGGGGCCATCTGGTAGAACGAATAACACATCTGTTTTCCGGATCTTTTCTGTAGCTTTAAGATAGGCCTTCATGGCCCGGACAATATCCAAGGTATGCAGCAACCCCTCCTTTCTAGATGTAGGTTTTGGAAAGAAGGATGGAAGTACTAAATCCTGGTTTAAGTGAAATTTGGATATAACCTTTGGTAGAAAGGAAGGATGGGGCCGGAGAACTGCCCTGTCCTTATGCAGAACGAGATATGGTTCCTTACACGATAAGGCTGCTAATTCTGACACTCTCCTGGCCGAAACTATGGCGACCAAGAAAACCAATTTTCTTGTCAGTAAGACTAAAGGAATCTCAGCCAACGGCTCAAAAGGCTGTTTCTGTAGAGTGGACAGGACAAGATTTAAGTCCCATGGACAAATTGGTGACTTGACAGGAGGATTAATACGCAAGACCCCCTGTATGAAGGTCTTTACCAGCGAGTGGGTGGCCAGCGGCCTCTGAAACCACACTGACAGAGCTGAGATCTGTCCCTTGATTGTGCTTAGTGCCAGGCCTTTATCCACTCCTAGCTGGAGAAAACTTAACACCCTATCAATAGTATATTTGCGGGAATTCCATCTTTTGGATTCACACCAGCCTACGTAGTTCCTCCACACCCTGTAATAAATCACCCTGGAGACCGGCTTTCTAGCCCTAATCAGGGTAGGAATTACCTGCCTAGACAGGCCTCTACCCCTGAGAATCAGGGATTCAGCCTCCAGGCCGTCAAATTTAGACGCTGTAATGTAGGGTGGAGGATCGGGCCTTGTGAGAGTAGGTCTGGTTGTAGAGGAAGAGTCCAAGGGTCTCCCACTGCCATCTTCAGGACTAGTGAGTACCAAGTCCTCCGGGGCCAAGCCGGAGCTACTAGAATGACTGGCTTGTTCTCCACTCTGATCTTGCGCAACAGGCGCGGGAGTAACTGTAGTGGAGGGAATGCATATAGAAGTTTGAATTGATGCCAAGGGCAAACCAACGCATCGGTTCCGCAGGCCATAGGATCCCTCGCTCGCGACACGAACCTGTCTAGTTTCTTGTTGAACCTGGATGCCATTATATCTACGTCCGGCATTCCCCACCTCTGGCAGATTGTCTGAAAGACCTGGGGATGCAGAGACCACTCCCCTGGCAACAGACTCTGGCGACTTAAGAAGTCTGCCTGCAGGTTGTCCACTCCGGGAATGAATATCGCTGAAATGCAGGGTACATGAACCTCTGCCCATTGAAAAATCAAGTTCACCTCCCTCTGAGCGGCCTGGCTCCTGGTTCCCCCTTGGTGGTTTATGTATGCCACCGCCGTGGCATTGTCTGACTGGATTCTCACCGGGAACCCCTTTAATCTGGAGGTCCAAGCCAGAAGGGCTAGGCGAGCAGCTCTGATTTCCAAGATATTGATGGGGAGCTGCCTCTCTGCTTTCACCCAAGTTCCCTGGCGGGAGAACCCCTCGAAGACCGCCCCCCAGCCTGCCAGGCTGGCGTCTGTGGTAACTACCTTCCAGACAACAGGGCTGAAGGATTTTCCCTTTAGAAGATTCTGAGGGTTCAACCACCAGGCCAGGCTTTGTCGGACCCTTGATGATAGCGTCAAAGGGGACTCTAAGGCATGTGCCCTCTTGCCCCAGGCTGCTAGAATGGCTGCCTGTAGGACGCGAGTGTGGATCTGAGCGTATGGTACTGCCTCGAATGTGGCCACTAGCTTGCCTAGTAATCGCATACACAGGCGAATAGTTGGTTTTTTCTTGTTTAGAACCAACCCCTTGATAGCTTCGATCTTTACAAGGGGCAGGAACACCTTTTGACCGGTAAAAGGGGTACTCTTGCCATTTGAAATAGTCTGAATATATTTATCCAGATCCTCTCCGAAGAGTCGTCCTCCATGGAAGGGAAACCCTGCCAGAAGCTTTTTGCATGGGGGCTCCGCCGCCCAGTTCTTCAACCATAAGAGCCTTCTCATGTGCACCAAACATAGTGATAAACGAGAGGCCTGCTGGATGGAGTCTTTTATAGCATCTACAGCAAACCACAGAGCTCTGGGAATGTCAGAAAACTCTTCTGCTTGTTGGGTAGGCATGTCCCTTAACATTTCCTTTGTCTGGTCTTTTAATGCCTGACAAACTCCAATTGCAGCCACCGCTGGCTGCACCACTGCTCCTGCCGTAGCAAAGGATGCTTTTAAAAGTGTCTCTAATCTTTTATCAACCGGATCTTTAAACATATGTATGTTTTCCACCGGGCAAGTTAGTGATTTATTCACACATGAGATGGCTGCATCCACTACTGGGAGCCTCCACCTCTTGGAGAATTTTTCCTCCATGGGGTAAATGACCGCAAATCTTTTCGGTGGCAGAAAAATCCTGTCCGGCCGTACCCAATCCCGAAAGATCAATTCCTCCAAGAGAGGATGGACCGGAAAAACTGCGTTGCTTAACGGAGCTTTCAAAGAGCCCAGAGAGGATACCGGAGGAACCTGAGGCTCTGGCAATGGTAAACTAAATGCCGAGCGGACCATGTCCGTCAAAGACTGTACCCACAGTCTTTCTGTCTGGGAGTCTGAAAATGGTTCCTCAGAGGCAGATCCCTCAATCCCTGAACCCTCTTGGTTCAGGTCTAGTTGATCCTCCTGTGATTCCAATTCCTCCGGAGAGAGAATCTCAGCATCTGAGGATACACCTCTTGGTGATGGGGATCTAACCCGTTTCTTACCAGGAATAGCTCTAGCGATCAATGTTGCTATTCTCTCTTCTAGCCCCCCTAGGGATACGGCTAGCATCTCCTCTGTGATAAACACAGGGCTGGGCTGATCTGGGCCAGCCTCCGCACCAGATCCCCTAATGGCTCATCCAAGGCGCTTCTTATGTTAATAAGTTGCGGGGAAAGTATCGGCATATCAGAATCAGAAAGGGAACCCTTTTGTTTTTTGGTCTTTTTTGTACCCTTTGACCCCGAACCCTTGGAAGCCATAATACAAAATCGAGGGACTCCGCCCACACAACAGACTGTAGTGGCCAGGAGTACAAAAATCAGAGTTTAGGGGACAATAGATCACTAATGCCCAAAAACTGATGGGATCCCGTATGTTTTTTTTTTTTTTTAAATATATTATATATTTTCTTTTGACAACATACCGTGACCCCAAACTAAGTTTGCCAGCCTCCAAACCTGCTGCAAAAAAGGGGGATTTCTTGGCTTAACAAAAAGGTATTGGAACAAAGTCCACATGTACTACCCCTCTTCCGCCACCGGGAGTCACTGTTCTGCCGCTCTGCGTCCTCTCCTCTGAAAATCAGCCTCAGACTGAGCACTGACAATGCCTGCTGTCTATAACAGCACAAAGGCGCGCCCCTGTATGACGCCGCAGGCCCGCCCCCCCCCGCCCTCCTGTCTGAACGGCGCGAAAAACGTCGTTAAGACGTGCGCGCGCGCGCGCGCGTATGCCAGAAACAGGAGGAACATGGAGGAGCCGCGCTGCTGGAGATCCAGGAACGCAGAAACAGGCGGCAGATTCAAACCCCCGGCCAGGTAGGACTCTCCAAAGGCCCCTAGGGATCCTTACTAGTCCTAGGAAGAAACAGCAGGTTTAGCTAGCACACATATTTAGACAGGGGGACCTAGTGATTGGGGGAGAAAAGGTGTCATCCTGTCTCTCTTTAGACATAGTGAACAAGGTTGCCCATGCAGAGCATACTTAGGCTATCCCCCTTTTTAGGTTACCCCGGAGAGCCTGCTGTCGAACTAAGTCCCGCAGGCTCCCCCTTACCTGCTCCATGCTGCAGGATGTTTGTCCAGCAAACTGATCCAATCTTCTCCCATCTCCGTGGGTAGCGTAGTAGACCTTCAGGCCCTGGGGTCCTATGAAGGTACCCACTGTCCTGGACCTATATAGCACCCTGGCAAACAGGAACTTATGGTTTTTACAAACTCCAAGTCCTGGGCCCAGGGTCCAGCCCTCCAAAGAGGAGCATTATAGGCAAAACCCCATGGCTTGGGGCCCGGGTACTGTCCACTTTGGCACTGAGGCTCCTTGGACAGATCCGGTTAGCCCGCCCTTAATCCCAAGGATGTGGAGCAAAGCTATTCCGTGACCAACACCTAAGACACTGGCGAAAAAACTGAGGGACTCCCTCTAGGGGAGGGGGTTATATAGGGAGGGGACTTCCTGTTTGAGATTGCCAGTGTCCACACCTGAAGGTACTCCATATAACCCACATAGTAATGAATATGCCGCTCTGTGTCCCGTGATGTACGAGAAAGAAAACACACTAAATTTTGATAAGCCTATTTTCCCAAATTAATAAGACCACAGTTAAAGGGTTACTAAAGAAAACAAACATGTTATACTTGCCTCCACTGTGCAGTTCGTTTTACACAGAGTGCCCCCGATCCATGTCTTCTGGGGTCCCCCGGTGGCTGTCTCTGGTCTTCCACACAATTAGTCACCACAGTCATGCGAGAGCTCGCATGGTGGTCACCAATTGCGGGTGCGCTCCCGTGATAGAGCGAGCGGCCATAGCTGTATCACTCGGTCCCGCCCCTCGGCGTGCCGCGTCAATGGATGCGATTGACAGCAGTGCCAGCCAATGGCTGCGCTGCTCTCAATCCATCCGCTCTAGCCAATCAGCGGCCAGGCTGAGCAGCGAAGAGGATATCAGTACCACACGGGACTTTCGAGGGGTCAGGTAAGTATAAACGGGGGCTTAAAGGGGAGGTTCCCCTAAAAAGAAACTTTTAACATTGCCTGTGTCTTGTTAATAACATTTAGAATCGGCTGGTAGTTAAACACCCGTACATACCATTTTCGGCATGTACTCTCACCGCTGCTTCCGGGTCTGGCGGCCGGGGATGGGAGGGCCTGCTTCATTGACAGGCATCCGATCGACGCATACAGCGCGTCACGAGATGCCGAAAGAAGCCGAACGTTGGTGCGCATGCGCCGTATAGAGCCGCACCAACGTTCGGCTTCTTTCGGCATCTCGTGACGCGCTGTATGCGTCGATCGGATGCCTGTCCCCGGCTGCCAGACCCGGAAGCGGCGGTGAGAGTACATGCCGAAAATGGTATGTACGGGTGTTTTTTTTTTAAAACTACCAGCCAATTCTAAATGTTATTAACAAGACACAGGCAATGTTAAAAGTTTCTTTTTAGGGGAACCACCCCTTTAAGAGGTGCAGGCAGCAGCAGCAGATGTTTTTTCACCTTAATGCATAGATTGCATTAAGGTGAAAAAACATTTTCGTTTACAACTCCTTTAATTTTGAATAAGCGTGTGGGTTTTTTTTGGGGCTCAATAAAAGTTTTCATGCAACAGAAAACCTACAATAGCCCCGGCTTAAGCAACATTTTCCATTATTGTCTGGTACATATTTTTTAAAATAAAGTCCACAGAGTTATGATTTTTTTCCCTTGCAATGCTACAGTGGAACTCTAGTTTGTAAAATAATTTTTAGTATCTCGAGTACAGTATAGGACACCAGCTTGACCATGGGTTATATACCAACACCTTCAGGGTAGGACACTGGCAAACAGGAGCCCTGCAGCTCCCAGCAATTATTTTTTTAGCATTCAAAACAAAGAAAATACAACTTACTGGGAAAGCGTGCCATTGTGTCCCCATGCCTTCCTTAATAAAAAGATGTATAAAGACTCAAAAAAAAAGGAGTTATACGTCAAGCAGAATTTGTTCTGAAACTTGCAGATCAGTTCCACAGCAAAATATAATTTTGGTGCAGGAAGTCTTTTAAACCATCTACATAGTAACACAAGGCTAATTGATTTTATTTCTATTTCTGGAGTATTGAGGGATTCATCAGGATTTATCAAGGGTTGCACACTATGATAAACTGACATTCTGGGCCAAGCGCAAACAGCCTTTGACACAATGGTTTGCTGGCTTGACCAAAGTAAAAGTGGCTTTAAGTCAAGTCTAAGCTATTGTCTCTGCACGTTGGGAATTTGTGTATGTAAACACACAAATCCTTGTTCTGACAGGAAATAAGAGATCTGCTGTTCTAATTACGAACAGCAGTCAGTCTCTTCCAGTCAATCACAGCCCCAGTTAGAAACATTTAACTCCTTCATTGCCCCCTAGTGTTAACCCCTTCCCTTCCAGTGACAGTTACATAGTAAAATCAGTGTATTTTTATAGCTCTGATCGCTGTATGTCAATGGTCTCAAAAACATGTCAAGTGTCTGATCTGTCTGCTGCAATGTTGTAGTCTCAAAAAAATAAAATAAAATTGCAATTCGCCATTACTATTACAAAAATAAAAATGCCATAAACCTATCCCATTTTTTTTTACCAAGAAGAATACAGATTGGCCTAAAGTGGAAAAAGTGGTATGGCAAAAAGTAAAAATAATATTTTATATACACACACACACACACACACACACACACACACACACACACACACGTTTGATCTGTCTGCTGCAATGTTGTAGTCTCAAAAAAAAATAATAAAAAAAATTGCAATTCGCCATTACTATTACAAAAATAAAAAAAAATGCCATAAACCTATCCCTTTTTTACCAAGAAGAATACAGATTGGCCTAAACTGGAAAAAGTGGTATGGCAAAAAGTAAAAATAATATTTTATATATATATTGATTTTTTATATATAAATATATATATATATATATATATATATATATATATATATATATATATATATATATATATATATATACACACACATACATATAAACACATATATACACACACTTCAAAATTGGTATTTGTTTATAGTGCAAAAAAATATTTTGTTTGGATACAGTGTCGCACAATTGTCAGTTAAAGCACCGCAAAAAATGGCCTGGTCATTAAGGTGGAAAATCTTTCAGTCCTTTAGTTAATATACAGTGTTTCCTTCTTTAAAATTGGCATATACCTACACAAAAAAAATGAAAAAAAAAATCACTATACTCTGCTTCAAGTAGATGAAATCTTTTTGGCAGACCAAAATCGATTTCAGCTGGGAAGGAGTAGCGGGGCCAGTAAATTGATCAGAGTCACCCGAGCAACCCATACAGTTGACAGCACAGGAATTGGGGAATCTTGACACTGGCCACCAAAAAACAAAACCAAACCAAAGCAAAAAACTCTAGGAATGGAAGGTGGAAGACAACGCCAACTTCCTCCTCTCCCACCTACAACCTACAAAGAAATTCAGTCCCAATTCAGTCTCTAAGAAACCCTAGAGCTAGCCCAACAATGCCCTGTCACATTAAAGACCAAGGGGCCCCAGGTGACCGATTACTGGCTGGGTGAAAACTTAGACACCAACACACGTAAGTACAGTAACCGTCAGCTTACACGTGTCCTGCTGGTGCCAAGGGCGCCTGTATCTGCCATCTGAGCAGCAGTCAGCACTAAAGATTCCAAGCCTCCACCTTAGTGTCTGACACCCATCCCTTGAAGGAACTGTCATCAAGGCACCAGCCACCAGAAAAGATGATTGGAACCAGAGCCTCAGGCACATGGAAATTACTATACCCCTACCGAGATTAAATGCCTGTGCATCATCCATCAACTCCACAAACCAAAACACAGCTACTGTGTGAGCCCCCGCCAAACAGTAACCTACAGTGCAAGCACCCAGACACCTGGACTGGGAACCCACGTTGCCTGTGCTGGACCCCGTCAAGAGGGTGTGCTGTCTCCAGACATGGCCTTCACCAGGCACAGAAGGAGAAAGGGAACCGAGCCATGTCATCCTGTACCGAGGAAGGGTCCCGAGTGCAATCCAGTAGGGAACCCTTACCAGCTGCTGTCAGGGGAGCCAGGTAAGTGTGAACGGAAGAAAAGGATAATCACAGAAGCCTCCCTAACCAAGATTCCAGATGAAGCACCCCAGTGAAAAAACACATAAAACTGAAAACAGGACCTCCTTGTAAAGTACTTTAGGCGACGCATTTCATTTTGGAGTTAGTGCCTATATCTCATGGGCTGTCCTGAAGAGGATTTGGTAAAACTGACTGATATTGTTAGATTATCCTAAAGATTTACATTCTGTCAGATGTTTTAGCCCCTACATAAGCATGCCTGTTATACCGCCTTAAAAAAAAAAAAAAATTCAAGTTAGACTTACTGCTAACGTGTTTTCCAGAAGTCTTTCAGGACAGCACCTTGAGAGATAGTGACTCCACCCCACAACCTTAGGAAACACCTTCTTCCTCCAGATATTTAAAGGGAGATACCTTCCTAACACACCTCAGTTGTCTCAGAGAACCTATGGCCCCGGCTGGAACATAAACACATAAGTTAGTCACAGCATGGTACATTAAACCAATAGGGCGGATCGTTGCCGTCTTGAAAGACTTCTGGAAAACAAGTTACCGGCAAGTCTAACTTGAATTTTCCCAAGGCATCTTTCAGGACAGCACCTTGAGAGGATAACAGACTTACCACCTTAGGGCGGGACAACAGCCTGTAGGACCTTTCTGCCGAATGCCTGGTCACTGGCAGATTTGAGGTCCAACCTGTAATGCCGCATTTGTGCGGAAGCTTGACCATGTCGCTGCTTTGCAGATTTGCTCAGGGGTGGCACCAGCTCTCTGCCCATGTGGCCACAAGTTACCAGTGGTTCTGAGGCTACAGATATTTCTAGCAACACTTTCAAAGCAGATACCTGTACTTTTAACGTACTGACCACCAGACCTTTATCTGCTCCCTCCAGCAAGAATTCTAAAATGGACCCAAGCTCGTTAGGGTCTTGGTTAGATGAGTTACACCAGGCTGTATACACCTTCCATATCTTTGTGTATATAGCCCTCATCACTTTCTTCCTGCTATTTAGTAGAGTAGAAACTAAACGGTCTGAGAAACCTTTCTTCTTTAGGAGTTGCCTTTTATACCAGGCTGCAAGGGAGAGACTGGACACATCTGGATGGCATACGGGGCCATGTACTAACAGATCCTGTCTGAGGAAGATGCCAATATGGCCTGGCCGCCATTCCTAGGACCGTCGAGAACCAAGCTCTCTTGGGCTAGTACGGGGCGATCAAGATGACCGGTACCTTTGCCCTCTGAATCTT
This sequence comes from Rana kukunoris, assembly GCA_029574335.1. Classification (NCBI taxonomy): domain Eukaryota; kingdom Metazoa; phylum Chordata; class Amphibia; order Anura; family Ranidae; genus Rana; species Rana kukunoris. Next base: position 230,015,000 of record CM056052.1, read on the forward strand.
CCTTAGCACTAGGGGGATTAACTGGAACGGGTGGGGGGGGAGACACAAAGCACAGGTGAAACCTCCAAAGATGCGCCAGAGCATCTATTCCTAGGGACCCGTCCAGTCTGTTTAGGGAAAAGAATTGCGGAACCTGAGAGTTTTCCCTTGAGGCAAACAGGTCCACCTCTGGTTGACCCCACTTGTTGGAAATTTCCACAAAGATCTCCAGGTTCAGAGACCACTATGCTTCCCAAACCTGATATCTTCTTAGGTAATCCACCAACCTGTTCAGGGACCCCTTTAGGTGTATAGCTGAAAGGGACCCCATGCCTGTTTAGGTATGCCACTGCTAAGGCATTGTCCGTTAACACCTGAACATGGTGATTTTGAAGATCCAGAGCAAACCAATGCAATCGCTTTTAGTTCTCTTCAGTTTGAGGATCGTTTTGACTCTTTCATCCAAGACCCCTGGATGAAATGCTTTCCCAGGTGGGCTCCCTATCCACTGGCATCTGTAGTAAATCTTTTCCCCACTGGAAAGGACCACTCCAGACGCCTTGAAAGGACTTCCTGATCTTTCCACAAATAGAGTGATCTCTTCACATGCAATGGGATTTTTATCGGAGAGTCCAGGGAACCGAGACACTGATCCCATGATCTCAGGAGAAGGTTTTGTAGGCATCTGAAATGTAGTCTTGCCCATTGAATGTACGGCATTGTTGAAGTCAGAACTCCTAATGCCGACCCTACCTGTCTTATAGTAAAATACTGCGTCCTGAACTCTGACCTTTTTCTCCTGTGGAACAAACATTTTCTGGTTTACCGAATCTACCTGGTAACCCAAGAAACTGATCTCCTAAGATGGGACTAGGGATGACTTCTGAAGGTTCAAAATCCAGCCCAGTAATTCCAAGTGACTTTGCGCCCTGGATAGATGGTTCAGTAACATTTCTTTTGAGGCGGCGAAGAACAATAGGTCGTCTAGGTAAGGTTTAACTGCAATACCCAGTAGACGAAGCGGGGCTTGGGCTTCCACCATCACTTTGGTGAGAATTCGAGGCGAGGATGACAGTCCGAATGGGAGGGCCTTGAATTGAAGGCGATGACCCACTCCCACCATTCTTACTGCCAACCTGAGGTACCTCTGGGACTGAGGGGAGATAGGAATGCGCAGATATGCGTTCCTCAAATCTATTGAGGCCATACAACAGTCTGGCATCAATAGATTCTTGACCGAAAAAATTTAATCCATCTTGAACTTTCTGTATCTGACAGATTTGTTTAGAGGCTTCAAGTTTAAGATCATTCTTAACTTTCCTGTAGGCTTCTTTACCAGGAAGATGCAAGAATAGAATCCCAGTTGCTGTTCTTCAGGAGGTACCTGTACCACCACACCCTGTTGAATCAGCTCTCTCTATGAAGACTTCATGGCCAGGGCTTTTACTGTGTCTTTTGGAGCATTTGTTATAAAAAAAAAATTTGGAGGGGTCTCCGAGAACTCTGACATAACCGTAGGCAAGAGTGGTCAGGATGTACTGATTGGGTGGGGCGGAGTGAGAGGCTGTGAGCAGAGCTAGGCGTCCAAGCAAGGCTCTCGTTAGAAGCTCGGCAGAAGTTTGGCACCTGGGCTGAGTTTGAGCGGCGATCTATGTGCTGGGAGCAGGGAGCGGTGAGCTAAACCGTAGTGACCCGTGCTGTGTAAGGCAAGGCAGAGTACGTTGCAGCGAGACCTGACCTGATCCGAGGGCACGGACGGCACAGAGCAGGGATCCGTACAGAGGGAGGGCTCATTGGATCCATCCGACCCGCTTGCAGAAAACCAGATCCTACCCTTACGTGCCTCATGTGGGACTAAACAGGGGACCAGACCCGCAACTATCTTTGACTAGACTCGCGGAGACACAGGGAAAACGGCCAGATAGACCCGATTGATGGCATACGGTGACTGATACAGTGAGCGGTACGGACTAAGCTGTGGAGCGATCCATGCTGGGACAAAAGAAACAGGCAGGAGGGCTGAGCTTCCACTCCCATTCTTACAGCACTCGCTTGCGGTCCCAATGGGGTAACAGTGGAACGATTGTGCTATCCCACCCAGCCATAGAGGAGCCAGCTGACGGTGAGCTGCAATATCATTTGATAACAGGTAACCAGCCAAAACAGCCAAAACAGATAAAGCAAGCCCGCCAAACACACAAGTGAAGGAGCAGCCACAAGTACCGCTGGAGACGCTGGGGGCGCAGCGCTACATGCCAGGTGAGAGAAAAACTGTGCAGAGTAAATTATCGTTTCCATTTGTATCTCCATCTGACATAAATATTGTTCAGCGTATACTATTAGAGACTGAGTCAAATATGGACAAAAGCATGGATAAAGTGACATATAGAGGCGATCAAGACTCTATTGATAGCCTTAAAGCAAAAGGAGCAGAGGGCTTAAATGAAGGGCTGGATGATAGTAGCACTGATGGCAATAGTGTGACACAAAGATATGATAAAGACACCTGTCGGAGCGTACAGGGGAGAGAGATCTGAGAGAAGAGCTGGATATTAGAAAAATGCTAAGTGCTTTACCTACTAAGGAGGATATCCAAGGGATGATGAGCAAATGGTTGGGCCCCCTGAAACAGGAAATGGATGAGATACGGGTGTGTACTGAAGTGCTAGATAAAAAGATCAATATCTGCGCAAATGCTCAAGGACAAACAGGTACGGTTAGATCAACTGGAGGAGACAATCAGGCTCCAGGACCAGAGATTGATAACTTTACAATTACAGTCAGAAGAAAATGATAATAGAAATCGAAGGAACAATATACGGGTGAAAGGTATCTCAGAGGCAGTTAACACAACCGATCTAAGAGGAAGAGTGATGTTCATTTTTAATGAGCTACTTGGCAATCCCCCGGAAAATCAAATAGAGCTTGACAGGGTACACAGGGTCCCCACAGGGCCCAAATTGACACAAGAACCCCCAAGAGAGATGTCCTTTGCGGGGTGCATTTATATAGGACAAAAGAGGAGATAATGAGGGCATTGTGGCTGAAAGGACCCATAGAGTCAAATTGTGATAAAATCCAGATATTCCCTGACCCATGTCGCCAAACGAGGGAAAGACGGCGAAGACTAAAACCTCTATTAGATCATATACACCTAAAAGGGGGGTCATACAGATGGGGTACCCGCTCTCCCTGACAATCAAGAGAGATTATGAAACTTTTAACCTACATGACCCAGCACAACTACCAGAAGTATTCCAGTTTTTGGGGTCTGAAGTCTTTAAAGTCCCAAATTGGATGGAATTAGAGATTACTACATCTAGAGGTGAAAAGACAGTACAAAAACCCGGCTCAGTTGGACCCCAGTAGAGCCCAGCAGGCCATTGAAGATATTCAAAAATAGACTAGCAAATTGTTTATTTTTTTTATTTTCTCTCTTTTTTTTTTTGGATATAAATTCTGGGCAAATAGGTCTTTCTGCCCTAGACTGACATGGTCCTCCCATTTTTTTTTTTGCTTTTTTTTTTTTTTTTTCCCTCCCCTCTTCAAGTAAAGAAAGGGATAAAACTGCCTATGGGTCCCTAGATAGGATATATGACAAAGATAACCTATGGTCAAAATGCTTAATGCAAAATGCCTGACTAACTTTTTTTTTTGGGAGATGGGATTATTGATCATATGCACTCATTCCATGCACATATACATTTTTTTTTCCACCAAGGAGGGACTTCAGCTCAACTATAAATGGGGAATTTAAGGGACTCTATTCGCGGGGGGGGGGTGATCACAGTTTCTCACAGATACTCGTGGGTTTACAACCCTAAGGGGGGGCGACATTTATCACTGATAACTAACAAGGCCTGCATTAAGTCTTGCTGACTCACAGGGAGATAAGGGGTTAACTACGAGTTTATGAGAACGGTAGAGAGATTATGACTGGGGATGGAGTAATAACGCACATGAAAATAAAGAGGACAGAATAATTAAAAGGATAGGGGTTAAAATAAGGGTAATGAGAAATGGGGGGGGGGGGGGGCACTCGAGTGGATGGGATCTTGATAGGGGTAGGAGGGGCATGAGGGATATGAACAATTAATTTGTATTTATTTTTTAATTGGAGAGGAGATTTTGACCTAGGTGAGATTGGAGGTAATTAGGATAAGGTGACCATAGAGGGAATAAAGGTTTAACAAGAAGGGAACTTGAACATAAGAGTATACGTACGCGTGCGTGTGTGTGTGTGTGTGTGTGTGTGTGTGTGTGTGTGTGTGTGTGTGTGTGTGTGTGTGTGTGTGTGTATATATACATACACATACACACACATACATATACACATACACACATACATATACACACATATACACACATATACACACACATATTCATACACACATATAGGTACTGGGAGAGTTGGTAAATATAACAGATGTAGGTTTCTTTTTTTTCTCTCTCAATACACATGTATGTAAATTAATACTGGCAATACTGTATCTTCTTGTTATTCAATAAGACTTATTTGTTGAACCAGGAGTAAAACGAGAAATATGATAAGCTTAAGTATCTAAAGATATTAGGACGGGCAGGAGAGAGCCTGGGGTGGAAGGGAGGGGAAACTATGTTAAAGAGTTGTAAGATATGGAATATGAAAGAGAATACAAATTAAGAGAATGAGAAAAAGAGGGCCTTGCATAGGGACACCCGGCGTTGGCTCTGTTCTGCTTCTTAGCACCCCCACACTAAACGCCTCTCCTCCAGGTGGAGAATAAGTCTGAGGCGTTTCAGGGAATTTTTTTTTTTGTGGCATCTTGGTCCTCGGTGTGACACCAAGAGGCTACAGACGTGAGGAAGGGATTCCCACGTGGGGAAGAAAAGGGTAGGAAGGGGAGGGCTTTTTTTTTCTCTCTCCGGGTCAGTTGTTTCTCACCCTCTGGCTGCTTTGTTTTTTCCTTTCGCTCCGCGGCGCTCCCTCTCGCCCCCCGGGTGCTAGAAATAGTTGAATTAGTAGCACAAAACATGACTAATAACTTTTACAACATATAATGTTGAGATTAAACATCCCCGAAAAACTAATTAGATTGTTATCGGAAATTAATCGACGCAAATCACAGATTATCCTTTTACAAGAAACACATTTTAAAGGGGATAAAATCCCAGACCTTAAGAACCGCAGATTCCCTATAGTATACCATAGTACATCACAGAACTCTAAAACATGTCTGTGTTGATATCCAAGCAGATAGTCTGGAACAAATCAGCGGTGATTAGGGACGATGTAGGACGTCTCTTAATAGTCAAAGGATTTCTGAATCAACAAAAGGTCACATGGTGAATATATACTGTATTTGCTGGCGTATAAGACTACCTTTTACACTTAAAAAAACTGGCCAAAAAGCAGGGGTCGTCTTATACGCCGGGTCAGCTGCTCGGATGCCTGCTGGATGTGCGGTAATACTGCAAGTAGCTTCGACTACATACAGTATATATTGATTAGCCAATCCCGGTGAGCGATGTATTCAAATACAGAGCCTGCTCGGATTGGGGTAACAACCTCTGCCAATCCGAGTGCCTACATACAGTAGCCTGCTCAGATTGGCTTTGAAAGTCAGAGAAGCGTGGGCTGCTGATGTTACTGCCTCTGCCAATCCAAGCAGGCTTTGTATTTATTAGTAGAATACATCGCTCGCCGTAATTGGCTCCAGCAAGAATGAATAAGAATATGGCTCCAGAAGAAAGAAATATGAAGCACCCGAATAGGGGTCGTCTTATACGGTGAATACAGGCAAAAAATCTTTAAAAAACTGTAAAATTAGAGGGTCGTCTTATACGTCGGCAAATACGGTATTTACCGAATATAGACCAGATAAATTTTTTGGAAATAGGTCTACAAAAGGTCCATGAACACAAAGAAGGAATTTAGATAATAGGTAGAGATCCGAATATGGCCCTGGATCCCATAAAAGAAACTTCCTAAGGTATCTAATTTATCAAATTAAGGAAAGCTAAAAAAACTTACAAGAACTGCAATTGATCGATAGCTGGAGGATGGCTCATCCACAGGAAAGGGATTATACGTTCTATGCTGCCATACATAGGACATATACTAGGATTGACTACATTTTCCTTCCTCAGAATCTGGTGTCAGCACTGGTAGATGTCTCCATCGGAACCTTTACGCTCTCAGATCATGCTCCAACAGACTGCACAATAAAATGGGGAGTGGTCAATAAGAAAGAATGGCACTGGAGGATAAACGAGACCTTATTAAAAGATAACGATTATAAAGAGAAGCTAAAGGAAGAGCTAGAATTTTTTTCACAATGAATGACATAGGCGAAACAACCCCCTTTTGTTTATGGGAAACGCATAAGTGCGTAATGAGAGGAAACTTTATTGCAATGGGAGCACATAGAAAAAAAAATTTAATGAACAGATAGATCTGATGTTTAAACATATTGGAGAGCTAGAAACCGTACATAAAAAAACCCAAGCCCAATCAGTAGAAAAAGAACTAGAGGAAACAAGAGAAAAACTGAATCTTATGCTGATCGACAAAGCCAAATTAACAAGGGGGAGGCGAACATTGTTTGAGTATGGTAATAAACCAGGTAGAATGCTAGCAAATGCCCTAAAAGAAGCTCATGTAGCTAAACACATTACGCAAATAAAGACAGCTAAAGATAAAATGGTAAACACCCCGCAGGAGATCGCAAAAGGTTTTAAGGAATATTATGAGAAACGATATCAGTTGGATGAGAAACCTTCTGGGGAGAAGGAGCAAGAGAAACTGGAAAGAGCTAAAGAATACATTAAAGAAACCCTGCTGCCAAAAATACCAGAGGAAATAGCTAGAAAATTAGATGAACCAACAATAGGGGAGTTTGCGGAAGCAATACAAACATTAAAACTGGGCAAGGCACCAGGACCAGACGGCTTTACTTTATCATACTATAGGATGTTTTCCGAGAAACTGGCACAAAGATTTACAGCAGCATATAACTCACTACGAGAGGGTAAAAAAATACCAAGTGAATCACTGCTGACACACAATAGTTATTCCAAAAGATGGGAAGGACCCATCATAATGTGCTAGCTACCGCCCTATATCATTACTGAACGTAGACTTAAATATTCACTAAAATCCTGGCCTTAAGGTTAGTAGAACATATTTCAGACCTCATACACCCAGACCAAGTGGGATTTACACCAGGGAGAGAGGGAAGAGAATATGCAGCGGGTGGTAAATGCGATATACCTGTCACAAAAACAAAAGAAGCCAATGATATTAGTATCTAGCGATGCAGAAAAGGCCTTTGATCGAGTAGAATGGACATTCTTAAAAGTAATGTTACAATATATAGGATTGGGAGAGGGAATGTTGAACTGGTTTTCAAATCTATTTTCACAACAGAGTATGAAAATTAGTATAGCGGGTAAGATATCCGAATCATTTTCTATTCGAAACGGGACAAGACAAGGCTGTCCATTGTCGCCTATCATTTTTATTTTAACAATTGAAACATTCTTAAGGAAGATCCGGGCAAATCAGAATATCAGAGGACTAAAAATAGAAAAAGAAGAACAGAAAGTGGCAGCATATGCGGACGATCTAATCTTTTTTATAACATCCCCAGTCATTTCCCTACCTGTGTTACTGGCAGAAATTAGAGAGAGTACGGAAAACTTTCAAATTTTAAAGTCAACTACGGGAAATCAGAGGCAATAGGAATAGAAACAAACGCGGTATTACTTGAACAGATAAAAACACAATTTGATTTCAGGTGGACAGACTCCCATATAAGCTACTTGGGAAGAAAAATAACAAGGAACTTAAATAAACTATTTGAAGTTAACTATGTAGCACTGGCCAGACGAATAAAATTAGACCTAGAGAGATGGAACAAGGAAATAGTCACCTGGTTTGGGTGGACAAATATATTGAAAATGAATGTGCTACCAAAAGTCTTGTACTTAATTCAGGCCCTGCCAATCAAGATCCCACAAAGTTTCCAAAGGGAACTAAGATCAAGTTTTCTGAAATTTATATGGGCAGGAAAACCTGCAAGAATACGAAGAGCCATCTCATCACTTCCCAAGGGGGAAGGAGGAATCGGATTCCCAGACCTGGTAAAATACCAGGAAGCAGCCCACTTAGAGTAACAGAATGGTGTGGGCAAAATAGGAAACCATGGATAAAAATAGAACAAACCACAGTGGAAATACCACTGGACGGTCTAAGCTGGATTCCAGAAGCAGAACCAACAGCAGATGTAAAGAGACATCCAATGATAGGAGCAACTATTCGAATAACCAAAAAGATTTTTGAAAAAACAAATATGTCGAAATACCCTAGTCCACTGACTCCGATCCTGGGTACTAAGGCATTTCAACCAGGTCTGGTAGACCTAAGATTTAAAGCCCTGCGATAGAGGGATCAGCAGGATCATTCACTTTTCCAAAAATAATCGAATAATGACAAGGGAAGAGATTGAAAAAGAAGTTACACCAGACCTAGATTTTCTTAAACTGATGCAACTAGAAGCATTCCTACGGACATTAGCAACTACCTATATAGTAGTTAGAGACCCTTCAAAATTTGAACAGATATGCCTAGAAGGGAAACCTATGAGAAACTCGCTATCTTACTTCTATGCAACACTCATTAACCTAGAGAAACCACAAGAACTCCCGTTTATACAGGCATGGGAGAGGGAGCTGGGATTAATATTCTCCCAAGAACAAAAAGTCACGATTCTACGGTTCACTCATAAGGCCTCTGTGGCAAGTAAATATGAGGAGGGAGGATATAAACCTTTAACAAGAGGGTACAGACCACAAACAGTATTACACCGAATATATCCGCAGACCTCAGGCAGTTGTTGGAGATGTCACGCAACAGAAGGGACACTACTGCATATCTTCTGGGAATACGCAAAAATAAAAGAATTCTGGGAAATGGTGATAGAAACGATTAAAAAAAATCACAGGAATTAACCTGGAAGGTAGACCAGCAGCCGTGTTAATATTAGATATTCCCAGGTCTTTAGAAAAATACAAAAACTCATTAAGACATCTTATAGCCGCAAGGGCATGTATCCCGACCTTGTGGAAACAAGAGACCCCTCCATCTAGAGCACAATGGCTTGCGAGAGTAGCGGAGATTCAAATAATGGAGAATCTCACAATGACATTGAAAGACGAAGATGAGATACCGGAAGATATGGGCCCCATATCTAAGGTACAGGGAGGAGTAGGGGGGATGGATGCGTGAGGGGGGGGGGGAGAAACGGCCGGAGGGGGGGTTGTACAAGGATTTTTTTTTATTTTTATTTTGAGGGAGGGAGGGAGGGGAGATAAATAGGAGGGAACAGAACGGTAAGAAAATGAGAGTCTACATGAATCCAGAGAAGCTAAGGAGAGGAAGAGAGGAAATGAGAAAAAGGATTTCTTCCTTTTTGGTTATTTATTTACTTGCTTTTCTCTGTCTCTCTTGGATATAATTGACTCAAACGAATGTTAAGAAATGTGATAATTTGTATCTTGAAACTTTGGAAAAAATAAAGAATGTATAAAAAGAATGAACATTTCCAAAAAAAAAAAAGGATGTACTGATTGTATGTTACTGCTGACCACTGCGGAAGGAACCTTTGTAGCCTACTGCCTACCCGCACGGCTGAGTCATTGAGGAAAGGTAGGAGGGAAGCTGTCTCCCAGGAACACCTGAGATATTGACTCCCCTCACAGAAGATGTTCCCTACAGGTCGGAAGAAACACAAAAACTGAGGTACCTCCCTTTAAAGATCTGGAGGAAGAAGGTGTCTCCTAAGGTTGTGGGTGGAGTCACTATCTCAAGGTTCTGTCCTGAAAGACGAGTTGGGAAAAACACATCAAATGACAAAAAAAGAAAAGGGGTCCTGCTCTTGTGCAAAGAAAGCATGGTCACTGAGTGGTTTAAGTGTTTTACAGGCCTTTGGTAGCGTGAACGTTTACCCAAGCTTTTGTTGTGGGTTTCTTGTGCCAGGTTTAAGCCATTACCATCAGTGAGGGCATTCCCTTGTTGAGTATTCAAGGAGAAGGGTGCAGAAAGAAGTTGGGGTCTATAAACGAGTACACAGCAACCCAGATGATGACCACCCAAGCCACATCCAAGGGTGGAAGTGGCTTGGCAACTTATAAAGGGGTTCTAGGCGGAAGTGGTAGCAATAGTGTGACCTATTGTATGCTGTAACATCTTAATCGTCCACCCGCGACTAGGCTCTGAATAATAGAATTTTAGAACGGTTTGAGGAGTTCTTTGCGCTATAAAATAAAAAATTTCCAACATATTTCTGGTTTGATACTTTTACCATAAAAACACACTACATAGGAAACATATGTGCAGATAATTAATGCAATATTGGGTGTCCTACTTGCTGTGAGGCTATTCTCTTGCCTGTCCATGTCACTTGTCCCTGTTTTGGGACTGGTCTTTGCTCTGTATATAATTTAGAAGCCAACTGCAAGCACTGCACTCAGTTGCACTGTCCTCAAAATGTGGTGTTTGGGTACAGCTCCAAAAGGTGTTACTGAGGTTCCACAAATCCAGATAGACTGCTTCCATTGTTGTACTGTAAGACAGTGAGGAGTTGATTTAAGAGTTGACTAAGCAATCCAAATAGAAAGAAACTAGTTAACCACTTAAGGACTTCCCAACGCCGATATACGTCGGCAGAATGGCACGGCTGGGCACATAGACTTGTATATACGTCCTCTTTAAGAGCCCAGTCGTGGGTCACGAGCGTGTCGCTGGCAGCGTGCTCGTGACCCGGTCCGAAGCTCCGTGACCCGATCGCCGCTGGTGTCCCGCGATCGGTCACAGGAGCTGAAGAACGTGGAGAGCAAACCTTCCCCGTTCTTCTGTGGTAGTGTCACCAATAGTCTGTTCCCTGCTATAGGAAACGACAATCAGTGACGTCACACCTACAGCCACACCCCCCTACAGTAAGAATCACTCCCTTAAGGCACACTTAACCCATTAGCGCCCCCTAGTGGTTAGCCCCTTCACTGTCATTTTCACAGTAATCAGTGCGTTTTTATAGCACTTTTCGCTGTGAAAATTACAATGGTCCCAAAAATGTGTGAAAATTGTCCGATGTGTCCGCCATGTCACAGAAAATTTTTTTTAAAAGCTGATCACCGCCATTACTATATATATATATATGCCATTAAACTATCCCCTATTTTATAAACGCTAAAAAATTTCGATAAGCGCTTATTGTGATTTTTTTTTACCAAAAATAGGTAGAAGAATACATATCGGCCTAAACTGAGGAGAGAATATATATATATATATATATATATATTTTTTTTTTTCTTCAAAATTGTCGCTCTATTTTTGTCAATTTTGTTTGGGAGTCACGGTGCACGACCACGCAATTGTCAGTTAAAGCGACGCAGTGCCGAATCGCAAAAAGGGGCAATGTCCTTAACCTGCAAAATGGGCCGGGTCTTAAGTGGTTATAAACATGGAATGATTTCTCCATAAGGCTTTAGTAGTCCATCATCCAAGGGCAAGCGTAAAAACAAAAACAAAAAAAAAAACAAGGTCTTTAGCAGGGTAGGGGGGATATAGGGGAGAGTGTCCAGAGTGGTGTGTCCCGTCACCTGAAGATAGTCTATAATCTATGGTCTTTGAGTATCTAGCCTGTGTCATGTATGATTAAAAGGGTTGTACGGTCTGGTCCTCCTGAGCCCGTTTTAATTACCTGAGCGCCGAACTTCCATTGGCGTGATCTCGTGCTGTTCTCCCCACGGGCTTCTCGGCTCTTCATAGGACAGATTGATGGCAGCGCATTAAAATCCAATAACGCAGCCACCAGGGGAGTGGGGCTGAGTCATACACCTCGGCGGCTATGTACGCTGAGTGTATGACACAGGAGCGCGCCTGCAAGGTAATCCACTCGGGAGCCAACTTGCCAGAGGGGGTTAGCTATTGCGGGGAGGAGCCGCATGAGCTGCCGTGGGACGCCAGACGATCAGGGACACTCTTGTTTGTCATTTAAAAAAATAACATTTTAATACCACTTTAAGATAACTTTACGAAGAAAAATATACAAACTGCAATAGCCAAAATCTGTTATGCTACTTGCCAGATTGTCTTCACCCAAATGACTGCAGGACAAGGATTGATTTCTATAGTATAATAAATATCTGGGCTGTCAAAATGCTTCTCCAACACAAAGGCCCAGCCAGACAGTGCCCAATGCAGAGGCTGCAGCGTTCCAAGTGCTTGAACATAGTTGGCCACCAGGTGGAGTATTTTACTAGTTTAATTCTGAAACAAATAGCCATCCCCCTGATATTTATTTGGGAAAAAAAATGTCAGCTGTAGCCCTCCAATGAACCATATGCAAAGATTTTGAATACCACAAATCTAAAAAAAAAGTCAAACAGTAGGCGAGCATTCAGTGTTTTTTTTTAGGACATTAAAGGAACACTAAAGGCAGAATTTTTTTTTTTTTTAAAAACATGTTATACTTGCCTCCACCGTGCAGCTCGTTTTGCACAGAGTGTCCCCGAATGCTGTCTTCTGGGGTCCCTCAGCGGCTGTCTCGGCTCCTCTTCGCAAAAGTTTTCTACCTTCATGCGAGCGAGCTCGCATGGTGGAAAGCTTTTGCGAGCACGCTCCCGTGATACAGCGGCGGCCATAGCCGCCGACTATCACTTGGCCCCCGGCGCGCCGCGTCATCTGCTGTGATTGACAGCAGCGCCAGCCAATGGCTGCGCTGCTATCAATCTGCCCAGCCTAGCGAATCAGCGGCCAGGCTGGGAACCAAACAGGACGACAAGCACATGCCCGGGAATTGGCTGGTGCTGTCAGATGTTCTTTTACCTTAATGCATAGGATGCATTCAAGTAAAAAACCTACCTTTACAACCCCTTTAATCTATGAACCAATGCAAATGTATAGGGAGCCACAATACAAACTAAAAACTATGCCACTTGGCACCAGCCACTCCTGTACTGAACTTTTTAGTCTGCTACTGTGCAGTCAGGACCAGCATGGCATCCAGGCAACTAAATGCAACGTCAGTGGGCAGGCCATGCTCCAAAACATTTCCCGCTTACTCTGTCACTTCAGGTCCCCTGGATGCCATGCTGGTCCTGACAGCACAGTTCCATTTTATTACTGCACTTAAAAGGACCTTCTCCGTTTTATTTTTTGTACAAAGGTGAACTTATTTAAACCCTTTTGCTGCCAGTCCCTGTGCATCATTTTGTACGCTCAGGTGGCCAGACCATTTTTTCTATTTTTCCTTTGCTTTATTTTTCACTTATATCTTTCAGCGTTTCAGAAAATATATGGTTTGGGGGGTTATTTTACAAAGCACCTGATCAGTAGAATAAAAAAAGGTGCTACCAATTTTAGGTCCCACAAAATGTGCGCCAATGTTTATCAAATAGTTTTGCTAAAAATCCACTAATATGGGCAGATAAAAAAAAACAGCAAATTTTACAAGACTCCTACTTAATATATAAGAGCATTCACTGGTAAAAGACTAACTTTTTTCTGAAAGCACATGACCTGTTGAATAAAAAAAGGTGCTACTGATTTTTTTTTTTAGACCCCCACGGTATTTGAGTAAATGTTTATCAAAACAATATAATCGCAAAAAATACACTAAAACCGTTATTAGCAGATAACCACAAAATTCCTGCCAAATCCCTACTAAATTTTTAACATTGTGCCTTTTTGCAAAATAGTGAAAAGCAAATGTATGCAAAAATTTAAATCTCCACATTTCTCAAAAAATCTGAAGGTTTTCATTTTTCTCTTTCTTTTTCAGAATTTGTGAAAGACCCCCAAAACCATATTTTCTCAACGCATATTACCTCTAGACTTAAATTACGGTGCTACTATTTTATTTAGGAACCACGGTACTTGCGCAAATGTAAATCAAAGCAATAGTTGCCAAAAATACACTAAAACACATTATTAGCAGCTAAACACACATTTACAAAATTCCTGCTAAATATAAAAGCCTACCCTGTGTTGAGTGAATAACCAATATATGTAAATTTAAAATTACGTTTTTTTCATTTTCAGGTTTTCATTTTTCACTTACAGCTTTCAGAGTTTGTAAAGGACCCCTCAAACTATATATTTTGAATTTGAAAGCATTAGTGTTAAGTCTGTATTTAAAAATTAGATCAGGCGATAGCTCCCGCACTCCGCGGGGCCTTTCCTTCTTTCGGGATAACCGCATCCGGCGGCAGTGTGGGAGCCCGGCCGATCTCATTGAAGGCCTTTGTCATATATACCCCTAAAGTGGGAAAAAATATTTGTAATATTGGATAGTGAATCCATCCGGGCACGGTGCCTTCCTTTGTTTAACTGTTTTCATGACTGTCTCTAGTTCCTCCACTGATATGGGTATTTTTAATTCACAAGTTACTTTTCTCCCTGCTAGTATTGCCGCTTTTGCTTTATATCCAAGTAGGTCTGTCAGTTGTCTTCTCAAATGTGCCAATTCTAGCCCCATTGACAGTGTCTGTACTTTGTGTTGTACCTCTAATTTCTTTTAGCAGGTTTGCTAGCTCTCCTTCTCGTGTTTTTTTTAATTGGGAACCATGTTTGATCAGAATCCCTCTCATTACTACCTTATGTGCTTCCCATATCATGCCCGGATCACTACCTGGAGTGCCGTTCGAAAATATGACTCCATTTCTTTTGCCAAGTCTTCCCGAATTTCGGGGATCTGCAGCAAGCTTTCGTTTAAATGCCAACGCCACTCTGGGGCAGAAGATGCACCGGACAGAACAATGTGCAACGTCACTGGCGCATGGTCCGACCCCGTCAGGTTTACAATTTTTACTTCGCTCATCGCCGTTAACAGATAATGTGGCACCAGAAAGAGGTCTATGCGAGAATACAGTTGATGCGGGTTGGAAAAAAATGTGTAATCTTTCGACCTCCAAACATAACCTTGTTAACCACTTAAGCCCTGGACCAATATGCTGCTAAATGCCCAAAGGCATTTTTACAATTCGGCACTGCGTCGCTTTGACAATTGCGCGGTTTTTATTTGTTGCGCTATTAACAAAAATAGAGCGACAATTTAAAAAAAAAATCAATATTTTTTACTTTTTGCTATAATAAATATCCCCCAAAAACATAAAAATTTTAATTTTCCTCAGTTTAGGCCGATACGTATTCTACCTATTTTTGGTAAAAAAAAAAAAAATCTGCAATAAACGTTGATCGATTGGTTTGCGCAAAATTTATAGCGTTTACAAAATAGGGGATAGTTTTATTGCATTTTTATTATTTTATTTTTTTACTACTAATGGCGCCGATCAGCGATTTTTTTCGTGACTGCGACATT
Organism: Rana kukunoris; assembly: GCA_029574335.1. Taxonomy (NCBI): domain Eukaryota; kingdom Metazoa; phylum Chordata; class Amphibia; order Anura; family Ranidae; genus Rana; species Rana kukunoris. Next base: position 230,030,341 of record CM056052.1, read on the forward strand.
ATGGCGGACACTTCGGACAATTTTGACACATTTTTGGGACAATTGTCATTTTCAGAGCAAAAAATGCATTGTTTATTGTGAAAATGACAGTTGCAGTTTGGGAGTTGACCACAGGGGGCGCTGTAGGATTTAGGGTTCACCTAGTTTGTGTTTACAACTGTAGGGGGGTGTGGCTGTAGGTCTGATGTCATCGATCGAGTCTCCCTATAAAAGGGATCACTTGATCAATGCAGCCGCCACAGTGAAGCACGGGGGAGCCGTGTTTACATACGGCTCTCCCCGTTCTTCAGCTCCAGGGAGCGATCGCGAGCGGGTGGCTAGAAACTAATAGCCGCTCCCTCATCCCAGATCCCTCCCTGCGGGTTTCCGACCGCCGCATGTAGCTGGGGGGTCCCGATCGGACCCCCGACTCGTGCAAAGGCAGGCACGTGTATATATACGTGCATCTGCCTTAACGTGCCCTTCTGCCGACGTATATCTACATGCGGCGTCAGGAAGATGTTAACCTGCATAATGGTCCGGGTCTTAAGTGGTTAACCGACAGTATGCAGTCATGCCACACTGTACCCAAACAAAATGGTCTCTCTCTGCCCCCCCCCCCCCCAGACAGAGCTTTATGGTGGCATTTGATTACCTCTGTGGTTATTTTTTGCGCCATAAAATAAAATGACAATTTTGAAAAAAATAAAAATGTATGTACCATGTTTCCCCGAAAATAAGCCGTAGCGGGATTTCGACACAAGATCGAAATACAAGACACCCCTCCGAAAATAAGACGTAGCGATGGGCGTGTCGTATGCGTAGCGGTGCAGAGCGGTAAACACGTGATAGGCGTACTGTACTGGTCCGGAGCTCAGGAGCTGTAAAGTAGTGAGGAGAAGGATGCTCTGTAAAGCTTCTCCCCAGCACTGACCAGCAACAATCTCTCACCCCACACAAACACCAGGGGATAAGGGGAAGAGCTGCTACCGTACTGAGCCCAAAGAGATCACCCCAGCTCCACTGTGCTCCACATCAGCTCTGCTGGCCTATCTTTCTGTACAGCCAGACAAGATGAGTGCAAAAAGAAAGTTATTCTGTCGAGTACAAGAAAGGCATTGTGGAGGACTCCCGAGGCAAGAATCTTACGGCTTTTTGCAAAGAGAAGTTGAATATCCGAATGGTCCAAAAAATGGCGTGCAGAATAAGATCATCTCAGTCTACAGGTGGACAGAGGAAATGCTAAGAAGCGCAAGTGTGGTTCAGGTAGGAAACCTTTATTTTCTGAGCTGAAGACATGATCAGTGAATGGGTTGTACCATACTGTTGCACCATACTGTTGTACCATACTTGCCGGTAATAAAAAATAAGACACCCCCCGAAAATAAGCCATAGTGCGATTTCTTGAGGGAAAAAAAATATAAGACAATGTCTTATTTTCGGGGAAACACGGTATGTATGTATGTATGTATACTAAAATATTCCACCCAAAGTTTAATAAAAATGTCTCAGTTTAGGCCAATGTGTATTCTACATATTTTTGGTAAAAAAAAAAAAAAAAATTGCAAGCAATGTATAGTGGTTGGTTTGCGCAAAAGTTATAGTGTCTACAAAATAGGGCATAGATTTATGGCATTTTTTTTTTATTGCTAGTAATGGCAGTAATCTGCAATTTTTAGCAGGACTGCGACATTGGACACTTTTTGGGACCAGTGAAAACGATAGTGATCAGCGCTAAAAATAGCCACTGATTACTGTATTAACGTCACTGGCAAGGAAGGGGTTAACACTAGGGGCGATCGATAGAAACTCCTCCCTATGACACACTTAACCTAACTGTGGGTGCAGTGTAGTGACTGGGAGTCGAGACTTCCCTGTTTCTAATCACTAGAAAAAGCAGATGTCTCGCTCTCCCTGACAGAATGGGGAATATGTCTGTTTACACTGACAGGTCCCCGTTCTCTCTCAGGAGCAGTCGTGGGTGCCTGGACAGGCACATGCATCAGTTCCAATGTCACACTGCGGCACACACCTGCTAAGTCTATTTAAAAGAGCAGACGTACAGCTACAGCGATTTGCCAGGAGAGCCAACCTGACGCAGAATGACAGCGGTAGGTTCGGCTTGTGGTAAAGAAGTTGTTCAATGAGGAAAGAAAAAACTTGAAGTCTGCCACAGTGGCGGACAGGACTTGTAGTTTATGCAGCCACAGATCAGTGACTATTGGCACGAATTGGGAAAAACAAACCATTACTTGTTTTACCCTCCCCCAAAAAAAACCCAAAAAAAACACTTGACTCCTCTCACCATCCAGGGTTGTCCCAACTGCAGCTCTTTCTTCACTTCCCAGATGGACAGGAGACACGGGAGCCATATGTTGCACTGTGTGTATGGAGGCACACATACCAGCTCCGGGGCACTGCCCACATGAGTGCCCCCTCAGTGAACACCAGCAGGGGAATCCAGATGAAAAAAATGCAAGTGACTGCTCTGTGCAATAACATTGCAAGTATAACACCTTTTTAATTTTTTTTTTTTTTTTTAATTGCCTTTACATTTGACTGTTGCCGATTTCTGACTACCTGACAAATGCCATCTGATAATTTTTAAAAGGTTTTTACCAAGTATCATTTTTATCATGATATGGAGAGTTTCCTTACCGTCCTGCTTTTAAAGCTCCCACAGATGGAGCGGAGTTCCCACAAGGATGACTGGATTTAAAGTATCATATCAGCACAGTAACTTTGCCAAGGATTAACACTTGTGGACCAGCCCAATATCTTCTTTCAGTAATATTTATGGTGTTAACAGATAAGCTTGACACTACTAGCCTGTGCAAAGGCATCAAATAAAGCTTCTCATGTTCACAGCTCACCAACCCACTACTGAAAGCTTGCACACCAAGTGGAAGAGGAGAAAAAAAAAGGTTCACAGCTCAATAATTAGTCTGTGCAGGTTAAAGTAGAACTTCAGGCCAAACTATCATTTTGGATGAGGTACATTTTAAATAAGTAAAGAGAAATGTCATCCAGAGTGAAGGCATTCCTGGCTATTACCAAAACTAGTGTCCCCACTGGAAGATGTTGCCTCTATTCCTGATCCAAGTAAAAATTTGGGATATGGGGGATAATGGTAAACGGGACAAGGGGTTAAAGTCCATCAGTGCCAACCAGTGTCCATCTATGCCCAGTGCCCGCCTATGAGCGCCCACCGGTGCCGCCTCATCGGTGCCCATAATTGAAGAAAACTTACTTAAACAGAAAAAAATAAAAAATGTAAGTTTCAAAAATGTCAGTCTTTTAGTTGTTGCTGAAAATTGGCTTGGGCGGGAAGGTGCGCAAGTGCCTGGTATGGAAGTGGTTAACCCCTTAAGGACCGCCGCATGTACATATACGTCGGCAGAATGGCAGGTACAGGCACATTGGCGTACCTGTACGTCCCTGCCTAGACGTGGGCCGGGGGTCCGATCGGGCCCCCCCGGTACTTGCGGATGTCCCCGTGGCTGTCCGAGCGATCCGGGATGAGGGGGCAGCTGTTCGTTTGTCCGCCCCCTCCGGATCGCTCCCAGCCAATGCGCGTTTTCCCCCGCGTGTCACTTCCTCTGCCTGTGTAAACCCAGGAAGAGCGAAGTGGTGTAATCTCTCCTCTCAGTGGTATTTTCAACCACCGCTGAGGAGAGAAGACATCACAAGTGAGTCTGCACCAACACTACACTGACACCAGTGACACATAGGCACATTAGCCCCCCCCCCCCCCGATCACCCCCACCCCCCTGTCACTGAATGCAGTGATCATATATTTACTAATCACTGCATTTAGTGTCGGTGTGACAGTTAGTGTTAGATTAAGGGTAGCCCCTGTACCCCTCCAATCAAGTTTTAACCCCTTGATCAACGCCCTAGTTAACCCTTTTATCCCCTATTGCCAGTGTCACTAAGCGATCATTTTTCTGATCGCTTCAAAAACTATAGGGAGGGGAAAGAAAAAGGCACTCGCATTATGCCAACATCTGAAATATTTTAAGCCAAAAGAAGGAAACTACAAGGTGTAGTAACAGGGCGGACTCTTTCGGGCAATCAAGTCGGGTATAGCAGGGGTGGTCGAAACTGCACCTTCCTCGTGGTCCGTCTGCGATGCCATACTACAGAGGTGCGCCGGAGGCGGTGGGGAGACAGCAGTCGGCGCAGGATCCTCCGGGATGTAGGTAGGAAACTTTAGTTTTTTAGATTTTACGCTTCCCGAATGCCCTGTACAACATCCAGATAGCCCCATGGCAGGCCCAGGCAGGGGATCACACTCCAGGAGAGCTCAGGGAACACGTCCGCTCAATCCGCCATCTTGGCCATGCCCCCTCAGTGTTACATCTTAGAAATGTCAAACTATTAACCTAATGGTTTAATGCAGACACCTAGTGACCTTTTTTTTTTTTTAGTTTTCAGAGGTATTTTTTTATCTCCTGCAAATAATTCTTTATTCTCCCCTGTACTGGAGATTGATCCCACCCCTCCTGCTCTTGTCTCCTTTCCTCATTCTGTTCTCTCCTCCCCCCCTACATTCCACGCTACCTTTCCTTTTCCTCCCCGATTGGGCAGCCTTGGTGCAAATACAGCTAGGTGTTAGAGATTTGGTGTCCTCTCCCCAATATTACCATGCTGTCACATGATCATATAACCTTACCCTTCAATTGTAGGGGCTTAAACACTCCCAAGAAAAGAATCCAGATATTATACCACTTCCACAAAGCCAGGACTCAAATTTTGCTTATGCAGGAGACCCAAATTTAGGGGCACGGCCGCCGACCCTTAATCCTTATTAACATCAGTGGTATCGTAGCACAAACCCGCAGGCCAAGTCAGAAGGAGTGTCTAACCTTTCACAAATCATTCCATCCAAAAGTTCTAGACTCCCTTATTGACCCCCCTGGGCCGTTTTCTTTTTCTTAAAAATAAAATCTAACTCCTCTATCTTTACAGTGGCCAACGTATATGGACCAAACCAAGACCAGGGGAGCTTCCTGTCCACTGTTCTGAACAAGGTAATCTTTTGGTGGTCCGTTACATTCTAGATGGAGACCTCAATGTGGCCCTTTCTTCGGCCGTGGACACTTCCTTGGGTAAGTCCTCAATCCCTCACTCCACTAGCTACACAAAATCACTTCTACATTCCGCTCAACTGATGGATGTTTGGCTAATGCAACACCCATTTGAGAGAGACTATAGCTGTTACTCCGTAGCCCACAACTTTTATAGTCGTATGGACCATTTCTTAGTCTCCCAATCCCTGTTGGATGCAGCACTCAAGGCATACATTGGCAACATATTGTGGTCTGACCATGCCCCCACACACTTAAGCCTAGCCCACCACCCCTAAATTCCGAAAAGCATTTTCATGGCGCCTGAACAACAAATTGTTTAATATCCCCATGCATAGTGGCTATTGAACAGATGATCCCTGACTTTATTCAAGGCCACCGGTCCGATAACACCGACCCCCTCACTTAATGGGTACTAAATGGGTGCATTTTGTCTAATGGCCCTATAAGCAGTTTATCAATCAGCTAGATTTAGCTTGGTGCTCTGTAGTTAAGAAAAATCTCAACATCCTCCTTGAATAAACTTTAGATGATTTTCTCTGGTCCTTATCTTTCACAAAATTTGATTTATAGTCCAGCAAATGCCTTCCTTAGGGTGGCTATACATTCAATTTTCTAGAACAATTTCCTAAGCACTTTCAAATTTGCATGCAATCAGGCTGGCTCTTGTACTACATTAGTTGAAGATTAATTTAAAATAATTTGATTTAGAAAATTGTATAACGTATGGCCAGCTTTAATTTTTGCATCAGCTACTTTTTGGAAATTTTGGACTCCTAATTGTCATTCAGTCCATGTATTAAATTAAGCAGATGCAAAAAACTTTTTTGGTCAAGAAGTGCAACCAAATTCTATCAAAGTGGCACTTTTAAATGTAATATGACTCTTGCAAGGCTGTTCCCTTAGCAAATGAAACTGTACTTAAAATATCCAAGCTGCATTCAAAAGGAGCAGAGCCACTACTTTAACATCTCCAGATATTAGTTGTACTTGGTATACTGGATGTGCTTCAACAGCCCCCGGTTTCACAGGTTTCTTTCATGTGTGCAGCATAGCCAAAAAGGACTGAAGAGTGTACATTGACACTGGGTAACAAGACAGTCTTGAGACTTAAGACTGATGAATCATTTGCCATTCTTGCTCATGCTCACATTTCAAAGCTTTTAACAAACCATTGTATACAGAAAAGTTATGAAACTTAACAAAGAAGTTTGTTAAATAGCATTCCATTTTTCCCCTTTTAATATATTTAACCACTTCCCCACTGAGCCATTGTAAAATGACGTCGGTGGGGACCTTTCGTCGTTCAGACTGGACGTCATATGACGTCCTTGCATTTTCTGGCCACTAGGGGGCGCGCGCCCCCGACGCATTCCTCGGGACCCGGTGCGCATGCCCGGCGGTCGGGATGACCACCAGGCACCCGCGATCTCCCGCAATCACGGCAGAAGCATGCATCTGTGTGTGTAAACACAGATCCGTGCCCGTCAGCAGTGAGGAGACTTGTGTGTTCCCAGTACAGAGGAACACACATTGATCTCCTCCCCTTGTGAGTCCCCCTCCCCTTAACAGTTAGAACACACCTTAGGTAACATATTTAACCCCTTCAGCGCCCCCTAGTGTTAACCCCTTCCCTGCCAGTCACATTTACACAGTAATCAGTGCAGTTTTATAGCACAAATCGCTGTGTAAATGTGAATGGCCCCAAAAATTTGTCAAAAGTGTCTGATGTGTGCGCCGCAATGTCAGGGTCAAAAAAAAAAAAAAAAAATCGCAGATCGCCGCCATTACTAATAAAAAAAAATGCCATAATTTTATTTCCAATTTGTAGACGCTAGAACTTTTGAGCAAACCGATCAAATACGCTTATTGCGATTTTTTACCCAAAATATGTAGAAGAATAAGTATCGGTCTAAACGGAGGAAAGAAAAAAAAGTCCAACATTTTTTTAATATTAAATCAAAAAGTAAAAAATAGTGTTTCAAAATTGACGCATTCTTTTGTTTATAGCGCAAAAAATAAAAACCGCAGAGGTGATCAAATACCACCAAAAGAAAGCTCTATTTGTGAGAAAAAGGTGTACATTTTGTTTGGGAGCCACGTCGCACGACCGCGCAATTGTCATTCAAACTGCGACAGCGCGGAAAACTAAACATTGGTCTGGGCAGGAAGAGGGTGAAAATGCCCGGTATTGAAGTGGTTAAGAATGGATGTTAAAATTGATCTCACTTCAGATTGAATTTATTTAAGAAAAAAAAATCTCGGCAGACAAAATTTGTTGAAAAACACTATCCTTGCAGTCTTGAATACAGCCGTTCGGATTTTGACAAACCAAAGACCCCGACCATACCATTTGTTTTGAGATGAAGCACGCCAGACATACAGGTTAACAACTTCACAGCCATAAACTGTGTGTGATTATATAATATATATATATAATCACACACTTTGTAAACCCCTCAACTCCAATAATGCCTTACCATAAATTGAAAAATAAATGGAAAAATAAAATCCCTATTCTTACAGAGGTGGTGTGGCAAGATGCCATGGCCCAATACACCAAAATGCTAAACGAGATATTCTGTTGAAAGGTTTGCATAGGATAAACCACTACTGTGTGCAACTTATCAACCCAAACACTTCACCTCTCTAATAAGTTGTCCATTTTAGTTATTTGTTACAAAACATGTAGAGTCCTCAAAACCTGAATTGAGGTCAGATGGTATGCTAGACTAACCCCTGCTTCAGGTTAACCCCTGGCATTAGACCCACAGGTCTTCAATTGGGCATTTTAGATCCGACAACCCCAAAATGCATTCAACTCCTTATTGTCTATCCTATGGGGAATGGTGTAGTACTATCCAGGATGTGCTTCCTTTGTGCTAAATGACAGGCGCAGAGGCTACCCTGCCGAGCATGATAAATTCCATGCCAGCTAAACCCCCAAACTTCTTACCCACGCCATTCACCTCTTCCCTCTATCTCCTTGCCAATGTTTTTACAGCAGTTTACTTGCGTACAATCAGCAAGTGGCCACTGTTTCCCTCCATTTTGGACCACTGGAAAGTTCACGATTAAGACACATCTCCTAGATCCTACCCGACACCCTACCACGTCTCCAAATTCAGACGAGACCACGACCCCAGCTGTCCTGGTTGTTGCCACCCCGACGCCTCCTTTCACTTGCTCTGGACTTGTCCGCCCGTACAGGGATTAAAGACCCAGGTGATCCGGTTCCTCCATGACCGCATGGGCTCCCCATTTTCCTTCCCCCCCGCCAATGTATACTGGGGCTCCTCTCGCTCCCCGAAGGCGAAAAAACCTAAATACATTTTTACGTTATTCCTTGCCAGGATGCAAGTTGCCAGGAGGTGGCAATGGATCAGGGCCGTTAATGTCACCCTCTCCTATAAGAAAATAATGTATACCTGCAGGGGATGCCCCGAATACAATAAGATCTGGGACAGGTGGCTGGAGGACTCCTCCACTTGCACTGCTGCCGACTAAACAGGGCCTCCACCCGTCGCACGCCTGCTCCATCTGTGGACCCTCCTCTCTAGCTGCCCGATGCCCCACGGCTCATGCCACGTCTATACTTTCTGTACTAGTCTCCCCCCTCCGTCTCCTTATACGTCCTTATGTATGTCAAATGGATTTGTACTTGTAGTGCATGTTGCACTTATCACCCGTTTGTTCATCTGTTTTTATTTTATGCTCAATAAAAGTCATTTTGATAAAAAAAAATCTCCTGAAAAGTCTATTGTGATAATCTTGCCAAGGACTCTTACTGTTCTTTCACTTATGGTTGGGTGCAGTTTTTGAATGTTATTTTTATAAGCTTTCAATAAAGTTTCACCGTAAAGGAAAGAAAAAGCAAGCATAAGTGTAGTGATTATATGTGAATATATATATATATATATATATATATATATATATATATATATATATAGTGGAGTCCGGTTAGATAATTGATATTTAGGTATTAGCATGATGACTATAAGTTATGTCCCGAAGCAATACCCCAGGTTCTGCATTTTATTTCACTTCCAATTCAGAACAAAATCCACAGAGTTTCATCTCTTCCTAGACCTGTGCCTTCATATTCAGAGAATATTCTCAGCGACAAGACTGACCAATTTGGCCATCTTTGATCTACATCCTGTCTTTCAAAGGGACAGATAATGACCCCAGCCGGAGAAATGCTCTAATTTGCATTCTTGCATATTAACAAGCTTCCTCTGATATGTGCAATTAGATTGCAGACAACAAAGGTGGCCTGAGCACATCAAGAGTCATTATCTGCCCTTTTGATATGTGTAGTAAATCTTATTTAGCCACTAACCCCTTTGGTCAGCAAACACCCTTTGATGTGTAATCTTGAATGCCTGTATTGTAGCGAATATAACCTACATGTATATACAGCTAAACCTGCTAAGAACCTAAATGTAGTGATATATATGAGAGACAAAAGCAGAGTTATAACATTCAAGCACAAAATCACAGTGAATAACAGTTGTATGTTGTGTTCACAGAAGCAAAAGAAAAAATATGCCTTTAGAGTCATTTGTTTGTATGGCAGCAGTAGGTAATCAATTCACAGTAAAATTCATGCCAGAAAGCATAGAGTTAAGCTTTTGTGACTCATCATAAGCCTTGGCCCAATCACAGCCAATCTCACATTGAGCAGAGTTTTGACCAATCACAGCCAGCTTTGCATTCTATGCTGTCAGGAAGTTTCCAGCACATGGTCTGCAAATTCTTTTCCACATGCAGACAGCAGAGCAGACATACAGAGCAGTTTTATGGAAGCAACAGGGCAAATTAGGTATGGTACACAGTTATATACAAGTTCTTGTTGTAAATAGTGCGATTAGAACTGAATACTGATCTAGCTGTGTGTTTACTTGTAGTTCCACCACTCATCATACCTTCAAACCGAACCATATCATAAACCTTATAATATACCTTCAAACAAACCAATCCCAACTAAGCTAACTCTGCAAAAGCAACCCTGCAAACTAAGTTGCAAACCACAGTTATACCTTTCAGAGAAATCAGAGAATGCTTTAATAACTTACAGAGATAGAGAGTAAATACTGAAGAAATATATCCACCATCTTATATTTGAACCACCATTTTCTGTTATACTTTATTCATCACATGTTTTTGTACATGGACCGCCTGCTGCAAAGCAGCAGTATCTTATATGAAGAAAAGTTAAGAAGTTATTTTAAGCATTTGGTGTGCTCTTTAAACCTACTGCTTCCATAGAACGGCGCTAGAGGAATTTTCAGAGTAATAGACAGTCTTGTTGGACTGAAAAGTCAGAGAAATCACAATTCTTCTAATGCCACAGCGCATGAGGCACTTCATAGTGCTGCGCCTGCCACATGTATGTAACACATATATATCATGCCATACATACAAAACAATATATGCAATACCTTATATATATATATATATATATATATATATATATATATATATATATATATATATATATATACACATACATATACACACACATACACACACATACACACACACACACACACACACACACATATACACACACACACACACATACATATACACATATACACACACACACACACACACACACACTATATAAGGGCTGTTACTGAATAAAAATAAATAAAAATAAAACGATCGAACACGAAAATTTTAATCGACTAATTTCAATTATGACGCACATACAGATCCAACTAATTTTAACTGATCTCCTTGCATTGCAACTCTGCATTAGTCAGTGGTAAATGTGGTATACACTATATACAAACACCCGACACTAATTTCCACAATCCAAATATGTTTTAAATTCAAACTGTAGCACTGACAAGTAATTTTTTCTTATTAAACTTTAAGAAAAACGTAGAAAGTTAGTTTAACCACTTAAGACCCGGACCAATACGCTGGTAAATGACCCAAGGTGTTTTTGCGATTCGGCACTGCGTCGCTTTAACAGACAATTGCGCGGTCGTGCGACGTGGCTCCCAAACAAAATTTGCGTCCTTTTCTTCCCACAAATAGAGCTTTTGGTGGTATTTGATCACCTCTGCGATTTTAATTTTTTGCGCTATATACAAAAATAGAGCGACATTTTTGAAAAAAACACACTATTTTTTACTTTTTGTTAAAAAAAAAATCAAATAAACTAAATTTTAGTCAAACATTTAGGCCAAAATTTATTTAGCCACATGTCTTTAGTAAAAAAAAAAAAAAAAAAAAAAAATCGCAATAAAAAAAAAAAATAGCTACCTAGCGGGAACAGCGGCACTAATACAGCGATCAGAAAAATGATCGCTTAGTGACGCTGGCAATAGGGAGTGAAAGGGTTAACTAGGGCGGTGATCAGGGGGTTAAAACTTTATTAGGGGGGGGTGGGGGGGCTATCCTGAACCTAACACTAACTGTTTTTTACACTGCCTGTCACACTGACACTAAATGCAGTGATTAACTGCATTCAGTGACACTGACAGGGGGGTGGGGGGGGGCGATCACAAGGGGTTAATATGCCTATGTGAGTGTGTGTCAGTGTTGTGTTGGTGCACACTTACTTGTGATGTCTTCTCTCATCAGCAGCGCTGGGAAACAGCGCTGCGATGAGAGAATACATAATTTCCTCCTTCCTGTGTAAAGATGGGACCCCCGAACCGCACTCAGGCGGGGACGTAAATTTACGCCCTTGTGCCTGTACGTGCCATTCTGTGGCCGTATATGTGCGTGCGGGGGTCCTTAAGTGGTTAACTTTAATTATAATAAACGTATCTAGTATATTGACTGTCAGTCACTTTATAGTATGCAAGTAGGCATCACTTTAGCCAGTTACAGAGACATACAAGAGTGTTTACATTTTCTGGAAGCAGACATGATCACATTGTATTGACAATATACCCTGAAGAACTGAATAGTCTTTCGCACAAAACAGATGTTGCCGATACACAAAGAATTGTCCGCACAAAACTGCTTAGGACAGGAAAACAATGGTTATTTTTGCTACCTTCCCCTGATGGAGCCTGATGCATCCTCCTGCTACACAGATGCAAAGGTATCCCAATCTAATGGGTGCAGTTTGCTCGCATCCAGCAGGGTAAGTCTCACTGTCCGGTGACGTCAAGAATTTTGAGCGATCAAAAAAATTTAAGATTAATCAAATTAATCTTTAATTTCCCCAGCCCTAACACATACATTTTATAAAATATATATATCTCACAGCAATAAGCAGAACAGAAAATAACTGATAAAAAAAAATAACAGACTTAAAGTGGATGTATACCCAATTTCACAATCTGTGCCCAGTCTTGCCACGCAGAGTTAATCCAGCGCTGAGTAATCCTCTTGTAATGTTCAGTGCAAATTAACCACTTGCCTACTGTGCACCTACACCCCCTTCCTGCCCAGACGAAATTTAAGCTTCCGGCACTGCATCGCTTTAACTGACAATTGCGCGGTCGTGCGACGTGGCTCCCAAACAAAATTGGCGTCCTTTTTTTCCCACAAATAGAGCTTTCTTTTGGTGGTATTTGATCACCTCTGCGGTTTTTATTTTTTGGGCTATAAACAAAAATAGAGCGTCAATTTTGAAAAAAAATGCAATATTTTTTACTTTTTGCTAGAATAAATAACCCCAAAAATATATTAAAAAAAAAATTTTCCTCAGTTTAGGCCGATACATATTCTACATATTTTTGGTAAAAAAAAAAAAAAAAAATTAGCGTTTATCGATTGGTTTGCGCAAAATTTATAGTGTTTACAAAATAGGGGATAGTTTATGGCATTTTTTTTTTTTTTTTTTTTTTACTATTAATGGCGGCGATCTGCGATTTTTTCATTAGGACTGCGACGTTATGGCGGACACTTCGGACACTTTTGTGACATTTTTGGGACCATTTACATTTATACAGTGAACAATGCTATAAATATGCATTGATTACTGTATAAATGTGACTGGAAGTGAAGGGGTTAACCACTAGGGGGCGGGGAAGGGGTTAAATGTGTGTCCTATGAGTGTTCTAACTGTAGGGGGAGTGACTGGGGGAGGTGACCGATTGTGTCCCTATGTACAAGGGACACAACCGCTCTCCTCTCTCCCTGACAGGGACGTGCAGCTCTGTGTTTACACACAGAGCTCCACGTGCCCGCTCAGTTACTGAGCAATCGCGTGTGCCCGGCGGCGATCGTTGCCGCCGGGCACTCGCACGGGATCCCCGCAGAGCGGTGGGTGCGCGCGCGCGGCTTTAAAAAGACAGAACAATGGAGTCCTTGTCAGAACAATGGAGTCCTCCGCCCGCCGTCATTTGACGGTGGGCAGAGGACAAGTGGTTAAACAGAATTCCAGATAAAAACTTGCCAAATTAAAGTCAGTTTCTCTGTTTTTGCTTTCAGCGATAGGTTATTTACATATCTAGCTTGGACATGTTTATCATATGTTATGTTTTGTTTATCATAACATGAGGTGATCCAAAGTTCATTGTATATTACCAGGATGTGCTACAGTAGGTGACTGGGATATTGTGTCAATCTCGCTCCCTTTCTCGGCGAGATTGACCACCTACGAGCCCCATCGCGGGAGCCAGCACCGAGCTGGCTTGCCGCGATGGAGACAAAGCCGTCATAGAAGCGACGGGGATCCGACGCGGATTCCTGCCAATTCTACACGTGGGCGGAGTTTGTTATGAATCCTGAAGGAGAAATCCCCGCCGGATTTTTAAAGAAAAATCCGGCATGGGTTCCCCCCTCAGGAGCATAACGGGCCCTTAGGTCTGTTATGGGTTGTAAGGAGACCCCCTACGCCGAAAAAACGGCGTGGGGGTCCCCCCACAATCCATAACAGACCCGTATCCAAAGCACGCCGGCCGGCTGGTCAGGAAGGGAGTGGGGGCGAGCGAGCGCCCCCCCCTCCTGAGCCGTACCGGGCAGCATGCCCTCAACATGGGGGGGTTAGGTGCTCTGGGGCAGGGGGCGCTTCTATGACGCACTCGCTGGAATGTGCTTTTACTATTCCAGTGAGTGCGAGATATCGGCAGGCACTGTATGTGGGGGAGGGGTGGATTTCTCACTTTTTATACCTCATGTTATGATAAACATGTCCAAGCTAGATATGTAAATAACCTGTCACTGAAAGCAAGAGAGAAAACTGACTTTTTATTTAGGCAGGTTTATATCTGGAAGGCTGTTCATTTTACTGAACTTTGAAAGAGGATTACTCAGATCTGCATTAACTCTGTGTGGCAAGATTGGGCACAGATGATAGGAGATCTTATACTCTACATCGTGACATCAAAAAAAAATCCACTTTAAAGCGGAGCTCCACCCACCCGCATTTTTTTTTTTTTCAAAGTCGGCAGCTACTAACAGTGTAGCTGCTGACTTTGAATAAGGACACTTACCTGTCCTAGGCGCCCGCGCTGACGGCCCCCGCCGATGCCGATCCTCGATCCCGGCACCGCCATTCACAGTCAGGGAAACAGGCAGTGAAGCCGTGCGGCTTCACTGCCCGTTTCCTACTGCGCATGTGCGAGCGACGCGGCGCTTTGTGAATGGTCCGGCTGCTTTCTGGGATACACACAGTTCCCAGAATGCAGCGCGGCCTATTCACAAGAAGACACCCAGAAGAGGAGGAGGAAGAAAACAGCACTGCGGATCGTGAGGGCAGATTCGGGACTTCCGCATAGCAACAGCCTATTTAGGGTGAGTATTTTTTTTTTTCTCCATTTCATTCTTATTTATTTTTTTCAGATTTTTAAAAAAATATATATATATCAGGGTGGAGCTCCGCTTTAAGATTCGAACATTGCACCTGATTATTTGTCTCACTATAGTAAAGAAAAGTATTATGGAGTTAGCAACATGCAAGATCTCCTGAATTTCCCATGGCCACTAGAGGTCGTGATCAAATTGCTAAAGGACAATTCCAAGCTGCACATTCCTATATAAGCACCTGCAGACTGAGGCGGGAATGTTTTCATTCACATGATGTATAAAGTATACAATCTTG
Source organism: Rana kukunoris (assembly GCA_029574335.1). NCBI lineage: Eukaryota > Metazoa > Chordata > Amphibia > Anura > Ranidae > Rana > Rana kukunoris. Next base: position 230,045,428 of record CM056052.1, read on the forward strand.
AAACTAGTGATGTCATAAAATGACCAGCATTAATCCTCCAGCTGTTTCTGTATAATAACCTACACTTTGACTTCATTCCACACAGCAGCTGGACACATAAGGTGAGCCCCCTTATCAGCGACCAGTAAAGATTTTCATGCAAACAGCTGTGAAACTACCCATGTCTTCAGTTAGCCAGTACACAGCATATTTACAGACCACACTTGTATCAAAGAAAAGCAGTTCTCATGTAGTTCTCACACCATCAAAATGTAAAACTTGTTAATAGGAATGATGATGAAGAGACCCGCAAAGACCTGGCACTTCTTTAAAAACATATTCCTCTAGATAGTCAATACAGAAGTTAGTCAATACAGAGGTTAGTTAAATTTCCAGTCAAAAAAAACAAATAGAGTTTACATTTGTTCATATACTCTAGACAGACATGCACCAGAAGTGCTGCAAAGAAAACATTTTGTGCATACATATTGAGGCCCCCTAACACCTGCTGTTCTTGTAGTGCATTACCACATGCATGGCAATACATGTTACCCATGTGTGAAACATTAAAAGCTCAACTACAGCAGAATTACAATTAATTTAACAATGGAGCCAGCTCCTTACTCCTGCAGGCTCCCTCATCTGCTCAACCAGTGCTCCGCAGCCCTCTAAGCTGCTCCACCATGGTCACAAGCTCCACATTCAAACACAGCGCTAACCATCCTATATTGTACATGACAACACTGAAGGACCACCAACAGCTCCGAGCATCAGGGAGGGGAGAATAGTGCTGAAAGCCACTGAAGTAGGGAGTCAGGCAAGTAAAATAATCACACATACACTTAAGAGGCATGTAACCAGGGCAGGACTTAGGGTGGTGGGGGCCCCTAGGCTTGAGTGTTGAAGGGGCCCCCTGGAGCGAGGGGGGGATCATAGTATAGCAGGGGGGCATTAAAGTTGTTGAGCGGGGATATAGATTATAGATATAGATATAGATATATATAGGGGGGTAGCCATCCGGGGACCTGGGGATCTCTGGGCCCTTTAATAAAAAAAATAAACATTTATAAAAAATATAAAGAAAATATAAATATAAAAAAAAATGGGGGCTGCCATCCGGGGGCCCTGGAGACCTCTGGGCCCTTTAATAATAATAATTATAATATAATATAAGTATAATATAAGTACTTGTTATTCATCGTTCCCTTAATCAACTGCAGCTCCCCAGTGCTGGCAGCACTCATGGAGCCCCCCGACCATGACACTCCTACCACCATGCTTGAATGTAGGCAAGACACTACTCCTCACCTTGTTGCCGCCACACACTTGACACCATCTGAATCAAAACAAGTTTATCTTCGTCTCGTCAGACCACAGGACATGGTTCCAGCAATTCATGTCCTTGGTCTGCTTTTCTTCAGCAAATTGTTTGTGGGCCTTCTTGTGCACCATCTTTAGAAGAGGCTTACTTCTGGGACGACAGCCATGCAAACCAAATTTGATGCAGTTTACGATGAACACTGACCCCCAGCCCTTTAACCTCTGCAGCAATGCTGGCAGCACTCATACCTTTATTTCCCAAAGACCACCTCTGGATATGATGCTGAGCATGTGCGCTCAACTTGTTAAACTGCTGTATGGTCTGGGGATGACATCTGAGACAAAACTAGTCAGGAGGACTTCACTGCTGCCATATTTTAATCTAAGCGCTTGAAATTTTCCTGCTAAATGTGAATTTATCAGCTTTGATAAATTGTGCAGTTTTTGTATCATTCACACGATTTGGCCTTTTTCTTTTATCCCCTGACCAATGATTGCATTGTTGGCGCGAGTTTTGATACCATCCATTGTTGAATACCCATTCCTGCACATTGTGTGGATTATATCCCCACGGATGTTAGGATGCCATTTGGTTTTGGTCAGGGCTGGACTGGGAAAAACATTTGGCCATGGACTTCATCCAGACTGGCCCACTTTGACAGGTCTCTCCCATGTCTGTCCCCTCCCCCATGCTCCTCTGTCATCCCCCCTGGTCCTCTGGTCCTCCCCCTGCTTCTCTGTTCCACCCAGGTGAGAACTGCGGGGAGGGAGAGACAGAGGAGTGGAGGGGGGTGGCGGTCCACTGTCTCTGAAGCCAGCTTACTGAGCCATCCGCCCACCGGGAAACTCCCTGTAGTCCCAATGGCCAGTCCATCCCTGGTTTTGGTTTATCAGCTGAGGATTTTCAAGTCTCCATATTGTTGGTTTTGACAACACATGCTTTGACTCGTGGAAACGTATGTTCGAGTCCAAAACATCCAGTAAGCCTGCACTTTTATTGGTGGCGAGTCAGCACATTATATATTACAGTTCCTGTTTACCATTCAGTCTGCATAACACTTTGAAGTTGCTGGTGTTCAGTCTTCACAGATTCAGTGTTGATACACAGACTCACGATTTACACCTATATATGGACTTTCAAAGTTATCCATATGTGTTGTGTGTAGATTTTAGGTTTGCTGTATTTTTTATATAGTTTCATTATCACTAGGGCTGCAACTAACGATTATTTTCATAATCGATTAGTTGGCCGATTAATCGCTATATCCAGGTATTATACCAGAGCCTTTTACCACTGTGCCTACTTTATATTTTGTACCGATGTCTGTTAAGTTTTCCATGTTTGAGTGTATTGCCTAACGTTTATGACCAGGTTGTCTGGTGTTTTTTGGTATGGTTTTTGTTTGTTGGTTTGTCTTAAACCCAATAAAAAAAAACCTTTAAAAAAAAAAAAGCCCCAAAAAAAATACGCGTTTTAGCAGTTATGCCTTAAAGCAGAACTTTTTTTTTTTTGTAAAATCAGCAGGCTTCTACAGAGCTCAGAAAATGGTAAAAAATAAACACTGCCCTGTGGATTTCTGTTTGCAAGACTGCAGGCTGCTATTCCTCCTGTACTCTCAGCCAGTGTTTGTCACATCAAAACCTGTAGTTTTATCTACACTAAGCAGGGATGAACTTCTGTACCTACTTGCTGTGGTGGGCAGGACTTTACAGCAGCAGGTGTTTCAAATACACGATCTGTCACACTGGGAGATTGCCGCTCTGTCATCTGGTGGCTCTCCCAACAATCCCTGCTGTAGACAGGCGGCACTGAAACTTCACAAATGAGACCACACTCACAGCTACAGATGAATTTTTTCCACGTTGATGTAAAGCAACATGGCCCATGTCATGCTAAGAATTGTCCCCTGGCAGATAATGCCCGCTCTTTACTGCGCAAGCACCGCATTTTTAAACAAATGAAGGGCGGGTTTTGCAGTGTCTATGTCCATCCATTAACATACAGCCTCTTCACCCTTCATTCGTTTAAACACGGCCTGCAAACGTGTAGTTTCATGATAAAGCCACCCCAATACATCCGCCCCTTAAACGTTATAATATTAATACACCCGCCCCTTGCAGAGTGGAGCGAGCATCGGGAGCATGCGGCAACGTCTCACAAGGTCTTCTTCATTGCGCAAGCTACAGCAGATTCCCTGCTCGGCAATTTTTGGCATCTCCGTTTGCTAGGGCGCTGCACAGTCCAGGGCGGACATTATCCACCGGGGGGACACAACTCGGCAGAACACCGGCTTTCTGTGGTGCGGCTAGGGATGTTCTCATACACGCGCTAATTAAGGTTATAAAGATCTCAAAGCTGCATGAGGACTATTTTTAATACTGAATTACAGCAGAGTACAGTGTGTAATATATAGTTATGGGCTGTGTATACAGTTCAGTAATGATTACAAAAAGCACTTAAGCGCAATATATTTATTTATCTTATGTTGTGGCTGGAGGGGAGGAGGGGAGGAGCACAGACTGTTACTGAGCAGTGGGGCTGGCTGCAGAATGAGGGGGGTTGATTTATGTTGAAGTGGGCTTGCTCACATTTACATGTACAGGCCTAGTGTACCCTCCCACATTCACTCCATACCCAAGGACTCATGGGAAATGTCATTTGATAGTGTAAAGAGAATATGATGCAATCGCGGTTCTAACAGCTCCTCTTTGGCAGAATACATGAGGCATTTTTTGAATCAGAGCAGACGTCCTGAAAATTCTGACTTCTCTTCAATGTTAAGGAATTTCGCAAATGTAATAAAGGTTTAGCGTTGTGTGTAGGGGGGGTGTACTAATAGGGGATTTTTTGAAAATATCAAAGTTCTGCTTTAATTATGGCTAGTATACATAAGATCACAAACCAGTTGAAATCGCTCATACATGGCCACATGACCCCAGATCCTGGTCACATGACCAAAAGGCAACCAAAAAACAAGTGTGCAAAATACACAGAACCAAGTAAAGCACATTATGTGATATACCATTAAACACAAAAGATTGAGATCATCGTTAAATGTGCAGAATATATAACAAGTGCTAAACATCCGTGTAAATAAAACTAGGTGTACGCATTATAAAATTACAGCAAGATACAAAAAAGGCATACAAAAGTAAGACCATATGCACACATCGATATAAAAATGTTGATCTGAGTGGAGAAACTGCCTGAAAAAACAAAAATGACAAATGCAAAATATTTAAAACCATTTTTCCTTCAAAGATGAACATCTCATCTATGGTGTAAACAATGCAGGGCTGAAGTCTGCAATTTAGAATTCCAGTACACTCTACGTTCCCAAAAGCTGCAAAATACATCAACCATGAAAATACTCTCTATGCCATCAAATGCAAAGGAGGCCATATTACCATATGGACCTCTCTAAAGTGTTTGGACACCGTGGCGATGTTCCTAGCATTGGTATTCAAAGTCACAATAATGGACAATACAGGACAGCAAGCGGTACATCAAATAAATCTAATCTGTACCAGTTTATATACTGTTGTACATCAAATATCTCAGATACAAATGTAAAACTTTTAGCCCAGGTTCACACTGACAGCAGGAATGAAATCTTGCGAGTTCAGCTTAACCCCCAATGTTGGCAAAAGTAGTACAGAACCTACTTTCAGGGAATCTGTGCGGCATCGCACCAATTCAGAGGGTGCAATTGCTGCAGATTTGGCATGTAATTTGACATGTCAAATTGCAAGCCAAATGGCTCCAGGGTAAAGAAACAGAATGCATGTGGCTAGGGTTGTCCCGATACCACTTTAGGACCGAGTACAAGTACCGATACTTTTTTTCACGTAGTCGCCGATACCGAATACCGATACTTTTTTCAAACGTGGCCCCCACATATTGCTGCCATGTGCCCCCACATATTGCTGCCATGTGTCCCCACATATTGCTGCCATGTCCCTCACAAACAGCCATGATGTCCCCATACCTGATGATGCCGCCGTATATACAAAGCTGCCGCCGCAAACATTAAACCACCTTTCGTTTTTCAATAGCTGTTTCCCCTATCACGCGCCCTGTGTAAAGGACACTCCCCCTGGTTCGGGATTGGACAGATCCGTCCAATCGCTAGCAAGGGGGAGTGTCCTTTACACAGGGCGCGTGATAGGGAAAACAGCTATTGAAAAACTAAAGGTGCGTGTAATGTTCGCGGCGGCGGCTTTGTATATACGGCGGCGGGGGCGCCGGGGAGTATTCTAGTTGGGTATCGGGGGTATTTGCGGGAGTACAAGTACTCCCGCAAATACTCGCAATTGGTCCCGATACCGATACTGGTATCGGTATAACCCTACATGTGCCAATACCTACATGTTTTGACACCACACTTAACCTAGTTCGTATAACAGAGCCAAGAATTCTCCCAATTTTGAAAGGGCACATAAGATAATACCAGTATGGGAACACATCTACTGGAGAACCAAACAGAACTTATTTCGAGTAGAGCAGGCAGGTCCAAAATCTGGCCCGTGGGCCAATCGCGGCCCTGTTATAGTTTTGAATGGCCCACCTGGTTATCTGGATATATATCTTTTGTGGCCCCCAACGATCTCCCAGCATCAGGACCACAAAAGATATATATCAGGCATCATTAAATGGTGGCTCGTGGGCCGAATCCGGACCCAGTAGCGGCCAGCAGCCTTGCTAAATAGTGAGTGTTCTCTCCCCTCTGCCAGCTCTCGCCTGCCCGCCGCTAACATCATTGATTACATGGTAGGCTCGGTAGGTCTCTTAAATCATCTCATCACTCCGCCTCCCCACACACACACACACACCTTATCCACACAAGCCTGGAAGCGCTGAAGGTCCAGACAAAGGGTGGAACCTTTCAAGTTACAGCACTCGACTCCTTCGGACACAACTGATCATGGGTAAAGGGCCAATCATAGTGGTCCTTTAGCATGTGATCAGCTGATCTAATGTAAACAGACTTGCCGGTTATCGGTAGTCCTTTCCTCCCATGGCGTGTGTGGAGTAAAGGAAAGCCATTAACCAGGAAGATCGAGTATATTGTTTACACTGATAAACAGGGCACTGATCAGTGCTGCCCCAACCGGAGTCTGAGCCGAGAGCATCCCTCTCATACAGCCCCAAGCCTACACTTGGCTTCCCCCCTCCCTTGCACGGATGGTTTTCTTGCTGGAGCCACTTTTCTTGATCCGCCATGATAGTCGATTTACGCAACTGTTGTGTCATTAACTGTGAATGCTGATAAATTGACACTTCGGTTTGATTGATCAATGCTGCATGGACAGACAAATTGCTCCGAGTATGATGATCAAATGGGATTCCTCTGGAATCCAAGTTCCCGGCACCAACAAGATGATTGAGCCAAAGGAACAATTTTGAGCCAAAGGAACAATTTCACCAAATTCAGAGCAGGATTTCTGAACCACCAGGACAGATACTTTGGTCCTACGTGTCAGACAAGTCACCCACAAGTGTAGTGGGCCCTCAGCAAAACTTGTTGTTGCTTACACTGTAATGTGCAATTCCCACACCACCAAAAACGATAGATACAAGTTTTGTGCAACTACAAACATATACAGTATTATAAGCCCATAGCACTCAATGTATAGCAATATGCAGCTACATAAACACACAAGGTGTTGGTGATCAAACACTGACCCTTCTCTTGTAGGAACAAAAGTGATAAAACTTTTCCAAAAGGTTCGCTAGTCTGAGCAGAGATAGACAGGTTGGACAAAATGACATGGGGTGGGGCAGAGAAAAGAATTCTGTGTTATACAGCTTAAAAATAGTGGTGCACCGAAATTACGGCTGCTGAAAATTAATAGGTCGAAAACAGTTTGTTCATTTGGCCGAAAGACAAAAACAGCCAATATCGAAAGGGCGCGTGGTCCACCCCAGGGGCCGCCCATTGCGGTAGTGTCACTCCGACGTGCCCAGTCCTCCACTCCCTTCTCTCCTCGATCCCAGTGTGTCACGGAGCTGAATTGTCCAGGCCATAGTAACAATGTACCATCTCCTTTGATAGACGGCACACTGATCCAACGGCAAGACATTGAATTAGTATGGTGTGATCACAGGAGGCGGGACATTGTTACTATGGCCTGGGCAATTCAAATCCGCTCTGACACAAGGAGATCACTGCTGCATTTGATGGACCACTGATAAGAATGCATTGATCTCCTGTACCATGTCTACAGTCTGGCCATCTCCTGCATTATATCTGCTAGCCTTGCATGCATGGAAATGTTGCCAATACCATTAGAAAGGGTTATATAAAAATGTATACATTTTATTTAAAATGTATACATTTTTATTTACAATAAAAATACAGTATAAAAAAAAAAAAAGTTTCGGTATCGTTTTTCAGCAGGGTATCCCAGATCACGGCCTATGCTTTTTTTTTTGGTGTAAAGAAGATTGTCCAAAGCAGTTCCAAAGAGACATTTGGCCTCAAAACGACAGACACTTTTTCCAAACACAGACCCAACAAAAAAGTTCTCCACATACTGAAAAAGCCCATTAAATTAATAAGATGCGATATCTATCTTGTGTGGGGCTATTGGCATAGTCTAAGTGCTCTAAAAAGCAGAAGGGTTTTCAAATCCTCAGAAGACACCAGTCCACTGTAAGCAGTAGCAAGGACAGCCAGACATGAAACTCGTCTCTCATGAGAAAGAACACTGGTGGGACAAGCAACAGTACCTCAAGCAAAGATGGCACAGGTCCCTTTTTGTGACCAACAGCAGAAATAAGGGTACAATAATAGCACCCAACAGTCCTAAAAACACATGTTTCTAATGCTCGACTCACAGGCTGCTCAAATCTCTTTAGATTTCTTAAATGAAAAGCATTTGTCTCCCTTGTGGTCAGTATCTTTTTCTGCCAAACACACGTTAACACCAACCTCTAATCATTAAGATAATGGAAAAAGTATAAGGTGGGAAACATTTTTTTGAGGATGACTTTACCCAATATTGTGAGTCACAAAATTGTTACTAGAACTGTGATGTGTAGTAGCACGAGAAATACGCACAAGATATCAGGTGATGACATCATAGGAAGAAAAGCAAGATTAGAGAAGGAAGTTTTAATGTCACACGAACCCTCAACACCCTTTAACTGATGGGAAAGGAAACGGGCCCTAAATGTATTTCTCACTGGTCCTGCAAAACTCAAAGCACTCACATTACCTAGAAAGACTTCTTGCAAAACAAAACTGGGCAAAAAAAAATCATCAATTTCTGCTGTGAGATAACAAGGGGGGGGGGGGGGGGGCTCAGCAGGGACAAATCACAACTGCTATGAAGTCCAGTACTCAAAGAACACATGGCTTGCCTTCAAACTCATCTGTGATCTTCATTATCATGTTACTACAACCCACAGGTGACTGAAAAATAACTACATAACAGTATCCTGTAGCAATTCATTTTGGGAAGCCAGCTTTCCTTGCAGCTGGCTGCCAGAGATATCAAGCTTGTGACCAAGATAGATTGCACATATGTGAGCCTAAACCTATTGCAAAGCTTATGTTTATTTGGAAAGTTACAAGAGGAAAAAAAATGCCAGGATTAGCGATAACCTCTTAAAATGCAATTACACTGGAAATTTGAGATTTACACAAAGTTTTGGAAATATAAAGGCAGCCTTGCCATCCAAATAAAAGTATTTGTTCAAACTAAAGAACTAGATTATACAAGATTCTAGATCTCCGCCAATTGTATTAAATGAACAAAGTGCCTAGAATAACCAGCAATCCTCCACTGCAACAGATTAAAGCTGAGCTCCGAGCAAGGAAAAAAGCACCAATGCAATTATGTATTCAATAATATATGCATTTATAAATGCAGCTACTGAGAAAGTAACTTAAATTTGTATTAAAAAAAAAAGATTTATTTTTTAAAACGATAGAAGAGAACTCATTAAAACTATAACTGTCCGATATTTTACAAAAACACATTCACAAGCCCTAGCGCAACACATGTCCTCTTAATAGCCATACACTAATTGTTTAGGAACAAGGTCTCTCCTTCCAATGCATACACATTCATGGTTCTGAACAAGTTGGTAGAGATTTCGAAAGATGCTCCAAAGCAATGTTAGTTGAATCAGCAGAGAATGGGACATTGGATACTATTTTTTTTTTCTGCTGATGCCATGTTTCCGAAATCTGACAAATCTATTTTCAACATGTATAAAGTTAAAGAACTGCACCACTATATTTTGCCTCATTTAACATTTCTCACCTAATATTTGCACACAGTATTGCTAGCTATAAGGTCTCTGAACATCACAAAATGTTAGACATTTTTAGGAGACCTCTCATGAAGGACCGTGAATGCCAAAGTAATTTATTTTAACAGATAAATTATGGGCAATTAAGTGAACAGCACTTCCGTCTAGCAGCAATTTGACTGTTGGTTCAAATCCCAATCACAGCATGACCAGTCTGGGGTGTGCAGGTTTATTTGCAAAGCAAGAAAAAGCAGAGTTAGACTTACAGGTAACATTCTTTTCTGAGAGAGTCTTCGAGGACAGCCTATGAGACCTAGGGCTCATCCTACCAGAACAGGAAACCAGTTTAGATAAAGGCAGGCCTCCCCCTTTAGTATGCTCAAGAACCGTAGGAAGTCCCTACAAAACATATTCATACAATTCAAGACATAACCGGATGGGAATCCGGCTGTCCTGGAAGATGCTCAGAAAAAGGTATTACCGGTGAATCCAACTAATTTTTTCTCAAGTCTTCCAGGACAGCCCATGAGATGAACCAGAACTTGCCAGTCTAGGGAGGGGCCACTGCCTGGAGGATCTTTCAAACAAATGCCTGCTCAGAAGATAGGAGGTATGGGCGATCAGGTTAAAAAAAAAAAAAAAATGTTAAAACTAGAACAGGTGTTCTGGTAAGGCTCCAATTTTTTCAGGCCAAGACACAGACAAGGCTCTTGTTGAATGCGCAATGACAAATGGCAGGAGGAAACTTTAACCCTATAGGATTCAGCAATTACAGTATACAAGTGATATTCCCTAGAGTGAGTACCAAATCCACTTTGCTGCCTTCATCACATGAAGCAGCACAGCCCAAAAATCGCATTAAAAGTTCTTCTTGGATGAAAGATCTATAACAATTCAAACAGTGCTGCGATTCCATACACAGGTGCTCCCCACCCTTAGGTAATAGCCGATCACCTTAGAGCGTGCGACCTTGCTTTTAAGCTTAGTCAAAACACATTTCTGAATCACCACTGGATTCTGAGTCTACTGCGGGGTCCCAGACTGTTAGGCATCTGTCTCCTGCTTTACAAAGCTGTCTTCAAACAAATGGCAAAAGGCATTCGATACAGGGATAATGCATCTTCATTAGGGGCATAGCCCCCTGATGAAGAGGTTATCCCTGTATCGAATGTGTGTAGGGGAGGGGCAGGACGGTAGAGAAGTTAGCAGGTATGCCTACAGAGGAGGAACACCCAATCGCACGCAATCCTGAAGGATTGCCTATCCTTGGGCTCTTCATCTGACCCGGATTCCTCCTAAGAATGGGGAGATGCAATCTTCTCTGGAGCCTCACTAACCACACTCTGCGGCGGAGTTCCAGAAGGGGCCCAGGTCCTATTCGAAGCGTGACCTGCATTCTGGTAATTAGAGATTTGATAGAGCTAAACGTTGAAGTTGGCTCACCTCTTACAGATGCAAGCATCTGACAAGATAGAGCTAGGTCATCTTTGACTAGGTTATCTATGCATGGACAGACTGCATTACTCCATTAGTATTTCCTTTTGGGTGGTTGTGCCTGGGCCTTGTCCAGAGACTTGGCCTGGAAAACAAAAGACAGTTAGGCTGACATTAGACCACCCTAATCTCCATAATACATCACCAGTGCAGGAGAAAGGAAAGGTGCCCCCCCCCCTTCACCAAGCCTCAAAGAAAAACATCTCCATAGGATTTGCAAGAGGGAAGGATCCTCAGGCGAACCTGTGAGGTGCTGGTGCTAGAGCCTGCTTCTACTGCCTGTGCAGGTGCTGCAGAGGGATCCATCCTGCTCTCCCAATATTGTGCAGCCTCTACTGGGTCTCCCTGCAATAATCACCAGCCGTCAGATCTCCCCCTGTTCACGCCTTTGAGACATGAGAAAGCATCTCCGGCGCCTGCTGACGTCACTGTGGCCAGAAATTACACTTTGACATTTCCTGTAGGCCGGCGTAGAGCGCAGGAGCGCTGCCCCTTCCTCCCATCAGCTTGGGAATAGCTTTACTGCCTCAAAAACGCAGCAGGCCACACTGCCGGCAGGGATGCTGCCAACGTGGGCCACGGGACAGCCAGAAAACCAGACCTGAGGCTACACCATCCTTCTCCCCAAACATCTCCAGTGGTCCTGGCCCTCTCCAAGCACTGAGGACAAGGGGATAAACAGCCATCTCCACCCACAGGATGAAGTATCATTCTGGGCAGAAGCATTGCACTGCTGGCCCTGTAAGAACCTATAGAACAGCCCATGAGACATAGGGAGTTCAGGTTCCAGGACATGTTAACCCTCCTGTCTGGAGGAAACACCATTACTGAAGGGGGGAGTCCTGGAGAACTGCCTTTCAGCTAAAAGGAGTTTCCTGTCCTAATAGGAGGAGCCCCATGTCTCTTGGGCTGTACTTGAGGACTTGAGGAAGGTTTTCTTACAATAAAAAGCTGTCAAATCAGAAACATGCCTAACAGACATGATCACAAGCAAGGTCTTCCAAAGGATTGTCTTTAATTGGGTCAGGGGGCATCTCTAAAGTACAGAGAGCACCAAATAAATATCCCTAAATGAAACCGGTCGAATTAGGGTATTTATATATGCAACTCGTTGGGAGAAGGCTTGCTGTTGTGAGGTAAAAGATTTGTCTGCATAGTATTTAAGACTTGTAGAGCATCTCCCCAAAACTAAAATTTAAGGGAAGGCCCAATGCTTGATTTGTATTTTCAGACTTCTTTGGTAATCAGTAAAACAATTGCACAAGCAGGAAATTACATTTCTGGGGGCATTCTGTACACTGTACATGTACTGCCTCCAGGTTGCAAAATTGTATTGAATTATGACAGGTGCAGATAGGAATTTTAACATGGATCGTGCAGCAATTTGCTATATATTTTTTTGTGAAAATGGAATTGCCCTTTAACCGTTTCAGCCCTTAGAACATACCTGTACAGCCACAAAGTGTCAAGCCTACTGCAGAAAGAGGAAAAGAAAATCCATTCCTCCTTTGACAAAAGAATCTCAGAAGCGAGGAGGGTTGTTTGAGGTTTGGGCTTCACTAGCCATTACTGGCTAGGCAAGCATTTGAGCAAACTGATCTCGGTTTCATCAGATGCTTTGAGGGCAGAGGAGAAAGCAGGGGTCTTTAAAAACCTATATCTCTCCATAAAGAGTACCCGCCACTGCACATGCCATCACAAGTGATTTTGTTCATCCCTTGTGATAGCAAATTTAAAAAAAATAAAAATAAAAAATGCTTTCACACTTCACATCAGCAGTGCCAAAAATATTGGTCCTGGTAGTAGGAACATGGTGTGGTCAGTACGACAGGCAGAGACATAATGGCAGCAAGTCCCACAGGCAGCAGTAGGGCCTCGTTCAGGACAGAATGGGGACAGGGGTAGAGGCTTCTCCCACCAAAATCTTTGAAGCCTCCGAGTCTCCAGACCCCAATCTAGGAATGAGAAAACAAAATAGCTTTCTTCATCCAGAACAATTCTAGAGCCCCTCGCATGTGTGAGACCCCTGTGTTGAATCCCACTAGTCCAGTAGCAGGGTACAAGATCAGTCCATGAGGCAGGCAAAAACATGGTCAAAACAATCCAAGGTCAGTTCCAGATCGTTGGGTAGAATCGTGGTCGAACAACAAGCCAGGGTCAGTTACAGAGCATTCAGTGGCATAAGGGGTGAAGGTGTGTGAAGGCAGGAACTGAGGATTACATTTACCATACTTCACTAATAATTTAGTGAAGTATGGCAACGGTGAAAACTAGGGTTGTCCCGATGCCTCTTTTTTAGGACCGGGTACAAGTACCGATACTTTTTTTCATCTACTCGCCGATACCGAATACCGATACTTTTTTAATGTGTCCCCAAAGGCAGCCACGTCCCCCCACATATTGCAGCCATGTCCCCCCACATATTGCAGCCATGTCCCCCCACATATTGTAGCCATGTCATGTCCCCCCACATATTGCAGCCATGTCCCCCACATACTGCAGCCATGTCATGTCCCCCACATACTGCAGCCATGTCCTATGCCCCCACATACTGCAGCCATGCCCCTCATACCTGGCACCGCCGCTGCTGCTGCCGGTGTTAATCCCCGTGCAAAATACAGCGGGCGTTAGAAGCCATGCCATCTATAGACACTCCCCTTCTCTGGATTGGATGGATCCGTCCAATCGCGAGCAAGGGGGAGTGTCTATACACACGGATCCATGCATAGACACTCCCCCTTGCTCGTGATTGGACAGATCCGTCCAATCCAAAGAAGGGGAGTGTCTATAGATGGCGTGGCGGGCATTACAAGTATACAAACGAAAAACTTGTAATGCCCGCTGTAACGGCGATTATTGTTGCGGTTTGCGTGGCAACGGCGTTGGCGGGGGGGGGGTGGGGGGAGTATTCTATTTAAGCATCGGGAGTATTTGCGCGAGTACACGTACTAGCGCAAATACTCGGCATCGGTCCCGATACTAGTATCGGGACAACCCTAGTGAAAACAGTCAACTACAGAGGCCTGGTTGGGAAGGACATTGGGCACAATAATAAACTGTCTCATCTGACTCCTCCACTGGTACACACCTTACATTTTTTTTTACATCGTCCTGTTGCTGTGGGAGGGACTTTATCAAGTGACGGTCGGAGAGTCGACTAAGAACATCAGATCGGATGTTTTGGGGTGGGCCTTTCAGGAATATAAGGGCAGTGATAAGGTCCTCCTGGTAGCCAAGAAAACGTTTGGGATTTTGGGTGGAGCTGCGGTATACGATATACGAGTTGTATATGGCCAATTGAAAAAAATATATTGCGACATTTTGTACCAATGGTATGTCCGTCTTGTGGCAAGGTAGGGTTCGAGCATCTGGTAATTGAAGTCGACTCCCCCTATAAACAAATTGTAGTCCTGGATGCATGTGGGCTGATGGATGGCTTTTGTCCCTCCCACTTCACTGCCAGAATCTCCTTGTTTCACAGACTTGCCGATTCTCCTCTTATTTACAAAACTGAGGAAAGCACTCCCGATTCTTTCCGATGGTGCCACATGCTGGTGTCTGCTTCTGGTGAAGATTGTGGAACAGGGGAAGAGATGTGTAGAAGTTAACTACGTACAGATGGTAGCCTTTATCCAGTAGGGGGTATAAGAGTTCCCAAACAATTTTCCCACTTGATCCCAAGTAGTTTGGCCAATTAGGGGATGTAGCGGGCTGTCCTTCCCTTCATATACTAAGAAGGCATACATGTAGCCTGTGACTCAGTTGCATAATTTGTATATAAAAAGGGACTCATCTTCACATGTTGGTCTGGGGTATACAACTGCACACATTTTTCAGAAAAATAATTCAGTAAGGGCCTAATTTTGAAAATCCTGTCATAATTTGGGCGATTTCGGGGATGGCGCTGGGTATTAAAATGTAGGAATCTCATAATCGTGAAGAATCTGGTTCTGGGCATTACGTTGGAGAATATTGGCATGTGGTAGATGGGGCGTGTTTACCAAAAGGAACGCAAAGTTTGGTCTGGTCTGGTAACGCTCAAAAAAGTAACAGATCGATTTCCCTCCTCACGCCGTAGGTGTGTGAGAGCCGGCAATGAGATCTCATGTTAACATTTGAGATCATCTCTCATTGGCCGCACAGATTGCATACTAAATGGTCAGGCTGGTTGGCCATTCACAGCGATCTGATTGGCTGTGTCCAAGGGACACAGCCAGCACAGAATTTCCCCACTGACGGCCTCCACAAATGTCAGAGTGCAATAAGGCCAAACTTACTAAACTGGCAACCTGTAAAGGATTTTAACCACTTCACCCCCAGAAGAATTGGCTGCTCAATGACTTTTTTTTCGATTCCACACTGTGTTGCTTTAACTGACAATTACACGGTCGTGCAACGCTGTACCCAAAGTCAATGGAAGTGAGCAAGAAACCAGCATGATATGGATCATAAATTATACGGCACCATCATTAAAGGTTTGTTTTCTGTCTTATTCACACCAAAAGCTGGAAAATCATTGTTTCTATAAATCTAATAAAAGTGCCATTTGCGTCCAGTCCTGAAGAAGCTTTATAGGTGAAACTGTTGAAAACATGGATGCTACATCAGGGAGTAGGTGTATACCTACGACTTTGAATGAACTGTATCCATTACTTTTAGCATGTGGTTATCAATAATTTTCTATTCTTTGTTAAATATTCTCTGAGTTAATTTTTGTATTTCGCACCCTTAAAATCCCATAACCTGTACCCAAACAAAATTGATGTAATTTTTTCCCACAAACAGAGCTTTCTTTGGGTGGTATTTTATCATCAGATTTTAATGCTACAAGAAAAACAAAGAGAACATTTTGAAGGGAAAAAATAAAAAATTGTAGGCACTTTTGCTAGAATATCAAATTAATTTTTTTTTCTCAGTTTAGACCAATATGCATTATTCTTCATATTGTATACATACATACCTCAATAAGCGTATATTGATGAATTTGCACAAAAGTTTTAGCGTCCACAAAATAGGGGAGGGATTTATAGCTTTTTTAAAGTAATGACAATCTGCGATTTTCATCAGGACTGCGACATTATGGCAGACAGACGCGACACATTTTTGTGACCATTGGCATTTTTACAGCGATCAGTGCTATAAAAATGATTACTGTAAAAATGTCACTGGCCGGGAAGAGGTCAACACTAGGGGGCAAGCAAGGGGTTACATAGGTTGGAAAAAAAAAAAACACAAGTCCATCCAGTTCAACCATAAATTACACACACAATCCAGAGGAAGGCGAAAGATGTTAATTGTGTTCTTTCATGCGTGTTTAACTGTAAGAGGATGGGTCTGACCTAGAGAAAATGATAGATTGTGGTTCCTAGCCATTAGGAACACGATCTATCTTTCCTCACAGAACAGGGATGTGTGCGCGCGTACACACACACGGTTCATCCTGAGGTAAAACTGATGAAATTTGGGATTTCAGAGCCAAGAAAAGAGGTAACGTTTTACTGGACATATTTCTACATTGGTTCTGAAAGACAAAAGCAAAGACATCCGTGGCTGCCCAAAAACAGATCTTTTTCTTAAATTCTGCCAATACGGACTTGGCCCATATCTAATTTGCAGTGGAATGACCACTGGCTCTTCACCCCAGCCTCCGGAATCTACCTCATAGAAAGTCATCTTAAACCTGCTCTTGAGACCCCGCTGCATTGGTTCCCAAGACCATTAGCTTATTTGACCCACTGTTTAACAGATGAGTCCACCTCACACGGCAAGAGTACCTCATCTTTCATTTATATGGAGTAACCTAGATTTCATCAAAATTGGTCATCCAACATCCAGTGTACTTTCGGAAAAAGCTCTTTTGCACTGTGTGCTCACCATAGACTTTATTAGCACATTCAATGCTTTTCACCATTTAATATATTTACTTTTGTGGTCACTATCAGTTTATCACTTTTTGGTTTCATAGCGCCGCACTATTTTAATTTGTCTACTTTGAGTGCTGGCAGCTCGTTTTCACATTTTGGTTCAAACACAGTTTTTTCCTTTATTCTACTGTTGAGTGTTGCCTTTAAAAGCCAGGAAACAGAGCCAACACAGAAAAATCCTGTCTTACCTGACTAAACTAGTCAAGGCTTCAGCCGTCACTGGGTAACAGCATCTTCAGGGTCTGGACCATGGCCCTAGAGCTGTATAGGCCCTTGCAGACAACTATACAAATTGCACTCAATGCCAAGTTAAGTGCACAATAAGGCCAAATACAGTTTAAATTATTGACATTTCTAAAGAAATGGTATTTAAAAATCTAAAAGTGATTTCCTAGGTATCATGTTCTTATTCAAAGACTATATGCAAACCAAGACAAACAATTTCAGGAGGGAGGGTGGGAAGAGCGAGAGTATAACCCTCTTATTCAAGCCAGTTCATAAATAGGTCCGTATGGGCAGAATTATGTAGAAATAAGGCCACTAAAACATTGTCGCCTCTTACCTTGGCTCCGAAATCCCAAATTTCATCAGTTTTACCTGTCCCAGTATGCAGCATTGTCCTCACCAGACACTTTTTGCTGGTCTTCGGGTCCCTGGCGCCAGCATTTTAACTGGGCAGCCAGCTGCCACTCCTTGCGGCTTTGCTGCACTTAATCAATGGCCCTGCAGTCTCCTGTGACGTGTCCCAAGAGGCTGCGGGTAATGGTGGAGAGGCAAAAACACAGTCTGATCACCTATGTGGTCAGAGTGGAAGTAGGTACCTGTCAAAATTGGGTGGTACACCCCAAAAAATAAAAATTTAAGAGTAGGGAAGATGAGGCGCAAAAGCATTTTTGGGTGAATTTCCGCTTTGACACAGAAGTATGCACGTACATAGGCAAGTCTGAAAGTACAACTGTGGGCTGGGCGACACAAAGGCCAACAGGCCCACAAGAATTAATGTGATAACAGAGGGTGCTCAATAGTCAACATAGCTGCCTGAAGAACATTACAACCAAAGTTGGGATTAGCCGAGGCCTAAACATCCACCTGGTAAAATGTGAAAGGAGGGAAGAAAAGTACAGGCAGAAGCCATGAAAAATTTAATGTCTGATGCTAAAAAAAAAAAAAAAGTACAAGACAATCAAAACCAATCTGATGGATTGAGGGGAAAAGGGGACAACGATCAGCAGTCAAATCCATCTGATAATAAAAAGCAAGCAACCCCTGACAGTAATCATCAGAAAACAGTGGGGCGAAGATGAGATCTTTTTGAAGCAGCATTGAACTCACAGTGCTTCACAGCAGGACTGTAGCACAATGTCCCCGTTAAAGGTGTTGTAAAGGTTTGTTTTTTATTTCTAAATAGGTTCTTTAAGCTAGTGCATTGTTGGTTCACTTACCTTTTCATTCAATTTCCCTTCTAAATGTTTTTCTTTGTCTGAATTTCTCACTTCCTGTTCCTCCTGTTAGCTGTTCTGAATGACTTTCCACCACTCGGATGATGGTGGAAAGCTTACCGAGGAGAAACAGGTAGTGAGAAATTCAGACAGAAAAAACATTTAGAAGGGAAATCGAAGGAAAAGGTAAGTGAAACAATGCACTAGCTTAAAGGAACCCATTTAGAAAATAAAAACGAACCTTTACAACCTTTTTAATGTACAGTGAACATATCACGTTGGGGAAAAAAAAAAGAGGCCATAGGCTTCAAATTCTTGTCCTTGTGAAGCAAGGTTAAAGGAACACTAAAGGTTTGTTTTTTATTAGTTCAATTGATTGCTGTAAGCTAAAGCATTTAAATATTACTTACCTCGTTTTTCCTTTTGACCTCCAAAATACAGTAATCCAGGTTTGAAAATGCCATTTCCTGTGTCTCCTCTGGTTGCTTTCCATCAGCACCTGAGCTGTTTTGCATGGTGGAAAGTAGAATGTTCTCACTCCCTCCCTATGACTACAGCCCTGCGTGAAGATGCTTTTATCCCTCACAGGCATGGAGGCTAAGCCGAATGGTAAATGTAGTTCCCATTAGGCCGTGATGTAGCAAGAATATAGCAAGAACCGCAAACCAGGAAGTCAGTGAGAATAATGATTCAGGAGTGACGGAGGTGAATAAAACAGCTCGATTTCAACAGGTATCAAACTAGTTATAATGCAAAACATAACTTTTTACTTTATCTGCTACTGTCAGACTTTAAGAGGAAAATATTTTTGTCTTTACAACCCCTTTAAGGATGCTACCTTAGATACTTGTTTTGCAGAAGTCATGATGACAAGGGAAGCAACCTTACGAACTCAAAAAAGGTTTAAATGGCAGTTTCAGAAACTATGCCAGAACCAGGGCAAGCCCTGTACTAAGGCTTCCACTAATGAACTAAAGGCAAGCAGATCCACATGGGAGAAAGACACTGCTGTCAAAGGGGGCAGCAGGGAGCCCAATATGTCAGCGTATTAAAATGTAGCTGAGCAAATAGTAGGAGGATTTGGTCCACATGTTTAATTAAAAACTGCACCTGTGCACTACGAACAACCAGGAGGGTGTGCAGACCCAGTAGAGGCACATAGACAGTGAGCCTGTCCAATACTTCCGTCTTTAGGGACACAGTTACCCCAGACAGGTGGACCATGGCCCTGGACCTGTAAAGCACTCTGCTGCTAACTCGGCACATAAGATCAAACCACATGGCCCATTTCTCCACAGGATGCAGGTCCCCAAGCCAAGAATACATCTAGAAACTTAAAAAAAACAAAAAAAAAACCCCAGTGGCTCTGCAGCAACTGTAGAACATAGCAAGTAGAGAAAATAGTAAAAGGAGATTTGTCTATCCCAGAGAAAAAGACATCTACTCTCCTAGGGCAGGGGTCTCCAAGCTTTTCTAAACAAAAAGGGCCAGTTTAACGTTCTTTAGACTTTGGGGGGGGGGGGGGCAGTCTGTGCGAGTAGAAAATGCCCTGGTGACAATTGAAGACAATGCCCCCATCAGTTTATATGCTGTACATTACTGGCAATTTTATCAAAGACTATTGTACCACGTATGTATTATTTACATATATGTTATCTACAACGTTAGACGATTGTTGTCAGTCTATTCATCACTGAAGGAATCTACCCTGCATCTCTGAAACATGTTGGCAATCGCTGGTGAACCTTTATGCATCTCAGGTCCATATCCACACGAGACCAACATAGGGTTCCATGCTAGAGTTCAGAGTACTGTATATAGTTTTTTTTGTATGGCGATTTTCAATTGTTTTTTGTATTGACCATTGTACAAACTGACAGACACTTAACCTTTTGTAAAATAAAAATGTATTTTTACTCGGGTTACCTTATTACCTACTGTCTGTAGAGTCCAATTGGGGGGGTTTCTTCTCCATCTATATACAAGGGATGTGGCAGTCAGCAATGCCCCCTCAGTATTAGGAGAAATGGTGTTCATCGCTAGTATCGGGGGAAGAAATGACACCCCTTCATTGGTGCCAATGAGAGGAATAGTGCCCCAAGGGCCGGATATGGTCAGGCAAAAAGTTGCAGTTTGGAGATCACGATCCTAAGACACCAAAAAATTTATAAGACATTCTGGAGGAGAGAGATGTTCTGGTGGGCTGTATTCACAGCTCCTGTTCCATGATCCAGTCTTCTAAAGGCAACAGCATACCCTATGTACTTTTAAATACTTTGGTTTTCCATAATGTACAAGACAGCATCCTTCCTGTAATTATCCCACCAGTGGCAGAAGATCATTTAGGACATTTTACGGAGAATTTTAAAAACATGACATATCAACCATTAACAGTGAAAAGAATCTCTTGCAGAAGTCTGTCATTTCTCTATTATCACCACTAACATCAAACAGGAAAATTACAGATTGTCAAGGGACTGTTACACCCAAGCAGAGTTGGCACCAAGAGAAACCTGCTAATAGATTGGCTTGCTTGGTGTAACTGTAACCGTGGCACCTGCTGAGTGACCAGATAAACTTGGGATAGCAACAGGGATATTACAGTGCAGTACGAACTTGTGAAATTCTACACTCCAAATTCTTAAGGACAACCTACTGCCATTATAAGCAATAAAACTATTTTACATCTGCTTTTAAAGAAAAGGGTCACCTACAAAAATCAAACATTTTAAACAAAACATTAGATCCAATTCGAGAATATATTCTTTAGAAAAATCAGGTGGAAAAAAAAATCAGGTGGATTCAGACTAGACTCCAAACTCCGAGCTGTGATAGGATTAGATGCCAACAGAACAAGCTGGATTTACACATGATACAACATTGCACAAGTGTTTCTTGCCTCATCTTTCTTTCGGTATTGTAACGTGCAATGTTAATTCAGCATGTACAAAAGATTTGCAGTAAATGACCGGTGCAAAATATTATAAAGGCGTTAGGGGTCTGAGAAGCAAATCGTAATATATACCAGAGTTTTTTTCCCCAAAGTGGAAAGTATTAGTCCATAAAGTTAGAAACATATGCCATGGACAATATTAGGCATTGTACAGTATATATGCTATAAACTGATTAAAAAAAAGGCCACTTCCACATGCAAAAAAGGGTCCCGACTTTTTTTTTTTTTTTTAGGGACAATCTTACCTCATCTGTGAGCCAAGAGAAACTGCCATTATAGACATCTCCTACTAAAAATACTATAGTTGCTTGGCAGTCATGCAAAACAAAAAAGGCTTCAATACTACCTGCATCACTGACCATACAAAAACGCCTCAGGCTGCACGTGTACTAGACCAGCGCAATTCTGTAAAAACTTAGAATGGCAATTTGTTTTTTAGAATAAAAGATCAAATTTCTTTTACAATTCTTGGCTTAATATCTTTTACATTATAAAAAAGAAGTGAGCCAACTTTACGGTTTAGTTCTTCGTAATTGAAATGTATTTATTCCCCCCAAAAAATTGCTTTAAAAAAACTGCTGTGCAAATACAGTGCGACAAAAGAATGCAACAAGCGCCATTTGATTATCTAGGATCTCTGCTCTGAACATACATATAATTATATATTTTTTGTAAGCAACAAAGTGTCAGAAAAACTGCTTAGTCAAAGGGTCCTTAAACACAGGCTTGTCCATGTGCAAACTTATGGTAGCTTTGCTCAGCAGGGATCAGTCCGCTGAGCAGGCGGTTGAAAGGTCTGTCTTCACTCACTGTGCGGAGATGAACCGGTCAAAGCCCCGCTTGTCCTCTATAGAGATTGACTGAAAACGGTCTGCCTGTCCATTTTCAGATTCTCCAGACGGATGGAAAATAGGGTTGCCATCCATCTGGTTTTTGGACAGGAGTGGATAGGATATTGGCAGACATGTCGTCACTGATATTCGCCGCTCCATAGTGGTGCATAGAGCGTCTGATCAGGTCCACCTGAAAAACTGACAGGCGGATCTGATTGAAAAGACTGTTAAAAAAGACCTTTGTGGTTAATCCATCATTTACCTACTGAATTTCATCCCTTTGATCAAAAAATAACATTACAAGGTTTCCTTTTTTTCTCAGCGCTGAGCACAGTTAACCACTTCAGCCCCAGAAGGATTTACCCCCTTCCTGACCAGAGCACTTTTTGTGATTTGGCACTGCGTCGCTTTAACTGACAATTGCGCGGTCGTGCGAGGTGGCTCCCAAACAATAATTGGCGTCTTTTTTTCCCACAAATGGAGCTTTCTTTTGGTGGTATTTGATCTCTGCAGTTTTTATTTTTTGCGCTATAAACAAAAATAGAGCGACCATTTTGAAAAAATGCAATATTTTTTACATTTTGCTATAATATCCCCAAAAAAATATCTAAAAAAAACATTTTCCTCAGTTTAGGCCGATACGTATTCTTCTACATACTTTTCGTTAAAAAAAAATGGCAATTAGCGTTTATTGATTGGTTTGCGCAAAATTTATAGCGTTTACAAAAAGGGGGTCGTTTTATGGCATTTTTATTATTTTTTTTTTTTTACTAGTAATGGCGGCGATCAGCGTTTTTTTTCAGCACCGAGACATTATGGCGGACACGGACAATTTTGACACATTTTTGGGACCATTGGCATTTTTATAGCGATCAATGCTATAAAAATGCATTGGATTACTATAAAAATGCCATTGGCAGTGAAGGGGTTAACACTAGGGGGCAGGGAAGGGGTTAAGTGTGTTCCTATTTGTGTTCTAACTGTATGAGGGGGTTGGCCTCACTAGGGGGAATCACTGATCTTCTGTTCATACATTGTATGAACAGAAGATCAGCGTTTCCCCCGCTGACAGGAACGAGAGCTATGCGTTTACACACATAGCTCTTGTTCCCCCGCTCTAACGAACGAGCACGTGTGCCCGGCGGCAATCGTGCCCGTCGGGCGCGGGACTCGGGGGTGCGGGCCGCCGCCGGCGTGTGCCCCCTAGCGGCCGAAAAAGCTAGGACGTAGAGCTACGTGCTCTCGCCCAGCAGTGCCACTGCGGTGGGCGGTCGGCAAACAGTTAATAAACATCTGACAGATGGTTGTTTGACAGCTGTGAGTGGGCAGAGAATGGCTCTGCACTTGTTACATGAATGAATCGTGGAAATGTTGGATTAAGATTATGAGGGGGTTGAATCCAGATCCCAATTTTTAACGATTAATCGTGCAGCTTTAATTTGTACTAAAAGTCAACTCAAATCAATGAAGCCAGATGATTAGGTAGGACTGCCATGCAATTTGCAGTTTCATAGAGACGACCAGACCTGAACTTTGCCATTCCTTTTGGCACATGCCAACGTGGAACTACACCACATATGAGACTTAATTTTAATATTCAAAACAAACTTGTCCATTGTCTCCATGCTTTAGTTTAAGAAATCACTTTGAACCCCCACCAGAATTAATGGCTGTGCCCATCTTGCGTAAGGGCAGATTATTCATGTAGCATTAACTTTCTGGAATCAATCTGCCCTTAGAGCAGGCATGCAGGTAGGAGGATGTACTACGCTGAGGAAATCCCTCCATTCTTAAGGACTCCAGTTATAAAATTGTTTGCCTAGGCCTGGAAACCAGGAATTAACTGAAGAAACATTAAAAAAAAGTTTAAACATATACTTTCCCGTTTACGAATGCTAGCAGCATAAAGATAAAATACATTTAATGTTGCTTGAGAGAGTGAAATTCCATTTTAACTTAATACAGGTTCTCATACACAATGTAACTCATGTACATAGTGAGATTTAAAGATGCACTTGAGTTGGTATAAAAACAAATGCATTACCAACTGGTCCAGGGAACTCAGCCATACTGTGTGAACTACAGCATGGGGTTTCCTGTCAGTAATTCTAGGAAAAAGGGCTTTAGAGTCCATGTGTCCCTTTGAAGGAAATCATCTTTGGTCCCTGCCCATCCTTTGTCCCAGGAAGGTGTGGTGGCCACTCTTATCTAACACAGCTGGGGAACACCCATGGGAAAAACATGATGGCTTCAGATGACAGCACAGGGAACTTGGCAAAACAGATCTCACTTCTGCCGCCACTTCTATTCACAAGCTCTTCAGTGCAACAATATAAATCCTGCCAGGAAGTATTAGGAAGCATTTGTGATAAGATAGAGAACAGCAAAAAAATAAAATAAAAGCTTTCAGGTTATACTGACTTTACTGTGTTTGGTGATGCAGAGTTTACCAAATATAAACCTAGTTTATAGAACCTATTTGGGACCCATTCACACCAGTTGCATTGCAGTAATGCATGCTCAATATTGCATTAGTGTAGTTTTATTCAATGTGTTCTGTCCACATTGTTGCACTGTACCAAGATTTTTATTTTTTTCTTAAACGGCCTGCCCAGAGATCTCATATGTTCAGGCGTGCTTTAGCCCATTAAATATAAAAGGGTTCCACAAGGCAGTGTGCTGCAGCATGCGTTAAAGTTCTGATGTGAACCGGACCTAAAGGAAACCTGTACCATGAGAAATATGAAGGCTGCTATTACTGAAGTCTTCCTGAAAGTGGCTACTTCCAATAATCCTTCGGCTTCAAGCTCCACAAATCGGCAATGGCAGATATTTCAGAACATACAGATCTGAAGTTCTGCAGCCAGATAGAAGCACATTTTATAATGGATTACATAAGCATTCAGATACTGTTTAACATTATACAAATCATTCAGCAGTCCATAAAAACTGTTGATATTTCTTAAAATACTAAAAAGGAATTGTAAGAGTAATATGCCCGCTTAAAGAGAATCATGAGCCTTATACTACAAAGTCATAGAAAGATACAAAGTCATGCGCGGTTTAAAGAAAAATTATACAAAATGTTTACAACAAGACAGAAAGTGTTTATTCAAGACCTTCACACTGGTCTCTCCTTGCCAGTAATATGTGCAAGTGATGCTAGGGATGTAAATTAGACATGAGTTCAACAAGCATAATCTAGTAGAGCCTATTCAGAAATGTGCGTGCAAGTCTTCAATGGTAAACCGTGCCGAGACTTTATACAACCCACCATTGGGCCTCATGTACACTGCTGCTGGTAAACGAACGTTTAGGGGCTTTTCGGCATTTTTTTCAACTGCTCCTGAACTCTTTTACATTATCTTATCAGTACATGTACACAGGGCCATTTACAGTAGTTCCTAGGCAGTTGAGTTGAGGCTTTTTTGTAACCCAAAAAAACATGGGTTCAGGAGCTGGGCTTGGAGGCAATCAACGCTTCTAAATGCAAACTGCCGCATGTAAACGCACCAAGACAGACATTTTAAATGTGGGTTATTATCGGTGAAGTTAAATCGTTCAGGAGAGGTTGTGAAAACATTATATATGCTTACGCAATCCCTGGTGATTTTAACAATGATGTACTATTACCATGGTAGCCCAGCCAATGTAATGCTCCATTCTATGAAATACCTCTTTGACAAGGAATCTCCGACCATTCCTGCAGACTCCCTGCCCCCTATCCCCCCCCCCCCTTCCTCCTCATCTCCTACCCTTCACTCACCCAAATCTTGTTTTTATAAACTTGCTAATAAACATATGCATTTATATTGATACAACATGATAAACATTGGAGATTCCGAACTTGCATATGACCTTGTCCCATTTCAAGTCACCACCCCGAGTCCTGTCTGATCTCTTCAACTAGCTGAAATGCACGCTAAGCCCCCCGGTTTCGTAACCAACTGCCGCAGCCTCGAATGCAATATTGATCCAAGCGTAATATGACTCTTTTGGGAGAAACAGCTCTCGTGCTAAACACAAAGGAATCTCCAATGTTGCTCCTTTCTGTATAACCTTTCATTTATTGCATCTGTACAACTTTCTTGTTTACCCAAATAAAGATATTTTGACAAGGAAAACATTATATATATATATATATATATATATATATATATATATATATATATATATATATATATATATATATATATATATACATACATATACATACATACATACATACATACATACATACAGACATACATACACATACAGACATACATACACACACTCATACTACATAACACACACACCAGCTTGAAGTCTTTTGTGGCATTTGTGGATGAGGCTCTTTATCTTCTCAGATGGTAAAGCTGCCCATTCCTCTTGGCAAAAGACCTCCAGTTCCTGTAAATTCTTGGGCTGTCTTGCATGAACTGCACGTTTGAGATCTCCCCAGAGTGGCTCAATGATATTGAGGTCAGGAGACAGATGGCCACTCCAGAACCTTCTCTTTTTTCTGCTGTAGCTAATGACATGTCGACTTGGCCTTGTGTTTTGGATCATTGTCATGTTGGAATGTCCAAGTATGCCCCATGTGCAGCTTCCTGGCTGATAAATGCAAATGTTCCTCCAGTATTTTTTTTTTATAACATACTGCATTTATCTTGCCAACATTTTTGCCGAAATTTCCTGTTCCTTTGTAGATCACACACCTTCAAAAACATCAGTGATCAAATTCCGTACCTTTTATCATAGGCCAGGGATATGCAATTAGCGGACCTCCAGTTGTTGCAGAACTACAAGTCCCATGAGGCATAGCAAAGACTGACAGCCACAAGCATGACACCCAGTGGCAGAGGCATGATGGGACTTGTAGTTTTGCAACAGCTGGAGGTCCGCTAATTGCATATCCCTGTCATAGGCCTTGTTGACTGCTCTTCAAATGTAATTTATGGTTGTGGCCAAAAAACAAAATGTTGGTCCCATCACTCCAAATGAGTTTGTGCCAGGTTTGCGGCTCGTCTGTGCCGTTTGGCCTATTGTAAGCGGGATACTGTGCAGCATTTGCATAGTAATGGCTTTCTTCTGGCGACTCGACCATGTGGCCCATCTTTCTTCAAGTTCCTCATTATGCACCTTGAAAAAAACACATCTTGTGTTTTCAGAGTCCTGTATTTCACCTGAAGTTATTTGTTTTTTGCATCCCAAACAATTTTCCTGGTAGTTGTGGCTGAAATTTTAGTAGGTCTACCTGACCGTGGTTTGTTTCAACAGAACCCCTCATTTTCCACTTCTTGATTAGAGTTTGAACATTGCCGATTGGCATTCTCGATTCTTTGGATATCTTTCCCTTGCCCATTTTATACAGTGCAATAGAGCTGCACGATTCTGGCCAAAATGAGAATCACAATTTTTTTGCTTAGAATGAAGATCACGATTCTCTCATGATTCTCACGGTGTAAAATCTTTTACATTTATACAAAAAAAAAAATGGGCTAACTTTACTGGCTAGTTTTCTTTTCTAATTCATTAAAGTAATTTTTTCCAAAAAAAAATGCATTTAAAAAGACTGCTGCGCAAATACAGTGCAACATAAAATATTGCAACAACTGCCATTTTATTCTCTAGGGTCTTTACTAAAAAAAGTTATATAATCTTTGGGGGTTCTAAGTAATTTTCTAGCAAAAAAAAAATAGATTTTAAATTGAAAAGAGCTGTCAGAAAAAGGTTTGGTGTTTAAGTGGTTAAAAATTCCTAATTTACATACAGAAGAAGTTTATTCCTTTGAAGTGATACATTGTTTAGACTTAACTTTCCACTGATAAAGAATGTGAGTGAGGAAGCAGATCTCTGGAGCTCCCGGCCTTGTCCTCCCTTCCACCGACCAAAGACCTGAAAATACAGGCATGCAATCTGCCAAAAGGAACAAGAATAGAGGAACAACCCGACTGACCTGTTCGGTGTGAAAACAGGCAACCTACACCACTATTTCCACCCTCAAGAACCGATCTCCCCGGGAGCAAGGGTGGCGGCGCCACGTGGCAACCTGCATGGTGGCCTGATAGATGACCCGGACCAGGCGGCCTGGATCTTCCACCCAGACGATATGTCAGAGGATACCATCACACCGGGAACACCGGACGCACACCCGACTATGTCCACCTCAATCACAGGGTCGGGGGGCACGCCGGCGGAACGAAAGATACGGGCGCTCCTGCAAGCCCTCCCTACACGCTCTGATATAGAGACTCTCATACTGAAATTAGAGGAGACGCACCGGTGTGACTTCCAAGAGGTGAGGGCGGAGGTGTCCACATTAAAAAACAGTGTCCACACGCGAGGGCCCCCTAGCAGCCTTAGAACAGCGGGTGACCGGCCTGGAACACGATAGAGACCTCCATAGAGAAGCGGCGGTCACACTCCAACTACACCGTGAGGAGGTTGAAGATCTGAGCCGACGCAACAATTTGCGTCTCCGTGGGATACCGAAATCGGTGGAGACCGATGCCCTGGACGATACGCTGCTGCTACTGTTCGGGGACGTGTTGGGAGACCCGGAGGAAAGAGTGGAGGTAGACCGCGCACACCGCACGCCAGGTCCGGAATCGGATGACCCTGACAGACCGAGATGTCGTGTGTAGGCTGCTCCGCTATGCACAATCATCCGGGGAGCATGGGAGCGAGGCGAGGTCCTGCTGGGGGGGGGGGGGGGATCAACAATCAAAGTACTGCCAGACCTATCACGGGCAACACTACGCCGGCGGGCGATGCTGAAGCCCATCCTTGACCTGGTGAAACAGCAGGGCTGCACGTACAGATGGGTCTATCCGCTCGCAGTCACCTTCAGGAAGGACGGAGTGGCGTTCACCGTTCAGACACCGGCGGACCTCCCAGGCCTCTTCCAGCTCTTGGACACAGACCGGATTCCCGTCCCAGACTGGCTGCAGCTCTTGCCTCGTACCCCCGGCCGGGGGGCCCTTCGATGTTCAGGCCCGAGATAGGCGCTCGCCAGCAGGGTCGTGGACGGAGGCGACGCCGCGCGCCCTCGGGTGGAGAGCATCGTGAGTAGGCCGTAGGCCACAATCCCCAGACCTCCGTAGACTGTCCTTCCTCTGCTGTGCCGGCGAAGCTACCTCCCCCCCACCCCCCCAGGTTACCCTTCCTGTCTTTGCAACACCCGGGGATCCACCATGCTGTACAACCACGAAAATCCCGGGCTGCCGTTTTTCATGGAGCTGGCCCTCCCATCGTATGTATTACTCGAAACCCGAGCCAGGGACTTGGGGGGGGACGAAGTGGCTCGTGCTGTAGCATAGATCCCTGCCCGACCTCCCTGAACAGCTTTCTGGGCTCCCGCGCTGTTAGGGCACGCCCCGATTCCCTGGAGACTCGTGAGGCCCCGACACCCCTTCTTCTCTTCCCGTGTTGCGGGGTAAAAATCCCTACCCCTGTACCGTCACCCCGGTCAACCTCCATGTCTGGCCCAATATCACCTAGTTGCCTGCTACCCAGGGGACTGAGGCTGTGACATCTCGCAGACCCCCCCCATTGAGGTTTTTCCTCTGCCCTTTGTTTCACTGCCACTCAGGGGCGAGGAGCCTTGCACTCTTAGCTAATCCCCGGGATGGACCACATGGCAAGATCTTTTGGGCCTCCACGCTGTTAGGGCATGCCCTGCTTTCCCATGGAACGAACACGCATTGCCCCCCCCCCTTCTTCTGCATGGACGGCCGCCATTGCATACAACCGCCAGACAGAGTTGTGACATTGCAGTGCGGGAGGACGCTCGGTCTCTGCCCCCCACCCCCCCACTCATGCCAGTTTTGAAGTAGTGGGGGTTGGAAGCGCTTGGTTGGTGGTGCACCACGCACAGGACTATTGTCGCTGCCAGGAACACGGGGTAAGGTGCAATGTTGTGCGGGAATGGATCATGGGGCAATGACTGAATAGCGGTGGAGGATGCATTCTGTGGGGAGGGAGCCGGGTGGTGGTTGGACCCCCTGGACTGGATGGGTGAACTGGGACTGTGTATTACCATGTTTGGGGGGGGGGGGAGGGCTGCTGGATGCTTGGGATTGTGTTACTGGGGGAGCTGGGGATACTCCACCCCTCAGATCTACCTCTATTATACCTGTTTAGACCTCCAATATGCCTGTTTCTGCAGTCCTTGTGAGTTTGCATATATAAGTTGAGGTTCTATAATATGCGTTTTATGCCTTATTTCTTGCCTTACATTTTTTTTGTTTTTTGTTCTTTTCTCTTGAAACTCCCTACATTGCCAATACATTACCACAGATTGCACTACTGTTATTGTACTCCAACATCTGTTATGGCTGGGGGGGGGGATTGATGAGGCCGGGGGGCTCGCACCTCCGGCTTTGTCTATCCACCTACCCACATAGGCCCGCGCTCATACGCCAGACTCTTTCTGGTGAGCGTTCTAGCCATTTAGGCTAACTTAGACTCTCTTCTTGACCACACCACCTGGTGTTGGCTATCTCCCGTGTGCCCCCGCCACATTAGACGGGAGCGCACACCTCTTAAGCTTTCCCCCTCTCCTTTCTCTGTAACTCCCGGTCCACACAATATCCCCCTCTACCTAATCACATATTTCCTTTCCGCCCCTCGCCCACGAGCATGGATACACTAAAGATTGTGTCGTTAAACGCCAAAGGCCTGAATACCCCTGAAAAACGTAGAATGCTGCTACATGACATCCGTAGCCAGAAAGCCGACATTGTCTTCCCTAAAGTGTGTCTCCTGTAAAAGAACAGACTCCCAATCTTGAAAAACAGGTACTACCCCACGGTCTACCACTCCTACTCCTACTGAACATCAGGATAATTTTCTGGCGCGGCAACTCAACCGCCTGACACGATACACCACTGGACACTTAATTATAGGGGGCGACTTTAATATTCCTCTATCACCACGGGACGACACGTCCACTGGACTGTCCTCAACATCCGCAAAAACCCGCAGTCACTTCGACGACGCTCTATTCCTCCCAACTGGTAGACGCATGGCGCCTGTTCCACCCAGGAGAAAAAAGACTTCACTTTTTTCTCTAGGCCCCACCAGGTATATTCCCGAATCGACTACTACTTAGTACAGCACAGGAACCTGAGTGCGGTTAAAGACGCCAGGATAGGGTCGATCACCTGGTCGGATCACGCCCCAATTACCCTGACTTACGTCCTATCGGAGCACGGCTCTGAACAAAAACACCCCTGGAGACTGAATGAATCTTTGTTACAGGACCCCGACATCTTAGCAGACGTTGTTAAAGAACTGAGACACTACTTTACAGACAACACCACCCCAGACAGTAGACCGGAAGTAGTGTGGGAAGCCCACAAAGCAGTCGTACGAGGCATCCTTATCAAGCACGGGGCCAGGCAGAAGAGGGTAAGGATGGAGCAACCGACTACTTTGTTAGCCAAACTGCAGACCTTAGAGTCACAGCACAAACGAACACCGACGAGACAGCTGGGCATTGAGCGTGACACCACGCGGAGGCGGTTCACAGACATTCTTACATACAAAGCTAAGGCAGCCACTCAAGTCTGCAGACGTAAGGTATTTGAGTCGGGGAACAAATGTTGGAAGATGCTGGCCCGATCTCTGCGCACACAAAACAGCGCGTCCTACATCCCTCACGTGGTGTATTACAAGGCGCTCCTCCCCTCCCTGAGCCCCCATCTGATCTCTTTGTTTAATAATCTTAGTACAGGGACGAGACTACATGTGTCGACGTTGCAAGCACAGATAGCGCTTATCCCTAAGGAAGGGAAAGACCCAAGCCAATGTGGAAGCTACCGCCCTATTTCGCTGCTGAACGTCGATCTTAAACTCCTTACTAAGATCCTCGCAACCAGAATTCAAAGCCACCTGCCGAGCCTGATCCACCTGGACCGGTTGGGTTTGTCCCTACCACGGAAGCGAGGGACAACACTGCTAAGGTACTGAACCCTCGTACATGCAGTAAACATTACGAAAACTCCTTGCATCTTTGTGAGTACTGACGCCGAAAAGGCGTTCGATCGTGTTAATTGGAGGTTCATGTTCGATACGCTAAAACACATTGGGCTGGGTCATAAAATGTTGAATTGGATATCAGCGACCTACACAGATCCATCTGCCAGAGTCAGGGCCAATGAAGTGCTGTCAGAACCGTTCCCGATTAAAAATGGGACGAGACAGGGGTGCCCCGTCGCCCCTACTGTTCGCACTCACCCTCGAACCCTTCCTGCGTCACGTACGAACAAACCCAGACATTTCAGGGGTTAGGGTAGGAGATGGAGAACACAAGGTCTCCGCCTATGCGGATGACCTGCTCTTCTCTTTGACGAACCCAGGAACATCCCTTCCCAGCCTAATGAGAGAATTCGAGATCTATGGACGACTCTCCTAAAAATAAAGAGCAAGTCAGTAGCGATGGGGGTGGGAATCCCGAGCCAAAGTCTTTAACGCCTACGCAGCAGTACTGGACTGCAGTGGACAGATCCAGCTCTGAACTATCTTGGTACACGCATCCCCCCGACCCTTTCCCAAACTTTTAGACTCAACTTCCCACCGCTCCTGAAAGTAGTCCAGAAGTTGCTGGACCAATGGTCTCCACTCCTGGTTCGGCAGGTGCAACATACTGAAGATGTCCATATTGCCGAAATGTATATACCTCCTTCAAGCCCTCCCCATTCATATACCAGCAGATTTCTTCAAACAGGTTCAGACCATGTTTAAGACCTTTCTGTGGGCTGGGAAACCTCCTCGGATACGCAGATTGGTACTGTCCCTGCCCAAGAGTCATGGGGGAATGGCCATGCCCGATGTCCGGGCATATTATCACGCTGCTCACTTAAACCGCCTTGTTGACTGGTGCCGACATAGAGGCACCAAAAAGTGGCCTCACCTGGAGCATGCCCAGAGCGAGATCCCGTTACAGAGGGCGCCGTGGTGCCCTGCGGCACTACACAGATCGATGCGACTTCACCCCCTGATAGGAACCACGCTTAAGGTCTGCGCTATGCTACTTTCTCAGGCAAGGCTGACAGTGGGAATATCACCGTTATACCCAGTATTGGGCAACCCACAATTTGAACCAGGAATACGAGACGTACGATTTCATACTCGGAGAATCGGGCACATTCCAGGCCTCCCATTTTAGCATTGCGGGATGCTGGAAAATGCTCACGGAACTGATGGACCCAAGCGGAATTTACCGATTGGACTTCTTGAGGGCCAATCAACTCAATCACTTCCTACACACCATGCCACCCCCCCTGCGGGTACTCACACTCACAGCTTTGGAAGAGCTGTGCTCGGGCACGGAACCGCTACCACACGTCCTGTCCATTATATCGAACACACTAACCACACCGACTGAGGGATATCGTATCCCATGCATAGCTAAATGGGAACAGGACCTACACTGCACGTTCTCTGCCAAGAAAAAACAACAAATATTGACATTCGCTCACAAGTCCTCCATCTGCACGAAAGTCCAAGAGACAAATTATAAAATCATGACACGCTGGTATCGCACACCGACCTTGCTTAGCAAACTGTTCTGAATGACCTCAGGCTTGTGCTGGCGCTGCCAGAACGAGAGGGGCACGCTGCTCGATATCTTCTGGTCCTGGCCACGGCTGAGACCCTTCAGGACGGAAGTCAGAAGGATATCCCAAAAATTCAGACAGACATCTCCCCGACGACCCAGCCTTTCTACTGTTACATGCCAATGACATCCCCACACGTGTGTATAAAAAAATCAATTAGACACCTTCTTGATGCCGCTAAGGCCTGCATCCCCATCTGCTGGAAATCCTCAGAACCACCGACTGTAGCAATGTGGCTACGGAAAGTGGATGACATAAATAGGATGGAAGATCTGATTCTTTCAAGCCAAGACAGACAGGAAGTTCATATACAAACATGGCGGCTGTGGAACATCTACACCTATTCAGATGAAGGCCAAAGTCTTAGAGACCCGACACCAGGGGTTTGCCCCCCTGCCCTTAATAGCTTAGGAGCAGATATACCGGACCAAGCGCAACGCAGATAGAGCCATCAGACATATGGATCCATGCTCGCGGGTACTCCATCCCCCCTCTCCCCTTACATACCCCACCAAACCGTGACTCTCCCCCACGGGGTGGTTGCATTTCCTGACTCCCCAGGCTATGTCTGAGGAGTTACTACTGTCCCTCTTCTCTTTTCGCTCTTGCTACCTTCCAGAATATTACGAAAAGGTGAGCGGATCCCTGGTTGCATGCCACATCCCATGGGTCATTGTCGCCCCACCAACGACCCCACGGGGAGGTTGGAACGGTACGCTGAATCTCACCATTGCAGTTGCGGTGATCCGTGTGGAATTCCTTTTTGTTGTGTGTAAATAAAAAATTTTGAAAAAAAGAAAGATGCAAAGGTCTGTCATTGACCTTTTACACGCACAATTACAAGCAAACAGATCACAGATGAGGATGGCTACCTTTAACCACTTGCTTACTGGGCACTTAGCTTAAACCCCCCCGCCCCCCCATTCCTGCCTAGACCAATTTTCAGCACTGTCACTCTTTGAATGACAATTGCACGGTGATGCTACAGTGTACACAAATAAAATAAAAATTCCGCCCAAACAAAGCTTTTTTGGTGGCATTTTGTTTTTTGCACAAAGATGAAAAAGGACCACAAATTAGAAATAAATAAAAAAAACACCCATTTCATAGTAGGTTATAACATTTTGAAAACGAGAGCGCATGCGCGAGGCTTCTGGGATGGCGGTGTAAGCTGGGAGCTCCGCTCTGCCTCGGCCATCCAACCTCCCCATAGACTAATCCACGCCAGAGGGAATTGCGTGGGCAGCGGGTTCCGTTCGGGGAACTACTCGGATTGTTCCCCATGCTTACCAGCTCAGTCCGCCGGGACCTGGGACCGAGTTTTACAGCCGAGGGGTCCCTGGCTGAATCAAAGATGGCGACCGCGTCTTAACAGCGTGAACCGCTCGGCGGAGGCCTCTCGAACCAGGCAAGTTACTGCGCCAGCCACCCAACCCTACACTCCTCAGGCTTCCCACAACCTTCTCCCAGCTCTGTCTCCATCTTTTGATCGCTTAATGGTCACGGAGAAAATTTTGTAGTTTTGTAAGCGCAGTTTTATTGAATTTCATTTGGTTGTCTGAATACACTTTGAATGACAATTAGTTATGCAACAAAACATTTTTTTTTTTTTTTTTTTTTAATACAAATAGAGCGGTCTTAGTGTTTAATCAGCACGGTTTATTTTTTGACTAACTGGCTTCTAGTCTCTGCTCCAATTCGTCCCAAAGGTATGGTTGTATAACTTTTTTTATATGGTTACGTACTGGTAAGCCCATAATAAGGCTTACCCGTAGGTAAAAATGAATATCTTTTAAGCCTGTATGGTTTAGGAGATATTCACTTTGCATGCAACCACCAACCTCAGATGCGCATGCACTGTGAAGGTCCGGCTGAAGGGCCAGCAGTTGCTGTCGGACCATGCCGGAAAGAAGTCTCCCACGCGCAAGAGCGGTTGTGACGACATCGAGGCTCCGACCACAGTGCGGGAACATTTCTTTTAAAATTGTGCGAGTATACAACCGCTTTAAGGTGTCACTATACCAAGACATTTTGAACAATTTCATGCTTCCAACTTGTTGGAACAGGAAGGGGCCATACCGAAATTGTCCCACAATCACTGTACCAGTGCACAAAGCAAGCTCCAAAAAGATATTGCAAGGGTGGTGGAAAATGAACGTCAAGTGCAAAAGTTCACATTAAAATAGTACCTAAAACCTAAAATTAAAGTGTAAAAAAAAAAAAAAAAAAAAAAAAATGAAATTGAAAGCACTATAACCTCCCAACTAAAAAATTGTTTCCCTTGAATTTGATTTCTATTGCAATTATCTGTGGAGGTGTTTCCACCATCCCTGCCAAGTTTGAGACTTAGAAATACTGTCATGTTTAAGAGCCTTTTTAGGACAACCTTGGAGAGAGCGCAAAACTCCACCCATTTTCCAGGAAATCATTTAAAATCTCTCCTTTTCCACCATGCTTCAGTTATTGTGTGGCCTCACACATACTGTAAACAAGAAAAAAAAAAAACACAAACCACCATGATAGATACTTAAAACCACTTCTAAGAAAAGGGAGGGAAGCAGCGGTTGTCCTGTCTGTAGTACCTCAAGGCTTGATCTACGGCAGACAGCAAGCCCAACCTATAATGTCGGAGAAATGTTGTGTAGTTGGACAAAGTGGCAGCCTTGCAAGTTTGTACAAGCGTAGTGCCAGCCCTTTTGACCCAGGAAACTGCAGTTAATCTCGTGGAATGAGCAGCAATATTTGAGGGTGGCATTTCTCCCTTAGCCTTGTAGGGCTCCGTGATTGCTGACCTAAGCCACCTGCCCAGCATGCTTTTGGAAGCTTTCTCCCCTTTACGAGAGTTTGAGAAAATCACAAAGAGCATACAACTTTCTGAATTCTTTGGTCACCAAGAAAGCACAGCAGACAGCTCCTCACATCCAGTGTGTGCAAAGCTTCTCCTGGATTATGAGTTTAGGTGGTAGGCAGGATTATCTCCTGTGAACGGTGAAAAGAAACCTTAGGTAGGACCGTTGGGTCTATTTGAAGGATCACTGACAGAACTTTTAAAAAGGGGTCTGACTTCCAGGGCCTGAAGCTCGCCGACTCTTCTTGCCGACGTGATGGCTACCAGAAAAATTGTCTTAAAGGATCACTAAAGGAAAACATTTTTTTTGCTAAAATGACTGTTTACAGGGTATAGAGACATAAAAGTTAACTGATGCCTTTTAAAAATGATTAAAAAAAACAGATAAAAAAAACAATCATATAATGTGCCTGCAGTTTAGTTTTGTTTTAAAAAATGGTTTTAAAAAAAGGTTTCCTGTTTCTGTGAAGTAAAGAGACACACAGAACAAAAAACAAATACAGGGCAATGTTTGTTTTTAAAAGCTAGTATAAGTCTTTCATAAGGAGCCAGACCAGCAGAAAGTGTGAAGATCAAAGAAGGATTACAGCTACTTCAAAGCAAAAAACGAACAAGGACATGAAACCAGGACTGCAGTAAGGTAAAAGGAAGCCATTTAGCTAAAAAAAAAAAAACCTTTAAGAACCAAGTAATTTAGGGATACTTCCTGTAAGGTTTCAAACTGAGCTCCCGTGAGACCCTGCACAACAGACAAATCCCAACTGGGAAAAACTGAGGGCTAAGGTGTCCTAAAAAATCTTGAAATTAAAACTTCTCTGGATAGTGTCCTCAAAAACTGAGAGAGTCGCCACCTGGGTTTTCAGGGTGCCGACTGCCAGCCCCTTCTCCATTCCCTCAAGGAGAAATTCTAGGACTGACGCTAAACTTTTGACCTGGAAGCCTTTAGAAGCACAACAGGGATTTTTTTCTCTTTTCTACTGGAAAGAAGGGTTGTCCCGATACCGATACAAGTATCGGTATCGGGACCGATACCGAGTATTTGCGGGAGTACTTGTACTCCCGCAAATACCCCCGATACCAGAATAGAATACTTTTTCCGTCGTCGTCCCCCGCCGCCGAACGCCGCATTGAAACGCGCCGCCGCATGGGTTAAACAGAGTGTCTATACGGGCGGGAACACTACAGCTATTCAAATAGCTGCGTGTGGGGGGGGACACGGCTGCGTGGGGGGGGGGGGGACACGGCTGCGTGGGGGGGGGGGGGACACGGCTGCGTGGGGGGGGGGGACACGGCGTGGGGGGGGGGGGACACACGGCTGCATTGGTGGGGGGGGGGGACACGGCTGCATTGGTGGGGGGGGGGACACGGCTGCATTGGTGGGGGGGGGGACACGGCTGCATTGGTGGGGGGGGGACACGGCTGCATTGGTGGGGGGGGGACACGGCTGCATTGGTGGGGGGGGGACACGGCTGCATTGGTGGGGGGGGGGGACACGGCTGCATTGGTGGGGGGGGGGACACGGCTGCATTGGTGGGGGGGGGGACACGGCTGCATTGGTGGGGGGGGGGACACGGCTGCATTGGTGGGGGGGGGGACACGGCTGCATTGGTGGGGGGGGGGACACGGCTGCATTGGTGGGGGGGGGGACACGGCTGCATTGGTGGGGGGGGGGACACGGCTGCATTGGTGGGGGGGGGACACGGCTGCATTGGTGGGGGGGGGGACACGGCTGCATTGGTGGGGGGGGGGACACGGCTGCATTGGTGGGGGGGGGGACACGGCTGCATTGGTGGGGGGGGGACACGGCTGCATTGGTGGGGGGGGGGACACGGCTGCATTGGTGGGGGGGGGACACGGCTGCATTGGTGGGGGGGGGGACACGGCTGCATTGGTGGGGGGGGGACACGGCTGCATTGGTGGGGGGGGGACACGGCTGCATTGGTGGGGGGGGGACACGGCTGCATTGGTGGGGGGGGGACACGGCTGCATTGGTGGGGGGGGGACACGGCTGCATTGGTGGGGGGGGGACACGGCTGCATTGGTGGGGGGGGGACACGGCTGCATTGGTGGGGGGGGGACACGGCTGCATTGGTGGGGGGGGGGACACGGCTGCAT
Organism: Rana kukunoris; assembly: GCA_029574335.1. NCBI lineage: Eukaryota > Metazoa > Chordata > Amphibia > Anura > Ranidae > Rana > Rana kukunoris. Next base: position 230,084,202 of record CM056052.1, read on the forward strand.
TGGTGGGGGGGGGACACGGCTGCATTGGTGGGGGGGGGACACGGCTGCATTGGTGCGGGGGGGGACACGGCTGCATTGGTGCGGGGGGGGGACACGGCTGCATTGGTGCGGGGGGGGGACACGGCTGCATTGGTGCGGGGGGGGACACGGCTGCATTGGTGCGGGGGGGGACACGGCTGCATTGGTGCGGGGGGGGACACGGCTGCATTGGTGCGGGGGGGGACACGGCTGCATTGGTGCGGGGGGGGACACGGCTGCATTGGGGCGGGGGGGGACACGGCTGCATTGGCGGGGGGGGGACACGGCTGCATTGGTGGGGGGGGACACGGCTGCATTGGTGGGGGGGGGGACACGGCTGCATTGGTGGGGGGGGGACACGGCTGCATTGGTGGGGGGGGGGCACGGCTGCATTGGTGGGGGGGGGGACACGGCTGCATTGGTGGGGGGGGGACACGGCTGCATTGGTGGGGGGGGGACACGGCTGCATTGGTGGGGGGGGGGACACGGCTGCATTGGTGGGGGGGGGGGACACGGCTGCATTGGTGGGGGGGGGACACGGCTGCATTGGTGGGGGGGGGGACACGGCTGCATTGGTGGGGGGGGGGGACACGGCTGCATTGGTGGGGGGGGGGACACGGCTGCATTGGTGGGGGGGGGGACACGGCTGCATTGGTGGGGGGGGGACACGGCTGCATTGGTGGGGGGGGGACACGGCTGCATTGGTGGGGGGGGGACACGGCTGCATTGGTGGGGGGGGACACGGCTGCATTGGTGGGGGGGGACACGGCTGCATTGGTGGGGGGGGGACACGGCTGCATTGGTGGGGGGGGGACACGGCTGCATTTGTGGGGGGGGACACGGCTGCATTTGTGGGGGGGACACGGCTGCATTTGTGGGGGGGACACGGCTGCATTTGTGGGGGGGACACGGCTGCATTTGTGGGGGGCATTTAAAAAAAAGTATCGGTATTCGGTATCTACGACTACTTGAAAAAAGTATCAGTACTTGTACTCGGTCCTAAAAAAGTGGTATCGGGACAACCCTACTGGAAAGTATTGTTTTTACTATTTTTTCCAGACAGTCCCTTGGCTTTCAGGAGGTCTCTCAGAAATCAGTTAGTTGTAGCCGGTCTGCTTCTGGATGGTTCACTGACCCCTGCATTAGTAGGTCCGTTCTAGGCGACAGCTTCCATGAAGGTTCTGTTGCCAGGTTTAGGAGTGTTGTGAACCAGGGTCTTTTTGGCCAGAAGGGAGTAGCTAGGAAGAGATTTTTTTTCTTCCCTGAATTTCCTTAGAACCAGTGGCATCAAGGAAATGGTGCAGCACAGCTGGTAAAGCCACAGATGGGCTAGAGCATCTATGCCTACTGCCTGGTCTTCTCAGTGGACAGAGAAGAAATTCTACACTTTCAAGTTTTGTTGGCTGGCGACCAGATCTATTTGAGGTTTCCCCCAAGCGTCGACGATCAAGAAAAATCCTTGGTTCAGACTCCACCATCCTTCTGCATAGGTCTGCTAGCATATTCTGGGATCCCTTCAGATGGACTGCAGACAATGAGGCCACATTCTGTTCTGCCCAGGTAATAAGCTGACTGGCCAGTTCTAGAAGCCCTCTGCTCCTTGTTCCTCATTTCAAAATGTAAGCCACTGCGGTTGTATTGTCTGAAAGAACCTGAATATGTCCACTTATCACTTGCTGAAAGGCTAGGAGACTGAGAAAAATTGCCTTCAGTTCCCGCCAATTTGAGGACCTTTGTGCTTCCGCTTTGGACCAAGCCCCCTTAAAATGTTTGACCGTACAGGTGGGCTCCCCAGCCCCAAGAACTTGCGTCTGTTAGACATTTGTCTAGGTGAAAGACGCTTCACCAGGATGGTTTCCTCCATCACCAGAGAACGCCCGCTTTAAATTTGAGGCAAGTAATCTGTTTCTGTAGCGACTTCTGGTGTGACCATCTTTGCAAGATATTCATCTGGGAGGGTTTGGAATGTAATCTGGTCCACTAAATAGCTGGAATCGATGCCCTGAGAAGGCCCAAGACTGCCATGGCTGATCTGACCGATACTGGGAGATTGGATTTTCTCAATCTTCTCCTGTGGCAGAAAAAACGTTTGAAGCACCAAGTTTATTGTATAGCCCAGGAACTTCATCTCCTTTGTGGTTTCTATATTAGATGTTTCTATATTCAAGAGCCACTTTAAGTATTTAAGGTGAGCCAAAGACATCTGGAGGTTTGTCAAGATTTGCTCTTTGGAGTCTGCAAAAAAACAGATAGTCCAGATATAGAATGACTGAAATCCCCCCCAGCTTCAGAGGTTCCAGAGCTTCGGTCATTTTAATAAAAATCTGGGGGAGATTGAAAGTCCAAACGGCAGAGCTCTGAAATGGAGATGCCACACTGAGGTTCCCAAGTTGACGGCCAGACATAGAAAGTATTGGGAAGCCCTGAGTTATCGGAACATGTAAATAGGCATCCCTTAGATCTAGGAATGCCATGAAGAAGTCTGAAGTCAGTCATTTTGTGATTGAATGGATCATGTCCATCCTGAAATGTTTATAGCGGATTGATCTGTTCAGAATCTTTAAGTTCAGCATCAACTGGTACTTCCGAAGACGTTCACCAGGAAGATATTGTAATAGAAGCCTCGGGCCTTCCTGATTTTTTGGGACCTGGACAATCACTTGTTGAATCAGGTTCTGCAGCAGTCTCATTGCAGAACATTTATTCCAGATCCTTGGCAGGGCCGTAACATAGAATCTGCTATGGGGTAGCTCTAAAAGCGCCAGACACTATGCCTGGGAAATTTATATGCATGAGTTCGTAAGTCCCCGTATTGAGGAGAACAAGTCCTTGTATTGCTGGGAAGTTTCCTCTTCAACCAGTTCTTTAATACAGGGCATGCACATTGCTTTCTTCCATGAATCTCTAAGAGGGTTCTTGCAGGAAGGACATTTCCTCTGAATTGTTGGGTTTAAATTAGGGCTGTGCAAATTAACTTTTAATTGATCGATTCATCTTTAATTTTTTTTGATCGATTAAAATTCTTTTGATTGGTACTCACCTGTCTGCCGGCTTCTGGGCCTTCAGGGAGTTCCGTGGGAGATCCGGTAATGTCATGGACACCGGCGGGGCTTGCCGTGTTTATCTGAAGGGCTCCTTTGCTGTGCGTTCATATCTGCATGCCGGATGGACCTTACTATCTGCCACATGCAAGGGCTGTTACATTTCCCTCTATCAATCTGGGATTCTACAGCCATCCACTGGGAGTTATAGTTACCTTCACGGGACATCTACATGCCGACTGACTGATGTTAACCCCTCCTCATCTGAATTCAGCAGTGGCATCGTTGTACACATTTTTTTACCAGTATCATACTTGGCTACATGTTTTTATGACTGCTTTTGCTACCGTTTGGTATTACTCACACCATTTTTACAGTTTATGTAGCTACATCGATTTTATCTCAAGTGCAATATTTATTTAGTTACCTACTTGAAGACTAAAAGTTTTAATACTATTCCCATCGAGCGCTGCCTTTGTGTGTTTTTTGTATCCTGCTATCCATTTTTCCAGTGGTTGGTAGCTGCACTGGGAATCAGCCTGCAAGGAGATCAGCTAAAAAGGAGTTGGATCTGTATGTGCGTTATAATCAATCGAAATTAGTCGATAATCGATAAAAAAAAAAAAAAAATCAAACAAAACAAATTGGATCAGTAACAGCCCTAGTTTAAATGCTTGGACTTTCCCAAACTTTTTCCTGAAATGAGAATTTTTTTTTTAACTCACCTAGGGGCCCCTAACAGTCTATCAACCCCTAGTGTACAGTTAACCACCAGACAGAAGGGAAACAGTGCTCCAGTTGTGCAATCCCCCAGTAACCACTAATCCAACACTGCAGGGTCCAAGTGAAGTAACCTCAGACCGTGCAGCCGTGGGGAGAAAACAGTCAAAAACATAAGCCCATATGGAAAAGAATAAAAAGGCACCACTGTACCCATCTTACCTGAACCTGACTGGTGCCTGTGTCCACTGTAGCCGTTGGCATCTCTTGCATCTTTTAGCGTGCAGAATAGTACAGAGAAAAGCCGTCTGGCTTATGAATTACCCAGTCCCTGCGTCATCCACAAGGGCCGGTCGACAGCCTCTGCATTCCAGGTGCTTGGAACCACATGCCCCCACAGGAAGGTGCGCCACTACACACAACGTCACCCACCAGCTGGGACCGGGAACCAACATGTGGGATGTGCCGCTGACCAGCAGCGGCACCCGCCTGGCCACAGGAGCCATACCAGCAGACCTAGGACACAGACACGTTGCCTCCTGTGGGTGCGGGTCCCTGCATCCCCAGGGCTGGAGAGACCAGGGACTCCATTGTGGAGGAAACACAATGACTGGAGCCATGTTGGAAGAGGGATTTAAAAGCTGCATGTGTGTCCTGGGAAATGGGTGTAGCTGCGCTCTCTCCAAGGTGGTCTGAAAGGCGATTTGAGAAATTGTATTCTTATTTTGAGGTGTATTATGAGAAATCGCACATCACCGAAATTATTGCACTTGAAGTTGATCTGCATGGCAAATATCTATAAGAGGAGTTTCTACCACCCCTGCCAAGTTTTTTTTTTTAAGTTTGATGTGTTTTATATGCAATGTTACAATTACAGAGACCAGTATTGTGGTAATATTAAAGAAGTTTGAGATTTCCATACATTAGAAGGTTCCACCATTACTGTCAAGTTATTTATCAGTAAGTTAGCACTGCACTTTGTGGTCTGTAAACACAAAACAGTGCTAAGCAGCAAGCTATTTACTGACTATTTTACCTTCAGCAGCTGATTGCAAATAGTGTGGAGATTACCGATTCTACTAAAGATTAGCATGTGGTATTAAACATATTTCAGTTGTGCCCCAACAGGCCAGCCACCCATGGACAATGTGCCTGGCTGTTGAGTTCATCTCCCCATTCCTGCACTGATAGGCAGCACTGACAGTGGAGGAGGGGTGGAGTTTTACATGCAGCAGATAGTGAGGCGTGCAAGAGCCACCAAGTGTGTACAAATGGTCAGGTAATTAACTGCTTACCGGGAGAACAGCTGTCAAAACTCAGCAGCGATGTCAGAGATGGGTGGGACTGAGCAGCTATCAAACACCAGACAATAATTGAGCTGCTTAAGAGGGCAGGGACAGACATGTAGCAGCCTGCCCAGACCCCATCCTTTTGCTGGTGTTCGATAGCCTTTTGGTCCTGTTGACTACCATCATCACCCCATTTCGACAGCAGGTCTCTCGCCCTGCAAGCAGTTACAATACATGACAGTTTCTCACACACCAGGCGGCTCTTACAAGACTGGCCATCTGCTGCATATGAAACGGTTTCACAGGCAGCCTTTCACTACACACCCTTTGATGCAGCATTTCACAGCAGCTTAATGGGCAGAACTCGGGAGACAGCCAGCATGTGGCTACACTAACACAAACTGATTAGGATGTGCCCACCTATGCCTGTACAATACAATCAAGATAAATCCATACCTAGAATTCAGCTTCAAAATCTCCACCAGCAGAAGCAAGATTAAAAAAGGAAATTAAGCAAGTATAGCTTCCAAATGTTATAGATTACATTGTCCCATGTTTTTTAGAGGATGTCTGCCTAAGCTAGTCTGCTAAAAATCATTCACGGTGACAAATTGCATCATTCTTTAATATGACAGTGGCAGCATTTGTTATGACTGGGGTTGAAGGCTAATTTCTAAGACAATACAAAAGCAATAAGGAACACCAACGGCTCCAACAAGCCTCACATTAAATACCCCACTAGAACATACAAAACTTCCTAGCATACTTTATAGTATATAATCTGCTACAAGTTCTGACTCCATTGTGTTGATCCCTTTCATGCATTGCCAGGTATTGTGATACTTTATTATGAGCAAATTAAGTGTGTTTGATGACGATTTCAAAAACGAGAACGCATCAATTTACCAGACAATGCAATAGTTCCTGTTCTATATACAGCACATTATAAGTTTTCAGCACTTGGTCATTTGAAGCAAAAAACAAGTGCACGGTAACAATCACCTTGGCTTTGAGGGTTGCAGAATACTACAAATAGTGTTTCCAACAGAAGCCATTTTGATAAGGTAGACTGATGGATCTGATGACTACATCTAGGCAATGAATAGCAATTTTCTTTGGGTGCAATTGTAATGACTGGTGACTACAGGACCATTCATGATGTGCAGTGCAGCATGCACATGCTCCGTGAGCAGACGGCTGTGAAGCAGCAAGGAGTCAGCTGTCCAGTTATGATGTTGGGGTTTGCACCAGAAAAATAGAGCCGGGTTAGTTGAAGACATCACTGGATCCTGGGGCAGGCAAGTGTGTTTAAAAGTGAGCAGCTACAGTATTTGTAGCTGCTCACTTTTACATTATTTACAGAGTGAAGCTGCTTTTTAAGAACGAGAGTCTGCATTTTATAAAGTCACTTACCTATTACCTATAACCTCTCTGGATATAGCAGGGGGCGGGGGGCAACATCTGATCAAGATGAAAATGACTGAGGATGGCATGGGCATAGGGCAAAATTACAGGCCCGTCACTGTTGGGCTCTTCAGGACTAGTCCCCATGTGTCTGGGATCCAGCACGTTGCACAAGCAACATAATTAAAGTGATTGTAAATGCAAATGTTTTTTTCAAAAAATAAGTTTATACTTGCCTGCTCTATGCAATGGAATTGCACAGACCAGCCCTAAAACTCCTCATCTTAGGTCCCCTGTCGGAGCTTCTGGCTTCTCCTTCCTGGCAAGGGCCCCTGCAGTAAGCTTCCTATGAGAGCACTCATGTGGGCTTGATCCTAAGCCAAGCTGCAGTCTACAGACTGACAGTTGGGCTCTGTCCCGCCCCCTCATCACTGGCTTTCAGAGGAGGGAGAGCAGCTGCAGACAGGCACAGCGCTGGATCAAATGAGGTCTCAGGAAAGTTGGGGGGTGGGGGGGGGGGGGGGTTTGAGGAAAAAATGTTTAGGCTGTATATCCAATTTAATGGCAAGATTAACAATTAAGCATCTGTGAGCAGCATTTGTGTGGGCACAGTAGCCCATTCATTTAAATGGCTTGCGGTGCCTGCTTTTCTTGCAGGAAAGAGTCCCTGCACCTCTTATAAAATGCAGAGGAAAAAAATTATCGCATGATGTATTTGATCGTGCAATTTCCCATGACCAAAAACGCACATCGTTTTCCAGGTGCATGGGGTTGCCTTTAAGAATGAATGGCAGCCTCATGCGTCTGAAAAGGAGCATCACGGTTTCGTTGCAGATGCAGAACAGGTGTGATTTGCACACATTCCTGCACCATAGCGAACCTAGCCCAAGGTCAAAAGGACATTCTTTAAATACTCAAATCACTAAATACTAGCAGCAGAAAGATCAGGCAGCCAGGGATAACTAGTTTGCTGCAATTAGCAGCAGAGAGAATAAATCCATGTGTCACTTGCAGTCAGAAGCAGCTCCAGGAAGTCACTTCCTCTATGCTGAATGACAGGAAATCATGTAGCACTACACCCAGCAGAACATGTCAGCATTCAGTCCTTCAGGGTAACCACTTTGATATGAAAGGAAAGAAAATGGGGATTTCAAATGGCACACTGCATCCCTAGTAAAAAGATGGCTCGCAGTAATTGGTCCACATGGCCTATTTAAGAGAGTCCTCAGACAGGGTCACATCTGGGGCTGTGCTGGAATTCTGGGCCCTAGAAAAGGCTTGCAGCTTATCACAGTACACACGTCTGCAAAGTGCAGCTTAGCCCCACAACCATCCAGTGGTTCTGGCCATGGACTCTACATGCCTGGTTCCCACCGTGAAGCATGGAGGAGGAGGTGTGGGGGTGCTTTGCTGGTGACACTGTTGGGGATTTATTCAAAATTGAAGGCATACTGAACAAGCATGGCTACCACAGCATCTTGCAGCGGCATGCTATTCCATCTGGTTTGCGTTTAGTTGGACCATCATTTATTTTTCAACAGGACAATGACCCCAAACACATCTCCAGGCTGTGTAAGGGCTATTTGACCAAGAAGGCGAGTGATGGGGTGCTGCGCCAGATGACCTGGCCTCCACAGTCACCGGACCTGAACCCAATCAAGATGGTTTGGGGTTGAGCTGGACAGAGTGAAGGCAAAAAGGCCAACAAGTGCTAAGCATCTCTGGGAACTTCTTCAAGACTGTTGGAAGACCATTTCAGGTGACTACCTCTTGAATCTCATCAAGAGAATGCCAAGAGTGTGCAAAGCAGTAATCAAAGCAAAAGATGACCACATATTTTCAGTTTCACACTTTTTTGTTATGTATATAATTCCACATGTGTTAATTCATAGTTTTGATGCCTTCAGTGTGAATCTACAATTTTCGTAGTCATGAAAAGAAAAAAAACTCTTGGAATGAGAAGGTGTATGTGTATGATTTATATATATTTATATATAATATATACGTGTGTGTGTGCGCGCGTGTGTACATACACACACACACACACATATATACACACACTATTCATATACATGTATATATTTTATACTTATGGCAATTCTCCCCCCCCATTTATGCATATGTACCTCCTGTTTTTTGGGGGGGGTCTTTTTATATGGTTTGGGGGGGGGTTATACATTTTTTTTATATCTGTAGGTTTACATATATTTGTATATTTATAATCTCCTTATAGGTGAATAGTGTGTGGGCATGTCCCCTGGAGTGTCTAGACCAGTGTTTCTCAACTCCAGTCCTCAAGGCGCCCCAACAGTTCATGTTTTCAGGATTTCCCTCAGTTGAAATGGCTGTGGTAATTACTAAGGCAGTAAAAACTGATCAAATCACCTGTGCAAAATAATGGAAAGCCCAAAAACATGACCTGTTGGGGCGCCTTGAGGACTGGAGTTGAGAAACACTGGTCTAGACGGCCGTGTGTGACTTTCTGTGCACCTTTGAGTTGCAGGTGCTTTTCCCTGCTGTTTGGTGACCATAGGGGTGCGTGCGCACCAACGGATCATCAGAGGTGGACCGGAAGTAGCGGGTGGAACGCAAACACACGCGCACTTCCTGGTCGTATGGGTCGGCTATGCGCGCACACTAAGGTGCGCGCGCAGAACGGGAAGGGACATCTCGGCACGGGCAGAAGTGCGGGTTGGAACGCAGGAGGCACCCGCATTTCCTGGTCACGATACGGCATGCGATCCAACGGTTATACGGTGCGATCGGGGGACATAGCATCCATCGGGATGCCTATGGTCTGCGGCCCTACCTCCGCCCTGCCACTTCAAGAGGACGAGACTGTTTGGGGTAAGGAATCTTGTGTGGCCATATACGGAGCTGGTCCACCTTCCTTCTCCCCCCCCCCCCCCATCCCCAAAACAAGGTAACATAGCTGGTCTCGGCTACTAAGAGGGGGCCCATGGGGATGCCCTTCTTGGATGGTGGAGGGGGGCATGTTACCATGGTGTATCAACTTTGGCCGTGACGGCTGTATCTACCCTCTAGGGAACGATATTGTGGGAGACCCATCCCTGTGGATGGGTGGGGCTGGCCAATCGATGGTCACCTGAGCCGGGTCACTCTCTGGCCTTACACACACACACTCAAATTTAACCGAGGATACACAGGAGAGAGGCATCACTACTTAGGCTTCGAAGACGGGGGTACACCCCGGAAACGCATCAGCCGTTCATGGATTTGTGGTTCCACTGGCATGTGCCGTGATGTCCAGTCCATAGCTGTCTGAAAAAGCGCTTACTTGAGCTTTGTGAGTAAGACCATTGCTTTTATTCTGTTTTTAATCAGATTTAAGTGGTAATGCACTAGGTTAGTGCGCCATCAATTATTTTCTTTAGCTATATGAACACCCCTTGTTCTGAGGAGGGCTGCAAGACCTTAGACTTTGCCGTGAGACTACACTTACACCCGGGTTTGGCAAAACACCAGAGCGCAGGAGATTTTTCTTCTATTGTATATAGAGACCAATTCAGTAGCTTGGAAGATTAATAGAAAAAAAGCAGCTAGCAAAAAGATTAGACTGTTCTTAACAGAGCACAGAAAAGGTGGTCCATCTATCCACCCAGGAGGTATACTGAATAGGAGTTATACCAGGGTAGCCACATTTGACAATATTCAGATCTTCCTGTAGGGGGCAATTTAACCCAACAACCTCTGAATTCCTGCGCTCCTCAATGGAGACCTTCACCCACCTATAAAAACCAAAAACTGCTGCACCAACACAAATCTATCCACAATGTGTAAAGATGTGTTATGAATCACAACTCCACATTAAATAAAATGTAAACTGAAAGCTTCCAACATAAATGCCTACATATAATCTAAAACCATACATATAAAGCGCTATCCTCAGTGTTAATCAAAACATAGCCAAATGGCCCTATAAATCTATATGCACCTATATCATAAGGTAAAAAACACTAGTTAAACCACCATGCCATACTCTTTTCTGCTCCAGGAGCGCTCAGATGTCCTTCCAGTATCTCATGGACAACTCACAGGACCCACATAGATGTTTTTTTCCAGGGCATACATTCAACACCACAAAGTTGGATGTAAACAGTATTAAAGTATTTTTAACTACTTGCTTACTGGACACTTATACCTCTTCCTGACCAGGCTATTTTTCAGCTTTTAGCACTGTCGCAACCACAATTATGTGGTCATGCAACACTGTACCCAAAAAGGCATCATTTTGAGAGTGCACTTAGGTGACAAACATTAAGGCTTAAGAACCACTTAAAGGAAAAGCATATTGATTCAAATGGCTCCAAGTCTCAAAAGTGTTCCAAATCAACTCTGGCCACCTCTAACAAGCCGGCAAAACACATGCTGGTCAGTGATTGCAGATATCAGATGATCCTACAATTGCCAAATGTAAGCGAAGCACTTTGAGGCGTTAAGCATTTAATGTGTTGAAAACTACTGAGCAGATGGAAGGTGGGCGTTGCAATATAACACGGTCTTAAAGGATCACTAAAGGATTTTTTTTTCAGGTAAATAGCTTCCTTTATCTTACTGCAGTCTTGGTTTCATGTCCTCATTGTTCGTTTTTGCTTTGAAGTTGCTGTAATTCTGCTCTGATCTCCACACTTCCTGCTTGTCTGGCTCCTTATGAAAAATCTCATGGCAGCTTTTCACTGTGGTCCAATCTGTCATTACTGTGTCTAACACTTCTCAGAACCAGATTTGTTTTAAAAACAAAACACTGCCCTGTATTTGTTTTTGTTCGGTGTGTCTCTCTACTTCACAGAAACATGAAACCAGTTTAAAAGTGAAAATAAACTGCAGGCACATTATAGGATTAATTTTTATCCATTTTTAAAAGGAATAAGTTAACTTATGTCTCTATACCCTGTAAACAGTAATTTCAGCAAAAAATGTTTTCCTTTAGTGACAAGCTTTAAGCTGGACAAGTGTGGTTGGCCAGTTACTTGGCTATTGGCTGATGTCCATTCTTTGTTGGTCTCTTTCATTTTGGGAGGTTGATGGAGAATGAGACCGACATAATGCTGGATCCCAAGCTCCGACTGTGCATTGATAACTCTTATATTGGTCATGCATTATCTGCCTAATTCTCCATTGCAAATCTTTCTACTTCCAGCAAAGCCTTCATTGGCAAATTGCAGGGCCCCTCACAATAGCTACCTATACCACAGTCTCCATTGTATACAAGATTATATTTCCATACATAAGCCAATACAATATGCCCAGCACTGGATCCTCCATAATACATGCATAGCCAACAGACTAGTAACAAAAGTAGCTCAGCTGAAATGCAAAGCGCTGGTTTTTAACAATTAGGCTGGGGGAGGCAAGTAAAAAAATTTAGCCAGACAACCCATGCCAAAATCCATCTAAATGTATGCATGGCTGAAATGCAGTAGTTTCAAGAGAGGCTAGAACACACGCACATCAATCTACACAAGCTTCATAAGCTATTTTACACAAAATGTTTATGCAAAAAATGTACACAACCATTAAAAATTGAATGCGTTTTACACCAAAGTAAAGAGAAATCCAGGTTGGTGAGAGTTCTTGTATAAATTTATGCATCGAAAAAATATTTTTTTAGAACAGCTGATTATCAAATGGTTTGTTCATGGTCAGAAATCTTTGGTGTACAGTGATATGTATTTTGGTACTAACCTTCCATTTATCCTGAGGGAGCAGTTTTACAACCACAACATCACCATTTAGTGCTCTGTTCCGGGGTTCTACTCCATCAATAAATATGTCTCTCAGACCACCCTATACATAAAAAAAACAAAAAATAGAAATATATAATTAGCACTTGCAAATATTTGCAACGTCTGATTTTTTCCAAGGCGGTTTTAATTTATAACATGGAATGTCATACTGTTTTGTGAGATAAAACAGTTTAATTCTAGCACAATTTCCTAAAGCGCAAGCCCCCCCCCTCCCCTAAAGCCCCTGTAACCGATTGCATCTACCTAAATGTCTCTACCTAAAGCAGTCTGTCCCATTATGTTCAGCTCCCAAACCTTCTCATTTTTGTTTACATCCAGCGGGGCCCTGCTTCATCTTTCATCATTGCCTGCGACATGGACACTTTGCCGGCAAAGACACTTATCAGAGGGCAAAAACACACACGGGCATTAAGGATCCAATCCCCAAGCCAATTACTAGTTCCGAAATGAGCTATGAGTAAGCGTCACACGATGTGACACATGTCAGACACCTTTTTCCTGTTCACTTAATTTTGACTGCACAGTTTTAGTTTTTTTGGAGATTTTATTTGTACAATAAAGACATCGTTTTAAGGAGTGCGGCAGTCCAGGATCTTCTATCCAATGCACCTGTGCATAGCCAGCACCCTTTTGGTTTAGTGGGACGGAAGCAAAGCGTCATGCTAAAATGTACCCCATTTGGTAATTTTTTTTTCTGCATTTTATGTATTCACTAAAGTTTGTGTCATGCAGCACTGTTACAGTAAAGTACAGAGTTTACATTCATTTACTTGGAATACCTGTGTGATATTGATTTTCTGTACAAGATTAGATTCAAGTCTTTACAGTATGTGAAAGCACAACTGTCAAGCGTTACAAAGTAACTTCCTTCAACAGTTCATTCATCGGTCACTAGCAGATATACAAGTCATTCATAATTTTGTTAATCATTTGTGGGAGTAAAGTTTCATCACAAGGTCACAGGAGGTTGAAGTAAGCCCCTTTTACTTGGGCAGTTAGAATTCAGTTTTTAGCTGCGGAGATTAACTGCAGCTAGATGCAGACAATTCATCCCTGCTTAAAAAAAAAGTTGACAGTTGTTCAGAAGCTATGTATCGCAGTACACAATTTCATCTGCAAATAGAGGGAAGAAATTAAAGAAAAACCCAAGCATATCAGAATTGCAAGGGATATCCGAGAATGACTAAGAACGTTGAAAGGATACAAGTAGAGGTGCAATGGCTGCCTGAGCTATACCTCACAAGGTCATAGCTTTGGTGCATGACTGCCCTGAGAGCTGGGACCATGAACGTCCTGGATACTTAGACAAGGTCATGAAAAGGTTGATATGAGAGGATGAGTTCTGTATATCGGACTCAATTGTCAATATATGCAAGAAGTAAACAGGCTGTGAATAAATTGCCGATGGGGACAGGAGCAGATATACACAGGAGCAGTTGACTATATAAACCATAGATGAAAAATAGGAATCATATGCCAAGCTCATTGTTTGCCAAGGCCAAACAATGTTCCATCTGTCATGTTTGGCATACAGCGAGAAAAATAAGTATTAAATACATCACCATTTTTCTTGGTAAATATCTAAAAGGTGCTATTGATATAAAATGTTCACCACACATCAGTAACAGAGGCAAGATATACAAAGAAAACAAAACGTTAAATAAATTGGAGTTTTGTATTAAAATTGAATTACAAGAAAAAAAAAAAATTAATAAAAAAAAAGTATTGAAAAAAGCAATGGAGGTACAAAAAAAACACACACAAGCTAAAATATCAGTAATTGTAAAGCAATCCTGCCCCTCATCAAATTAATATCAGCTGGTTCAGTCTCAACTGATGGCCTATAAAAAGGCATCTCATTAGCAAGGCGTCGCACAAGAAACATTTCATGATGGGTAAAAGCAGAGAGCTCTCTCAGGATCTTTGCAACCTTATTAGTGCAAAACATACTGATGGCATTGGTTACAGAAAGATTTCTAAACTTCTGAATGTTCCAGTAAGCACTGTTGGGGCCAGAATCTGGAAGTGGAAAGGACAATTTCACCATAAACCAGCCATGAGTATGAAACTCCACCCGGTGCCAAAAAAAATGTGCACACACAAAGAGTGAAACACAAAAACGTGCAACGGGTGTTACACTTGTCCTTTACAAGTTAAGCTCCAGATGGGGACCGAGGTACTTCACATGGTCCATCTGGCCGAAACCAGACGGACCCCATTCTTTGGAGGGTCTGCCAAAACAGACCCACCCAAGTACTAGAAGGGGCTCCCCCGAAGGTCACTGCATAATGGTCACTTTCACTCTCCATCTTCCTTCTCCCCCACTTTGATTGTTTACCCCCATGTTCGTCACTTTTGTTTGGTTGGTACACATTTGTCACGAGTGATTTAGAAAAGTGTAGGTCCTCGGACCTGCCCTGAAAGTCTTGGGAGTGGGTGGACATGGCCTTCTGTCTTAGTTCGCCTGCTCTCATGGGGTCTCCCTTCGGGGGAGCCCCACCTAGTGCTTGGGTGGGTCTGTTTTGGCAGACCCTCCAAAGAATGGGCTCCGTCTGGTTTCGATTTACAATTACTGATATTTTAGCTTGTGTTCGTTTTTTTTTTTTTTTGTACCTCCATTGCTTTGTTCAATACTTTTTATTACCTTTTTTTTTTTCTTGTAATTCAATCTGAATACAAAACTACAATTTATTTAACGTTTTGTTTTCTTTGTATATCTTGCCTCTGTTACTGATGTGTGGTGAACATTTTATATCAATAGCACCTTTTAGATATTTACCTAGAAAAATGGTGATGTATTTAAAGCGGATCTCCACCCTAAAGTGAAGATCCGCTGATCGGAACCCTCCCCCCCTCCGGTGTCACAATTGACACCTTTCAGGGGGGAGGGGGGTGCATATACCTGTCTAAAGACAGGTATCTGCAACCACTTCCGGCCCGCAGTCTCGGGCAAAAGTCGGGTTTTTTGGCGACATCCCGTCGCCCCCCCGTTGTGTGCTGGGAACTCTCGGCTCCCAGCACACAGCGGGAGCCAATCGGCGGGCGCAGCGCGACTCGCGCATGCGCCGTAGGGAACCGGGCAGTGAAGCCGCAGCGCTTCACTTCCTGGTTCCCTCACCGTGGATGGAGGGGGGAGCAGCAGGGTGACGAGTGATCGCTCGTCCTCTGCTGCGGAGGCCGCTGGACTCCAGGACAGGTAAGTGTCCTAATATTAAAAGTCAGCAGCTGCAGTATTTGTTGCTGCTGGCTTTTAATATATTTTTTTTTTGCTGAACCATCCGCTTTAATACTTATTTTACTCGCTGTATGCCAAACATGACAGATGGAACATCTACGGGACTGAAATTCTAGAGATTTAGTTCTCCCACAGATATTAACGGCACAGACACTGCATTTTTTACAGGGATGGTAGCCTTTCATGTTATGAAAAAATGTGTGTCGGACAGGAGGGTCAATGATATTCGGGGCCACACTATGTCTAAGCGATGATACTCCTTTAAAAATAACCTTTGCTTTTTCAGGCAGTTTGGGGCCCAGCACCTTGTCCTGTTTCAATATATCCCAGTGCTTATCCACAATCTTCTTGATATCCTTATGCTGATTAGAATAAGAGGTGATTAGAATAAGAGGTGAGCATAGAGAGTTTGAATGACTCATCCGGCTCCCGTGGTATCTTGTCCAACAACAAGGACTCACGACCTGTCGATGTAGCCCTGTTTAGCTATTGCTCGACCAATGTAACATCATACCTCTCGTCAACAAATCTTTGTTTTAGCATAGATGCCTGGGAATGGTAGGTTTCGATATTGGTGCAATTTCTCCGAAGACGGAGAAATTGGCTTCTAGGGACTGAGTTTAGCCACGATTTGTGATGACAGCTGTCTATGGGGATGAAACTGTTCCTATCCGTGATTTTAAAATGGGTCTGGAACTTGAATGGACGAGATTCAAGTCCAATTTCAAGATCCAAAAAATTTACCTTAGTGGGGCTAAAATTAAAGGTAAATTAAATTCCACGCTCATTGGTATTCAAAACAGTAAAAAAATTCCCCAAGAGACTCAGATGACCCATCCCACAGGAGGAGGACGTCAATATATCTGGCCCATAAGACCAGGGCTGGATTACACTCAGAATAGATGACGTCCTCCTCCCACTTGGCCATGAATACATTTGCGAGGCTGGGGGCGAACTTGGCCCCCATTGCGACGTCTTTTCTGCACAAATTATTTTTGGTCGAACCAAAAATAGTTGTGGGTAAAAAGAAAAAAAACAAAAGGTTTAAAGGACAAAGGTCTTTTTAACCTTAGTAGCAAAACACTTACGAATTATGAACTAATAGTTCTAGACAAGGGTCTCAAATTTGCACCACCTAAAAAGTTGAATAAATTTGAGACTTTTATTGATGTTCACAAATTTATCAGAAAAATTAATATCCAACGATATTTCCTTTCTAATACTACATCCCCTATGGAGAGAGCGGCGACATCAGGGACTGTCCACCCAGGGCTATCAAACCCCTCTTTGTTCAACCCCCCCCCCAGTCCCTGTGGCCTCTTCAGTTAACGTTTTTAAGGAATTGGTTCTCAAATACCTCAAATCCCTACCTGTGAAGAAACTTTATAGTCACCCTATATCCAAGGAAGGTTTTCAGTCCCTCTGCAATCTTAAAGACATTGTAGTACGCCCTGCAGATAAGGGTGGAGGGATTGTTACCATGGATAAGGTAGATTATGTAGCTGAAATGAACCGCATTTTAGTGGATGAGGATACCTATAGAGTCCTCCCTAATGATCCCACTCAAATAAAAATAAAAGAATTGGATAAATAAGTTACCAAAGGTTATAGCTCTTTTATTCTTAATAAAAAAGAGGAAGCCTGTCTAATACCTACTGCCCCAAGAATCCCGACAATTTATTTTCTACCTAAGATACATAAAGATCCTGTCAAATCCCCTGGTAGACCCATTGTCAGTGGGATCGACTCGATCACCTCTCGGATCGGTCGATATATTGACCATTATTTGCAACCCTTGGTGAAATTAACTCCGTCCTATCTCAAGGACACCACCTCCACTATTCGTTTACTTGAAGGTATTGACATCAAAGGTGATTATCTACTCGCTACAGCGGATGTGGCATCACTTTATACCTGTATTCCCAAATAATTGGGAATATAGGCAGTCACACACTTTTTGGGCCGTCACCACTCTATTACCGAGTTACAAAAGGCATACATTGTGGAGTTGTTGGAGTTTGCCACTACCCACAACTATTTTTGGTTCGACCAAAAAAAATTTGTGCAGAAAAAAGGCGTCGCGATGGGGGCCAAGTTCGCCCCTAGCCTCGCAAATTTATTCATGGCCAAGGGGGAGGAGGACGTCATCTATTCTGAGCGTATTCCAGCCCTGGTCTTATGGGCCAGATATATTGATGACGTCCTCCTCCTGTGGGACGGGTCGTCTGAGTCTCTGGGGGAATTTTTTACTGTTTTGAATACTAATGTCTGTGGAATTTCATTTTCCTTTAATTTTAGCCCCACTAAGGTTAATTTTTTGGATCTTGAAATTGGACTTGAATCTCGTCAATTCAAGTTCCAGACCCATTTTAAAATCACGGATAGGAACAGTTTCATCCCCATAGATAGCTGTCATCACAAATTGTGGCTAAACTCAGTCCCTAGAAGCCAATTTCTCCGTCTTCGGAGAAATTGCACCAATATCGAAACCTACCATTCCCAGGCATCTATGCTATAACAAAGATTTGTTGACGTTTGACGTTTTCGTGGATTCATCACACTACCTATGAGGATGTCCCAGGTGGTTTACTGATTGTTCAGCATCTGCAGTACATCTTGATTGATCTGATAAGTATATGCTTATTCGGGTCTATATTCTCTGGTAAGCCTCAAAGATTTCATTAAATTGGTGGCGGACCTTCTATCATTCACTTTGTTGTGAATTGAGTCACCATCTTCGGTGAATAGAAGTTTGGTGTGAACTTTGGATTTTTATGACAAATTTTTTTAACGATATGGACATTTCATTTGTTTATAATTTATAAAGACCCTTTAATCAGTGTTTTTTTCTTAGCGCTACACTTTAATTTTCCAAAATTTATCTATTTTGTAGTGTTGGCTGCTTCTTATGACATTGAACAGCGCGGTGATATATGTACTATTGTATATAATTTTTTTGACTTAAATTTTTCTGGAATCATAGAAGACATAGGGTCCCCCAGACGGTACTAATGGCAGCGCGTTTAGACGGAGGCCTTGCGTTTCCTAATCTTGTTAAGTATCAGGCCACTCAACTCCATGCAATAGCCTCTTGGTTTACTCGACGCTACTACAACAAGTGGACGGAGATCGAAAAACTGTGGTTAGCCCCGACCCATCCTAATAACCTGCTTTGGAGTGAGAATGTGGAGGTCCCCCCTGAACACCTACTGGGCTCTGTGTCACAGCTCCGATGACTTTGATGTGGGCTGTCGCGACCGGGTGGACTGTCCTTTGAGCGTTCGCTCTTGACCTCATTCATGTATAACCCCAAGGTGCCAGATAGCCTCACTCACCAAATGTCGCATCAGTGGACGTCCCCGGAATCTTTTTCATTTTGGGAACCTGGTAGACCCCCCCTCTCGCAAACTACTACCCTTATCTAGCCTCCAAACTGAATTTGATCTCCCGACAGGTATTCTATAGCCACTTGCAAATTCAACATTACGCCCTGTCTATAGCAAATAACCTGCAATTCTCCCCTCCAACCCCCTTTGAAAGACTGATCTTGGCCGGATCGGCCCAGAAAGGCCTAATCTCTGATATCTACAAAATACTAAATGCCTATCCCCTAGAATCCCAGAGTAAACACTCTTACATGATCCGATGGGAGAAAGTCTCTAAAGTGGAGGTTCACCCTAAAAAAATTCTAACAAAACATTGAGCCGACTGATTAGACTGCGGGTATGCCGTTTTTTTCCGTACATACCTCGTTAGCGCCGTTTCATCCCTCGGCTTCCGGGTATGATTATTGCCCAACTAGGCGTCCCTATTTGATTGACATTCTTCCGACCGGCGCATACTGCGCGTCACGACTTTCCGAAAGAAGCCCAACGTCGCTGCGTTGGCGCCGTATAGAGCAGACTCTATACGGTGCTTGCGCAATGACGTTTATCTTCTTTCGGAAAGTCGTGACGCGCAGTATGCGCCGTCAGAAGAACGTCAATCAACTAGGAATGCCCAGTTCCGCAAGAATCATACCCGGAAGCCGAGGGATGAAATAGCCCTAACAAGGTATGTACAGAAAAAAACCAGCATACCCGCAGTCTAATCAGTCGGCTCAATGTAGTGTTAGAATTTTTTTTAGGGTGAACCTCCACTTTAACGAGGTAATACCCATAGAACAATGGCGGGTTATCTGGTCCCAGGCAGCAAAGAGTTTAATCTGCACGCTGTACACCTCACTGTGCCCATTGCAACCTCACTGTGCCCAACCTCACTGTGCCCATTGCAACCTCAGTGTGCCCAACCTCACTGTTCCCATTTCAACCTCACTGTGCCCAACCTCACTATGCCCATCCCCACTGTACCTGAAATTGACA
This sequence comes from Rana kukunoris, assembly GCA_029574335.1. Taxonomy (NCBI): domain Eukaryota; kingdom Metazoa; phylum Chordata; class Amphibia; order Anura; family Ranidae; genus Rana; species Rana kukunoris. The sequence continues at coordinate 230,104,038 of CM056052.1, forward strand.
GGCTGTGGGCGTCCATTCATTTTTTTAAATTTGCGGTCTCCTCTTGGTCCCTTCTGTGATAGGTGTTTCTCAGCAGACACAGTTCCGCCTATCACCGACGTTCTCTCATCCTCGGACTCCGTTTCCCAGCAGACACTGTGTTCAGTGTTCCGCCAGTCGCGGACGTCCTCTTGTCTGAGGATGAAAAGGCGTCTGTGATTGGCGGAACGCTGAACACATTGTCTGCTGGGAAACCCGAGGATGAGAGAACGTTCGTGATAGGCGTTTCTCAGCAGACACAGTTCCGCCAATCACGGAAAAGACCAGGAGGAGACTGCGAGTTTTAAACGATGGGACGCCCGCAGCCTCTCAATAATTTCATGTACACTGACTGGACTATAAGCCGAGGGGGGTATTTTCAGTCCTAAAAAAAGGGCTGAAAAACTTGGCTTATACTCGAGTATATACGGAAACTGACCAATACAGTTTCCATACTTTTGCTTTGCTAAATATCATATGTCCCCGTCAATCATACTTTGTTTAATTAGGTTGGCTGGATTAGCAATAGAGGTTAGCTGGATAAAATCCATTTGAGACATACCCTTATAGTGGGGAAAATCATTATTTGATCCCCTGCAGGTTTTTAACTGCTTGCGGACCGCCGCATGTACATTTACGTCGGCAGAATGGCACCAACAGGCACATCAACGTGTATATACGTTGGTGCCTTGAGGGGGTTTGGGGGTCCGATCGGACCCCCCCCCCCCGTACATACGGCGGTCCAGATACCTGGCCGAGCGATCCGTGCAGAGGGGGCGGCGGTTCGTTTTTGTCCGCCCCCTCCGGATCGCTCTCAGCCAATGCGCGCGCTCCCCTGCAGTGCACTTCCTCCTCCTGTGTAAACACAGGAAGGAGGAAGTGATGTGATCGCTCCCTCAGCGTTTTTTTCAACCACCCCTGAGGAGAGATCACATCACACAGTAAGTCTGCACAACACTACACTGACACACTTTACACATAAAGTGATTAAGTCCTCCTATTCTGGTATATGACCCCTGATATGCTTCACACCATATACCCCGCCAGTTCTGATCGCTGCTGGCGATGTCAGGGAGACAAGGGCTCCCTTTTTCACATTTACTGGAGCTGCCTAATGATAGCCCCTTACTGGACTTTTAGCTAAATAGCTTCCTTTACCTTACTGCAGTGCTGTTTTCATGTCCTCATTGTTCGTTTTTGCTTTGATGTTGCTGTAATTCTGCTCTGATCTCCACACTTCCTGTGCACCTTATTTGACACACCTGATCTTTTAGGACACAGGATCCTTGTATGGCAAGAATACTCTTGCTTGGACCGTATTTAGGATCAGCCTAGATACTTTAGACTGAGCTGGTTTCAAAGCCGATTTTTCTGTATTTATGATTCAGTCTAATTTTTTTAAAGACTGCACTGTGTATATTATGCTCCGTTCTAGAGCCTGAACTGAGCAATCTGAGCAGGAGGCCGTCCAGGTACCCAAGAACCAGAATCCCTTGGACCCTTAAAAAGGCCCAGTACTGGTGATAGGACCCGTGTGAATACTCTGGGAACTGTAGCCAGTCCAAAGGCTAGAGCTGCAAGCTGAGAATGACTTTATAACTGCAAAAGGTAGGAACCTCCAAGGCTGAAAAAATAGCTATATGTAGATTATATCAACGCAGGCTAGAAAGTCTCCCTTCTAAAGTGCAGTTACTACTGAGCGGACAGACTATACGAAAGGACTGTATTGCTAGATACTTGTTCAGGGATCTTTTGGTCCCCTGCCTGGTGTCCATTTGATTTCTTAACCTTAAAAACAGATTTAAGTAAAACCCTGCGGCCCTTTCGAGTATCGGATACCTCTACAAATTACTTTGATGCACTAGATCAGGGGTGTCCAAACTATTTTGAAAGATGGCCAGATTTGATGAAGTTAACATGCGTGAGGGCCGACCATTTTGCCTGAGATTCTTTGAACCAATAAAATTTGGTGCAAGTGTGTTCGTCCAAGCACTAATACACTGCCCAAAATTAATTATCCTATTTTTGTGGCTGTGTGTGGTGAATATACTATATATCTCCTCTTCGCTCAGGGTAAGGCTGAGCTCAAGTTGTAAAAAAAAATTATATATATATTTTCTCTTCTTTATCCTCTGAGAAATCTGGCCTTCATCTCTTCTGTGGCTGCCAAGCTCCACTCAGGGCAAGGATGTGCCATTTTATTTTTTTATTATTTATTTTATATTCTCTGGCCCCCACTTCTAATTTGCTCTTATTTTCCCTTATGTCTTCTGTGGCCCCCAAGCTCCGATCAGGGCATGGATGAGCTCGTTTTTTTGAAACACACACATATATACATATACATTTTTTTAAACCAGGCTCATCTCACCCTGTGCGGAGCTTAGGGGGCCACAAAAGTGGTGAAAGCAAATTGCAAGTGGGTGACGTATAAAACCAGGCCGCGGGCTAGAGTTTGGACATGCCTGCACTAGATAATGTAGTGTTTGAAGTAATATGTTTCTTTTTAGAGGTTCCGAGGGAATGCTGGATCTTAACCACTTAAGGACCGCCTACTGCACATTTACGTCGGCAGAATGGCACGGCTGGGCACATCAACGTATATATACGTTGGTTTTAGTACCCAGCCGTGGGTCGCGGGCGCGCGCCCGCGACCCGGTCCGAAGCTCCAGGACCGGGACCGCGGGATTCGCGGACCCGATCGCCGCTGCAGTGCGGCGATCCGTCCCTGGAGCGGAAGAACGGGGAGAGCCGTGTGTACACACGGCTTCCCCGTGCTTCTCTGTGGCCGGAGCATCGATCGCGTCATCCCTGTAACAGGGGGACGCGATCGATGACGTCACATCTACAGCCACACCCCCCTACAGTTGTAAACACACCATTAGGGCACACATTCCCTACAGCGCCACCTGTGGTTAACTCCCAAACTGCAACTGTCATTTCCACAGTAAACAATGCAATTTAAATGCATTTTTTGCTGTGAAAATGACAATTGTCCCAAAAATGTGTCAAAATTGTCCGAAGTGTCCGCCATATTGTCGCAGTCACGAAAAAAATCGCTGATCGCCGCTATTAGTAGTAAAAAAAAAAATAATTAATAAAAATGCAATAAAACTATCCCTTATTTTGTAAACGCTATAAATTTTGCGAAAACCAACCGATAAACGCTTATTGCGATTTTTTTTACCAAAAATATGTAGAAGAATACGTATCGGCCTAAACTGAGGAAAAAAAATGTTTTTTTATATATTTTTGGGGGATATTTATTATAGCAAAAAGTAAAAAATATTGAATTTTTTTTTTAAATTGTCGCTCTATTTTTGTTTATAGCGCAAAAAATAAAAACCGCAGAGGTGATCAAATACCACCAAAAGAAAGCTCTATTTGTGGGAAAAAAAGGACTCCAATTTTGTTTGGGAGCCACGTCGCACGACCGCGCAATTGTCTGTTAAAGCGACGCAGTGCCGAATCGCAAAAACCCCTTGGGTCATTTGCCAGCGTATTGGTCCGGGTCTTAAGTGGTTAAAAACCTCTGGGGGGCATCCACCACAACTCCAGCCTGTAACAGAGATATAGTTGAGGTGACACACTCGTCCTGAATTGTTTTTCAAATGTCCACAAAGTGCAGCAACCAAATTTCCAAAGGAAAGAGATCTCTACTCACTGAAAAAAAGCACCAGACGTCCCCTTAAAACCTCAGTGACTACTTCCTCGCATGTCACAGCATCAAGGCGGTCCCACCACCAACCGGACACACACACACACACACACACACACACACACACAAGAGAACTCTTCCCTTTGGAAATTTTTTGGATTTATACAAAATGATCACCGAATAAACGTTAAAAAAAAGGGGAGGGGGGAATCTGCCAATAACTTTTCACAAGAAAGCGAGGCTGACCAGTTAAGCCAAAAGAGTCTGTGCATATATACAGACAAGAGGACCAACAACAAACCAGCTGTATTAAATTCTTCTTTAACCACTTGCCGACTGCCTCACGCACTTATACGTCAGCAGAATGGCACGGGCAGGCAAAGCAATATAATAATAAAATATCATCCCTACATACACACACACACACACACACACAGTGCCTTGCAAAAGTATTCGGCCCCTTGAACACTGCGACGTTTTGCCACATTACAGGCTTCAAAGATAGATAATTTTTTGTGAAGAATTAACAAGTGGGACACAATCATTTAGTGGAACGAAATTTATTGGATATTTTTAAACTGAAAAATTGGGCGTGCAAAATTATTCAGCCCCTTTACTTTCAGTGCAGCAAACTCTCTCCAGAAGTTCAGTGAGGATCTCTGAATGATCCAATGTTGACCTAAAAAGGACTAATGATTAATAGAATCCACCTGTGTGTAATCAAGTCTCCATATAAATGCACCTGCACTGTGATGGTCTCAGAGGTCAGTTTAAAGCGCAGAGAGCATCATGAAGACAAGGAACACACCAGGCAGGTCCGAGATACTGTTGTGGAGAAGTTTAAAGCCGGATGTGGATACAAAAAGATGTCCCAAGCTTTAACCACTTCAATACAGTGCACTTAAACCCCCTTCTTACCCAGACCAATTTTCAGCTTTCGGTGCTCTCACACTTTGAATTACAATTACTCAGTCATGCAACACTTTACCCAAATAAAATTTGCGTCCTTTTTTTCACACAAATAGAGCTTTCTTTTGGTGGTATTTAATCACTTGTGGGATTTTTATTTTTAGCGCTATAAATAAAAAAATGCGGAAAAGTTTGTGAAAAATTGCTGTTTTCTTTGTTTCGGTCATAAAATTTTGCAAATTAGTAATTTTTCTTCATAAATTTTGGCCAAAATTTATACTGCTACGTGTCTTTGGTAAAAATAATCCAAATTGGTGTGTATTATTTGGTCTTTGTGAAAGTTATAGAGTCTACAAACTATGGTGCCAATCCCTGAAAATTGATCAATCTGATCACACTTAAAGTACTGACGGTCTATCTAATTTCTTGAGATACTAACAAGTCAGAAAATTAAAAATAGCCCCCAAATGACCCCATTTTGGAAAGCAGACACCCCAACGTATAATCTATGAGGCATAATGAGTCTTGAGCGGTTATTTTTTTTCCAGAAGTTTTGGGAAAATGTGGAAAAAAAATTAAAACGCATTTTATTTGCACATCTATCTTTGTGTGACAGGTGCACTTTAGGGGTGACTGTTGGGTGACTGTTAACAATTGGGGGGGGGGGCAAAGGGTGGTGTGGTGTTTGTGCAGACACTACAGAAACACAGAACTGTAACTCACTGATAGTAGCTCTTCTCTCCTCACACTGGAAACAATGTGTGAGGAGAGAAGAGCTGGTAACAGTTAGTTACAGCTCTGTGTTTACACTTGGTGATCAGGCTGTGAATGGATCACAGCTGATCACATGGTACACAGCCATGACCAATGGCTGTGTACCATTGTCGGCGACGAGCAGTGTTCCCGGGAACACGCTGCCACCGACGGAATCGCGCGCAAACGCCGTGCACAGTCGTTGATTCAAATCGTGATCAGCCGTGTATTCAACACGGCCGATCACGTGGTGAGCAGCGCATCCGCGCCGCTGTTCACCCCTGTCGGTGACACGCCGCCACCGTCAGTAGAGGGATGCGCGCACGCGATCGCGCGCATTCCCTATTTAAAGACATCACGTCATATGACGTGATGTCAGGATAATGGAGTCGTCTGACCGCCGTCATTTGACGGTGGGCAGATGACAAGTGGTTAAACATCCCAAGGAGCACTGTGCAAGCGATAATATTGAAATGGGAGTATCAGACCACTGCAAATTTACGAAGACCTGGCCGTCCCTCTAAACTTTCAGCTCATACAAGAAGACTAATCAGAGATGCAGCCAAGAGGCCTATGATCACTCGGGATGTACTGCAGAGATCTAAAGCTGAGGTGGGAGACACTGTCCATAGGACAACAATCAGTCGTATACTGCACAAATCTGGCCTTTATGGAAGAGTGGCAAGAAGGCCATTTCTTAAAGATATCCATAAAAAGTGTTTAATGTTTGCCACAAGCCACTTGGGAGACAAACATGTGGAAGAAGGTGCTCTGGTCAGATGAAACCAAAAATCAAACTTTTTGGCAATAATGCAAAACGTTATGTTTGGCGTAAAAGCAACACAGCTCATCACCCTGAACACACCATCCCCACTGTCAAACATGGTGGTGGCAGCATCATGGTTTGGACCTGCTTTTCTTCAGCATGGTTAAAATTGATGGGAAGATGGATGAGCCAAATACAGGACCATTCTGGAAGAAAACCTGACGAGTCTGCAAAAGACCTGAGGCTGGGACTGAGATTTGTCTTCCAACAAGACAATGATCCAAAACAAAGCAAAATCTACAATGGAATGGTTCACAAAAAAACATATCCAGGTGTTAGAATGGCCAAGTCAAAGTCCAGACCTGAATCCAATCGAAAATCTGTGGAAAGAACTGAAAACTGCTGTTCAAATGCTCTCCTCCATCCAACCTCACTGAGCTCGAGCTGTTTTGCAAGGAGGAATGGGCAAAAATTTCAGTCACTCGATGTGCAAAACTGTTACACCCCAAGCGACTTACAGCTGTAATCGCAGCAAAAGATGGTGCTACAAAGTATTAACTTAAGGGGGCTGAACAAGGCATCTCCCTGTAATGCCTGGTGACACAACACTGACCATTTGCTCCCTCTCGATCAGTGACGTGTCACAGTAAGCCACGCCCCCACAGAACCACTCCCTAGGACATTAAACCTATTCCCTGTCCGCTATTGGTTAACCCCTTCTCTGCCATTCACATGTATACAGTAATTATGGCATTCTTATAGCACCGATCGATTTATAAATGTGAATGGTCCCAAAATGGCATAAAAAAATTTCCGCTATGTATGTCTGCCATGGCACAGTCAGGATAAAAAAAAAAAAAAACAGAGCGCCGCCATAACTAGAAAAAAGCCATAAAAACTACCCCTTATTTTGTAGACGCAAAAACTTTTGCGCAAATATATCCGCTTATTAAAAACTAAGGGAAAAAATATAGCTTTTTTTTTAAAAATGGGGGCTATAGCAAAAATTACTAAATAATGCTTTTTTTCAAAAGTGTCTCTATTTTTGTTTATAGCGCCAAAAAATAAAAACCGCAGGTGATCAAATACCACCAAAAGAAATGCATGGGTTAAAAAAAAGGGTTTGTTCCTTTTTAAGAGGGTTTGCCTATCAGGATGCTCCCAATCAGCATACACTGCCTGTTCCAGCAGGGGGTGTAGGGGGGAAAGACTGCGGCCGGAAGAGGACTCAGTCATCTCTGTTTTTTTAAAAGAGGCAACTTAAAGGCAGAACGAACCATGGTTGGTCAGAGTTTAGGATGAAAGCCTCTGAGAGGCAGACATCAACTGAATCTCCTTTTGTCCAGGTTGCGCGGAAGCTTAATCTGCCAGGCACTCCACTGAATTTATAAAGGGGTTGTAAAGGCTTTTTTTTCCTAAATAGGTACCCTTATCCACAAACACTTTCCGCTGTAACTTACGGCGACATAGTGTAATTGTTGCGGCGTAAGGCCGCGCAATTCAAATTCCAAAGCTGTGGGCGTGAATTTAAACCAGCTTGACCCCACGTAAATGACGTTTTTTGGACGCATGCGCCGTCTGGCGATATCCCAGTGCCCATGCGCGAAATCACGTTGAAAATAGTCAACAAAAACGACGTGAACGTAACTTACGCAATTCCCTATTTGCGAACGGTTTACGCAAACGGAAAAATCGACGCTGGCCCGACGTCCATACTTCACATTACGTACGCCTCTATACAGCAGGGGTAACTTTACGCCAGACCTACGCTTATGCAAACGACAAACACTGCGCCGGCCGTACGTACGTTTGTGGATCAGCGTATCTAGCTCATTTGCGTATTCGACGTGGAAAATATACGGAAGCGCCCCTAGCTTCCAGTGTAAATATTAAACTTAAATAGGACAGCATAAGACAGCGTATCTAAAAAAAAAAGGCGTATCTTGTTTTGTGAATACAAAACAAAGATGCGCCGGAGCTGATTTGAAATTACCGCGGCGTATCTGGAGATACGCTGCCGTAATTGTTTGTGGATCTGGCCATATGTGTTTTGGGAAGACATGGACCTGAATCCAAAGCAAAACCACTCCATGGTTCCCCCAGGCACACACCTCCCAAGGAATAGAACCCCTCCAAAAGCCCTTGTCCCGGTTGGGTCTGTCCCATCCCCCAAAAAAAATGAAGGAAAAAAAGAGATTTTTTAATACAGCTTACCTGTAAAAAATTTCTTGGAGTACATCACGGGACACAGAGCAGCATATTCATTACTATATGGGTTATATGGAGTACCTTCAGGTGTGGACACTGGCAATCTCAAACAGGAAGTCCCCTCCCTATATAACCCCCTCCCATAGAAGTACCTCAGTTTTGTAGCAAGCAGTATGCCTCCCAAAAATGTTCCCCAAAAGAGGGGTGGGAGCTCTGTGTCCCGTGATGTACTCCAAGAAAAAGATTTTACAGGTAAGCTGTATTAAAAAATCTTTCTTTCTCGTACATCACAGGACACAGAGCAGCATATTAATTACTATATGGGATGTCCGAAAGCAGTGCTTTAATGAGGGGAGGGAGACATCTTCCAAAAAAGGATTTAATTTAGAGGTATACTCAAATACTAATAAATCCAACTTAGACAAGAAATGTAAATCTCAAATCTAAATCAAGGGAGCCCCCTCAGATCCTGAGGAGCTTGAATCGCGGCCTGTAGTACTGCCTGCCCAAAGGCTGTATCCGCATTCCTTCTTACGTCCAATTGATAAAAAATTTGTAAACATGTGGACTGACGACCACGTTGCTGCCTTGCATATTCGAGCCATAGAGATCTGATGATGTGCTGCCCAGGAGGTGCCCATGGCCCTGGTAGAATGGGCCTTTACCGACAAAGGAGGAGGCAACCTCTTCAAACCGCAGGCCTGAACGATTAATTGTTTATTCCATCTTGCGATGGTGGATCAAGCAGCTGCCTGACACATCTTGGGCCCTTCCGGTAAAACGAACACCACATCTGTTTTCCGAACCTTCTCTGTAGCTTTAAGATAGGCCTTTATGGCCCTGACAATATCCAACGTATGCAGCAACCCCTCCTTTCTAGAGGTGGGTTTTGGAATGGGTTTTGGAATAAGGATGGAAGTACCACATCCTGGTTCAGGTGGAAACTGGATATAACCTTTGGTAGAAAGGAAGGATGAGGACGGAAACCCGCCCTATCCTTATGTAAAATTAGATATGGTTCCTTACAAGATAAGGCTGCCAATTCCGATACTCTCCTGGCCAAAACTATGGCGATCAGAAATACCGACTTTCTAGTCAGTAAAACCAAAGGTACCTCAGCCAACGGCTTAAAGGATTGTTTCTGTAGAGTTGACAGAACAAGATTTAAGTCCCATGGACAAAGTGGTGATTTGACCGGAGGATTAACACGTAAGACTCCCTGTACGAAGATCTTAACCAGCGAGTGGGCGGCCAGCGGCCTCTGAAACCACACTGATAAGGCTGAAATCTGTACCTAGATCGTGCTTAATGCCAGGCCTTTATCCACTCCTAGCTGGAGAAAACTTAATACTCTATCAACGGTATACTTGCGGGAAAACCATCTCTTCGACTCACACCAGCCTACGTAGGCCCTCCAAACCCTGTAACAAATTACCCTGGAGGCCGGCTTTCTAGCCCTAATGAGGGTAGGGATTACCTGCCTAGACAGACCTCTACCCCTGAGAATCAGGGATTCAGCCGCCAGGCCGTCAATTTTAGACGCCGTAATGCAGGGTGGAGGATCGGGCCTTGTGAGAGTAGGTCTGGCCATAGAGGAAGAGTCCAAGGGCCTCCCGCTGCCAATTTCAGGACTAGTGAGTACCATGCCCTCCGGTACCAAGCTGGGGCTACCAGGATAACCGGCCTGTGCTATGATACTGCGCAACAGGCGGGGTAGTAACTGCAGCGGGGGAAATGCATATAGAAGTTATGATTGATGCCAAGGGCAAACCAACGCATCGGTTCCGCAGGCCATAGGGTCCCTCGTTCGAGACATGAACCTGTCTAGCTTCTTGTTGAATCCTGATGCCATGACGTCCACATCTGGCACTCCCTACTTCTGGCAGATTGTCTGAAAGACCTGTGGATGCAGAGACCACTCTCCCGGAGACAGGGTTTGGCGACTTTAGGAAGTCCGCCTGCAGGTTGTCCACCCCGGGAATGAATATTGCCGATATGCAGGGTACATAAACCTCTGCCCACCGAAAAACCAAGCTCATCTCTGAGTGGCTTGACTCTTGGTTTCCCCTTGGTGGTTCACATATATGCCACAGCTGTGGCATTGTCTGAATGAATTTTCACCGAGGACCCCTGTAATCTGGATGTCTATGCCAGGAGGGCTAGCCGAGCCGCTCTGACCTCCCAGACATTGATGGGCAGCTGCCTCTCCGCCTCTGCCCAAGTTCCTTGGCGAGTGAACCCGTTCAAGACCGCTCTCCAGCCTTCCAGACCACTGGGCAGAAAGACTCCCCTTCAGAAAGTTCTGAGGGTTTAACTATCAGCATAGACTTCTGCCGGACCTTTAATGACGGCGTCAAAGGAAACTCCAAGGCCTTTGCTCCCTTGCTCCAAGCTGTCTGTAGGACGCGAGTGTGGAAGCGTGCGGTACCGCCTCGAACATGGCCATTAGTTTGCCTAGTAATCACATACATAGGCGAATAGTTAGGCGAATAGTTGGTTCTCTTTTGCTTAGAACCAACTGAATCAATTTTTTGATAGCCTCGACCTTTACCAGGGGCAGGAACACCTTTTGTGGTATCAGAAGTGGGATCTGAACCCATGCCTCCAGCCGAGACTGCGACCTGAACGCAGCGCCTTAGCCCGCTCGGCCATCCTGACCGTGTTCTGTGTCTAATCTCATGCCGAGATATTCCAACTGCTTTGTAGGTTGAAATGCTGATTTTTCCCCAGTTTAGGACCCAGCCGAACCTCTCGAGGTACTGAACCATGAGGGCTACTGCGCATTCCAGCCAAGGAAGCGAGTGATCTATGATTAAGAGGTCGTCCAGGTATGCTAGGACCGAGACCCCTTGGATCCTTAGATTGACTAGAATTGGAGCTAGGACCTTCGTGAATACCCGGGGGCCGTAGCCAGCCCAAAGGGGAGCGCCACGAATTGGAAGTGACGCTGTATCACAAGCGTAAAAAATCTTTGATGTGGCTGAAAGATTAGTACATGAAGGTAACCATCCTTTATGTCTATAGCCAGAAAAGTCGTCCTTCTGGAGTGTGGCGGCTGCTGACCGAACGGATTCCATCCGGAAAGAGCGAACCCTTAGGTCAGCATTTAAACCTTTAGGTCCAAAATTGGTCTGACATCGCCGATGGGCTTTGGTATGACAAACAGATTGGAATAGAAACCTAGCCCCTGTTCTTGGGCTGGTACCTCTACCATTATGCCCTGGTAAGCAGATGTCCAATGCCGCCCGCATTGAGGCCTTCCTTGTGGAGGAACCTTAGAAATTCTACTCTGTAGCCTGTGGCCACAGATGATCGGACCCCCTCTGTCGGGGATCGATACCATGGCCTCTTGCCCCCAGAGGCCTGTCCTTGCGATCCATTGTTAAAAGTTTGATCGCGCAGGAGGCCCGATACTGCCTGGAATTTGAGGGCCCCGAAACAGGGAGGAGCTGCCTTTTAAACGCAGGACCCCGGAACTTATTTTGACTGGTAAAAGGGGTACTTTTGCCACTTGAAACAGTCTAAATGTATTTATCCAGATCTTTCCATGGAAGGGAAAACCTGCCAGTAGTCTTTTGCATGGGGCTCGGCCGCCCAGTTCTTCAACCATAAGAGCCTTCTCATATGCACTAAAAATAGTGACAAACGAGACGCCTGCTGGATGGAGTCTTTTATAGCCTCTACCGCAAAGCACAGAGCTCTGGGAATATCCAATAACTCCTCTGCCTATTGGGCAGGGATGTCTTTAAGCATCTGTTTGTCTGGTCCTTTAACGCCTGACAAACTCCAATTGCAGCCACTGCTGGCTGTACCACTGCTCCTGCCGTAGCAAAGGATGCTTGAAAAAGTGTCTCTAAACGTTTATCGACCGGGACCTTAACCACTTCCCGACCGCCCACCGCAGGTATACGTCGGCACTTTGAGGATGGATATCTCGGTAACGGCAGCAGCTGCTGCCACAACCGAGATATCCATCTCTTCTGTGGGCGGTCGGGTAAACGATAATGGCGGTCTCCGCGGCGGAATCGCCGCGAGATCGCCGTTATCGGTAGCGGACGAGCGTCCCCCCCCCCCTCCCGCTGCGCTCCCGCGCTCTCCGCCGCTTACCGGAGCCGTCGGTAGCGGCGGAGGCGATCGGGTGCGCTCGTCTGGTCAGCGGGGATGCGAGTGAGGGAAAAAATTTCCCTCGTCCATCCCCGTAGCTCTGCTGGGCGGAAGTGACGTCAAACGTCAGTTCCAAACAGCATCTTAAAGAGACATTTTTTTTTAAATGTCATTTTTTATTTTTTTTTTGCATTTTAGCCTAAATATGAGATCTGAGGTCTTTTTGACCCCAGATCTCATATTTAAGAGGACCTGTCATGCTTTTTTCTATTACAAGGGATGTTTACATTTCTTGTAATAGGAATAAAAGTGATAATTTTTTTATTTTTTTTATTTTAGTGTTAAAAATTGGTAAAATTAATACAAATAAATACGAAAACAAAAAAAAAAAAATTTTTAAATCGCCCCGTCCCGACGAGCTCGCGCGCAGAAGCGAACGCATACGCGAGTAGCGCCCGCATATGAAAACGGTGTTCAAACCACACAAGTGAGGTATCGCCGCGATCGTTAGAGCGAGAGCAATAATTCTAGCCCTAGACCTCCTCTGTATCTCAAAAAATGCAACCTGTAGAATTTTTTAAACATCGCCTATCGAGATTTTTAAGGGTAAAAGTTTGACGCCATGCCACGAGCGGGCGCAATTTTTAAGCGTGACATGTTGGGTATCATTTTACTCGGCGTAACATTATCTTTCACAATATGTAAAAAAATTGGGCCAAATTTATTGTTGTCTTATTTTTTTATTTAAAAAAGTGATTTTTTTCCAAAAAAAGTGCGCTTGTAAGACCGCTGCGCAAATACGGTGTAACAAAAAGTATTGCAATGACTGCCATTTTATTCTCTAGAGTGTTAGAAAAAAAAAATATATAATGTTTGGGGGTTTTAAGTAATTTTATAGCAAAAAAAAATGTTTTAGTCTCGTAAACACCGAATCTGAAAAACAGGCCCGGGGCTAAAGTGGTTAAACATTTGTATGTTTTCCCCCGGGCCAGTTAATGATTTATTCACACATGAGATGGCTGCGTCCACAGTTGGGAGCGCCGATTCTTAGAAAAATTTCTCTTCCATAGGGTAAATAACCGAAAACCTTCCAGGCGGTCTCCCATCCAGGAAGTAACCAGGCCCGACCCTGCTTAGCCTCCGAGATCTAACGAGATTGGGCGCTTTTAGGGTGATGTGGCCGTAGGCTTTTAGGCGGCAGAAAAAGTTCTGTCCGGTCGTCCCAATCCTGGAAAAACCAATTCCTCTAACAGAGGATGGACCGGAAAAGCTGCGTTGCTTAAAGGCGCTTTAAAAGAACCCAAAGAGGATACCGCAGGAACCTGAGGCTCTGGAAATGGCAAATTAAATGCCGAGCAGACCATGTCTGTCAAAGACTGGACCCACAGACTCTCCGTCTGGGAGGCTGAACACGATTCTTCAGTGGTAGATCCTTCCTCTAGGTTCTGGTCCAACCGATCCTCCTAAAATTCTAATTCCTCCGGAGAGAGAATCTCAGCATCCGAGGATACACCTTTTGGCGATGGGGATCTAGTCCGCTTCTTGCCAGAAAAAGAGCCAGCGATCATAGCTGTTAACTTTTTTCTCTAGCCCCCCTAGGGTGACGGCTAGCATCGCCTCTGATAACAGAGTTGGGCCGATCTGGGCCAGCCTCAGCACCAGACCCCCTTAATGGCTTATCCAAGGTGACCCCTATAGGAATAACCTGTGGGGAAAGTATTGGCATATCATCAGAACCAGAGGAGGAACCCCTTTTGTCTTTGCCCTTTTTTTTTTTTTTTGTGTTTTGATCCTGAACCTTTGGAAGCCAAAATACAAAACCGAGGGACTCCGCCTACAACAACAGACTGTTATAGCCAGGAGTACAAAAAAATAATGTTTAGGGGACAATAGGATCACTAATGCCCAAAAACGGTGGGGCTCAGTATGTTTTCCTTTATAATATTATTGTTTTTCACAACATACAGCCTCATCCCCAACATGTTTGCCAGCATTCAACCTGTTGCCAAGGGGATTTTTGGCTTAACAAAAAGTATTGGAGCCGACTCCAGCATGTAGTACCCCTTCTCGCCACCGGGAGTCACTGTGCTGCCAGCTCTGCGTCCTCTCTTCCAGCTCAGCTTTGAACTGAGCCAAGATCGCGCCTGATGTGTATAACAGCAATTGAAGGCACGCCCACTCTACACTGCAGTCACGCTGCAAAACGGTCCAATCTTCTCCCATCTCCGTGGGTAGCGTAGTAGACCTTCAGGCACTGGGGTCCTAGAAGGAACCGACTGTCCTGGACCTATACAGCACCCTGGCAAACAGGATCTTTTGGTTTAGAAAACTCCAAGTCCTGGGCCCAGGGTCCAGCCCTCTAGAGAGGAGCATTATAGGCAAAACCCCACGGTTTGGGGCCCGGGTACTGTCCACTTTGGCACTGAGGCTCCTTGGACAGATCCGGTTAGCCCGCCTTAATCCCAAGGATGTGGAGGCAAAGCTATTCCGTGACCAACACCTAAGACACTGGCGAAAAAACTGAGGTACTTCCTCTATGGGAGGGGGTTATATAGGGAGGGGACTTCCTGTTTGAGATTGCCAGTGTCCACACCTGAAGGTACTCCATATAACCCATATAGTAATGAATATGCTGCTCTGTGTCCCGTGATGTACGAGAAAGAAAAAGAAGATATAAGCCTCAACTGAATAACATTTAGTTTGCGAAAACACTGTTATAAACAATTGCCTTTTTTTTTACGTAAAAACCGGAGTTAGGCTTACCGGTAACTCTTTCCAGGAGTCTTCCAGGACATCCCTGAGATATATTGCTCCTCCCTCCGGGACAGGAAACACATTCACCCAAATTATAAAAGGATGTCCTCCAGGCCTTCTCCTCAGTTCATCCAAGAATTCCTGAAGGCTCTGAAAAACAACATACTAATACATCGTCAGTACACATATCCAACTCCTGTTTACAAACTATAAACTCTGGGTGGGAAACTAGGCTGTCCTGGAAGACTCCTGGAAAGAGTTACCGGTAAGCCCAACTCCGGTTTTCCCCCCTCGTCTTCCAGGACAGCCCTGAGATGATAAACAAGAAACTTACTTGTCAGGGTGGGGTAGCCGTCTGGAGGACCCTTCGGCCAAATGACTGATCCTTCTCAGACATTAAGTCCAGGCGATCGTGCTTGGCGAAGGTCGTATAGTTTGACCATGTTGCCGCCTTACAAATTTCTTCCGGAGTGGCTCAGGCCTTTTCCGCCCAAGAACTCAAAACCGCTCTAGTAGAGTGTGCTTTGACAAATGGGGCTTGCTTACCCTCTAACTCATAAGCTTTAGCCATCGCTAACCTGATCCACCTGGCAATGGAAGACTTAGATGCTTTTTGCCCCTCCCTAATCCCCAAAAAATTAAAAAGAGACTCAGACTTTCTGAGTTCCTTGGTTACCTCTAAATAAATTAAAATACATCTCTTGACATCTAGAGATGTCCCCTCTGAGCTCGAGGGAGACCAAAAAGTCGGAAGGACAATGTCCTGTGAAATGAGGACGCCACCTTAGGGAGAAAGCTGGGGTCTGTTTTCAACACAACTCTATCCTCATAAATTAACAAAAATGGCTGTCTGATAGAAAGCGCCTGAAGGTCACTTACCCGCCTGGCGGAAGTGACTGCTACCAACAGAACTGTCTTAAGGGTTATCCATTTTAAGATAGATTCCTCCAGAGGCTCAAATGGACTAGCTGACAATGCTTTAAGTACCAAGGAGAGATCCCAAGGAGGACAGGGTGAGATCTTCACCGGCCTAGATCTAGACAAGGCTTTGAAAAAGTTCTTAATAAAAGAATTCTGCTGAAGGGAACATTGAAGAAAGACACTAAGGGCCGCAACCTGCACTTTTAGGGTACTTGGAGATAAGCCCATATCTACCCCTGCCTGCAGAAAATCTAGAATGGCTGGGACACCTGGTTGATTGATTCCCTGCTCTTCTAACCAGGAACAATTTTTTTTCCAGAATTTGGCATAAATTGTTCTAGTAACAGGCTTTCTGCATTGTATCAGGGTTTTGATTACTTTCTCTAAGAAGCCCTGTGTTCTCAGCAACTGTTCCTCAGATACCACGCAGTTAGGTTTAGTCTGTCTACCTGCGGATGAAGAATGGGACCCTGCGATATTAGATCCCTCCTGCTGGGAAGACGAAATGGGGAGAGAATGGCCAGATTTTTCAAAATGGCAAACCCGAGTCTTTTCGGCCAAAAAGGAGCAACCAAAATTAGATCCGTTCTTTCCGACCGAAATTTCTGAACTGCTGCGATCATCCTTATTGGAGGGAAGGCGTAGCAGCTGTTGAACTTCCATATTCTGAAAAAAGCATCTATCCCTGTAGCCCTGGCTCCTGGATGGATCGAGAAGAACTGGATTACCTTCCTGTTCCTTTCGGAGGCGAAAAGGTCCACCTCCGGTTGACCCAATTTCTGCACTATTTGAGCGAAAACCTCCTCGTGTAGTGCCCACTCGTCCTGACTCACCTGTTGACGGCTCAGATAATCCGCTAGAGAGTTCTGGGTGCCTTTTAGGTGGACCGCTGTCAGTGAAGCCAGGTTTCTGCCCAGGAAAAAATTTAGTTGGCTATACCCTGAAGAGCAGGACTTCTCGTCCCTCCCTGCTTGTTCACATATGCCACAGTTGTTGCATTGTCTGTGCGAACCTGCAGATGTCGCCCCTTCAGGCTTGTTTGGAACACTGATTGTTTTCAGGACTGCCAGGAGCTCTCTCTGGTTTGAGGAACGTTCTGCCTCTCTTGGAGACCATGTTCCCTGGGCCACTGCCTCCCCCAGGTGGGCTCCCCACCCCCAGGCACTGGCTTCTGTACTTACTACTGTTTCTACCGGCAGGGTCCAGGTTAGACCTTTCTCTAGATTGTGACGCGTTCTCCACCATAGTAGAGTCCTTTTGACTCGGGATGAGATTGGAATCTGGACCTCCAAGTCTTGACTTTGGCCACTCCAAAACCGAAGCATTAGTTGCTGCAACGGACGTTGATGGAACCTCGCCCAGGGTACCGCTGGAAAACATGCAGTCTTAAAACTCCAGCACCCTCATAATTTGTCTGACCGAAGCCTCTCGGTTGGACTGTAACTGGGCTGCTGCCTGTTCTACCTTTACCATTTTTTCTTCTGGGAGATAAAAAAATTCTCTACAGAAGATATCCTGTAACCTAGGTACAGAACCTCCTGGGATGGGGTCAATTGAGACTTGTCTCGGTTGACTATCCACCCGAGAGAGGAGAGAAAGTTCTGAGCTTCCTGCAAATCCTTTTCCAGCTGTTGGGCTGATCCTGCCACGAACAGGAGATCGTCCAGATAAGGAATTACAATTATCGCCTTGTTTCTCAGCGGTGCTAGAGCCTCTGCCAGGACCTTCGTAAAAATTCTTGGCGACGAGGACAGACCAAAGGGAAGGGCTTGGAACTGGAAATGTTTGATCTCCGAGTTCCCTTTCACCGCCACCCTGAGGAACTTTTGGAAGTCCAAATGAATTGGGACGTGTAAGTAGGCATCCCTGAGGTCCAGGGTGGCCATGTAGCACCCTGGAAACAGAGACCTTGCCACTGTGAAAATTGACTCCATCTTGAACTTTTTGTACTTTACAAAATTTGTTCAGGGGACGAAGATTCAGGATCATTCTGAATTTTCCCGATGGCTTTTTTACTACGAATACATGGGAATATGTCCCTAGACCCTGTTCCTTTTGTGGGACTTGAATTAGAACTCTTTGGTCTACTAATTCCCCAAGAGATAGGCCCAAGGCCTTTGCCTTCTCCCTGTCCCTGGGAGGCTGGGTAACCAGAAAACTTGGGGGGGGGGGGGTGTTGTCATGAACTCCAACTTGTATCCGTTCCTGATTATGTTTAAAATGAACGGACTTGAAGTTGCCATGGTCCATTGTGGGAGAAACTGCCCCAATCTTCCTCCCACCGGGACGCAAGAGTCACTGTGGCTTGGGGGTGGTTTGAGGAGGATTAAATATTCCTGCTCTCCCCCTACCCTTATGGCCTGCCCAGTGTTTCTTTGGTTGGCCTTCCTTTTGTAGGTTTTGTTTGAAACCTCGAAAAAAAAGTTTTCCCTCCGCTTTCTTCTTTCTCTCAGGAAAAGCCTTTTTCTGTCCCGAGTCCTTTCTAGCGCTTCCTGTAGGCCTGACCCAAAAAGGTGGCCACCTGAAAAGGATAACGCACACAGTTTTAACTTGGAGGCGGCATCCCCTGTCCAAGTTTTCAGCCACACTGATCTTCGGGCTGCATTTACCAAGGCTGCTGATCTAGCTGCCAACTTTACTGATTCTTCAGAGGCATCAGCCAGAAAGCCTACAGCTTTAAAAAGAAGAGGAAAAGATTTTAATATCTCCTGTCTAGATGTACCCGCCTGAATGTGGGTTTGCAACTGAGTAAGCCAACATTCTAGATTTCTAGCTACACAAGTTGCTGCTAGTGCGGGCTTCAGACTTATTGAAGAGGCATCCCAAGCTCTCTTTAACAACAAGTCCCCTCTCTTATCCATTGGGTCCTTCAAGGCCCCCAAATCATCAAAGGCCAGATCCGTTTTTTTTGATATCCTGGCCAAAGGGGCATCTAATTTTGGAACCTTGTTCCATGGCTGAGACCCATCCGAATCAAAGGAGAATCTCCGTTTAAGGGAGCCTGAAAAGAATGGTCTTTTTTCAGGCTGTTCCCACTCCCGCAGAATTGTGTCAATCAGGGATTTGTGAACAGGAAAAACCCTGGATCTATTTGCACTAGACCCCTGGTACATGAGGTCGTTCTTGGAGAGCTGAACCTGTTCCTCACGGATCTCCAAGGTATCATAAATAGCCTTTAGTAGGTCTCCTACATCTTCCAAGGACAATTTGTACCTAGAAGCCCTGGAGGAATCATCTTCTGCCTCAGAATCTGATGCTGATCCTGCCTGAGAGGAAGCAATAGACCTAGGAGTCTGCTCCCTGTACTCCTCCGCCTCTTGAGTCTGGTACAGGGCAGGCATACTAGGTCCCTCTAGGTAGGGACGATGCGGGACCCTGCATCCTGTCTATCAGTCCTTTAAAAGACTGGAATGTGAACACCATTTCCTCCATTTAACAGAGGATAATAACTGACGGCAAGCCGTAACTGAGTCATCTTTTATCAGACTGCTAACACATTCTGGGCATAACGGCTTGTCCCCACTGGAACTAGCTTTATCCCACAGACGGCACACTTTCTTCTAGGTGGCTGTAGAGTTTAAATCTGAAATAGACACAAACCAGAAAACAAAAACTCAGTTACCAAACAGCCTATGCCTGAACACCACTGTGCCTAGCTCATAGAAGTGCCGTACCCACCACCAATAAGGTTCGCCACCCATGGGGGGTATTTTTGGCCAAGTAGACCAATCTCCACCACCCCCCAGAGTAAACCATGTGCTCTCACCAAGCTTACCTGGGAGGGACCGGTGCCAACCGAACCAGGGTCTGGATGTGCCGCTGCAGCCTCCATGGTTCTGGTGCTTTTGTCCTCAGCGCTCCGAGATACACCACTAGGCTCGTGCTCCTACATAGCCACTGCTGCGCCTTTTTGAAACATGGGAACGATGTTTCCGGCGCCCCCTGATGACGCGCTTCCGCCCGGGATCTCACTTCCCTTCCTTGGAATGCAGTGGCTCCGCCCCCTCCAGCGCCGATCTCGGAAGTGCTGTATCCACAACGCGGCCTATGGCGTCTCTCGCCTTTCACCGCTGCTTCCGGAGCTGAGGCCATGAACACACTGCCGTCAACCAGGGGTCCCACTCTCGCTGAGCCAAGGCAGCGGTGGCCATCAGCGACACTCTCTACCCCCGGGCCAGAGGCGTGCTGTAGGAGGTAGGTTCAGCTCTTACTCCCACAAGGGGAGAACTGGGGAAAAAATAAAAAAGTAGCAACGTTCCCAAATGTGCTCCTTCCCGTCCGGCAGAAAACACAAAAAAACTGAGAAGGCCTGGAGGACCTCCTTTTATAATTTGGGTGAATGTGTTTCCTGTCCCGGAGAGAGGAGCCATATATCGCAGGGCTGTCTTGGAAGACGAGGGGGGAAATTATGTTATTTTATTTTCATTCTTTGTATCTCAGTGCCTTTGATCTCCTCTAGCTTATTTCTGACCTTTTCTGCTGACATAAATGTGCTCTATCATTGACTGTTCATCATTGTTGTAGACCAGCTTCCTAATAGTGACAATGGGCAACCACATATATTTGCACGATAGAGACAGGACACATTGGGAGTAGAGATGAAAGGGCTGCTTGCCCCGAAGTTACATGGAAGAGAGGAGTTCCCCAGGTAGGGCTTTTAGGCAGCGGGGTCAAAAAGAAGGTTAAGTAGTTTCAGTAAAAAATGAAATTTATTTGCCGATGAAATCGGATATCACAGTGAATAATGGTGGAAAATATACAAATATAGTACAAAAGTAAATATCACAATCCTGGTTGCAGTAGACATGAATACATATACATCTCAAAGTACTATGGGTTATTGTACAATGTAGATCCCCCAATGTAGGTCCCCGACGACCGTTTCAACCGTTTGTTCGGTCTCTTCAGGGGGACAAGGGTTCTAAAACGTTAATTAGAAAATTTAAAATTAAAAAGAGAACATGTCAACATACATCACAGAGTATACCATGGTGATATATTTACCGCTAAAACAAGGAATCCGGGATATTGGGAGCCGCTGGACTATCCTGGAACTCCTCTCTTCCACCACATATATTTGCATAGCCACTTATTGACCTCACCAGCAGCTCATGTGACAGGGTAACAATGTATTATATTCAGGAGAGCGGAGCATAAGCTAGCGCATTTTGGTTCTTACCTTTTCTTTCAATTATAAATGTTTTTTGCCCACTTCCTGTTCCTCAGTAAGTTTGCCCTCATCATCCGAGCCATTCTGGCTGGGGGTTAGTCAGCCAGAACAGCTTACTGAGGAGGAACAGGAAGTGAGAAACTTAGACAAAGAAAAAAACATTTAGAAGGGAAATCGAATGAAAAGGGTTAGTGAACCAACAATGCACTAGCTTAAAGAAACCGATTTAAAAATAAACAAATATTGGTATCGGACGATACTAATGCGTCAGTCGTTCTGGAGGCAGCCCACTTGGGGTCCTTTGAGGCCCTTGGCAATGCCCTTTATAGGGCATTTAGGGGGGGTTCTCCTGTGATTCTGACAACGGCTATGAAAGAGATTATCAAAGCATGGTATGTGGTGGTGGTCAAACCAAATTTGGCGAAGGCCAGATGGTCCCCCAATACGCCACTCTGATGTAACCCAAGGCTACAGGAATTTCATTCTCCGCAGGATCCAGGGTTGTGGGCAGGTAGAGGAATCAGGTATTTGAGGGACATATGCGATGAGCTGGGTCTGTTTACATTTGATAGGCTTAAAAATAAATTCCAGCTTCCGAACTCTTCTTCATTCTTCCTGCAGCTCCGCCACACCTTTAATTCACAGTTTAGATCACCCCGGCTTCGGCTGGAACGATGACTTGGAGGTTCTCCTGGTTAAGGTCGATCTCTCCAAGCCACTATCCCAAATTTATTGTGCACTCCTGCCATCTATTCAGGTGGGACTGGATGATCTCTGCAATACGTGGCGGGCGGAGGTGGGAGAGCTAGATGGTGAAGATTGGGAAGATATGTGGGACTATCTATTCCAGCAGCTGGTTGCTACTAGGGACAAATTGATCCAATTCAAGATCCTCCATAGGATCTATTATACGCCCCAGCATCGCATTTGCCCGACCCCATCAGCCAGCTGCTGGAGATGCTCTGGTACCCCAGCAGATTTTGCGCACATATTTTGGGATTGCCCCCAAATTAGAGAGTACTGGAGGGAAGTGACTAAATTCACGGCTTAACCACCATCCCTATTCCCCTAACACTTAGTGTCTGCATCCTCGGGCCTGGTGGAGCAATTGGCACTTGCTAAGGCTACGCACACACGCACCCTTTTTTATGCAAGGAAAGCCATAGTCCTGAAGTGGAAGTCAACTTCCCCCCCACGTTGACTGCATGGAAGTGGTTGTTAATGCAACTGTGCCCCTTTACAAGGCGACGTATCTGTCCAGAGGATGCCCTAAAAAATACAAAAAGTCTGGCATCTGTAGATAGACTCAAAATCCACAACAGATGACCGGCCCCCTGGGGAATAGCTCAGGTAGACTACGCTGGTACCCACTTGTAACACTCGGTGTTGAGACCCATATTCTGAGCTGGTTAAGGGAGGTGATAACCGTAATTATTCTTAAGGGCCCCTGTAGCTACCAACTCAATTACTGAGGAATGGGAGGAAGTTTGACAAGATGCAATAGCTCCTTGTGTATTCCCGACATGTGCAATCTGAGAGGTGTCTAGGCAGTGTGTAGTTAAGCATGCCTAGTGTAATGGTGTGAAGACTAATTGTTCTGTTTTTTTTTTTTTTACTCCGTTCTTTTTTGTGCACGTTGCTACAGGCAATGTTTGGCCGGGGTATGCCCCTATGGCCCTGTTTTGTAACTCAAGACTTCAAAAACCTTAACAAAAAAAGAAAAAGAAAAAACATTTACAGCCCCTTTAACGTTTTTAGCCCCATTCTCAACCCATTCCTGCTTTAAACTAGGAGGCTCCAGGGAGGGGGATCAGTCAGTCACTCTTCTTGCCACCCTGCCCTTAAAGATAAAGGGTAAAGCAGCAGTGTTTACTGTAGGCACAATACCAGATAGGTGCAGCTGCTCAATTGCCCAGGAGATATCAGGAGATAAAACACTATGGAGATGACGGAGTTAATCAGCAACTGCTGATGACATAAGTGTGCCCTTCCCTGAAGCGTTAGTCCCACTCTTTTTGGAAGACATTTAATGGCCAAAAAGTACTTGGGTTTAGATTTAACAAACCTCAGAAGGGAGATGCCTTAATACGGCTCACAAAGCCCCTATGCAACAATCCAGCTAGCACCATAGCCTGTCAAGCTACACTTGGTGACTCATGCGACCTGGGTAAGAAAAAATAAACTGCTGCAAGTGTCTGTTCAGAGTCAGCTCTGTGTCGCACAGCTGCCTTCTGGAAGCACGGCTGCATAAAATGAGCCAAGTGTGCACCGGAATGTTCTATGCTTGCTCACGCATGTGTGCAGTCCTGGTGAACAGGCGCGACTTTATTCGCGTACGACAAATCTTCATGCGCCCAACTAAAAGCTACTGGGCATTTGCAGCAAGGTCGCGTGCACCATGGCCGACAATCTGCCAAGTCCAGCGGCTCTCTTGCGAAAGCACTGCGTTATGGCTGCCAAACTGCTGTGCACGGCAGCACTCTTGCAAACGAACGTGCGCCATTTAAAACCAAGGTGAGATGGCACACCATCATACAGGTAAACAGCCAGTCAAGCAAAAAAAAAAAGTACACTTTGCAAATACCCACAGCTAGCCCAAAACGTCCCTGTATGGTCACCACACACAGGTGTCCAGCCTTTAGCTAGCTTGGCTGATTGTAACAAATTACTGGGACACCCCACAATATAATAAAGGGGTTTCACTTATCCATCCAGGCGCAGGAAACTAAGGACCCAATCTTCAGCCCTTCACAGAGGGTTCCTCTCACATAAGAACTTCAAGGACTGGGTACCCTTTCATGTTTAGAGTCCACTCCCTTGGACCTGTACAGCCCCCTGGAGGAAATGCGCTGTAGTGTCCAGGATTTCCACTCCACAGGGTCCTGGGCCCGGACGCCACATTACAAGCAAAACCTTGCAGGATCTTGAGTAAAGTTTTTTAGTCTTTGCGAGGATCGGTACCATTTATTTAAGCATAAAAGCTTGTATTAAATGGATCAGATTTTGGGACTATGGACCTGGAGCTCAGAGACACTGGTGTAAAAAAAAAAAAAGTGCTTTCTGTATGGGAGGGGTTATATAGGGAGGGGCACTTCCTGGCTAAAATACTTTGATCTACCAGTATGCATTCACCTGATGAAGTATAAGCCAGCAGGTAATTATTAGCCCGACTGTCCCATGATGTATGAAAAAGAAATGCATTATTCCTTCCTTAGCCTCTCCAAGTAAAAATCACACAAACGTCTTACGGGAGGCACAAATTAAAAAGTTGGCATCCGTCACTCTTACCAACCTCAGCAAAACCAAAAACAAGCCTTGACCGAAATGTATTACAGCATGGGCCCTGGAACTAGGTAGCCAATGGGGCATTGGGGCATGGGAAAAGACCCTACACAAATGCAAGGCTTTTTTTAAATAGGAAATTCTTGTTTAAAAAAACACAAACTACATAGGATCTACAAGGCAACACTGTCTACGCAAGTGCTCCAATTATGTACAGTAACAGGCAATGCGTAGCTGTAACAAAATGTTCTATAAGCCTGGGGAAAGCAGAAACAATCTGATTGGGACGAAAACTATAGCAGCTGTGTACTGCCTCCCATGACTTTATGCAGAAGGATTGCAGGACCGTTTCAGACAGAGCTTCAGTAGAAAACAGATTTCTGCACATGTTAAAAATGGGTGCAAATTTTTTTACCCCAAAAAAGGCCTGAAAATGGGGTTACACATTAACAATGTTTAAGCATGATAATTCTATTTCTCACATTTAAAGCCCAATTTTGTGTGTGTATACACACACACACACCTCTAAAAAATTAAAGGAACCCTTTTGAATCAGAACTCCTGGGATATTGATCTGGTCAGTTAAGTAGAGAAGGAGGGGTGTATACAGAGGAGGTTGCTAATTTCAATTAACAGCAATGCAGCCGAAACTCCTCTCTACCCTGCTGCCTGCACATATCACCCTCACTCCTACCCTCCATCTACTACAGCAGCCATCGTCTCCTGCATTTGCTGCACCCACATACTGACAAACACCAGGGCCATTAGACACGTGCGCTTATGCACATCCCACTCCCATCGTGCCTTCATCACCCTCCTCCTAGTGTCAGGTGATATTTCTCCTAATCCTGGTCCACCATTTTCCCAACAGTAAGCCACATGTCCAATACCCCTCATCTGGCAACCACTGCAATCCAATCAGTTTTATTTCTATCCCCCCGCTTCCTCAAACAGACCACCAATCTCATGCGCCCTTTGAAACGCCCATTCCATCTGTAACAAGCCAACATCGGTACATGACCTCTTCATCTCTCATGGCGTTAACATACTCGCCATCACCGAAACCTGGCTTCAAAATTTGGACTCCGCTTCTCCTGCTGCCGTATCCCATGGAGGCCTCCATTGGACTTGCTCCTCCAGATTTAACGGACAGAAAGGCGGTGGAGTTGGATTTCTTTTATCCCCACAAAGCACCTTCCAAGTCCTTCCTATCCCTCCCTCTCTATCTATCCCTCTATTTCGAAATGCACTGTATCCGTCTGTTTTCTCCAATTTCTTTGAGGGTTGCAGCAATTTATCGGCCTCCCGGACCAGTATCGTGCTTTCTTGATGACTTCGCTGCCTGGCTACCCCACTTTCTCTCCTCTGAAATACCCACTATCATTGTTGGTGACTTCAACATTCCTGTCAATGTTAACAGTCCAACTACAACTAAACTTCTTAACTTAACCTCTTCTTTTGACTTAACCCAATGGACACATACTTCCACTCACTTTAATGATAATACCCTTGACCTTGTATTCTCTCATCTCTGCAATCCTGCCAACCTCACCAACACCCCTTTCCTCTGATCACAACCTCATCAGTTTCACTGTATCCTTGCCTTCAACCAACCATCCCTCCAAGCAGCAAACAATTACTTGTAGGAACCTTTCCAACTTTAACCCTGCTCTTTTCTATTCTGCTACGGACCACATATATGACATACTCTGCTCTGTCCTGACCACCTCTGTCTACAATGGTTCACTCTCATCATCACTAGATACACTTGCTCCTCTTAACTACACGCAGAATCAGGCCCGACCATTACAACCCTGGCAAACTGACAACACTAGAAATCTCGAGACATTGCCGCGCTCTTGAAAGATTGTGGTGTAAAACCAAAAGCCTGCAGGACTTTACCCTATATAAATCTGCCCTTCTAAAATACAATTCCTCCCTCCATGCTGCCAAACAAAACTATTTTGTCTCTCAATACCTCGTCATGCAGTCCCCGTCGGCTCTTAACCTTTAACTCTCTGCTTCATCCCCCACCCCCTCTACCCACTCACTCACTGCCCAAGAGATTGCCAATCACTTCAAAGACAAGATTGATGCAATTCGAGAGGACACCTCCACCGTCCATACATATTTACCACCCAAGATAACTTGCCTAACGGCACTTTCACACTCCTCTTAAATAGGCGACTATTGAAGAGGTTACAAAACTTCTTAGATGCCCACCTAACCAATTGTCCCTTGGACCCTGTTCCCTCACAACTACTACATC
Organism: Rana kukunoris; assembly: GCA_029574335.1. Classification (NCBI taxonomy): domain Eukaryota; kingdom Metazoa; phylum Chordata; class Amphibia; order Anura; family Ranidae; genus Rana; species Rana kukunoris. The sequence goes on from CM056052.1 coordinate 230,130,847, forward strand.
ACCCTCTTCTATCTTATGCTCCCTCCTTCACATTTTCAATATCTCCCGCTCTACTGGTACCTTCCCCGCCCCTCTAAAACATGCAAAGATCACTCCCATACTTAAGCCCTCACTGGACCCCACCATCCTGAACAACTTAAGGCCCATCTCACTGCTCCCATTCACCTCTAAACTTCTAGAACACCTAGTCTACAAACGTCTAGGCTCCCATCTCAGCTAAAATAACCTTCTTGACCCCTTACAGTCTGGCTTTCGCTTGCAGCACTCCACAGAAACTGCCTTACTAAAAATCGCTAACGATTTACTAATTGCTAAATGCAACAGCCAGTACTCCGTACTCCTACTTGACCTCTCTGCTGCCTTTGATACTGTTGACCACCCGCTCCTTAATAAACTCCATTCCCTTGGCCTCCAAGATTCTGCTCTATCCTGGTTCTCTGCCTATCACAGCGCTCCTTCAGTGTTACCTACAACTCTGTCTCCTCCTCTCCATTGCCCCTTTCTGTGGGGCTCCCTCAAGGCTCTGTTCTTGGACCACTTTTCTATCTACACCTCCTCCCTTGGTCACTTGATAACCGCCCTTGGCTTTTTAACACCACCTATACGCCGATGACACCTAAATCTGTCTACTCCTCACTCAGTCGCCTCTCGCATTACTAACATCTCAGCATGGATGTCGCACCACTTCCTTAAACTAAATCTCTCTAAAACTGAGTTACTAATATTTCTCCCCCGGCCGTGCCCCCCTCCATGACTTTTCCCATCAAAATCGACAATGCAACCATCAGTCCCTCTCCTCACGCCAGGGTACTAGGTGTAATCCTAGACTCTGACTTGTCATTTCAGCCTCAAGTCCAATTGTTAAAAGTTTGTAGAATTCACCTTCGTAACATTTCTAAAATTCGCCCTTTAACAAATGAAACCAAACTCCTCATTCACTCCCTTGTCATCTCTCGCCTTGACTATTGCAACTCCCTTCTTATTGGCCTGCCTCTATAGGCTATCCCCTCTTCAGTCTATCATGAATGCTGCTGCCAGACTTATCCACCTTACCAACCACTCAGTGTCTGCCAAACCTCTCCAATCCCTGCACTGGCTCCCGATCACCCGAAATAAATTCAAAATACTAACCACAACCTACAAAGCCATTCACAACTCTGCCCCAAGCTACATCACCAATCTTGTCTCTAAACATATCTCGTCTCCTCCTCCAATGCTAGTCTCTAGGATTTCTCCAGAGCCTCTCCCATCCTCTGGAACTCACTACCTCAACCTGTCCGGCTATCCCCTACTCTTGCTATTTTCAGGCAATCCCTGAAAACTCATCTCTTCAGGGAAGCATATCACGTTTCCAACTAATCTTTTACCACTTCCATCAGCTCATTCCCCAGTTACAACCTTTTGTACCACCTGCCCCACCCTTTTAGATTGTAAGCTCTTCTGAGCAGGGCCCTCTTAATCCATCTTGTATATTATATTTTAACTATTTTCTGCCTTTTATATTGTAAAGCGCTGTGTAAACTGTTGGCGCTATATAAATCCTGTATAACTGATTAACAGGTGCACTAGATGGGCAACAATGAGACGACCTCCAAAACAAAAATGTGTTTTCAGATGGAGGTGTCTGACATTTTATTTCCCCTACTCACCTTTTCACTAGTTTTGCATTTTTCTAGGGTCAGTGTCACTACTGGTAGCATGAGGCGATACTTGGACCCTATAAAGGTTGCACAGGCAGTCCAACTCCTCCAGGATTGCCTTGTCTCCCGGGACAGTCTCAAGAGTATGGGGGAGATTCCAGGAGACACGCAGTTACTCTAGGAGAGCTGGACAGAGCCATAGAAGGTCCTTAACCCATCAGCAGGACCGGTATCTGCTCCTTTGTGCAAGGATAAACAGAATGAGCACTGCCAGAGCCCTACAAAAAGACCTCAAGCAAGTCACTGGTGTGAATGTCTGACCAAACAATCAGACTTCATGGGGGTAGCCTGAGGGTCCGACATCCTCTAGTGTGCTCACTGCCGGACACTGGAGCTCGATTGACATTTTCCATTGAACACCAGAATTGGCAGTTCCACCACTGGTGCCGTATGCTCTTCACAGATGAGAGCAGGTTCACCCTAAGCATACGCGACAGACGTGAATCTAGGTTAACACTGCTAGATAAGTTAAAAGTGCGATGATGATTTTGATGGTCAGTGTGCGCTATGGAACCCCAGTCACCCCCCTCCACCCACAGTAAGAATAACCAACATCAACCCCCTTCCCCCTAGTGTTAACCCCTGCCAGTCACATTTATACAGTAATCAATGCATGTTTATATCATTGTTCGCTGTATAAATGTGAATGGTCCCAAAAATGTGTCAAGTGTCCACCGCAATATCGCAGGCCTGAAAAAAAAAAAAAAAAAACGCAGATCACCGCCATTACTAGTAAAAAAAAAAAAAAAAAAAAAAAGTCACAATTCTATCCCCTATTTTGTAGACGCTATAACATTTGTGCAAACCAATCACTATACACTAATTGCGATTTTTATTTTTACCAAAATGAATGCGTATCGGACTAAACTGAGAAAAAAAATTTTTGTTTTTTTCAAAATTGACGCTCTATTTTTGTTTATAGCGAAAAAAAAAAAACTGCAGAGGCGATCAAATACTACCAAAAGGAAGCTCCATCGGTAAAAAAAAAAAAAAAAAAAAAAACCGCAAATTTTGTTTGGGAGCCACATCGCACGACTGCGCAATTTTCAGTTAAAGCGACGCAGTACCGAAAGAAGAAATTTAACCTGGGCAGGAAGGGGGTATATGTGCCCAGTTAGCAAGTGGTTAACCCTATCCTGATGTAGTGACTCTTTAGCCCAGTAAGTAGTGTATTACCGCGGACTAGAAGTTACTATGACTATGCTTATTCTCTGTAGGCTGATTTTCTATTGTCCCTTTCATAGAAGAGGGCATTTAGATTTATTGGCCGATTGATCCTGGGAGGCCATCGCTAATCCAGAAGCCCTTGGACAGCACATGGCATGTTACATGTATAAGTGCCCTCATGAGAGTGGTACCTGGATCACACTGTTCTCCAAAGTTATACATGGTGACCATTAAATGTTTTGCTGCATTTTATATCCATTGCGGAAACATGATGTTTCTCTCCTTTGTCTACCATACAGAATCCCTCTGCTTACAGCCAAGGACTGAAGGTTCCGAGGAAGCATAAAACAAAACATCAACCTCCCTGACCTAGCAGCAATAGGGATCAAATATGTTTTATATACATTATGTGGATAGATCAATGAGAGCTCAAATTTTCTTGCTTGATTTTGTAAATATTTTTTTCTTGTAATTGCATTTCATAAGATTATGTAATGCACACACACACACACACACACACACACACTTTAGTATAGCCCTTCACGATATTGTAACAATGCCGGAGGAAGAGCAGGATCAGGGAGTATACTCCTTTCTCGTCCGGTTACACAGGCAACCACTTTCAATTCAGATGCCTACCCATTGGGCTCAGCACCAAGGACGTTTACAAAAAGTTATTGTAACAGTAATCACCCATCTTCGACAGAGGAATAAGAGTATTCATTGCTTGCACAATGTCCTGGTCCTTGCTCGGTCCGAAGATCTTTTGTTACGACACCAGGATCAAGTTCTTGCCACCTTAAAGCAATTCGGATTAATGATAAATATGGCAAAGAGCCAGCTCACTCCTTGCCAAACCTTGCTTTATTTGGGCATGACTTGTGACACGCTCCAGTACAAAGTGCTTCTTCCACAAGACAAGATAACCTGCGTTTCAGCAGAAGCCTTAGATATGGCGGCCTCTATGATCATGGTACACAGGAGGGGAGGTTTTTGTTTTTTAGTTTTTTTTTAGGGAGCCGATGGCCTGTATCCCGGCAGTTCCATGGGCACAGTGGCACACAAGGATATTCCAATTTGGTCTGCTCAGCCAGTGGAGTCGTGTTTGCTACAGAGAATACACATTCCGGCCTTTATTCGCAACGACTTACAGTGGTGAAGCAGAAGAGACAACCTAGCCAAGGGCAGGCCCTTTATTAACTATGGGGGCTGGGTCACGATCACATTGGATGCAAGTCTCAGGGCTGCTCCAGATAGCATCAGAAGTCTTGAGTGGTGGTTGAACCCGAATTAACTCATGGAGATCTTTGCTCAGTGGGGGATACCCGCAGTGGACATTATGGCAACAGCAGACAATTGTCAAGTTCCCCAGTTCTTCTGTCAACAAGCCCTGGCACAGGATAATCTCTCCCAGGAAGGGAACACATATTCCCTTCAACTGCTCCAATTCTCTGGTCATTACTGAAGATCATGAAAAAGAAGGCCTTCGCAATTGTAATTGCTCTATTCTGGCTAAGGAGGCCATGGTTCTCCCTCCTGTCACCTGGCGATATGCCCACCAGGCAAATTGTCTCAGAACCAGGACCTACTCATTCAGCACAGCCAGTTTCACCCCAATCCAGCCCACCTTTTTTTTACTTCATTTAATATCCAGCCCACCTAGATTTGACTGCATTGCTTTTGAAAGGGACAAGCTAAACAGTCTAAATCTGTCTGTGGTGTAAACCCTACTTACAGCAAGAGAGCTTTCTACTAAAGCCACCCATCAGAGAGGAGATTTAAGTCGAGATTTAAGTCGTTCCTCCCAACAGGATTTTTTTGTTCCAGACCCCCTTGGTGGCAAATGTACTGCCTTTTCTTCAGCCCGGTCTGGGTGCAGGGCCCAGCAACAATATCATTAAAAAGCGCAAGTCTCTACGCTGTCAGCATTAACCAAGGTTCCTTGGGCTAAAGATCAGTTTGTCATCAGGTCCCTGAAGCACCCATTAAGATTCGACCCCCAGTTCGTTCCATATTTCTAAGGTGGGATCTACTGTTGGTACTGAACGAGTTACTAAAGTCACAATTTTTTCCGTATTAGACCAGCTCTATATATATATATTTTCTGACTTTAAAGATGGTATTCCTGACAGCAGTGGTGTTGGCTAGACTAGTTCCCCATATTGCCGGATTTTCCAGTTAAGAACTGTATTGCACGTTTTTCGCAGAGAGTTGTGTTACGCCCTTCTCTGAATTTCCTACAGAAGGTCTCTTCAGCGTTCCACTTAGATTGGCAGTCAGTACTTCCAGCCTTTACACCTGTGGACCCGGAGGGAACACCATGTTGCAGATGAATTGAGTGAACAGAGGGATTTTGAAACTGAGGCTTATTTTATATATCCAAATGGCACCAGAAAGGGCATGCCAGCTTCCCCAAGGGTTATTTCATTGCGAGTGGTGAAAACAATTCAGATGGCATACTCACTAGCTGGCCTCTCCCCCGCCCAGGAGATTTGCGCACATTTGACCAGAGCAGTCTCATCCTCCTTGGCGGCCTGGTGCAAGGTATCAGCAGACGTGGTCTGTAAGGCAGCAGGCTGGAGTTCTTTTAACTTTCATTAGGCATTACAAGCTGGATGTAGCATCTTCTGAAGTAGGTCACATAAGAACTTTCGTTTTGTCCTCTGCTCTTGTCTAGATGTTAATTTACCTTTTGGCAGCACCTGGTGTGTTTTATCTTACCCCACGGGACACAGAGCCTCCATTTATTACATAGTGGGTTGTATGGTCACCAGAGGCAATTGGACACTGGTACAACTTATGAGAACAAGTTTCCCTCCATATAACCCCTCCCATACAGGAAGTACCTCAGTTTTTTCACCAGTGTCTAAAGAGTGGATGCAATGAGAGTAAGTGCTAAAGGAAGCTCTGTCATGGAGGCCCTTTGGGCAAAAGCGCTATACTTCGGGTCCATCCAAGATGCTTAATTTATTACGCCCCATTGGATGGTATCCGGACCTCGCCCATGAGGTAATGTCTCTGTTCGGAGGACTGGGCTCTAGGGTCCAGCACTTCTGCTTTTTTCAAACGCTAAAAGTCCTGGCAGAGTCTTTTACAAGGCCCAGGGAAGAGACATACTTTAAGTAGAAACCCATATCCCTGAAGGTTGGCACACAATAACCGAGATGGGCGAAGATGTTTTTTTTTTAGCTGGTCTTCAGCAAAACCTGCGGCGTGGACAAGGTAAGCAGAAAAAAGTATCAAGATTTACCTTATAAACTTTTTTCTTGTAAAGTGGGTGTCTTCTCTAATTGCGTGCATTTGCGTGCCTGTGCACATGCACGTCATCACAGCGTTCTGTGACAGGCAGACGCTTTTAAAAGCCATGCAGCTCTCCCTGGAGGAGACGGCAGCCAAGGACACGCAAGGTCTCTGTGGATGGTTATCTGGCACCCCCAAAAGAGGACACCCACTTGGCATAAAACTAATTAGTTGCATACTGTTTGTAAAAAGCTTAACTAGCACAGAAGTATATGCAGTTCATAGTACCTTGGCTTTGTTTTGTAATATGTCTTCCCAAAGGAAAAATACGGGGATTAAAAAAATAAAAAAATAAATAAAAAGAAAAAACACCCCTAGAAGAGAGCCTCTACCTGGCCCAGCTTGGTACCTTCCTCTCCGGTAATTAATGCACCCGTGCAGGATAAGCCATCGACTCTGGCAGGGGTCATAACCTCTCCTGAGGTGTCTGGGTCTTCATTTGTCACTGAGGACTCTTTGGCGGTAGCCCTTAGCAATTTAGAAGGGAGACTCACTTCATTAATTGCTAAATCCTCAGAGGAAAATAAGCGTGGTAGAGTACCTTCAGTTGCTTCAGATCTCCCTTCAAACAAATCTGATGAGGGTGAGGAGGACATGCCTCCTTTAGAGGATAAGGACAAGGACTCAGAGGAATCAGAGGTTTCAGAGGAATTTTTTTCTACTTCCCGGGCTCAGCAATTGCAGGTGAATTATACCGAGATGGTTCGCTCTGCATTTAAGTTGCCTCCCTCTGAATTAACCGACTCACCTGTGCCCACCCTGGGGTCTTTAAAATCCCCACAGACTACCTGTTCCTTTCTGGTTCATTCTCTATTGGAGAAACTGATTTACACAGACTGGAAGCATCCAGACAAGAGTTTCTCTCCTCCTAGGAAATTTGAGGTTCTTTATCCAATGGAGGAAAAGTTTACCAAGAGGTGGAGCCTGCCTTTAGTGGATGCAGTGATCTCTTGCATAAATAAGCACTTGACCTGCACGGTAGACAATGCCCAAGTATTCAAAGATCCTTCTGAGAAGAAATTGGAATCTTTATTAAAAGCTTCCTTTCTACTGGCAGGCGCAAGTACCCAGCCTGCCGTGATGGCAGTGGGTATGTGTCAAGTCCTAAGGGATCAAGTAAAGGAAGTGTTAAAAGACCTGCCCTCTGAGCAAGCCAAATTTTGGGAGAATATGCCCAAGGCTTTATGTTTCGCAGTAGACGCCATTAGGGATTCTATACAGCAAGCATCTCACCTTACACTCCAGGGGTCTTCAAAGATCCAATAGAGAGATTTTCTTCCGAGGTTTGGATCATTTGCTGTCGCAGGGGGTAATCAAAGAGGTCCCCCTGGAGGAGCAAGGTGCAGGGTTTTAATCAAACCTTTTTGTAGTTCCAAAGCCAAATGGAGACGTCAGACCCCATTCTAGACATGAAAGATCTAAACCAATTTCTGGACATTTGCCATTTCCGAATGGAAACCATTCGGTCTGTGGTCGTCACACTACAAGGCGAAGAATATTTAGCATCTAAAGACATCAAGAACGCCGATTTACATGTGCCTATTTATCCCAATCACCAAAAAATGTTAAGGTTCACGGTAGGGCGAAGCCATTTTCAATTTGTGGCTCTACCTTTTGGTTTGGCAACTGCACCCCGGGTATTTACAAAGATCCTGGCTCCTGTGTTGGGAAACTTGAGAGCACAGGGTATAACGGTGTCGGCCTATCTAGACGATCTACTTGTAATAGATCAGTCAAAAGCTGGGCTAGAGCATGCAGTGCTTGATACGGTAAGATACCTGGAGCAGTTAGGATGGGTGATAAACCAACAGAAATCTTCTCTACAAGCTAAAAGAAGAGTAGAGTATCTAGGCATGGTCATAAATACAGCACAAGGCAGGGTCTTCCTGCCAGAACCAAAGATCAAGTCCCTAAGAGATTTAATCCACAGGGTCAGGGCAAAGAGGAGACCATCTATTCACCTGTGCATGAAGCGGTTAGGAAAGATGGTGACCTTCGAATAGATTCCTTACACCCAGTTTCATGAGACTTCTGCAGAGCAGCATTCTAGCTGCCTGGAACAGGAAGAACCAAACTTTGGACTTTCCAATGCATCAGTCTCCATATGTGCGCCAAAGCGGAAACTTGCGGAAAGGACGGTTCCTCCTTCCAGTTACTTGAAAAGTGGTATCCACGGATGCCAGCCGGTTGGGCTGGGGAGCCATGCTAGAGGAGGCCTCAGCCCAGGGTACCAAAACAGAAGAAAGCCTGCCCCATCAACACATTTGAGATTGGGGCAGTATATTTAGCTCTCAAAACCTGGACACACAGATTACAGGGTTACCCCGTTTGGAAACAATCCGACAATGCTACTGCGGTAGCTTACATCAAAGAGGCACCCGGAGACGGGATGCCCAGAAGGAGGTGAAGCGGATTTTACTATTGGCAGAAACACATGTACCTTGCCTGTCTGCAATGTTCATTCCAGGGGTAGAAAACTGGCAGGCAGACTGCAATCACTGCCAGGAGAGTGGTCACTCCACCCGGAGGTCTTTCAGGCAATATGCCAGAAATTGGGGACCCCGGATATAGACCTGCTAGCCTCCAGACTCAACAGAATGTTTGACAACTTTGTATCCAGTACAAGAGAGATCCGCGGGCATATAGAACGGATGGGTTGACAATTCCATGTAATCCGTTCTCACTTATCTATGCATTCCCTCCGATCCCTCTTACAGAGATTGTTGCGCAGAATGAAGGAGAGAATACCAGTGCTCCTAGTGGCCCGGGAGACCCTGGTACGCCAAAGTCATAAAAATGGCAGTAGGAAGACCTTGGGTGCTCCCGTTCCGTCACGACCTGTTGTCGCAGGGACCAGTATTTCATCCTTCCTTACAGAAGCTAAATTTGACGGTCTGGCTACTGAGACCTACATCTTGAAGAAACGAGGAGTCTCAGGACCAGCACTTTCTACCCTCATTAATGCAAGAATGCCAGCCTCTAGGCTAATCTACTATAGAGTCTGGAAAGTGTATGTTTCTTGGTGTGAATCCAAGAAATGGATTCCCTTAAAATATGACACAAGTAGAATTCTCGCCTTTAGCCAAGTCCGAGTGGATATGAAATTAGCCTCGAGTACTAATCAAGGGACAAATCCCAGCTCTATCAGTCTTTTTTAAAAAACATTGGCATCTCATTCCCTAGCTCGGGCATTTATTCAAGGAGTACCGCGGATAAATCCACCAGTCAAACCACCCTTGTGCCCCCTTGGGATTTGAACCTAGTTTTATCAGCTCTGCAAGAGCACCCCTTTGAACCCATTCATTTGATTCTCTTGAGCAAGAAGGTGGCCTTTGATTGCCATCTCTTATGCCGAATTCGAGTTAGCAGCTCTTTCTTCTAAAGAACCTTACTTAATTTGTCACAAAGACAAAATTGTACTACGCCCTCAACCTACCTTTCTGCCAAAGGTGGTATTGGCCTTTCATTTAAAAATCGAGACATTGTTTTGCCTTCCTTTTTTCCTGAACCACACTGCACTCTCTGGATATAGTAAGGGCAGTTAAAATGTATCTGCAGGCTACGGCTCAGATACTTAAAACCGATGTTTTCAAAAGGGGCCAACCGGTATCAAAATCCACCATTGCCAGGTGGATTTGTTAAGTGATTATTCAAGCTTATGATTTAAGGAAGGAGTTAAGGCGCACTCGACCAGAGCAATTAGTTCTTCATGGGCAGTGCATCACCAGGCTTTAATGGCTCAGATCTGTAAGGCTGCAACTTTGTCTTCAGTCCATACGTTTACAAAATTCTATCAAATGGATGCGAGGACATGATACTACTGCCTTAGGGCGTAGTGTGCAGAGCCAGGAAAGGAAAATTACTGTAAGTATAAACAACAATTTTCCCATCACACACAGATCTTTAGGGGAAATCGTCAATTAACCAGGATTTATTCTCCAACCCCCCCCCCCCACCCCACGTTTTACCAATCTTTGAAAACTTTGTTTACTGCAAATACAATCATCAAAAAAAGGCACATCAACGGTTACAAATCTTTCATAGATTAACGCAGGTTTAACATTTTCATAGCAGACATCAATTTTCCCCTAAATGCAAGTACCCCGGTTCCTTAACGGAGGAACTATAACAAGTGCTTCAGGGTATTCACCGTAGACTGCACTGGGCCCCCTATCTTAGAGACACCGTAAACAGTAGAAATGCCCATCAGTTGAAGTACATAAACACACACACACACAGATCTGCTCACACCCCAACCACCCCCCAGCCATACAGCAACCACCCTCATCCCACCTGCCTATAGCCCATTATGGTTGAGAGAGTGGGGTATCCTTCCAGAAGGAGTCCGCAATATCCAGCCAGGGCTGCCAGATCTTGGTAAACTTTTTGGGACAAGCCCTGCCCTTATATATGCACTTAAAGACCTTATTCACTATACAATACAACACTGGAATATCAGGGGCAGATGCACTCTTTGAATGCAACAGGATCAGTTTCCTAGCATAAAACAAAACTGTGCGTATCAGAGTTCGAGCAGGAATTGTAGATATGAAGTCAGTGAGCACTCCCAGCAATCCAACCTCCGGAGTGAGAGAAATGGGGAAGTGTAGGGTATCCTTAAACAAAAAAAAAAAAGGAAACAATTTCTTCCAATACGTTAATAAAGCTGGGCATGACTAAAACATATATGTCGCCTCAATGGAGCCGCACCTAGAACAGGAAGCAATGGAAACTAGACCAATGCGGTCCAGCCTGGCAGGAGTATAATGTAACTGGTGGATACATTTAAATTGAACATGCTGATCGCTAGACCCGATAAGATCAAGGAAGCAGACCTCTGAGGGCTCCTCCCACCCCTCCTCGGAAACCCCCGGAAAGTCCACCTCCCATTTCCGCTGAGCAATCTGGAAGGGTTTAACCCCCACCGACTGGAGGCGGGAATAAACCGTTGTAACCAGTTTCCCAATATCTAAATAAGACATAAGCGCCTCCAGAGGTGATTCAGTGAGCCCCTGGGTCAGACCCACAAATTGTGCCCGTGCTGCATGACGGAGTGACATATACTTGAATAGAGATTTATCCGTTACCCCCACTTTGTACCCTTGGGTCCTCAAATGAAATACTTGTCATTGACAAAGATGTGGGAAACGTGTGTGACCCCCAATTCGGTCCACCACCTAGAATCCGGGTGACCCAGAAGCTCAGGGAAGTTGGAATTTTGCCACAGGCCAGCCAAGTCCATGAGCACCCAGTTACCCTGGTGCCAGGCTAACCAGCTAACCTCTATTGGGGAGTTACGGGAGCAGCGTCAGTGTATAGACCTATGTAGGTCATCAACCAGCGAGTCCCTGGAGCCCACCAGAGCAGTCAATAGAGCGGTGGAACAGAACGGGGAGGCCTCCAGGAACCAATCATATACATATGCAAGTTGAGACGCTATAAAATACTGTCTCAAATTAGGACAGGCTAATCCTCCATCCAGCTTAGCAGCCTGGAGAGGCCCTAGCAATTTGTGGGCTCGACCCCTGCCAGAGAAAGGTGAAGAGTTAATTTTTTTTTAAAGTTTAACAAAAAAATTGGGGATGCCCGAAACACATAAAAATTTGGGTAGGTATATCTTCAAAATGTTCACGCGGCCTATGAGATAAAGACACCTTTCACACTTGTACGACTTCAAAGTCCCGTGATTTTACCACAATTTCGCGGCTGCGATTTCAATGAATGCCTGTGTAAGTGGCATCAAAAATCAGACAAGTTGTGCAAGGACTACTTTGAAGTATGCACAACTTAAAGTCGTGCCAGTATGAATGGTAGTCATTGAAAAAAAAGGGAGAATGACTTGTCATACGATTTTGCAGTCCAAAATCGTGGGACAAGTCGTATAAGTGTGAAAGGGGACTCATCGGTAATGAGGCCCAAGTTTTCAGCCTGGTCTCCATATACGATATAACTGGGGTAACTTTAAGATTTTCAAAAGACAAGTATGCATTAATATGTATCCCCAAATATTTAAATGTAGGTTGGATGGACAATTTAGACAGAGGTAGTCAAGTGTAGGGCCTATATGCAATGCCACCGATTTGTCCCAGCCTACCCCCAACCCGGAGACCTTCCCAAACTCCTCCACCACACACATTAGGGAAACTAAGGACTGCTCAGAACCATCCAAGTAAATTAGGGCATTATCCGCGTAGAGAAATCTTTTCAGAGAGGGAACCATAACAGATGCCACCCACCGCCGCCTGCCGCACTGCCAGAGCCAAAGAGAACAGGAGCGGGGAGAGCGGACAGCCCTGCCTGGTGCCCCTCTGCAAAGTAAAAACATCAGAAATATCTTTGTTAGTGCTCACCCTGGCCCTAGGGTTGGTATAAAGCTAACGTACCGAATACACCCACCGAGTAAATTGGGCGCTGAATCCCATACGGTACGGTGCATGGTTTCCCACAGGAAGGACCAGTTAACAGTATCAAAGGCCTTAAGCACATCCAGAGATGGCACCAGGCCACTTTTTTTGACGGCAGCAGCCCTATGAATGTGCAAGTAAAGTCGTCGGATGTTGTCATACGTACTCTTTCCAGGCATAAACCCCGCCTGGTTCCTGTGAATAAGGTGGAGAATAACCTTTTCAAGTCTTAAGGCTCGAATTTTTGCAAGCACCTTCACATCACTATTTAATAGGGATATGGGACGGTACGACCCAGACAACAGCTTATCTTTGTCAGGTTTAGGGAGCACCACTATCAGGGCTTTGCACATGGAGGAGGGAAGCTCTCCCCCCTGCAGTGCCTGCCCGAACAAAGTGTAGTTTCTGTGACAGTTCAGCATAGTTTTTGTACCATTCTGTGGGCAAGCCATCCAAACCAGGGGCTTTATTGGGAGGGAGTGAGTAAATAGTAGGGTTGTCCCGATGCCTCTTTTTTAGGACCGAGTACAAGTACCGATACTTTTTTTCATGTACTCGCCGATACCGAATACCGATGCTTTTTTTAAATGTGTCCCCAAATGCAGCCATGTCCCCCCACATATATTGCAGCCATCTCCCCCCACATATATTGCAGCCATCTCCCCCCACATATATTGCAGCCATCTCCCCCACGCCATGTCCCCCAGAGAGAGGCAGCATGTAATGCCTGTATTTGTGTATAATCCTCAGACAGCAGCCATCCAGTGTACAAAGCCGCGCCTCCTCTGTGGGAAAGAAAGGCAGCGCCAGCGTGTAATGCCTGTGTACCTGTATTATCCTCCGACAGCAGCCATCCTGTGTTCAAAAGCCACACCTCCTCCTCGTCTGATAGGGGAACACTCCCAGCAAGTGAGTCAGTGTTCTGCCTATCACGGACACACTCTCATCCTCATCCCATGGACGAGGATGAGAGGATGTCCGTGATAGGCAGAACACTGACTCACCTGCTGGGAGTGTTCCCCTATCACAGACGAGGAGGCGCGGCTTTGTACACTGGATGGCTGCCGTCTGAGGATTATACGCCGCGCATACAGGCATTACACGCTGCCTCTCTCTCCCCAAGGTATGCCATCTGATGCAGCGTGTAATGCACACAGGGACACAGGCTGCCTCTCTCACTGGTATGCTCAGCTGTCTGAGCATTACACGCTGCATCGCTCTCCCCCAAGTATTCTATTTAGGCATTGGGAGTATTTGCGCGAGTACAAGTACTCCCGCAAATACTCGGCATCGGTCCCGATACTAGTATCGGGACAACCCTAGTAAATAGCCTCAGATGACCTCCTCCACAGTAAGGGGTTTGTCCAGGATCATATTGTGCGATTCTTCCAGGACAGGGAATAGGAGAAACTCAAAGAATCCCAACGTCTCTACCTCGTCCGGGGGGAACAGGGTGGTATAAAGGTTCTCAAAAGGCCTTAAAGGTTTGGTTTATAAGCAGGGAATCCGAACTGACAGAGCTGTCAGGCAACTGAATATGAGGTATCATCCGATCCACATACTCTGTGCGGGCCAACATCTTACCATTCTTACCACTGTTCATGCAACCTGGCCGACAGATACAACTGCTGTTTCCACGTCACCACCCTGTGAAGGTCCAGAGCCCTGTGAGCCCCCACTAGGACCCCATGTGTGTCCGGGGTGGGTAGCGCAGAATATTGGGCCCTGGCATTCTCCAGGGAGGATTCCAAGGCCAGAAGTACAGCCTGTGAGGACTTTCTATGCTGGGCAATGTTAGAAATGTACGAACCCTGCACCGACACCTTAAAAGGCATCCCATGTGGGGCCAAAAGAGGCAGAACCAGCATTGTCCCCCCAATAGTGGGACATTCCTTGCCGGATCGGCTCCTGAAAGTCGTAAGTGGAGACCCAGAGAGGATTGAGCCGCCACAACCGAAAGGAGGGCCTGTGTCCCACCTATAGATAGGGCAGAATGATCCGATAAGGTAAGTGGGATACTGCCTGTATATTTGGGACCAAGTCAGGAGTCCCCAAAGCGTAGTCCAACCAGGAAAGAGTATGGTACGTCCGAGATTGACATGTATATTCCTGGGTCCTGGGATGGCTAAGTCTCCAGAGATCTACATAACCAAAGGAGGCGCACCACTGACTAGGTTTTACCAATGTTACTGACAACACTTAAGGGGGATTGGTCCGACAATCCTCTAGCCCAGTGATGGCAAACCTTGGCACACCAGATGTTTTGAACTACATTTCCCGTGATGCTCAACTACACTGCAGAGTGCATAAGCATCATGGGAAATGTAGCTCAAACACATCTGGAGTGCCAAGGTTTGCCATCACTGCGCTAGCCTCATATTTAATATCCATTACCATTGTAGCCAGCGTATTCTACCCTATTGCAAGATTTATTCTAGAGAGTGAGGAGTGTGTACCGAAATGGGATTAACACATTTGAGTTGTTGGGCAAAGTTCACGCCAAATATCCTGTACAATAAACGAAAGTGGGTTCTGCCCAAATCTTGCCCAAAGTGAACCCATCCAAGTATTCACCACCATGTTGAAATCTCCCACCATCAAGACTGGTACCCTTGGTTTGTGAGCCATAAATTCCAGCAAGTGTTTAAAAACTTCTAGTTTAAAGGGGGTGGGATACACACACTCATAAGTGTGCATAGTCTTATATTGTGTGCTGGCGGAGATGCCATGTACCCTACCTCAGTGTCTAGCCTCCCTTGCCTACAGGAGAACCTCAATGATGTATCAAGATACAGTAAATCGTTCCTCTTGAATATGATGTATACACTCAATTATATTGAGTAAACCCTTGCATCTTAATCATACAACTGTTTTTGTTAAATGTGTCTCCTGAAGGCAAAAGGAGAGATACTCAATTGAGACAAACTTAAAGCGGGGGTTCACCCTAAAACATTTATATACCATTAGATCCAGCATACTGCCAACATCGACAGTGTCAGACCATGAAATACTGAAGTGTTTCTACATGAAATCCTAATTCATGTATTAGAGAAGATGGGACATAACGGATAGTTCATATTCCAGGAGATTTTATTTTGAACCCCAGCCAGGTCAATAGACTCAGAAGTTATACTCATTGTCCATTGTGTGCTAACCCTATCTAAAGCCTTTTGATTATCAGGTGTAAATGTCTTCTGCCCTTTCTCAACTCTCCAGACGGTTCCATTGTTCTGTGGCTGGCTATTGTGTACATTGATTGCCCCCCTGGGGCTTTTGTCTCAATACACATGGCAGTCTTTCTATTCAAACCTTTCTGACCAATCTCTGCTGTGTCATTTTCAAGTCCTTATTTGCATGGTTAGGGAGGACCTGATGGGAAACTGCCTGGACTTTGAAAGAGACCAATAAGAAAGCAGTTGTTGGGGGCGGGATGTTCCAAATCCTGTATAAAAAAAGTGTGCTGTGTACTTTCAATAAAGTGTGTCCTGTTTACATCCAGCATTAAGCTTTGGCTCATGTGTGGATTATTCGGCGATTCCAGGGATATTCCTACTCGTGGAATATTGGGTGATTTTCTTTTAATTCAGAAGGGAATGGATGACGGGGATATGTTCTACTACCATCACAGACAGTATGCTGGATATTTTTTTTGCTGCTGTACTTAGTTGTACAGCTGTTTTCACCCGGCTTCCGGATCCCCCCTGGAGGGTAGGCGTTCCCAAGACAGGTCATACATGATTCACGTGCGGGAAGGCGCGTCACGCCTTCCGAAAATACACGACGTGGAACACGGCTTTTTACGATGCCTGCGCAGTCGGCTCTACACGGCAGATGCCGTAAATTGCAGAGTTTCACTTTGTCTATTTTCGGAAGGCGTGACGCGCCTTCCCGCACGTCAATCATGTATAACCTGTCTTAGGAACGTCTATTCCCCGCAGGAATCCCGGCTCAGAGCCAGATAAGAAACCAGATAAAACGGTAATTACAAAAAAAAAAAAAAAAAACAGCATACTGCAGGTGTCAGCAGTATGCTGGATCTAACAGCATAAAGTTTTTTTCAGGGTGAACCTCCGCTTTAAGCATTTTGACTTAAAGAAAATTTATGTGTTCATAAATTTGTGGATGGTCCTATACAAGTGAGGGCCATGTTCCTTTAACCCATAACTTTTGTACATTATATCCCATATTTTTATATTTAAATTTTCTCAACATGCCCCCATATTTAAATTCCACTATAATTTTTCTGTACCAAATTAACCGTTTCCCCCTACCACCCCCTCTCCCTATATCCCATCCCTCTACTCTTTAGGAGACATGAATTGTGGTCCCATGATATATGATCTCATATATATCTATTTGTGTCAGTGAAACCACTTGGACCCACCCTGTTCCAAATACAGTGTCGCAAAGATTAAATATTTTATATTAAAGATTTTGTTTTTCAGTTTAACACCTTGATGGCATTGTGTCTCAGGGCTCTTTTGATCACTGAAAACAATCTGATTAGATTGCCAGGTGAGCCCAATTAAAAAGGAAAAACTACTAAAGGAGGGTGTTCCCCTTTATTGGGCAGAGCACAATTTTGAAGCAATATGGGAAAAAAAAAAAAACTGGGATCTCTGCTCCCGAAAAGGTATGAAAACAGATATTCCACAAAAAATTAAGCGTGATTAAGCCGATTTGAAGTACAGACTGGTTTTGTGCAGATAAAGGCACATTAAGGAAGAATTATGCCAGATTCACGCATCGGACCAAGAGAGCAGCTGCTAAAACACCATTACAAAGCAGCAAACAGATATTTGAAGCTGCTGGTGCCTTTGAAGGCGTAGAGTTCTCCAGAGTCTTTCAACTGAAACCTTCCATTCGGCCACTACTAACCAATGCTCACAAGCAGAAACTGCTGCGTTGGGCAGAAAAATACATGAAGACTAATTTTCAAACAGTCCTGTTCACTGATGAGTGCCACACAACCTGGATGGTCCAGATGGATGGCGTAGTGAATGGTTGGTGGACAGCCACCCTGTTCCAACAAGGCTGCAATGTCAGCAAGGCGGTGGTGGAGTCATGTTATGGGCCGGAATCATGGGAAGAGAGCTGGTCGGCCCCTTTAGGTTTCCCGAGGGTGTAAAGATGACCTCTGCAAAGTATGGAGTTCCTGACTGACCACGTCCTTCCCTGGTATAGAAGGAAGAACTAGGTTTTCCCATAATAAAATCATCTTCATGCACGACAATGCACCATCTGATGCTGCAAAGAATACCTCTGCATCAATGGCTGCTATAGGGATAAAAGAAGAAATTCATGGTGTGGCCTCCATCCTTCCCTGACCTCAATTTTATTGAGAACCTTCAGGGGAAACCTCAAGCAAAAGATCTGAGGGTGGGAGGCAGTTTACATCCAAACTGCAGCTCTAGGGGGCTATTCTGACACCTTGCAAACAAATTCAAGCAGAAACTGTCCAAAAACTCACAAGTTCAATGGATGCAAGACTTGTGAAGCTGCTATCAAATAAGGGGTCCCATTTTTAAATGTAACGTGACCTGTTAAAATGTTTAAAAAGATTGATATCGCTTTTGATTTCAGTAAATATGCTACAAACAAATGACAATTTTCAGTTCCTTACAACCTATAAAGTTTTTTTGAAGCTTACTGTGTGTAATAATTTGGAACAGTGCATGCAAGTTTTATTTTTTTGATAAAAAAAAAAAAAAAAAATTAACTATTAGGTTTGTTCAATAAAATTTGAATTGTACTCCCAATAGTTGATAACATGAGAATTACGCTGACCGTTTACATTTTGGGTAAATGAGAAAAATATTATTGGCATAATAATTTGGAACAGGGTGTACATCTATAGCTCTGTTCTGGTGCACATAAATAAAAGACAAAGGAAAATTAGATCCCAAGACCATATATTTTTATATTAAAAGGCCCGTGTCCTATACCGCAAACTCAATACTATATAGATGGCTCATTTCTCAACCGCCAAAAGGCTGGTGCCACAAAAAAATGAACCATCCCTTTTGCTACCACTGTCTTGCCAGGTAAAGCATAGCGTACTGCACGTTAAACTGCCGCAACCGCCTCTTAACATCCACAAGTTTCACTCTCCTTCTCTGCAGAGATGTCGGGGGGAAATGGCACTTTACCCCTGTTTAACATTACATCTTTCATTTGTCTTGCGTTTCGCAATATGGTTTATTTATCCTTTAAAAAAAAAAAGTTTCATAAGTACAGGTCTTGGTATGCTTTCTGAGGGGGGAATTCGCAATGGGACTCCAAGCCCTTTTAATTGAAAAAAAAAAAGGGGGAGAATTATTCCACCCCCCCAAAAAAGAAATAAGAAACCCAAAGCCATTCTTCCAAAAAAAAACTCTTCCCCTTCACTTGTCTCCAGAAGACCAAATTTTACAAACATTGTTCCTCAATTGGTTTTCCAAATACTCCAATTTGCCATTTTGTTTCTTTGTCCCCTTCAAAAGGTACGATCTCCTACAGCAGGGCTCAAAATTTCAAGTCCTGAGCTACTAGCCAGGCCTCAAGAATTACTCGCCACCAGTTGCCCCACCTAATTCATACACTGCCCTGCACCTAACTGCACCCGTAAACACACCCTCGTAGATTATCTCATGGAATGGGGGCAGACCAGAGGGACGGGGCACTGGGGGCAGACCAGAGGGACAGGGCACTGGGGGCAGACCAGAGGGACAGGGCACTGGGGGCAGACCAGAGGGACAGGGCACTGGGGGCAGACCAGAGGGACAGGGCACTGGGGGCAGACCAGAGGGACAGGGCACTGGGGGCAGACCAGAGGGACAGGGCACTGGGGGCAGACCAGAGGGACAGGGCACTGGGGGCAGACCAGAGGGACAGGGCACTGGGGGCAGACCAGAGGGACAGGGCACTGGGGGCAGACCAGAGGGACAGGGCACTGGGGGCAGACCAGAGGGACAGGGCACTGGGGGCAGACCAGAGGGACAGGGCACTGGGGGCAGACCAGAGGGACAGGGCACTGGGGGCAGACCAGAGGGACAGGGCACTGGGGGCAGACCAGAGGGACAGGGCACTGGGGGCAGACCAGAGGGACAGGGCACTGGGGGCAGACCAGAGGGACAGGGCACTGGGGGCAGACCAGAGGGACAGGGCACTGGGGGCAGACCAGAGGGACAGGGCACTAGAACTGGGTCTCTTCCCCATTCTCTTTCTGTCTCCTCTGCAACTCCCATCCATTCTCTCTCTCTCTCTCTCTCTCTCTCTCTCCCCCTCTCCTATTCATCTCATCAGGAGCCTGTGTGTGCGGCTCCATGCTTGCATGTCCCCACTTCCCCCTTTTATTTAGGCTGGCAGTGAGGAGAGGAACTGCAGCACAGCGGGAGGGAGTACAATCCAGCGCTGAAATCCACAAAACTGAACAGAAATTGACACGATAGCACAGTGCACACCGCAAAGCACACATTGAGACCAGTCTGTTCACAGTGCTCAGGCTGAACTGTTGGACGCTTACACTACATTGGTCGGGGGAGGGGGCAGGCTAAGAGAGGTCATACTGTTAGGTCCCATGGCTTAATGAGAATTGTAAGGTGAGCTCCTGTGTACTGCTCTGCCTGTGCGCGGCTCACCAGACTACTTTTCGCGAGCATGCACCTTTACTCTTTGGCCGCTAATCTCATCGGGACTCTAAGTCTAGGCACAGATTGGAGTGAGATTGGTCATGCATCCCTGTCATCACTCGCCCCCAGCTTAAATCCACTCGCCAAATGCTAGTAGGCGAGTGGAAATTTTGAGGGCTGTCCTAAAGGATTGGTCTCCTGATCACCCTCCACAAGAGAACACTGCGCTTCGAGTCTCTCCGTCTGCAGCGAGCTGCTGGCACCAAAAGCCACTCCCCCTCAGGCACAGATGTTCATGGAGACTGCTGATGCCTCACCGCCAACTAGCTGAACCAAGGTAGGATCCAAAGCAGCAGCTCCGTCACCATTCACCACTGGCCTCGGCTTCCCTATGTACTTCCTACTGCCTGCGATCCAGTCTCAGGCAGCAACACAGGATATCACAGTCTGGTTCTAGGATGGAGGAGCCATAGTGAGCTATACACGCTCACATTGGCATCAGACCAGGCCCCTTCCCTAGCATACACATCTTCCATCAGCTCCTTGCACAGATGGAAAGGGCTGCAAGGGCTGGGACAGTGATAATAATGGGGGTTTTTAACTACCCAGAAATTGACTGGAATAACGGAATTTCTGGGACAGTTAAAGGACAAAAATTTAAAAACCTATTGCAGGACAATTTTATGGTCCAGTTTATTGAGGCCCCAACTAGGAATGATGCTCTGTTGGACCTGGTAATCTCAAACCATGCAGAGCTTATTACTAATGTTCAGATAAAGGAACACCTGGGTAGCAGTGATCATAACATGATTTCATTTGATGTTAACTGTAAGCAAGAAATACATACAGGAAAGAAAAAAAAAAAAAAAAACTTAATTTCAAGAGAGCAAATTTTCAAAGGATGAGGACTGCTCTCCAGGACTTATATATATATTGGCACCGATGAACACAGAACAGAAATGGGAATTCTTCAAAAAGACTCTTTGGGACCTCACTGCAAAGTATATTCCCATGGGCAATAAGTTAAAAAGGCTAAAGATAAAACCTATGTGGCTCACGATCAAAGTTAAAAAAAAGCTATAAACAATAAGAAAATAGCTTTTAAAAAATATAAAAATGAAGGAACACTAGTGTTTAAATGTTACAAAGAATATAATAAATTATGTAAAAAAAATAATCAGGGATGCAAAAATTCTAAATGAACGACCGATTGCAAAAGATAGGACCAACACAAAAAAAATCTTTAAATATTAATAGTAAAAAGGTCAAGTCTGAGCATGTAGGCCCTTTACAAAATAATCTAGAGTGGGTGACTGAGGACAAAGAAGGCAAATTTAAATGCATTCTTCAGCTCTGTGTATACAATGGAGCATGGGGGAGCTCATGTCCATAATGGGGGTGGGAGTGACACAGCCCCCAAATCTACAATGGCTCAAAAGCGATATGGTCCAGAAATATTTAGACAGAACAAAGGTGGATAAAGCACCTGGACCAGATGGCATCCACCCACGGATCCTAAAAGAATTGAGCTCTGAAATTTCAAAGCCACTATATCTAATATTTAGGGACTCATTAATGACAGGAATAGTACCACTGGATTGGCGTAGAGCCAATGTGGTGCCTATATTTAAAAAGGGAACAACGTCTTTACCAAGTAACTGTAGACCTGTTACTTTAACTTCTATAGTTGGGAAGATACTGGAACGTTTAATAAAAGACCACATGGATGAGTTCTTGCTGGAAACAAACTATTTAAGCAACAGACAGCATGGATTCATGAAAGACAGAAGTTGTCAGACAAACCTGATTTCGTTTTATGAAGAGGCAAGTAAAACCCTGGACAGAGGCGTGGCAGGGGACGTGGTATACTTGGATTTTGCAAAAGTGTTTGATACAGTTCCCCACACACGGCTCATGTGTAAGGCAAGGTCTATTGGATATATCGGTTTGTAAATTGATAGAAAACTGTCTGAAAGACAGGATTCAGAGAGTTGTGGTTAATGATTCTTACTCTGAATGGTCCAAGGTTATCAGCGGTGTACCCCAAGGTTCGGTGCTGGGTCCCTTACTTTTTAATACATTTATAAAGGATATTGGGTCTGAGATCAAAAGTAACATTTGTTTTTGCAGATGACACCAAGCTATGCAGTGGAATAACGTCCTTACAGGATGTCTCCAATTTACAAGCCAACCTTAATGCTCTGTCTAATTGGGCGACTAAGCGGCAAATGAGGTTTAATGTTGATAAATGTAAAGTTATGCACCTAGGGGCTAAGAATATGCATGCATCATACATGCTAGGGGGAGTACAACTGGGGGATCTGTAGTGGAGAAGGATCTGGGGGTTTTAGTTGATCATGAGCTCAATAATGGCATGCAATGCCAAGCTGCGGTTTCCAAAGCAAGCAAAGTCCTTTCTTGTATTGAGAGGTATGGACTCAATAGAGAGATATTTTGCCCCTGTACAAATCATTAGTAAGACCTCATCTGGAATATGCAGTCCAGTTTTGGGCACCAGTTCTCAAAAAGGATAAAATCGGAGAACTGGAGAAAGTGCAGAGAAGGGCAACCAAACTGATAAGAGGCATGGAGGAGCTCAGCTGTGAGGAAAGATTAGAAGAACTGAATTTATTCACTCTGTAGAAGAGGAGAATAAGGGGGGATATGATCAACATGTACAAATATATGAGGTCCATATAGTGAACTTGGTGTTGAGTTATTCACTTTAAGGTCAACACTGAGGACAAGGGGGCACTCTTTACGTCTGGAGGAAAAGACATTTCACCTCCAAATACGGAAAGGTTTCTTCACAGTAAGAGCTGTGAAAATGTGCAACAGACTCCCTCCAGAGGTGGTTCTGGCCAGCTCAGTAGATTGCTTTAAGAAAGGCCTGGATTCTTTCCTAAATGCACGTAATATAAACGGAGTACTAAGATTTGTAGGTAAAGTTGATCCGGGGTAAATCCCATTGCCTCTCGGGGGATGAGGAAGGAATTTTTTTCCCCTCCTGTAGCAAATTGGATCATCACTCTGCTGGTTTTTTTTGCCTTCCTCTGGATCAACTGTGGGTATGGAGTTGGGTGTATGGGATTGTACTGTTTTATTTTGTTTGTTTTATTTTTTTTATTTTTTATTTTTTTATGGTTGAACTGGATGGACTTGTGTATTTTCAACCAAGCTAACTATGATGGTAACAGAAGTTCTTAAGCACCTACAAAAAGGACAACAAAGCCAACATTCAAGAGGACAAAGGAGGAAAGCATCCAACAAAAGGCACAAGGGCAATCTTACCGGTGAAGGCAGAAACGCTTCATGAAACTTCTTTGGATTAATCCTTATGGAACCCTAGTGAATAAGAACAGAGCAGTATGATACAGAAAGTCAGACACTGTCTGCTCTAAAACATGCACAAAGTTAATAAAATATATATTTTTTATATAAAACTGAAGGCATTTTTTTGTTCTGGCTAGAGTGGAGAAGGATTAGAACACTAGTCAGGTTTTTATTGCTATCTATGCCCCTTTGGGGATTCTCTCAGTTTGTAGTGTTTACCACTACTCACCAAGCATGAAAGTGATGACCTCCAATTTTGAATTGTTACCAGAACAGGAATAGATGAGAGCCCTTTAATGGGGACACTAGTTCTGGTGACAACCAACAATCTCCCAATTTGAGGGATTTCTCACTTCCTGTTTTGGCTATGGGACAAAAAAGTAAAATAATTATCCCCATTGGAACAAATATGGCAACAAATACAGGGTTATAACCCTCTGCTATTCTTAAAAATGAAATTTTTGCTTTAGTGCTACTTAAAACATGATTTTCTAAAGTACACAATGATCGCCATTTTTTTATTTCATCATTTCAGTGCGCTACAAGTTGCATTTTGAGAGGGTGCAGCAAACTATGGCAACAAAATTAGGGGAAATCAAACATCTACAGGACAATTCTTTTATTTAGACTACTTCATTATGAGATCATGTCAGAAAGGATTGCTCAGGTGTTAGGTTCCAGATAAATAAAATTCTATATTCCTAGTGCAGTTATTTTATTCTGGCTGTGTCACACATGTTTCTTTTCAACCCATCTGCAGGTTCAGTGTTTCCAAGGCAAAGAACAGAAGTTCGCCCAAGATTTGATAGACCACATGCCTGCAGCTGCTTGTTTGACTTGCTAGATTCTGTCTTCAAGCAGCTTTGTGGGCACTGGGCCACTAAAAATCAACATGCTGTAATACAAAATACAGAGTACACCCAGAGGCTTCCAAATAGAACTAGAAAACATAGGATAACAGTTAACTTTCCTGGTTGCTCATGTGGGAGATTAGATATCTATAAATATCTATATCTATATCTATATCTATATCTATATCTATATCTATATCTATATCTATATCTATATCTATATCTATATCTCCTGGATTAACTCAAACCACACAGGTTAAAGCGTACAACACAAACTTAGGTTAAAATTTCCATTAAGGCACACAGGCCCTCCCATGATTCCAAACGTATGCATGACTTCAGAGAAGCAAACTACTTGGATCAATAATAAAAAAGCTTCTTCAATCAAGATGCCATCATACTCCTTTTGGGTACTACACAGGTCTGTCTTTGGAATTTAATTAGATGTCAGAAAGGCTATGTGACACACAATATAGGATTTTTAATGCAGCTGAATCTGTACCGAAGTGGTCACACCAGCAGGGTCCCATTTTATCAGTCTGCACTGGGTTAAGTGATGCTGGCATCACAAAATTTTAGGATTCCTGGAGGCTTATGGTAAAGCTCACCATCGGAATATGTGCCCACATTGTGCACGATTCATTTTCATCTCTGGCTTCTCTTTAACAAGCAATTATCGCACTTAAAATTTATATCTGTGAGCAGATGGGTCCAATATCTTTCCTGACCAAAAAATTCTATTTACCATGTTGCTCATTTCACGCTGTGATCTCATATTTGGAACAGGCTGCATTTCCCATCTGCAAGGAACAGATGTTTTTGTCAAGAGGGGTGGTGATGAGAGGAGGTCTTGTCCACTGAGGACTAGAGGGTTGCTGTGTCACAAAAGCAGTGCTCCTTTGTAATGAAAACTTTAAGCCAGATTAAAATGCTACTACTTATTTTTCTGAATTGAAGCAAATGAGACCTATGCTGTAACATTATTGAATCTGGGAGCAGGTAAAGCCTTTATGAACTAGGGAATAAAGGCGTTTAGCTATAGTAAATCAAAAGCACAGCTAAAGTGTATAATGCAGCAGACGCTGGACTCAAACTAACAAACATGACTGTTCACTTGTTAAATGCAAGTTTATTAACGAACATCTGGAGAGAACCATATTTGCTTCAAGATGCACAGCAAAATTGATGCATATATGCTAGCAGCAAATAGGGACAGGACAGTAAAATGTTCATAAATGAAATAGCAAAGAGGAATGTGAAATGGTAAGCTACGAGGCTGGAGTATTATAGCTGTTTAATACAGATTAAGCATTGAATTAGGCAGCATTCCACTTAATGTCTCCTTTAGATTTGATTTTCTGGTTTCCAAAAAACCCAGTGAAGTGACTAGCCTCAGGCGTTTAGCTATGAATTAAACCTCCCTACACAAGTTTTACTTGTTTATCTGCAGTCTTCTCTACATGTATTCAAAACTAGTGCATTGTGATAAAATCCTTCAATTGCATCACAGAGGGGGCAGAGAAATGCAGTTACAATGTAGCCAATTGAAGAAAAAAGGGACACGCCCCCACAGGAACGAACATGATGCGTTCTGAGCTTGCGCCCCATCACAAGTTTATTTTATGTGTCAGGTTGACTTTGAAGTGACTCATGCAGATAACAGAAGAATAAAGCACCAGAGAAATGACACATCTGTTTTGCTTGTCTATCTTCAAAGCTCTATGTCTTTGTTCAGATTTCATGACTGAGTACATACATAGTCCTATGTAGAAAAGGTAAAAAGCAGCACAAGTTAATAAGAGGGCATTTACTGCCCAGTATGCCACCTGGTTGTATTATATTTAGCTTTTTTTATAGTACTACAAATTTTAAATAGTGAAGCAATAACCCAAAAATGTACTATTTTGCAGTTTACCAATCAGATGTGGTGACTGCACCGATTTTCTTTAGGCTTCTCCCCTGTTTTCATCTGATGATCTGGCCCGTTGCACACCCCGCTATCAATGGAGGAGCACATGGGGCATATTTGGACAGCAGCATTGTTAGCCTGGAGGGGGGAGGAGAAGTGTTAGATGTGCTAGAAGATTTAGATGCAGTAACAAATTGAAACTCAACTCCAGATAACTGCAGTTATATCAGTTTCTTTTGCAAAGTTTTACAAGAATAAAAGCCAACCACCCATCAGTGTTAAAAAGGTGACTCAACACCTATACATTTTCAAAAAAGTTTAAGACTAGAAACAGGCCTGCTGGCATTATCACCAGATGAAAGTGGAAAGAAAAAAAAGTGGCAAATGTGGTCATCACATCTAAAAATTTAAGTTAAGCTGCAATAAAGGTTTTCTTTTGGGTTTAATACTGCTTTAAAGGGGTTGTAAACCCCATTTATGACATTTTACCCAAGCATATATGGCTGTAGTGTTTACTTATCTTTCTCTCCAAAGCTCTAATAGCAGTTTCTTTTTGTTCCCGTTAGTTACTTCTGTCAAGCTGACAAATGCGATAACAGCAGCTGAAAATTTGTGTCGGGGAGGAAGATTAGTAGGGAGCTTGTCTATTCAGACTACAGCTCTGTGTGTTCCTTTCGTTCCTCTGCCTATGTGGAGGGGGTGTGAGCAGTTCCTACAATCAGCTCCCACACAGCAAGCCCAGACTTGCAACCCACTGCTGAAAGAGGTAGATAGAATCTAACAAAATCGTCACTTTCCATGTGCATTGTAGAAAGGGGAAGACAGCAGAGACAAGTAAAATGTATGGGATTTGTTTGTTTCATCTCTATCACCTGAGGCGTCTCACTTCACTGGATCAATGTGTGTAGAAAATGTTGTACCTACGGTGTAGTTTAAATTATCACTACCAGCTTTTCACATAAGATTTTCAGTTTTAAAAATGTAAGAAATCAAAACTTTTAAATTTTGCATGGCTTATGGAAATGGTTAAAACCTTGGTGTCTGTGCCCCATTGAGTTCTCTTAAATTCCTGTCTCAGACACAACAGGTAATTCGAGAAAATTACCTTCCTCTGCATTTACACTTGCGTACAGTAGATTTCTAGTAATTTCAAGATTTTTGGGGGGCGTTTTTAAAAGCTTTGTGCAAGTTTTTTTGCACGTGCAACAAGTTTCACATATTTCCTGGGCAAAGGGAGGGGAGCAGTTCTATGAAAGAGGAGGAATTCTTCAGACAAAGTTCACAAAAATGCAGGTTGCATAAATACAGGCACATTTAATATAGTATATGAATGCAGAAACGCATGAATATACAAAAAAAAGCTCATTACCCTCCTTTGGTTGTAGTGATAACGTCAAAAACACTTTCCATCACTTTACAACTTTGCAACAACAGTCAACAGAACAATTGGCAAGAGTGAATCTACCTAGTGGGAACACCGATCGCAAAAAACATAAAAATTTACGGGGGAATTTCTACTTTTAGTAGAAAATACTGTAAACTGCACTGCACACAAACCCAGCCTGAAAGGTAACGCAACAAGACAGCTTCAGCCCGACACCACACCCCCCATGCATTTTAGCCTGCCCACTGGGCTTAATCATGGAGGTCTTCCTGATTAAGTGGATTCACCTTTCAGGCTGGGTTGGAGTTTCTCCCTTTCCAGTATATGCCACAGAGCTGATGGACAGGATCCTTAGCTGCACCTTTGAGTAGGAGTCACTCAATTTAAAGAATTGTCTGGAGCAGCACCCAAGATTCCTAGGATTTCAAAACTAGAAAGTTTTAGATAAACTGTATACACACACACACACACACACACACACACACACACACACACACACACTTTCCATACCTGAATCAGTTCACCTCTCTTCAAACCTGCAGATACATCATCCTTATCCATGTACACTTCAAATAGATTTTTCTTCTGTCCTTTGTTGCGTGTACGGCTTGAACCCATGTTCCCTACATTACACCCAAAAAAAAGGCAATTGAAAAACAGGTCAGAAAATCAAATACGCAAGTAAAAGAACGTTTAGTCAAACCGAACATGCCAAAAGGACAGTCATTTAAACGCACCCATGAGTAAATACGTAATTGGGAATAACTTAAAACAAAAATAATCCCAAAAGCAGTCACCCTAACCCCAGAAATCTCATCTCTGCATACATTAGCAAAAACCCTCCTGTATCTCAGATTTACTGTATTATGACGTGCAGTTTCATACAAAAAATAAATAAATAAAAAGTTTACCAATACCCGGCAGTGGCAAAGCTTAGAAGCTTGACACATTTACATTGCAAAGCCTGCAACAAACTCCCTAAGCAAGCTGGCCTGAACATCCAATGGAAAGAAGGCTGAAGTAAAATTTTTAAAGAGGGAATCATGTTATAGGAAAATAGGAGCTGTTTAACTACTTAAGACCCAGACCATTATGCAGGTTAAGGACCTTCCATTTTTTGCGATTCGGCACTGTGTCGCTTTAACTGACAAATGCGCAGTTGTGCGACGTAGCTCCCAAACAAATGGAGCTCTCTTTTGGTTGTATTTGAGCACCTCTGCGGTTTTTATTTTTTGCGCTATAAAACAAAAATAGAGCAACAGTTTACTTTTTGCTATAATATCCCCCAAAAATATATATAAAAAAAAAAAAGTTTTTCCTCAGTTTAGACCGATACGTAGTATTCTACCCATTTGATTAACAAAAAAAAAAAAAGACATTTTTGGGACCATTGTCATTTTCACAGCAAAAAGTGCTATAAAAATGCACCATTTATTGTGAAAATGACAATTGCAGTTTAGGCGTAAATCACTAGGGGGCACTGTGGGGGTTAAGTGTGACCTCATGTGTTTTTAATTGTAATGGGGCGGGGCTGGACATGCAACGTCAGTGATAGTCTTTCCCTATATCAGGGAACAGACGATCACCGACAGCCACGATAAATGAGGAAGGGACACACACACTTCAGCTCCAGTGACTGATCGCAGGACACCGGCGGCGATGGGGTCACTAAGCTTCGGACCGGGTTGCAAGCGCGCCACGGCTGGGCTTAAAGAGACACGTACAGGTACGCGATTGTACCCAGACGTGCCATTCTGCCAACGTATATCTGCGTGAATGGGTCCTTAAGTGGTTAAAAATAATCTAAATTAGACCGGTAACTTGTTTTCCGGGAGTCTATCAGGACATCATTTAAGAGATTGTGGCTCCACCCACCAGACCAAAGGAAACACCTCTGCCAACAACATTTTAAAGGAGGCTTCTCCCCACCACCTTGTTAGTAATTGAGTACCTCTGGCCCAGGCTGGAACACAAGCACAACATAATAAACTATAGTAAAATACACAGTATAAGATGGTTTGTTGTCGACTTGAAAGACTCCCAGAAAACAAGTTCCTGGTAAGTCCAACTTGGATTTTCCACAAAACATTTCAGGACAGCACCTGAGAGGATAACCGAGACTCCCCCAGGACTGGAACAGAAAATAGGCCAAATGTCTTAACAGTTTGGAACTAATGCCACTTTTGGCAAAAAAATGTAAATACCCCATCTGCAAATGGAGCACGAAGCTCACCGATTCTCTGCAAAGATGTAATAGCAACATAGAAATACAGTCTTGGGGGTTTTAAAAAAAATAAATAAAACATTGATTGCAAAGGCTTAAATATGGTCTTTGTCAATGTTTAAGGACTATTAAGAGCCCATTTTGGAAAATTCTTAGCCTGGACTGGCCTTGAGAGCCAGAGTATTAAACTCCTGAAACCAAAGGCTCAGAGGAAATGGATCTTTTCAGGAATACTCCCAAGGCTGCCACCTGTACCTTCAGAGTGCCAAATGCTGGACCCTCACCTGCTTTAGTTTGTAGAAATTCCAAAACTGAAGTAGAATCTCTCAAAATATTGGATGTGGCATATCTATGAGAACACACCCACCGACCTCATCTTGTATCTCTCAATGGTCGACTTCCTGAATGGCAACAAGAATTGTAGATTGTCCAACTATTTGCATAAAGAGCCCTAGTAGCCTTTCTACTAGAATACTTCAAGGTACAGTCAACTTCCTGGATGTAGCCAAACTAGCAAGTCCAGTCAGAGGACAATGCAGGAATGGCTTTGACATATTTAAGAACCATAGAAAACCAATACTTCTTTGGCCTATAGGGGCCAATAGAATCACAGAAGCTTTTTCCTTTCCATATCCAATTATGTAATTGGACACCAACAGGATAATCTGATAACTGCGGGAAGGCAAAACCCTAGATCAGTGATGACAAACTTTGAGCCCAAGTGCTTAAACTGCCAAACCAAACCAAAAATTTCAAAGTGCCACACATTAAACCTACCAGTGGCTCTGTACAGAGGATGGGACTGATGATCCCTCTGAATGAGCCCAAGGGATCAAAGCTACACCCAGAATGCAGGGATCATGCATAAAACCATGGCTGTTAGCGAAATGAGCTTTAGAACACAACCCTACTGAACCCCTCCACAAAAAAAAAGGGGTGCAAGTTCCAAGGGAGACCTGGTGCACAGCCATAAATAAAGTGTCTGACCCCTGATCAAGAACTAGATGAAAAAGGACATGGAAAAAACATTAAGGTTTTAAGTGGCAAATGAAATGAAAAGGAATCCAAGGTAAGGATACCCCTCAGCTGATAGAAGCAAAAAAAAAAAAAAGTATACAAGATCGACCAGGACCTACAGGCAACCTGCCTAAATGAGAATGGGGATAGATATATATTTTAGTTGCAGTCCTCCTATTCAAGGTTTATTAGGTAGTTCCCCTTCCTCTCCACCCATGGTTCATAGCAGATTCTGCCATCAAGGAGAAACAAGAAGCTAGTCTGCTGTGTCAGAGGCTCGATCGTCTGTATATATTCCAGGTGTGGAAAACTGGCAAACTACCAAAAATCGCCAGATGCCGGACCAGGGAGAATGGTCCCTGCACCTGGATGCGTTTTAACTCCTGTGCCTGAGATAGGGCACACCAGATGTGGATCCAATTGCTTCAACTAATCGGAAGGTGTTGGAGGTTTGTGGCCAGGTCAAAAGACCCCTGGGCGGACGCAACAGATGTGTTGGTGGTGCCAGTATCGGCTAATCTATGCCTTCCCTCCCCTGAAGCTGCTTCCTTGTCTGCTTCGCAAAGTGGAGGCCGAGGGGATTCCAATAATCCCAATTGCTCTGGATTGGCCGAGGCATCCCTGGTACGTTGACCTAGCAAGTCTAGTAGCAGACGTCCCTTGGCATCTACCGCTGCGAGAGGACCTGCTATCACAAGGTCCCATACTTCATCCTGCTTTATAGTTGCTGGCTATAATGGCATGGCTGTTGAAAGATGTGTTGAGACGGGGGATGTCGGCTTCAGCGATTTCTGCCATGCTGATGGCACGCAAGTTGTCCTCTAGGACGATTTACCATCGCAGTTGGAAGGCCTAAATAACCGTGTGTGCGCGTGTGTGTGGATGATGGAATCCCTGTACTTGTAGGGTTTCCAGGGTCCTGCCGTTACTGCAGCGTGGGGTGGACCAAAAGATTGCCTCAAGTACGATTTAATGGGCAGATTTCTGCCCTGCTGTCTTTTCACCAACCCTTGGCGGCTCACTTAGTACGTTTGTGCAGGGGGGTTCGCCATGTGGTCCCTCCGGTACTTACTCCACTACCTCCTCTGTGCTTCAGAGCCTACAGTTTGAGAACATTGGGGAGATTCCCCTTGTTGACACTTCCTCAGAAAGTGGCCTTTTTGATGGCTGTTACATCGGTTAGATGGGTGTCTGAGCTGGCGGCCTTGTCCTGCAAGGCTCCATATCCGATCTTCCATAAAGATAAGGTGGTGCTGCATACGCAGCCTTCATTTCTTCCCAAGGTCATCTTGGCTTTCTGTCTCAATGAGGCCATTGTACCTCCATCTTTGTGTCCTTGTCCCTAAGGAGGCTGCGTTGCATTCCTTGGACGTTGTCCGAGCTCTGCGAGTACACTTGTCCGCTACTGCTCCATTCCAGAGGTCGGAATCGCTGTTATTTTCGGTAGCTGGCCCCAAGATGGGACCGGCGGTCTCATCGGCCACCATCTCTGGGTGGATCAGACAGATCGTGATTCAGGCTTATGCCATAAAGGGGCAGGCGCCCCCATTCCTGTTACAGCACATTCGACCAGGGCAATAGGTGCCTCATGGGCTTTCCGACATCAGGTGTCCGTTTCTTACATGTGTAAAGTGGCGACCTGGTCGTCTATTCACACCTTCACTAAATTTTACAAGGTTGATGCGAGTGCATCTTCGGATGCTTACTTTGGCCGCAAGGTTTTGCAGGCGGCTGTTTAAAGGTTTCAACTTCTTTGAGGAGGAAGTTTGCTTTAATGCAGCTTCCCACCCCTCGTTCTTGACACTGCTTAGGGACATCCCACAAGTCAAGAATGATGCCGTGTCCGTCCATGAACGGAGGAGAAAATACAATTTTTGTACTCACCGTAAAATCTTTCCTGTAGTTCAAGGACGTACACAGCACCCACCTCTCCTTTTCTATGTTTGTACTGCTTTTTGACAAACAGCTGTAAGATGCAGGGAGAGGGGTTGTACCCAGAGGGACCACCCCCTGGGAGATACTGTACAGTGTTTCATGCGATTAACACTTTGCACAAGTTTCTGCCTAGTCCACTCCTGGTTGAAAGCCAATACCCACAAGTCAAGGATGATGCTGTGTCCATCCATGAACGGAAGAGAAAGTAAGTTGTCATACAAAAAAGTCAAGCACTAGGAAGGGGAGGAGATGCCTTATCTGGAAAGCAGGCAAGTTAAACTGCAGCAGTGGAAAGGGGAGAAAATAGTGCACTGGTGTTAGGACAATTAGGGTTGTCCCGATACCAGTATCGGGACCGACACAGTATTTGCGGGAGTACTTGTACTCCCGCAAATACCCCCGATACCTAAATAGAATCCCCCCCCGCCCACGGCGTGCGAGAACATCACAGCTTTCATTTAAATAGCTGTAGTGTTCCCGTTACGTATAGACACTCCCCCTTGCTCGGGATTGGATGGGTGATCATGATCTGTCCAATTCCGAGCAAAGGGGGAGTGTCTATACGCGCGGGCAAAACAGCTATTCAAATGAATGCGGTGATGTTCTCCATGCGGCGGCTGGGGGGACGTGGCTGCATATGTGGGGGACATATTTAACTCTGACCGCCGCTCTCAGGCAAACATTAAGCAAAAAAGATAATTAAGCTCGATGTTGGGGTGGGCGGGACCTGGGGTGGGCGGGACCTGGCAGCTATCAAACACCACCAGCCAATGGGATGGTATCTGGGCGAGCTGCCACGTGTATGTGGCCCTGCCCCCTTAAGCAGCCCAATCATTGGCTGCTGCTTGATAGCTACCACCCACCCCAACATCAAGCTCAATTCTGACAGCTCACTGTTACTTGTCAGTTTCACACACCGTTACAGTTACTCGGCTCAGTGTGAAACCTACCAGTGCCACCCGCCAGTGCCAAACCAGTGACATCAGTCCTGAGGGCATCAAGTGTGTGCTATAGTGACAGGAGTGGGTGAGTTTTCTTCTTTAAATCAGCCACAAAAATTGACATCATAGCCATCGGCCACCCCAATTTCTAAATATCGGCATCAGATTTGGAGACAGACAAGTAAACACTACAGATATAGATATATTAACCCAGGTAAGATCTCATGAATGCCGTTTACATCCACAAAAAACCCTGTTAGTCTCGCCAGTAACCGCATTTCCAGGACAGCTACTTGAGAGATAATTGGCGCCATCTACAGGAAACACAAATCGGATACAAGTTAAAAGGCCCCTCCCTTTCCTCTGACCCCGTTTAGAAGATCAAGTATACCTCCACCAAAGTGCACTCGGCAGATGGAAAAACACAAACAAAAATAGACGCTGTCCTGGAAATACCGTTACGACTAACCAGGGTTTCCCCCCCTCACCTTCTAGGACAGCTACTTGAGGATCAGAAATATACTATTCCCTTTAGGAAGGGACAACAGCCTGAAGCACTTTCCTACCAAAGGAGAGGTCCTGGCTGGAAAGCATCTGAACTCTTATGTTTGACAAATGAATGAGAGGACCAGATGGCAGCTTTAGAAAATTTCTTCCATGGATCTCGTAGAATGGGTCCCAATTCTAGAAGGAAGGGTATGACCTGATGCTTTGTAAGCTTTGCAGATAGCTTCTCTAATCCATCTAGCAATGGAGCTTTTAGATGCTTCCAACCCTCTTGGGGCCACTCAATACCAACAGCTGGGAGGAACTCCTAAACCCACTGGATTTCTTTAGGTAAAATAGAAAACCTCTTTATGTCCAAAAAAAAATAAAAATCTTTCCTCCTCCGCATTCTTGGGAGAGGTACAGAAACTAGGCAGGACTACTTCCTGGGACCTATGAAAGTTGGAAGATACTTTGGGTAAATAGAAAGTATCAGGTCTAATCACTACCCTGTCCTCTAGAATCCTCAGGAAGGGATCTTTACAGGAAAGACTGCAGATCAGAAATCCTTCTCCCTGACGCAATAGCTAAAAGGAAGGAAATCTTTAAGGAAATGCATTTCAGGGAAGCTTCATGCAAAGGCTGAAAAGGAGCCCTTGTTAGAGCATTTAACACCAAAAGATGGATCCCAAGTAAAGCACATGTTTGACAATCCTGGGAGCATGTCTAGATCTGGCCGAAAGGAACCTCCTGACTAATTCCTCGTTTCCACTGAGCGGATCGGTTCGCCATTTTGGGCGTTTCCATTATGAAAGCGTGCCAAAAAAGCGAACCGTACCGCACCAGCAAAGGTCCTGCTTCTCAAGAGGGTCCAGAGAAAGTGGAACGGTTCCATTAGGGGCAGACCTACAAATACATCTCACTGATTAGTGGACGCGCATGGTCCCTGACGGTCCGATTTGCAGTGGAAAACACTCACGGGAAAAGACCGGTCCCATCCTAACCGCTCCAAGTTTACTGACCCGAACCGTTCCGTGCAATGGAAACAAGGCATAAAGGATCTTCCGCTAGCCTCTTGTCCGAAAATAGACAGGGCCGCAACCTGAACCCTAAGGGTGCTGACAGATAGTCCCTTCACTCCTGTGTAAAAAAGCCAATATTCAGGGAGTGAATAATCTAAACCGGAATTCCTTTGCCAGGAATTAAAAGTTGGTAACTATGGGAAAGTTTGGACAACTTGCGGATGTTCAGGATAGTTTGAATAACTTTCTCTGAACACCGTTTCAACTGTAAGATGCACCGCTCAGCCTCCAGGCCGTCAAATTGAAGGTCTGAGGGTTTGGATGTAATACTAGTCCCTGATGGAGTAGATCCTTCCGAACTGGTAGGGACCACAGAGGGTCTTCAGAGAGAAAAACTAACTCCTTCTGGGCCACCAGAGGGCAATCACAACCACTTCTGCCCAATCCTGAATACATTTTCTGAACTACCAGGAACTACCAGAGGTAGGAGGGGAAAAGGAGGGAAGGCGTAGGCCAGAGCATCTGTCCCCCAAGGACCCAGTCTCTATTTTTCAGTGATAAAAATGCCAGCAGCTTTCTGTTGAGATTGGAGGCAAAAAGATCCACTGCAGGAAGGCACCCTTCTTAGCACAATCTCCTGGAATGTGCCTTGATGCAACTCCAACAGCTGGAACCGGCGCGCACTCTGCTCAGATATTCCGCCAGCGTATTCTCTGAACCTGTGATGTGGACTGCTCCGATTGAGGTGACAGATTTCTGTCCACGACAGAATCTGCTGTGATAGCAGTGACCCCGAACGAGTGCCCCCTTGCTTGTTCAGGTAGAAAGCCAAGCAAGCTTTCCCTACAGCTAGCAGTTCCCTGAAATTTGAGCAGCAGCCTGCCTCTGGTAACCAAGCTCCCTGGGCCTGCCAGCCTTGAGTGCGCACCCCAGCCCCACAGACTGGCGCCTGTAGCAACCTTCACTGGAGCATGTTGTGCCCAGTTCTTCCCTCCCTGAAGGTGTTCCCGCTGCTCCCAGCAGGAGCAATTGAGAAAATCCTCTTGGTAGCCAAACTAGCGGATCTAGATAATCCTTCTGCGATCCCAATGGCGCAAGAGAAAAGCCTGAAGGTGCCTCGAGTATAATTGGGCCCAGGGCACTCCTGGGTTGGCTGCAGTCATTAAACCCAATAACTGCATGATCCGTCGAAGAGAGGTCTGTGGGAGAAATTTGAAGGCCTGCACAAAAAGAATTTTCCAAAATGTTGTCCTCAGGAAGAAAAATCTTAGCAAAAGAGTATTAGATAACCCACAAAAATTATGCTCTGGGAGGACACCAGACAAAACCTCTGTTGGCTGACTTTCTACCCCAGACTCTGAACCAACTGCAGATCCCGGATAAGGGACTCTGTCTCGTAGGGAACATCAAGTAACAGCAAATAGTGAAAAAAAGTTTAAGAATTAACTAATAGATCCCTGGAGAATCGCCAACCCGAATAAAAGAGACTACACATTCTACTCCACAGTGCACAATATGTACTCAAGATTAGATTACATAACTGTTGATCATGGAATACTGGAGTATATAAATAACACCGCGATAGGGGTGATATCAATCTCTGATCACGCTCCAGTCTCGGTGAGAATGCATTTTCCAGAAATTGATGAGAAAAAGGGGATATGAAATCTAAATGAGGATCCAATAGATGATATAGAAGTCGGCAACATAGTAAGTTCAGATTTAGAGGAATATTTTGCAGTTAATAACACACCGGACATGAGCACAGCCATCATATGGGAAGCCCATAAGGCATGTATCAGAGGAAAATGTATTTCCTTAGGTGCTGGTAAAAAGAAAGGCGACTAGAAAAAGGATAATTGCAGAGTTACAAGATTTAGAAGCTAAACATAAAAATCAAAAAAAAAAAAAAAGTATACCAGGAAATTATAATAAACAGGGCCCAACTAAGAGACCTAATGGAAATAGAAACTAGAAATATATTTAAAAATGTATCCAAGGAAAGATATCTATTGGGCAATAAACCGGGGAAGTATTTGGCTAGGATCTCAAAAGGAAAAAATATAAACTATATTGAAAAAATTTAAAACCAGGAAGGCCAGATGAAGTATAGGACGTCCGAAATTGCCGCAGCTTTTCGAACGTTCTATAGTACACTGTATACTATTAGAAAGGGTGAAACAAGAGGAGAAGGTAATCGGGGAAATGAAAATAAGGGAATACTTAAGAGAAGCAAAATTACCAAAGTTGATGCAAGAGACAGTGGAACTACTGGAAGACCCAATAACGCAAAGGGAAATAAGTCAAGCGATTCAAGAAACACCCGGAGGAAAAAGTCCAGGCCTAGACGGACTGCCTATTAAATATTATAAAAAATTTAAAGAACTCTTGGTCCCAGAGATGTGCACATATTCCAATAAATTAGGTGAAAGTGAAGAAATTAGGAAAGAATCACTCCTTGTCAATATCTCAATTATTGCTAAAACCGGAAGAGGGAGGAGTCTAGGATGGCACGAGCCTCGCACCAGGGCGGTTAAGGAGTGAGCTCCTGGGAAGGTCCCGCAACGCTGCGATGGCTGAACATCAAGCCGTCCGCCCGCCGACATCTCCGTGCTCCTGTTGAGGGGCACCCTTCACATCCCCCCCCCCCGGGTTGAAGTGAGCCAAGCTCTTTCTAAATCTAATACGCTGGTAACTCACCGGCTCACCGCATCGTTATCGTCCCAGCAACGCTCCCCATCGTGCGTCTTCGTGCGCCTCCACAGATCCCGTCCTGCTCCCGATCACGTGGCGTCTCTGCTTCTGGTGGCGGTGGCTGCTGAGGCCGGCTCGTTCACTAGAGGGTCGTACGGCTGTGGGGGGTGTGGGGTGCTGATAGCGGGGGTTCTGTTGGAGGCGGTAGGGGGCTTGGATGTCTGATTCTTTTTGCGAGCTGCGGTGGTGGCAGTTTATTTGGCAGTAGCATTTGCTGAGCGACTACGCCCTCACCAACACCACAATCATATGGTGACATTGCTGACATTTTAGACTACTACTGTTAAAGATGAAAATTACCCTACTCTATTAATTGTCGAATACCCTAACAGACAAGCAGGAGCTGAAAAATGAAATGGGTGAAGTGGGTGAAGTTGGGGATGTCGGTGCAATAGGCAGCCTAATAAGAGAGTGATTCTTTGGTTAGGGTACTGTGACCTCCTTTTTTCTCTCTCCCTAACTTTTTGGTGTATATACTGAGGTTATCACTATACGGTGATACTGCTGCTGATAATTGCGGATTATCACAGTCAAAATAGGAACAGACAGCCCGCAAAGAAAGGAACGGAAGAAAAGAGGAAATTATAATATACAATATATACTGGGTGTATATATACTACATAGAGCACTACACAGAGCAATAACAAAAAGGGAGGGAAGAGAGAGAAAGAAATATAGGATCGGGCGACTACCAGAAGACAACGAGAAGAGGGAATAGAGAGGAAAAGATAAAAAGAACGTATATCTACTTATGTCTAAGGTTAACTTAATCACCTACAACGTAAGGGGCCTTAGCTCCCCCTGGAAAAGACACATGATCCTAAAGGAGATCGAGAGATTTTCCGCTGATGTAGTTTTCCTTCAGGAGACACACATAACTCTCGATTCGAGAGTGAGGCTCAACTCTCGGGCAGTCCCAACTTGGTATTATGGAGACTCCCCGCAGAAAGGATCTAGAGGAGTCGCCATAGGGAAAAATTTAAATTTTTCAGTCGAAGATAGGATAGTAGATCCTGAAGGCCGATATCTGTTCCTAAGAGGTTTCTTATATGGGAAACGATATACGTTTGCCAATGTTTATTGCCCTAATAAACATCCCCAGAAGTATTTAACAATGATTTTGAATAAACTAATGGAATTCAAACAAGGAAATGTTGTCCTAGCCGGGGACTTCAATTTCACGCTAGATCTACAATTAGATAGAGTATTGACAGTTCGCATAGGGAACACCAAGCAACAACAAATAGTGAAAAAAAAAAAAAAAAAAACTTTTCAGGAACCAGTTAATAGACCCTTGGAGAGTTCTTAATCCAAATAAAAAGGGATTATACATTCTACTCTACAGTACACAAAATGTACTCGAGATTAGATTATATAATGATTGACCACGAAATCTTTGAGTACGTAGACAACGCCGCGATAGGGGAGGTGACAATCTCGGATCACGCCCCTGTCGCGGTGAGCATACACTTCCCTGAAATTGAAGAGAGAAAGGGGACCTAGAGTTTAAATGAGGAGCTAATAGACGACAAAGAAGTCTGATATAATAAGAACGGACATAGATGAATACTTTACGGTTAACACACTTGATGTAAGTACAGCCACTATCTGGGAAGCTCATAAGGCTTGCATCCGAGGAAAATTAATTTCACTAGGGGCGAACAAAAAGAAGGTTAGAGAAGCAAATAGAAATAGGATAATCAAAGAGCTGCAAGATTTAGAAACTAAACATAAAAACCAAAAAAATAATAAAGTCTATCAGGAAATGGTAATGAAGAGGACCCAACTAAGAGACCTAATAGAGATCGAATCTAGGAATATATTCAAAAACGTCGCGAAAGAAAGGTACCTATGGGGGTATAAACCAGGGAAGTACTTGGCCAGGATCTCAAAAGAAAAGAGAAACAGAAATTATATAGAAAAAATAAAAGACCAGGAAGGACAGATGAGGTTTAGGACGTCCGAGATTGCGGAGGCTTTTCGGACGTACTACACCACACTGTATACTAAGGGTGAGACGCAAGAGGAAAAGGCGAATAGGGAAAAAAAAAATTGGAGTATCTAAGTGAAGCAAATTTACCAAAACTAAACGCAGGAAAAAGTGGAAACCCTAGAAGACCCAATTACACACGCAGAAATCAGTCAAGCGATCCAAGGAACACCAGGGGGGAAAAGCCCAGGTCCAGATGGACTGCCAATCAAATATTATAAAAAATGTAAAAGTCATTGAACCCAGAAATGTGCACTTACTTTAATAAATTAGGGGGAATAGAAGGAAAGAATCTCTTCTTGCCAACATCTCAATTATAGCCAAAACAGGAAAGGACAAGACCCTTTGCTCTAATTATCGCCCAATCGCACTGTTAAATGCTGATATAAAATTTTTTGCAAAGATATTGGCAACAAGGATAAAGCCGTATATGCCTGACCTAATAAGGTCAGATCAGACGGGATTCGTAAGAGGCAGAGAAGGGAGGGATAACAGTTCAAGAACAATTTTATTACTACAAGAGGATAAAAAAGGAAAAAACCCCAGTCGTACTCATGTCGCTAGACGCTGAAAAAGCGTTTGACAGAGTCGACTGGGGGTTCATGATGGAGACTCTGAGAAGTATAGGATTGGGCCCCAGATATATGAAATAGGTGGGAAACATATACACGTCCCCTACGGCAAAAGTAAAGGTTAATGGGAGGGTATCATCGGTGATAGATATGAATGGAACAAGGCAGGGTTGTCCACTCTCCCCCCTCTTATATGTAATAGCGCTGGAACCATTTTTGTGCAAGATAAGGAACAACCCAGATATAGGGGGGGTGAGAGTGGGAGAGGAGGCACAGAAGTTGGCAGCATACGCAGACGATGTTCTCTTATATGTGACCAAACCCAAAATATCAATACCCAACATATTAGAGGAAATAGGAAGATACGGGAGACTCTCCAATTTTAAAATAAACCCAGTAAAAACTGTAATCATGAACATAGGAATAGAAAAAAATGAGGAGGAGGTCCTACGTAAAGCATTCCCCTTTAGGTGGGAACAAAAATCACTCACCTACCTAGGGATAAAAATAACTCCCAAAGTAGAAGGCCTCTATGAGGCAAATTACATCCCCCGACTCAACGAAATAAAACGAGATGTAAAAAACTTAATCCAAAAACAGATCACCTGGATGGGGAGGATAAATGCATTCAAAATGATAGTACTACCAAAGATAATATACAAATTCCAAATGCTACCAATAAACGTCCCACAAAGTTTTTTTAAGGTAATAAAAACTATAATTTCAAAATTCATATGGCACGATATGAAGTAGCTACGCAACTCTTACCCGGGAAAAAAAAAAAAAAGGCGGATTAGCTCTCCCAGATATAAAAAGATACTACCAAGCTGTAATCCTAGCGAGGTTAGTGGAATGGACAAACAGGAACACGTTAAAAAAATGGGCACATATGGAAAATGAGATAAGTTAACAGCACTTAAATACAAATATATGGATTCCACCTAAATTTAGAATAATCAACCCTGACACACATAGTATCACAAAACAGGTCTTTAACCACTTGAGACCCGGACCAATACGCTGGTAAATGACCCAAGGTGTTTTTGCGATTCGGCACTGCGTCGCTTTAACAGACAATTGCGCGGTCGTGCGACGTGGCTCCCAAACAAAATTTGCGTCCTTTTCTTCCCACAAATAGAGCTTTCTTTTGGTGGTATTTGATCACCTCTGCGATTTTTATTTTTTGCGCTATATACAAAAATAGAGCGACGTTTTTGAAAAAAAAAACTATTTTTTACTTTTTGTTAAAAAAAAAATCAAATAAACTAAATTTTAGTCAAACATTTAGGCCAAAATTTATTTAGCCACATGTCTTTAGTAAAAAAAAAAAAAAAAAAAAAAAAAAAAAAAAAAAAAAATCGCAATAAAAAAAAATAGCTACCTAGCGGGAACAGCGGCACTAATACAGCGATCAGAAAAATGATCGCTTAGTGACGCTGGCAATAGGGAGCGAAAGGGTTAACTAGGGCGGTGATCAGGGGGTTAAAACTTTATTAGGGGGGGTGGGGGGGCTATCCTGAACCTAACACTAACTGTTTTTTACACTGCATGTCACACTGACACTAAATGCAGTGATTAAATCACTGCATTCAGTGACACTGTGACAGGGGGGTGGGGGGGGCGATCACAAGGGGTTAATATGCCTATGTGAGTGTGTCAGTGTTGTGTTGGTGCACACTTACTTGTGATGTCTTCTCTCATCAGCAGCGCTGGGAAACAGCGCTGCGATGAGAGAATACATCATTTCCTCCTTCCTGTGTAAACACAGGAGGAGGAAGTGACAGGCTGGGAGCGCTCTCCCATTGGCTGGGAGCGATCGCGGGGGGGCGGATATCACGGACATCCGCCCGCAGATCCCGGATCGCTCCCAGAGGTAGGGGGACCCCCGCACGCCGCAGAGGGGGTCCCGA
The DNA here is from genome assembly GCA_029574335.1 of Rana kukunoris. Classification (NCBI taxonomy): domain Eukaryota; kingdom Metazoa; phylum Chordata; class Amphibia; order Anura; family Ranidae; genus Rana; species Rana kukunoris. The sequence goes on from CM056052.1 coordinate 230,173,356, forward strand.
TGGGACCCCCGAACCGCACTCAGGCGGGGACGTAAATTTACGCCCTTGTGCCTGTACGTGCCATTCTGTGGCCGTATATGTGCGTGCGGGGGTCCTTAAGTGGTTAAGATATGGGACTCGGTATATAAACGGGAAAAGTGGGATTATAATTACCCATTAATCCCACTAGCAAACAGATTTTTTTGCACCAGGAAATAGGACCAAAATGGGGAAAAAATTAGGTAGCAAAAGACTAGGGGACATAGTCACACAAGGAAAAAAAAAAAGAAGATACACGTAGTAGAAAGGGCACAACAGATAACCGATTGGGAATACCTACAATTGAAGCACTTTGTTAACACACTACCAGCACCAATAAGACGACACAGCACAGAACTCAATAGAAAAACTCTGCTCCATGGGAGAACCACTACAGCACGGAATTGCGGTGATCTACAAAATCCTCACAGAAATAGGGACAAAGGATATACTACAAAGCATAGAGGCATGGGAGAAAGAAATAAGGGAAAAGATAGAAGAAACGCATATGATTAAAGTGACATTTAATTATGCAAAAGATATAACAACAGTAGAAGCCAATTATAAATGCATGATGCGATGGCATCTGACACCGGTCAAACTCAATAAAATACATACAACTAATTCCCCCCTATGTTGGAGGAATTGTAACCAAGTAGGGACTACATTGCACATATGGTGGGACTGCCCGAGAGCTTTGGAATATTGGAAAGAGGTTCTCAAATTAATTGAAGAAATCACTGGAGAAAAGTTCCCTCTAGATCCCTTGACCTGTCTTTTTCATAGACAAGGTTTAGTAAAAGGGGAAAAAAATATGCTTCGACATTGGTCCCGGTGCTGTTAACGCAGCAAAGGGTTTGATGCCGAAATTTTGGCTTCACCCGCAGAAACCACCCCTAAAAGAATTCATACACAGGGTCGACTACATCGCAGAGATGGAGTATCTGAGAAGGGCCGACCTGGGAGAGGAAGAGGGAGGAAGAGGCGGGAGGATCTGGGACCAGTGGAGAAACTTTAAAAACAACGGAAAAACTTATCCAAGTACTATCAGAAACAGACAGTTAAAACCTTAAAAAAAAAAAGAGGCAAGTCGACCCGATCCAATAGGGTAAACATGGAAGAAGCAGGGGGGGGGTATAAATAGGGCGGGGGAGGATAAATATTTGAATAATACAGGGGAGGGAAGGAAAAAAAATAAAAAATTGGAGATCCAGGGTTAAAGGGACAGAGGGGAGCAACGGGAGTTCTCACTTCCATTAGAGCTATATATCAATCGTATGATTCGCTATCTGTAATTGTACCTTTGTTTAAAAAAAAAAAAAGGAGAAAATTGCTAAAACAGGAAAGGACAACACCCTTTGCTCTAATTATCGTCCAATCGCATTGCTGAATGTTGACATAAAATTTTTTGCAAAGATATTGGCAACGAGGATAAAAACCTACATGCCGGATTTAATAAACTCTGACCAGACGGGATTTGTAAAAGGTAGAGAGGGGCGAGACAACATTTTAAGAACGATCCTGCTGCTACAGGATGATAGAAAGAAGAAACCCCCCGTCGTACTTATGTCAATAGACGCAGAAAAATCGTTTGACAAGAGTCGACTGGGGGTTTATGATGGCCACTTTGAGAAGTGTAGGACTGGGCCCTAGATACATGAAATGGGTGGGAAACCTGTACAGGTCCGACGGCAAGAGCTAAGGTCAATGGGAGTGTATCGTCGGCGTTAGAAATGACTAACGGAACAAGACAGGGCTGCCCGCTCTCGCCCCTCCTGTATGTAATAGCTCTGGAGCCATTGTTGAACAAGATAAGGAATAATATGGATATAAGAGGGGTGAGGGTGGGAGGGGAGGAACATAAGGTGGCAGCATACGCCGACGATATACTCCTATACATGACCAAGCCTAGAATATCAATACCTAATATATTGGAGGAAATGAGAAGATATGGGATGCTTTCCAATTTTAAAATAAACCCAGTAAAAACAGTAATAATGAATTTAGGAATAGAGTCACAGGAAGAAGCGGACCTACAGAGAGCATTTCCCTTTACCTGGGAAAAAAGATCACTCATTTACCTAGGAATAAAAATTACCCCTAAAGTTGATGGACTCTATGAGGCTAACTATATCCCTCTAGTCAATGAAATAAAACAAGACTTAAAAAATCTTGCTTAAAAGACAGGATTTCCTGGATAGGGAGGATAAACGTGTTCAAAATGATGGTCTTACCAAAGATGATATACAAATTCCAAATGGTCCCAATCAATATCTCACAAAACTTTTTTAAATTAATAAAATCTATAATTTCAAAATATATTCGGCAGGGCAAAAAACCTAGAATAAGTTACTCAACCCTCATTCGGGGAAAAAGAAAAAAAAAAGAAGAGGAGGACTAGCCCTGGCTGATATAAGATACCATCAAGCCGCAATCCTAGGAAGACTAGTGGAATGGACAAATAGGAACACGTTAAAAAAATGGGCACAGATGGAAAGAAAAATAAGTATGGCACAACTAAACACAAACGTCTGGATTCCACCAAAATTTAGAATAATTAACACAGATACACAGCATCACAAAACAGGTCTTTAAAAACATGGGATTTACTACACAAACGAGAAAAATGGGAATACAATTCACCACTAATCCCACTTTTGCACCAGGAAACAAGACAAGGTTGGGGAAGAAACTAGGTAGTAAAAGAGGAGACGGTCACACTAGGGAAAATAAGAGAAAGGGAAGATATACTCAAACCAGGAGGTGACCAGATAACAGCTTGGGAATATTTACAATTGAAGCACTTTGTTAGTACATTACCAGCACCGATAAGAGGACACAGCACTGAACCCAATGGAAAAACTCTGCTCCACTGGAAAACCACTACAGCATGGAATGGCGGCAATATATAAGATACTGACAGAACTAAGGACAAAGGGAACACTGCCTAGCATAGAGCAATGGGGGAAAGACGTTGGGGAAAAGATTGAAGAACGCCATATAATAAGAGCTCTGTTTAAATATGCAAAATATATCACTACAGTTGAAGCCAACTACAAATGTATGATGCAATGGCATTTGAATCTGGTTAAATTAAACAAAATACACCCAACTAATTCCCCCTTATGCTGGAGGAAGTGCAACCAAGCAGGGACCACACTCCACATCTGGTGGGACTGCCGAGTACAGGAATACTGGGTAGAGGTACTTGAAGCTATAGAGGAAATCACAGAACGGATCCCTCTAGATCCCTTAACTTGCCTGTTTCATGCAAAACAAAAATAAAGTTGCGCTGCTAAAAATAAAAATAAAAGAGCAGCCAGCACTAACAGTGAAACAACCTGTGAGTAGACAATGAAAGAAAAATTAGTGCAGCGCTGGTGAACGTGAATTTGCGTGAAGCAATAAACACCAATCCCATTCAAATGAGTGACATTGTAATGGGGTAATCCAAAAACACAATACCAAAAAAGTATAAAAAGGGTGGTGAAACCCTATAGATGCAAACGGTGAACTGTACAATGTAAACTACAAATAAAGTCCTTTGGATCAAAACAGGCAAGTCTTCATATGGAACACTCCTATACACCGCTCCTGTGTTACTGGAGAAACTGATGGTATGCGTGATCCACGTAGATGGGCATACAGGATAACCAAACAGATATGTGAAAAAGGATGGATACTCTTACCACAAAAGTTGGACACATATGCCAGGAGCACGGTGCAAGATGCGCTTGTAAGAGCTCCTCGGATGGACGGCTCTATGAGGAGTGATGATTGGAAGGATTGTAGATCATTCCCAGCGATCACAGGGTCCAAGATGGAGAGTAGTTCCAGGTTTTCAGATGGAGCAACGCTTATAGGTATCTATTTCGGCTAGCTCCTCGAAGTCAATGGAGTTCATGCTCTGCATGTCAGCGTAGAGGGATGAAGGGAGCCACAGCACCCCCTGCCTGCCTGCAAGTTGAAGAGTTTCTTAGCAGAGCCACCTGGGTGTAATCTCTGAAACGGACAGTGACTGAGAGCAGCCACATTGGGGATCCTGGAAAAAGAATCAGGACACGGGGACACAACTGCTGGAAAACCAACCAGGAAGTGAGCGTGGACAAGTTTCAAGGTGTGAAGGTGCACCTGTGCTGCCTTCCAGTTCTGCAGGCAGGGGGTGCTGTGGCTCCCTTCATCCCTCTACGCTGACATGCAGAGCATGAACTCCATTGACTTCGAGGAGCTAGCCGAAATAGATACCTATAAGCGTTGCTCCATCTGAAAACCTGGAACTACTCTCCATCTTGGACCCTGTGATCGCTGGGAATGATCTACAATCCTTCCAATCATCACTCCTCATAGAGCCGTCCATCCGAGGAGCTCTTACAAGCGCATCTGACACAGTGCTCCTGGCATATGTGTCCAACTTTTGTGGTAAGAGTATCCATCCTTTTTCACATATCTGTTTGGTTATCCTGTATGCCCATCTAAGTGGATCACGCATACCATCAGTTTCTCCAGTAACACAGGAGCGGTGTATAGGAGTGTTCCATATGAAGACTTGCCTGTTTTGATCCAAAGGACTTTCTTTGTAGTTTACATTGTACATTTCACCGTTTGCATCTATAGGGTTTCACCACCCTTTTTATACTTTTTTGGTATTGTGTTTTTGGATTACCCCATTACAATGTCACTCATTTGAATGGGATTGGTGTTTATTGCTTCACGCAAATTCACGTTCACCAGCGCTGCACTTATTTTTCTTTCATTGCCTGTTTCATGGACAAAGGCCAGCAAAAGGGAAGTATGCTTCGACATTGGTCCCAGTCTTGTTAAACGCAGCAAAGGGTTTAATCCCGAAATTCTGGCTTCTACACCGGGTCAGCCACATCTCGGAGATGGAGTATCTGAGAAGGGCTGACTTGGGTGAAGAAGAAGATGGTAGAAGCGTAACGATTTGGGACCAATGGAGATCATTTAAAACTGAAAAATTTGCACAGGCAATATCTGAAACAGATCGGTAAGCCCTCAGAATCGGGAAAAAAAAAAAAGGGAAAAATCAACCGGTCAGATTCCAGAGGTAAAAGAAACTAGAAGTAGGGAGGGGGGTAAATTAGAGGGGGGGGGAACGAGGATTAAGGGATGAGGGGGGAAATAAGGATTGTTTATGTAAACCCGGTGAACGCCTCTCTCTTGGTATCGCTTTCCTATTTCGCTCAAAAATTACCTCGGGAAGTAAACGCCTTATATATTTTTTTTTTTAAACTTTTACAATCGAAAAAAAAAAAAAAAAAAAAAATGAACAAATGATATATAAAAAATGGAGATACCACAAGTGATGTGAAACCGTAGAGGAATTATGAAAGGCGTTACTAAAATGAATCCCCCTCAAGCCTCTACTATGTCGGTTAAGTCTGATGTGGGGAAAAAAAAAATAAGGGACTGTCTCGTGCAAAGATCAGAAAATCGTCCAGATATGGAATGATCGATACACTCTGTATCCGAAAAAAGGCCATGACTTTGGCCACGATCTTTGTAAAAATTCTGGCCGCTGCCGAGAGACCGAAAGGAAGGGCATTGAACTGCCAATGACTCGGCCCGTTGTCCATGAGAATCGCAATCTGAGGAACCTTTGGTGGTTCTGGCAGATTGGAACATGAAGATAAGAGTCCTGAAGATCCAGGGTAACCATGAATACCTCAGACCACAATAGATTCCTTACAGAATAAAGGTTTTCCATCCGGAAACATCTGTAGAGCATATATTTGTTAAGGATTCTTAAATGGATGACCATCCAGAAGCTGCCGATGCTTTCTAAACCAGAAGACGTGGGAATAAAATTCATCAGAATTTTGGATTTTCCAGAACAGGGGAAATTACCCCTTCTGTTTCCCACATGAAGACTAGATTCAACATTGCTTGCCGTCTTTCTTGGTTTCTCGGCAGATGAGAACTTTTCAATTCCAACCTGTAACCCCTTTCCAACGTTTGAAGGATAAAGGAATTGTTGGAAATTTTTGGCGGCACTGGGGTTTTTTGGAAGGGGCTGAAGAAGCAGAGTCCCCTTTTGCTTCTCTGTTAAAAGACCACTTTCTTTGGCTTACTCTTGAGAAGGGAACCGTTAACTCTTCTCAGAGGAACGAGCTAGGACCTCCACCGAGGAACTGAATAAGATCTTGCCTCCAAAGAGAAAGCTGCAGAGCTTGTTCTTGGAGATAAGGTACCCCTCCCGAAACTTAAGCCAGATCGCTCGCCTGGCTGACTTAGTCCCCTTTCACACTTAAGACGACTTGTCTCACGATTGTGGACTGCAAAATCGTATGACAAGTCATTCTCCATTATTTTCAATGACCATTCATACTGGCACGACTTTAAGTAGTGCCGACTTCAAAGGAGTCCTTTCACTACTTTGGTCCGATTTTTGATGCCACTTACACAGGCATTCATTGAAATCGTGGCCGCGAATTGCGGCAAAATTGCGGCCACAAAATCGCGGTAAAATCGTGTGAAAGGTGTCTTAATGAGAGCAGAAGACCTAGCTGCAGCTTTTACAGAGGATGCATCAGCCAAGAAGGCAACCAATTTGGCAATGAGTGGACTCCCTTAATCTCCTCTTTGGGGGTGTTGGATGAAAGGAGATCATCCAGATGCTGAACCCATATATCCAAATTCCTAGCCACACAGGTGGATGCTACAGCTGGACCCAGGGACAAAGCTGAAGCATTCCGGGCCTTACATAGGAAAGAGTCGGCCTGCCTACCACTTATTCTTTAAGGACCCCTGAGTCTTCAAAGGACAGGTCTGACTTTTTAGAAACCTGTGACATTGGGGCATCTAGCTTAGGACATTTAAAGTCTCTTCAATTTCAGATTGAAAAAGGGAAATATTTTGTGCCTTTTAGACTGGAACACCCTCTTTCCATTCTGAAAGAATATGTTTAAGTGACTGGTGAACCGGGAAAGTCCTTGACTTCCACCCCTGAAGACCCCTATACATTCTATCCTGCACAGATTAGATTTGCTGTGGCATAATAAATCTGTTCAGAGGCATAAATTGATTTTAAAAGTTAATTAATATCCTCTGCTGGAAAAAACTTGGGGTAACCCGCCTCCCCACTGATGCAGAATCCCCATCAGATGAGGAGCTTGTGTTTTCCCCTTCTTCCATATCTGAGATAGTGTGAATCACTGATCTCGGACCGAGGAGGGGGTCTGAGGTCGAAGGCACTTTAGTTCTGGGACCAGAGGAAGAAGGCCCCAGACCTGCTGCCCTGTCATTGAAAGACCGGAAGGAGGCTACCACCGCCTTCATAGAAGACATTAACTCTTAAAAAAGGTAGTCTCTGAACTAGCCCTAGATGGAAGACAAACTTCAAAAAAAAAAGCCATCAGGCAGCCTGGTTCTACAGTTTCCGCATTTTGATCTGTCTATCCTAGAAAAAAAAAACAAACATGAGCCATAAGAAAATAAGGCCCATATGATAGTCACAGACAAGGGCTTACCTTGGGGACATATGGGAACCGAAGGTTGCCGCTGGTTCCATCTGAGCAGGTGCTTCCTCAGGCCTGTCCCAAAGCTCCATTGGTGAGTGGAAATCGGCCGGGGAAAATAGGCTGCTGTCCCAGGCAGCCTTTCCTCAGTGTACTCCGCCATGTTCTTTAATCTTGCTGCGTCACCAAAAGTCCTCCCAACGCCATTTTGGGACACCTCCGCGAAGCCGAGGAAGACAAGGCTTCCACCAGGCAGAGCTGGGGGAAAAACCTGAAGGAAGTTTCCACCATCTACACAGGTAAGTACCGCCAACAATAGGGAACCCTTCTGGCCAAAAAAAAAAAACAGGGACTGAACACACCCAGGACTTGGCCACAACCAGTACTGGATGTTGCCAGAGCAGGGGGGTCCGCCAACCACAATTACCAGAACTAGGGAAAAAAAAAAGTGTTGGTGCTCCTGGAGGGTCTGGAAACACAAAACTGCGGGTTAGAGGAAAGGGAGGGGCCTTTTAAATTGTATCAGATTTGCGTTTCCTGTAGAGGGCGGAGCCAATCATCTCTCGTAGCTGTCCTGGAAGGTGAGGGGGGGGATTTAAACCACACAACTTTTAGGAGCAGTCTTTGACAGGAATGGAGCACGGCTCTAGACATGTATAGCACCCCACTTCTAACTACACTCGAACATTAAGGCAAGGTGGGCACGAAACACAGGATCCAGCACCCAAAGCAAATATTACAGGCCAGCCCCACAACAGTGGGTCCGAGTACAGTTCTCAAAGTATGCTTCAGTGTCGCCAATATGGAAACAAATTCTGTACCATGAAAGCAGTAAATCTTAACATATTGATAGAATGCCAGGCTGAAGGTATTAGAAGACTTGAGCTCTTTTGGCACCACTGCTGCATTTCCTTCACTTTTGTGACCCATATTCAGCCAAAAGGCTAAAACTTGACCAGCTGGTCTAGACTTCTGCAGGGATCCCAACTTTAAAAAAGTGTTAACAGTAGAAATCAGTCTGTATATGCTGTGAAGCACACATGTTACACTGAGGCCGCGTACACACGGAGGGACATGTCCGCTGAAACTGTCCGACGGACCGTTTCCAGCGGACATGTCTCCTCCGGATTTTCACACCATCGGATCAAAATCCCCACCGGCAGACAGCGCGGTGATGTTGACGCCGCCACGTCACCGCACCAGGAAGTAAAAAACGTCCACGCATGCATAGCATTCCATTCAACACTTGTGCGGGCAGATATGTCCGCTGGTTAGTGTACTAACCGACGGACATGTCTCCGGCAGACAAATTTTAAAGCATGCTTCCTGAAGATGCAATAATTGCGAAACGCGTCAAGGCTGCTGCACTACTTTACACTCAGGCTGCAGGACAGTTGGGAGGACCTTAGGAAATCGGCTTTGTCACCCACCGACAGCATTTGCATACACGGTTGGAGACGCTTGGTGCCAGCATAAGGCACTTTTAAATGTGAGTGCAATACTTTTTTATATAATAAATTTAAATTTTTAAACATATTACACTATGTGGAGTACCTTTCTTTTCCTGTGAGCCACCATAGGAGAAGGCAACACATTACCCCATCCAATTTACCTGGCAGCAGGAGGAACAATATAGGATTGGTTATCCTGATCAATGAACCACAGGCCTGGGTTACTACGACATCAGGTGAGTGTTTATTTTTAATGGTGATGGGATACTACTTATTAATGACAACCAGAAAATAGTCTGAAACCATTGCAGAGGAACACTTCCTGGGCAACCTATTGGACTACATATGAACTTTCACATGACAAGTTTAATAGGTGTTAAATTGAATCTTTTCTGATTTTTGAACCAATTTGTTGTTTATTTTGATAAGAATATCACTTAAAGTTTAAGTTTTTTTCACGCACATTAAGCCACAATAATATCTAGAGCCGAAACTAATCGATTAATCGACAACTAATCGATTATGAAATTAATCGATTATGAAAATTGTAATCGATTAATCGGCCAGTAACATAATGGGGTTAAACTAAAATTAGCCCTTTATTGTACAAAAAAAACAAATCACTACTGTAAATTTTACTTTCACTATCCCACAGCAAAAAAATGAACCCCTTACAGTAGTGATTTGCTCTTTTTGTACTTTAGTTTTTTTTAACCCCTTTATGTTACTAAACATCTCAGGCCGGGTTCACACCTCTGTTTTTTTGTGCTTTTTGTAGAAATGCACTACAGCAGTGGTCATCAACCCTGTCCTCAGGGCCTACTAACAGGCCAGGTTTTATATATTACCTTGGGGAGATGTCGACTAGAATACTGCAATCACTGAGCAGCAAATTATATCACCTGTGATGTATTTCAGTTATCTTGCAAACCTGGCCTGTAAGGGTCCTTTCACACAGAGCGGACTGTTTTTCGGTCCGCTCCGTGTGTGTCCGTCGGCTCAGCGGGGATCCGGTGGACACACTGTGCAGGGACCGCCCTGTCTCTCCTCCACCCCCCCCCCCCATGGGGAATTGGATGAAAACGGACCGTTTGTCCGTATTCATCCGATCCGCTCCGCCGGACGGAAGAAAAATAGGGTTTTCTTCCGTCCGAAAAAACGGATCCAGACGGACGCAGATCATTGCCGACGTTAGCGGATGCATCATCCGCTAACGGACACGACCCCATAGGCGTCCAAACGGACTTGTAAAAACGGACGAACGAAGGCGGACATGGGAAAAGGGGCCTTAGTGGGCCCTGAGGACAGGGGTGATGACCACTGCACTACAGTTCATTTACATGTTTTCCTATGGGACACGTTCACATCCATGATTTTTTTTCCGGCTGCTGCGTATTTGGAAAGGGCAAGGACTTTTTAATGGAAAACTGTGCCATTTTGTTTTTTTGGTTCAATATACTTCAATGGAGAAGCTGCAGAAAAGCATGTAATGTGTTTTGTAATCTGCCCAACAATAAATTGGCCCCAAAAAAATGTAAAAATTAAAAAAAAATTTAAGACTATTATCCGATTAATCGATTAATCGAAACAATAATCGGCCAACTAATCGATTATGAAAATAATCGTTAGTTGCAGCCCTAATAATATCACCACAATATATTGTAAAAGTAGGGAAGAGTGTTCTCACTAAGAAAAATACTCTACCATACAATAATAGGAGGTGAATAATAACACAGGGGAGCGCAATTTCACTCTTTTTTCTATACACTACTGGTACTGGAATCCTTTTAGGTAAACAGACCCGTTTTTTCTAAATTGTAGCACACCCATAAGCTTTTTCATTTTTAATTTATTCATTTATTCCACTTGCGCCAACCACAATCACACAAAATATGCTTTCAAATTTGTCCGCCGGTCAGACATGTCCGCTAGCCCATACACACGATCGTATTTGTCTGCTGAAACGGTCCGTCGGACCAGTTTCAGCGGACAAATTCGATAGTGTCTACGCGGCCTTAGACATAAGGGGGTTAATCTTCCATCTGCTGATTATCCCAAGCCATTTTCTAATTGAACAGAGCCTTGGGGGCACACTGCACATGATTGCTATATACTACGGATGAGAAAAGTTATTTGGCCGTTTATAATTTACTAAAATTGCATTTCCAAGTACTATTGGAGACCAGGTGTAGTGAATGCAGGGTTATGGTTTAGTTAAATGTCAGGATCCACCTGAGCAGCAGGTGGCTCAGCCTCAATACACCACTAAGAGCCTAAGCCAACCACTCACACTGTCCACAGCCCAATGCTTCATTGAGCACTGCAGGAGCAGAGCTGATAACTGGCAGTCACTGGCTCACTGAAGACTGAAAACTGAGCAATCAGCAGTCTGATCACAGAGGCGTCTCTAGGGTGGGGGCCTGACCCCTTCAACATTATGCCGTGCCCCACCATGTGCCCCCCCAAAAAAAAATCCCTCCCGAGAGGGAGAGCGTCCCCAGTCAGCTCTGCGGGGCTTCCTCCCCCCTCCCTCAACTCGCTGACACTGCATAATGCGAGCGTTCACACAACCACAGTCGCCCGATCTGCTCCTTCCCCTGCATCCTCATTGGCACGGAGAAGAGCGAGTTGCAGAAAGAACTCCATGAGCACTGTGGGGGAGGGGGGCCCAAGCCTTCATCTCAGTTACTGAAAAAACAGACTGATTTCTCCCGCCCTTAGGACAGAAGAACCAGCCTGTAAATTCCGAGAGTGGTGACTGCAAGGTGAGCCGAGTGTCAGTCTGACACTCTTTTACAGCCCAGCGAGTCCAGCCACCTCCCCCCCACTTTCCTCACATACAAGTAGGGAGGAATACAGCTCCTCATCCTCCTTTTAGTCCCGCCTACACTATCTTGGTGTGCTGTATCTGAAGAGAGGGGATGTGTGTTCAGGAAATATGAAAGTCAGCAGCATGTGTGTGAATGATGCCTGAGATTCTAGCCTGGACCGTGGGCAAGTGTGTTCACTGCAGACTGCAGTACACTGTAATCACTGAACTGCATCATCTCCATCCCTTCTCTCCCCCATCTGTCTCCCTCCCCCTCTCCTGTTCTTTCAAGACATTCACAATTTACTTTCTGTAACGGTCACCACCGTTTACGATATTCCATCGCCCCACGACAGCTTATCCGACAGTCCGACAGACATCAGACACTACCCATTTCATTTCCCAGAATAACCGAGACAAAACAAGCTCTGGTACTGGTTCCAAAATGAACGAATGAATCCTTTAATGGTAACTTAGCTTTGTTATATACAGTACAAGCATGTTACAGTTAATCACAGGGACAAAGACACACTCCACCCACACATCACACAATTGGGGGCTTCATACACATTTTAGATAATGACATTCCGATGAGTTAATTACTACTCATTACCCAGACGGTCTGGCTCTGCATTTAGAGGGGTTAATTACTACAGCTTGACAGGTCACATTCCACATCTTAACAGTGTCATTAGCATACACAATGAACAGGTCTTAGGAGCAGACCTAATTAGGACAATGGACACAAAACTGTATTAGCATCACTCAATTAACACCTCAAATGCATGTGTCCCCACATTGAATGAGAACACTCTATTGACCTGTTGGAGTCAGACTTTAACAACTTGTAATATTTCAAGATATCCTGCAAAACATGAATCATCAGTAATGTCCCCTCCCTCCCATGTAATTTATCATTATCATTTCTCAGTCACCCTATGCCCAAAAGGGGCACAGGATAACCCTAGACCCAAGAGTCAGTGATGCTGGCACTCGAGTACCCCCCATCCTTCAAAAGTCTCTGGGTGTCACGGGCCATTCTGTTACACTTTCACTTTCAGTTAGGCAGGTAATATACAGTGCAAATTTCTTTCCTACATCCACAGATTGCAGGAAAGAAACTTGCATGATTCCCCCCATCAACACAGACAGTGCTGACAGGGGAATATCACTCCTGCCCAGCAATTGTATTCTCCCGACAAACAGTGATTCTCACTAGTGGCTATACAGCAACCACTAGTGATAATCATAAGAGAATCTGCTCATTAATGGTTCAAATCTCAGCCAGTTCCTGCAGAGATTTAAACTGTCTATGGCTGGTCTTAGCTCTTAGGCCCATACATTGATCACTTTTTTCAACTATTAGGTTGAATGGAAAAAAAAAAAAAAATGATCAAATTCCCCCATCTACACATTATAGGTGGATGGGGGAATCCTCCCAGTGTGGACCAGTGCTGGAATAACCAGAGTTGCTGTCCTGTCCCAGCTATTCACAGCGCTGGTCTCTGTCTCCTTGGCAGCGGCGGCAGCACATTGGAACCCAGTGCTGGTTACTTTATGGGGCTGATGTACAGGAGGGCCAGCACAATTTGTTGTTAGAGATGGGCTGGGCATGTTCAAAAATCCACATGCCAGAGCCTGCCAGGAAGCCCACACTGCACAGCGCTAATCACAGGCAGTGAGAGATTTCCCGGTCCGCAGCTCTGCACATATCAGGAAATGTCTCACTGCCTGTGATTAGCACTGTGGATTTTTGGCTTCCTGGCGGGATTGGGCATGTGGGATTTCAAACACACCCGAGCCCATCTCTATTGGTTGTAGACAGTTGAGCTCCCTGCAGGTTGCTTAGCAGCAGTGGAGCCTTCTCCGACAAGCTGATCGGGATGCAATCCAGGTGATGCTCCCAGTCAAATCCTAATGTAAAATATCAGTGATTTTATTGATCAAAGCCCACACTTTACAGGCATAGAGCCCACATGGCTGCGGAACATACGTTTGATAGATATATATATATATATATATATATATATATATATATATATATATATATATATATATATATATATATATATATATATATATATATAGTTGTACTCTTGATGCTAATAAATACTGTGTTTATTAGATCTGACTGGGAGCATTACCTGGATCACATTCTGATCAGCATGTCAACAGAGAAGGTTATACAGCATTACTGCTGCTAGGTGACCAGCTGGGGGCTCAGCCCTCTATAACCAATAGTGCCAGCCTTCCCCTGCATGCATCCATAATGTCACCAGCACTAGGTCCTAATAGACTGCCGCCACTGCCAAGGAGACAGATGCCAGACCAGCGCCGTCAATAGCAGGAACAGGACAGCTGGGGAACCCCACAGTGGCAGAACACCAGACAACCTTTGCAACCCTTAAAGTTCTCCCACTGCTTTGGACCCTTATATTTTCTTGGTGTGCTGGTGACATACATCTCTTGTTTTCTGCCACCCTGGGGGGCCCCAGTATAGTAGGAAGGGAGCTCACTGCAGAACATGTAAAAGGGCCCGTTGTGGGATCGTAGTAAAGGGCCCCAGGAGAATATATATATATATATATATTCTCCTGGGGCCCTTTACTACGATCCCACAACGGGCCCTTTTACATGTTCTGCAGTGAGCTCCCTTCCTACTATACTGGGGCCCCCCAGGGTGGCAGAAAACAAGAGATATATGTCACCAGCACACCGAGAAAATATAAGGGTCCAAAGCAGTGGGAGAACTTTAAGGGTTGCAAAGGTTGTCTGGTGTTCTGCCACTGTGGGGTTCCCCAGCTGTCCTGTTCCTGCTATTGACAGCGCTGGTCTGGCATCTGTCTCCTTGGCAGTGGCGGCAGTCTATTAGGACCTAGTGCTGGTGACATTATGGATGCATGAAATGCATATATATATAAATTGCATTTTATAGTTGGCCCCCCTACCTTTGTCCCTGTCCCCCCATGTGCCCCCCCCTAAATATGAAAGCTGGAGACGCCACTGTCTGATCACTCAGCTCTGTGTAGAGCTGGGAGAATCCATGCTGTAACCCACTAGGTGTGCATTTCCAAAACCTACACCTTTAAAATGTAGAAAGAAAAAATAAACAACAATTCTGCAAAAAAAGGAGAGAACCAGTGGTTCTAAAGCTGCCTTTAGAAGTGGTTGTAGAGGTAGGCATTTTATCTCATCTTCATACAATCTATGCATTAAGAAAAAACCTTGTGTCCTCTCCCCTCCCCCCCCCCCCTTCTTATACTTAACTGTGCCCGATGTCGATCCAGCATTCTGTACGAGTGCAGCATCACTTTCTCCTGTGTATGGTCAATGGACATGGAGAGCAAGAAAAGGATCGGGGCTGCTCTGTGCAAAACCATTGCAAAGAGAAGGCAAGTATGCCATGTTTGTTTAAAAAAGTTTCACTTTCACAATCTCTTTAAAGACACTAGAAAAAAAAATGGAGCCTCATGGAGGGGGCAGATTTATGGGGCACTAGGGGGATAATCCAGCAAATCTTTTGCTGGTGTCCAATCACCTGAAAGTAGTGGCATATAAACCACGGCCTACGAATTTATGCCTGTATCCTGCACTATATGAATATTTTAAAATGACCATGTTAAGAACTATAGGCAAACATTTTATCATTTTTGGATAGAGCAGGGGAGGGTTCCAACCCGTCAGATTTTTCTTCATCTGCATCCCATTTGAGATTGGCTATGGGACAGGAAGTGAAAGGCAAAGTGAGGAACTCCCTGCCATTTAAGGCAATTCCTTGGGGGCCCTTAGGTCATCAGAACTAGTGTCCCCATTGAAAGATTTCCCCTCTATTACTTTTCTGGGACAACCCGAAATTTGGAAATGTTACTTTCAACGATAATGGTAGGCAGGACAAATAGAGGGCAATTCTCTAATGGGGATACAAAAAATAAACTGACAGGGGATCCAATTCCACTCCACTGTATCCAGAGCAAAAGGTTTTGCCTTTATTCAAACTTTAATATCTATGGGTATTTATATTAACACAGATCCACTGTTAGCATCAATATAGCAAAAACAAAACCAAAAAGGTTTAACTCGGTACACCCATTTATCCTGTAGATTTAAAAAATGTGGGTTCACAACTGGTTATATCAAATATGCAATGAATAATTTCAGCGTAGCAATATCATGGACTATTCCATCAACATATTTCCATAATTCACTACAGTAACACATTACCAGCGTTAATCTCTCAACTATTCAAAATGTAACGATGAGCACTTGTCTATTTAAATACCTCTTGTTGTCCCAGTCTGCACAGGTCGAGTTCCTAACTGCCTGTTGTACATGTTTTCACTGAGGGACTCCGAAAGCTCTCCTTTCCTATCAACGCTTGGTGGTGAACTGGTGCTTTCAGACTGGTTTCTGATCCTAGCAAATCCTTGCTTATCACCACCTGAAATTACATATTACAATAAATATAAAAACACACCAAAAGAATCAATCCAGCAAGATATATGCAAGCTATGAAATGTGGGAAAAATTGAATAATGCAGGTAATAAAAACCATTTACTCAAGATTTATAAGAATATATAAAAAAGGGTAAGCTGAAGTTAGCAATTTTAACATTGAGGCATATAAAGGGGAGTTGCTCTGTTGCTGTATACTCCAGTTTAACACTGGAGTTTAGCTTTAACACATTACACAGCAAGAGGCAAACCTTCACTCTTCAGCATAAAAAAATAAAAAAATAAACTGACAACATGGCCAGGCTGCGATCACAGAGAAACACCAACATTGAGCTCTGACACCTGGCACAGGCCCAGCCTCAGCACTGAAGCTTCCGGCGACCACTGCTGGCAGAAGCCTCCCCACCCCTCAAGCCCTGCCACATTAGTCTGGCTCTATGCAGCAGTATCATTGCAGATCAAATCACAACCTAGGGCAGCAGGAGACCAGAGAAAGGGGGACAACATCAGATATACAGCACATTCTGGCAGCCAATGGAGAGGAGATAGAAGTCCACACATCAAGGAGTATGAAGGCAAGCCACAGCAGCCATTTCCCTTTGCCCACGCTCTAAAACAGTTTGGACATGCTTAAATGCAGAACTACCAAAATGAAATGTGACCGAAGTGACCTTAACTGGTTAAGACCCAGACCATTATGCAGGTTAAGGACCTGGCCCCTTTTTGCGATTCGGCACTGCTTCGCTTTAACTGGCAATTGTGTGGTTGTGCGACGTGGCTCCCAAACAAAATTGGTGTGTGTTTACACTCGCCTCTCCCCGTTCTTCTGCTCCTGTGACCCGATCGCGGGACACCGGCAGCGATAGACTCCCACGATCATGGAGCTTCAGACCGGGTCGCGAGCGCGCCGCGACCCACAGCTGGGCTTCTTAAAGGGGACGTACATGTACACCCTTGTGCCCAGTCGTGCCATTCTGTCGACGTATAGAGTTGTGCGGCGATCCTTAAAGGATCACTAAAGGAAAAAATGTTTTAGCTAAATAGCTTCCTTTACCTTAACCACTTGACCACTGGGCACTTAAACACCCTTAATAACCAGACCAATTTTCAGCTTTCGGTGCTCTGACATTTTGAATGACAATAACTCAGTCATACAACACTATAACCAAATGAAATTTTTGTCCTTTTTTTCCCACAAATAGAGCTTTCTTTTGGTGGTGTTTCATCACCTCTGCGGTTTTTATTTTTTTTTGCTATAAATGAAAAAAGAACAAAATTTTGCAAAAAATAATAATTTTTCTTCATTTCTATTATAAAATTTTGCAAAAAAGTAATTTTTCTTCATAAATTTGGCCTAAAATGTATACTGCTATATATCTTTGGTAAAAAAAATAAAAAATGTTGGATATTATTTAGTCTGGGTGAAAGTTATGGGGTCTACAAGCTATGGTACCAAATCCTGAAAATTAATCAATTTCATCACACCTGAAGTACTGACAGCCTCTCTCATTTCTTGAGACCCTAACATGCCAGAAAAGTACAAATACCCCCCAAATGACCCCTTTTTGGAAAGAAGACATTCCAAGGTATTTAGAAAGAGGCCTGGTGAGTTTTTTAAAGTTGTAATTTTTTCCCACAATTCTTTGCAAAATCAAGATTTATTTTTTTTTCCATCAAATTTTCATATTAGGTTATTTTTCACACACAGCATATGCATACCACAAATTACACCCCAAAACACATTCTGCTATTCCTCCCGAGTATGGCGATACCCCATGTGTGAGACTTTTACACAGTGCGGCCACATACAGAGGCCCAACATGCAGGGAGCACCCAGGCCAATTCTGACATTTCTCTCCTACATGTAAAAATCATCATTTATTTGCTAGAAAAATACATAAAACCCCAAAACATGATATAAAGATACCTCACATGTGGTTTGAACACCGTTTTTATATGTAGGCGGGACTTGCGTATGCGTTCGCTTCTGCATGCGAGCTCGCGGGGACAGGGGCTGCTGTATGCCCAGGGTATTGCAGAGTATTGCCCAGGGTATTGCAGAGTATTGCCCAGGGTATTGCAGAGTATTGCCCAGGGTATTGCAGAGTATTGCCCAGGTATTGCCCAGAGTATTGCCCAGAGTATTGCCCAGAGTATTGCCCAGAGTATTGCCCAGAGTATTGCCCAGAGTATTGCCCAGAGTATTGCCCAGAGTATTGCCCAGAGTATTGCCCAGAGTATGCCTGAGTATTGCAGAGTATGCCCAGAGTATGCCTGAGTATTGCAGAGTATGCCCAGGTGAGTATTGCAGAGTATATGCAGCAGGGATGGCTGAGCAGGGAGGGATGGATGGATGGATCTGTGACTACATTTGTCACAGATCCAGCCCGCAGCACTGGCGCTGCCATCCGCTCCCTCCCCTCTCCTCTCACACTGTACCGATCGGTACAGAGAGAGGAGGGAGGAACCGGCGTCAAATGACGCCGGTCTGTTTACATCTGATCGCGCCGTCATTGGACGGCGCGATCACGTGGTAAACCGCCGCTATCAGCGGCGATTTACCGTGATCCGTGATGCGCCGGGTCCTCTGGACCCGGCGGTCACGGATGTTCCCGTGTGCGCGCCTCAGGAGGCGCGCGGGAGCTCGATTCTGACAGGCCGTTAATTAACGGCCAGTTAGAATACAGCAACCGCCCTAGAGCCGTACTTTCGGCATAGGGCGGTTGCAAAGTGGTTAATGCAGTGCTGTTTTCATGTTCTCATTCGTTTTTGCTTTGAAGTATCTGTAATACCTCTGATCTCCACACTTCCTGCTTGTCTGGCTCCTTATGAAAAAACTCATGGCAGATTTTCACTGTGGTCTAAGCTGTCATTACTGTGTGTCTAAAACTTCTCAGAACCAACCAGATTCATTTTAACAAAAACACTGCCCTGGATTTGTTTGTTTTTGTTCTGTGCGTCTTCTCTACTTCACAGAAACATGAAATACTTTTAAAAACAAAAGTGAAACTAGAGGCACATTATATGATTGATTTTTATCTATTTTTAAAAGGAATCAATTAACTTTTATGTCTCTATACCCTGTAAACAGTCATTTCAGCCAAAAAAATGTTTTCCTTTAGTGACCCTTCAAGTGGTTATGCACCCAATATCTAGAGCTGAAGACGTAGAAAGCATCCAAGCTATAAAAAAGGAAGGAAGGAAGGAAGGAAGGAAGGAAGGAAGGAAGGAAGGAAGGAAGGAAGGAAAAAAAAAAAAAACAACCATAAGCCAAGGTTCACACTGGGTACGATTTAGTTCGATTTGACATGAGATTTCACATGTAAAAATCACATGTCAAATCGGCGGCAATGACACCGTCCTAATCGGTGCGACGCCGCACCGATTTTAAAAAGTAGATCCTGTACTACTTTTTGCAATTTCAGGACGCGATTTACATTGACATCTGTGCAGAAACCTGCACAGATGTCTCCGAAATCGGGACTGCCAGAGGGAGTGAAATCGCGCGATTTCACTCCCGCAGCCCAGTGTGAACCAGGGCGTTAACAAAATTCCTGCTGCCCCCAAGAGGCAAATCAGATATTTCCTGGATCAACTTTACCAACATAATGTTAGTAGCCAGTTATGTACATTTAGGAAAGAAACCAGGCTTTTTTGAAGGAATCTACTAAGCTTGTGTAAAAGGTAAAGAACCTGCTCTGACCCCCTAACAACTGAAATATTATATAAATAAAATTAAAGTAAATAAAGCTCTCAAATGAGAGGAAAAGTGACAAATGGTTAAGTTTTCACTAGAAAAATGTAGGTGCTGCCAATTAGCCCAAATAAAGCTCATGTGTTTGGAAAATAAATGATCAATAGCGCAACCTTAAAGCGGAGTTCCACCCAAAAAATTGAACTTCCGCGTGTTCCACTCCTCACCCCCTTACATGCCACATTTGGCATGTCATTTTTTTTGGGGGGGGGGGGGTGGGAGCTTCAGGAGGAGTGGGACTTCCTGTCCCACTTCCTCCTTCTGCCGAGGGGCTGGTTAGGCGCTTAAGCTTAATCGCCTACAGCAGCCCCTCCCTGTAGGCGATCGCATGGGACACACGACAGGTCCCATGCAATCGCCTGTCCAATCAGCGGCGGGCCGCGCCGCTTGTGCATGTGCAGTGCCGCTCGCACATGCACAGTGGGTGCCCGGCCGTGAAGCCGAAGGCTGTCACGGCCGGGTGCCCACAGTTGCGATGAGGACGCCAGCCGAGGAGGGGGGGGGGGGGGAGGAGCGGAGCCCCGGCCGGCACGTCGCTGAAACGCTGAAGCAGGTAAGTGATTGTTGATTAAAAGCCAGCAGCTACACTTTTTGTAGCTGCCGACTTTTAATAAAAACACAAATATTGGCTGGAACACCCCTTTAAAATGTGCGATATACAAAATTAAGAACCAGAAAGGTGTATCACAAAAATGATTCTGAAACAAAGCAATACTGTGACGCACAAAATGAGTGAAAAGTTAATTGATTATAACCAAAAAGTTGGATATTATGTCACCAAGTCCATTATGACTAAAAAATTATTGTGATCAACGTCATGCAGTCATATCCGATATTCTGATAAAGTGGCTGCTTACCAAACAGCTAATAAGCTCGATCTGCACTTATATGCTCCTCCCAGACACGACATGGAAAGATAGACCGTTGGCTCCAGAGTTCAGGATGCCTCTGTTCCCAGTAAAATCCTTATACAGGGAAACACGTAGGGTGGAGCAACCAGGTCACGTTGTTTTGAACAATTGTTTGTCTATATTGATGTCAGTGAAGCTTGTTCAATAAATATATTTTTACAAGGAAATACTGCACCATGAGGTCTCTTTGGCAATTAACTGTAGGCCCAAGAAATATAGTGGCAAATCGTCTAATGTTGTAAGGAAGTAGCAACGTGAAGTGTGGAGATTACATCTACCTAGCAAAAGGTTTGCCTTATCCAGAAAAGTACCGAGCCACACATCGAAGTGGAAGTCATATCAGCAGTGCTGAACTCTGGAGCCAACGGTCTATCTTTCCATGAGGTGTCTGGGGAGGAACATAAAAGGGCAGATCGGCCCAATATCAAGCTTATCTGATAAGCGGCCACATTTTTATCAGAATATCAGTTATGATTGTATGAAGTTAATCAACTTAATCCTTGTGGCTTCTTGCCAAATTGGATCCCCTGCATATTTGTGTTATTTTACTGTATGGACGGAAACAATTCACAATATTTTCAGTCATAATGTACTTGGCGACATATCCAACTTTTTGGTTATTATGAGCAATTAACTTTTCACAAATTTTTGTGTGTGTCACAGTATTACTTTGTTTCAGAATCATTTTTATGTGATACACCTTTCTGGTTCTCAATTATTTGTATATCACACATTTTTAGGTTGCGCTATTGATCTTTTCTTTTCCAAATCTACCAAGCTTGCTAGAACCAGCTCTTGAGGGAGTCTAATCCACATTTTCACAGCCCTTACTGTGAAAACATTCTGTATTTGGGAGATTAAATCTTTTCCGCTGGGTGTAAAGAGTGTCCCCTTGTTCTCCGATAACCTTAAAGTGAATAACTCAAGCACCAAAATGCACTATATGGACCACTTATGTTTTTTACATGTTGATCATATCATCCCCGCTTAATCCCCTGGCCAAGAGAATAAATTCAGTTCCTTTAATCTTTCCTCATAGCCAAGTGCCTCAATGTCTCATCCGTTTGGTTGCCCTTCTCTGCAGGCTCTCCAGTTCAGATATCTTTTTGTGAACTGGTGCCCAAAACAACTGCATATTCCAGATGTCTTTGTAATGATTTGTACAGGGGTAAAATGATCTCTGGAGTTTATATCTCAATAGAAGATATGATATTCCTCACTTTGGAAGCCGCAGCTTGGCATTGCAGGCTATTAAGCTTATGATCTACCAGAACACCCAGACCTTTTCACCATTAATTTTCCTAGTTGCACTCCCCTAGTATGTATGATGCATGTCTATTCTAATGCCGCCTACACACGATAATTTTTTGTGAAGAAAAAAACGACATTTTTGAAATGTCACTTTTCAAAGACGATGTTGCATACACACCGTTTTTTCACAAAAAGCGAGGTTACGTTGACCACTCATTTCCATTGAAGCTCGCTTCATAACTAGCTTCTGGGCATGCGCGGGTTGAAAAACTTCGTTTTAAACTACGTTTTTGCTACACACGGTGACTTTTTGTGAAACAAAAAACAAAAAATTCAAGCATGTTGGAATTTTTTTTTGGTCTTTAAGACAAAAAAAAAAAGTTTTGCCCACACACGATCAATTTAAATGACGTTTTAAAAAACTACGTGTGTACGCGGCATTAGCCCCTCAAGTGCATAACTTTACATTTTTCAACATTAAACCCAATCTGCCATATACAGCATCTCACAAAAGTGAGCACACCCCTTACATTTTTGTAAATATATCTTTTCGTGTGACAACACTGAAGAAATTACACTTTGCTACAATGTAATGTACAGCTTGTATAAACTGTAAATTTGATGTCCCCTCAAAATAACGCAACACAGCCATAATTGTATAAATCGCATAAAAAGTAAAAATGTCCAAACTGGGCCCAAAGTATCAATATTTTGTGTGGCCACCATAATTTTTCAGTACTGCCTTAAAAAGAGGAAGTAAAACCTCTCCGGAAAAAAAAAAAAAAAATTCACCCTGCAAAACGAAAGGCATAATGAGCTAGTGTGCCTAGCATACTAGCTCATTATGAATTGTTTACCTGAGATCAAAGCCCCCACAGTGGTCCTAGCTCGCCTCCTCAGATGCCGCAATCTGAGTGACTTCCGGGTATTGCAGCTCCAGCGCTGCGACTGGCCGGAGCTGCAATGACATCACTCCCGCACATGTGCCGCCACCAACGGCACGATCGCCATTAGAAGCGGTGCGCTTAGTGCGAAGGGGGATATTCATTGCACCTACAGGAAAGCCCTAATCTAGGCTTACCTGTAGGTTAAAGGTGTTGTAATGGGTTTACAACCACTTTAATATCACAGAGCTGATGGATGCTGAGACCTTGCACTCCTCCACCTTCCCTTTGGAGGATGCCCCACATATTCTCAATAGGATTTAAGTCTAGTGACATGCTTGGCCAGTCCATCACCTTTACCCTCAGCTTCTTTAGCAAGGAAGTGGTAGTCTTGGAGGTGTTTGGGGTCATTGTGCTTGAATACTGCCCTGCAGCCCAGTCTCCAAAGGGAGGGGACCATGCTCTCCTTCAGTATGTTACAGTACATGTTGGCATTCGTGGTTTCCTCAATGAACTGTAGTTCCCCAGTACCAGCAGCACTCATGCAGCCCCAGACCATGACACTCCGACCACCATGCTTGACTGTAGGCAAGACACACTTGTCTTTGTACTCCTCACCTGGTTGCCACCCCATACGCTTGACACCATCTGACCCAAATAAGTGTCAGAGACCAAAAGGATATGGTTCCAGTAACCTATGCTTATGCTGCTTGTCTTCAGCAAAATGGTTTGCAGGCTCTCTGGGGCATCATTTTTAGACGTTTTTGCCCTTTTGGGACAACAGCCAAATTTGATGCAGTGTGCACTGTATGGTCTTCGCAGCGACAGCCTGACCCCCCACCCCTTCAACCTCTCGAGCAATGCAAAGGCAACCTCTGGATATGACGCTGAGCACATGTACTCAACTTCTTTAGTTGACCATGGCAAGGCCTGTTCTGAGTGGAACCTGTCCTGTTAAACCGCTGTATGGTCTTGGCCACCATGCTGCAGCTCAGTTTCAAAGTCGTGGCAATCTTATAGCCTAGGCCATCTTTATGTACAGAAACAATTTTTTTAGGATCCTCAGTTCTTTGCCACAAGGTGACATGTTGAACTTTAAGAGCAAATTCAACACCTGCTCCCCATTCACACTTGTAACACTACCAAGTCACATGACACCAGGGAGGGGAAATGGCCAATTGGGCCCAATTTGAACATTTTCAAATAAGGGTTACTCAATTTTGTTGGCAGCGGTTTAGACATTAATGGCTTTGTGTTCAATTATTTTGATGGAACAGCAAATTTACACTGTTATACAAGCAAAAAAACGTGAGGGTGCACCCTTGTTAGATACTGTAGTTGCCGAATTAAACACTGCATTGAGGTCAGCTTGTTTGAGACACCCTGATTGACACTGCATAGCTTGGTGTAATCTGCAAAGACTGAAATGGTACTTTTAAATTCCAGACCCCATATCATTTATAAATATATTAAAAAGTAAAAAAAGGACCCAACACTGAACTATGTGGTCTCTCTACTTGACTGATACTATCAGAGGTATACGAAAACCAAATCATGGAATGATCCACCAGAGCGGAAGTCCTCTTCAAAAGTGCACCGGACACTGACCTACTGTACCATTCAAGGAGCTACGAGACTTTGTAGGTTTCCTACTCTGTTATAATAAAGCAGCAATACTTCAGAAAGTCATACCTTAAAATTGACTTTGACAGTGTCGATAACCATCTACTGTGTTGTGGCAAGAGAATCTTTACCACAGGAGGCCTTTAAAACCTACTAGATCAGTGGTTCTTAACCAGGGGGTCAAATGATGATTTGCCAAGGGGGTCAACAAATCCTGGGCTGTTCCTGAAGCCCACAACGCTTCTGTCAGCACTGCCACTCATCCCATTTCCCCCTACCACCAAGGAGTAGGGAATAAAAATAGAGAATACATGAAAAAAATACATTAAATGGAAAGGAAAAGAGGGAGAGGAACAAAAAAAAAAAAAAAAAAAGGAGGGGGGGGATAGAATACAGAGATAAAAGGAGAACAAAAAGAAAGTGTGGTACATCCTTAAAATGTACCATTAGGGGGTTTTAATACTGTATGAGTGGAAGGGACTCAGGGAGCGCCAAATGTTTGTGGGTTAGGGGCGCAAATTGCTTGTCTTTCCTTGGGTGCCGACAACCCAAGCTACAAAAGTTTAACCGTTAGGGGTCCCCACAACTTGGGAAATTTTATCATGGGGTCACAGCACTAGAAAGGTTGAGAGCCACTGTACTAGATCAACTATGGAAACAGGGAGATACTGCATTTGAAGATTGCAGTACCCTGAGAAAACTAAAGACGTACATTTTCAAATAGGTATTAGTGTAGTTCTGTTTTTGTGTTGTCTTGCCTTGAAAGGATGGGCCCACAGGCATGGCTGCAGATTATTAGTGTCAAGGCTGATTACCATCTATGTCAATGTATTTATTCACCAACTTGTCCCTAATTGTTAAAAAGGGACATACAACTTCCTTTTCTGGGTCACATTTCGGGAATCTGGGATGCATTACAAAACGTGGGAGTTTGGCCAGTTTTTGCCAGGAACCAGCCAAGATTCAAACCATGTGTGGGCAGGCCGAATGTACCAAGTTGATGCTTGAACATGCCCTTTGTGTACTTTCAGATGTATGTGTGTATGGACGCTTGTAAAGTCCAAAAAAAAAAAAAAGTCAAACTTTATACGCATTTTAAAAAACGCATCAATACACAAGTATTTTACCATTTATGCTGGAGTTTTTCGCCTAAATTTCTTTACACTAGTAAAATTTTTATGGCCATGTAAAGGAAGCCTTAAAGTGGTTATAAAGCGTAAAAATTTTAACTTCAAAGTGGTTCATTTTCTTCATCTTAATGCCTCCCTCAGCCCAAATACTTGAGCCCCATCTCAATCCAGCAATGTTGCATTGGCTATCCTCTTTATTGGCCAACACAGCAGCACGCGACATTGGCATCGGCCACTGTAAAGTTTAGTGAGCCAATGAGGAGGGGGTGAGGCAAAGCCCAGCTCCGTGTCTGAAAGGAAAAAACTGCGGCTTGGGTGCCCCCACAGCAAGCTGCTTGCTGTGTGGGCACTTAGGAGTGTCGGCGAGGAATCAGATGAGGACTGGGGTTGCTCTGTGCAAAACCACTGCACAGAGCAGGCAACAGTAGTATTCCTCCCCCACTTTTATGAGCTCATTTGATCTGGCACTGTACCTGTCTGCAGCAGCTCAGCTCTTCCCTCACTTCCTGCTCACAGGCTTTGCTGCAGTCAATGGCTCCCACTGCTGTCAAAGCTAGTGATGAGAGAATAAAGGGGGGGAGGGGCTGAGCATCAACGAGTCTCTAGACACAGATACCAAGCCTGCACGAGTGCCCCAATTGGAAGCGGTTTAGTATGGGGGGGGGGGAACCCACTGGAGAAAAAGACAAAAGTGCTGGTGGGGGAGCCAAGCAGGAATTTCAGGGGCCACTCTTACTATTGCACAGAGCAGTAAGCATAAACTTTTTTTTAATAAAACACATTTACAGTCCAGATGAAGTCACTCGGGATGCATGATAAGCAAAGAAGGGCTGGTTTGCCACAGCGGATGTTCTTGGAAGCATGAACTGTTGGATTGGTAGGCTTGACAGCAGAATTTTAAAAATCATGGAAATCCTTCCCAAGAGGAACGGGAGGGGGGGGGGGGGGGGTCAACTTTTATATGAAGAATGCTTCCAAGCATGTCTAGTATACTTGGTCATGAGGGGTCTGCCATGAGGCCAAGGAATGGCAGCGACACTGAGGGTAAAAACTTAATACACAAGATAAGGGAGGTTCAATCAAGGAAAGATTGAGAATCAATGGGCAAGAAAGAACCCTTTTTTCCCCATCAGAAGCTGCCCCAATGTATTTTTCAAGGGAACTTTTAAAGAGCAGCGTGCCAAAGTGTGTTCTGCTGACCAGGCTTTAAGCCATAAGATTCCGCGCAAATGTATGGAAAGTAAGGCAATTCTGGAGATCTGGCATACACACGAGAAGTGCTGAAATAAAATAAACAGTTGTGTGCTGAGAAACTTGTAGCACGATTAGGGTTATGTATAATCTGAGAAGGTTAACCATTGATTTCCCTAGTTTACCATGGTATGGGGCTAGGCAACTGTCAAAATGGCAAGTAGGTGGCCGCAGGGCTGGTCCTGTTGACGACAAGGGGTACTTCAAGGATTCGATTGATAGGCATCTGGAGACACATTGGAGAGATTACCAGTGGGAACATTTAGTGAGCATGGCTGGATCTACAGTGGCAACAGTCAACTCCTTATGTTTCAATGTTTATTAAAAACTTTCGAAACAATACAAAAAATAGGACTTTTTTACTCACCGTAAAATCCATTTCTCTGAGTTCATGGACGGACACAGCAACATTGACCTTAGGTTATATATCCTTCCTTTCAGGAGAGACTAGGCAGAAAAAAACAAGTGTTAAAACACTTTCTTCAGTACAGCACCTCCCAGGGGGCATGTCCGAGTATATCCCACTCTGACTTGGCAGCTCCAGTTCGTAGCAAACAGTACAAACAAAAAGGAGGGGTGGGTGCTGTGTCCGTCCATGAACTCCGAGAAATGGATTTTATGGCGAGTACAAAAATCCTATTTTAGCGTCTGTTCATGGACAGACACCGCAGCATTGACCTTAGGGACGTCCCCAAGCAGTGTCAAAAAATTTCGAGGTGTGGGGAAAAAAAACACAGCAAACCAAGCTTCACCCCAAGCAAAAACCGGAGTTTCTCAACGGAGGAACTACAACCTTAAACTGCTGCCTGAAAAACCTTGCGGCCAAAGGAGGCATCCAAAGATGCACTCACATCCACCTTGTAAAATTTTGAAAAAGTGTGGATTGACGACCAGGTTGCTGCCTTACACACCTGTAAAACAGACACTTTATGACGGAAAGTCCAAGAAGCACCAATCGCCCTGGTCAAATGCGCCGTAACCTGAAAGGGAGGCACCCGCCCTCTTAGGGCATAGGCCTGAAGCACGACCTGTCCGATCCACCTAGAAATGGTGGCCGACGAGACCGCCAGACCCTTTAGGACCAGTCACCGACACGAACAGCGAGTCAGACTTCCGAAACTGACCCGCAGCAGACAAGTACACCCGTAGGGCTCGAACCACGTCCAAGGAATGCAAGATAGCCTCCTTTGGGTTATTTAGCCGAGGACATAAAGATGGCAACACAATGTCCTCATTAATGTGAAAAGCTGAAACAACCTTTGGGAGAAAGGACAGCTGAGGCCGCAGCACCACCTTATCCTTATGGATGACCAAGTAGGGAGCCTTGCAGGACAAGGCCGCCAGTTCAGATACCCGTCTGACCAAGGTAATCGCCACCAGAAAAACCAACAAAGGGTCAAAGGGATCTTTCAAATGTCCTCAGTGTCTTGAAGCACCGAGAGGACTAAATTCAAGTCCCATGGAGGCAGTGGAGGACACACAGGAGGGGCCACATGCCGAACCCCCTGCACAGGGAGTGCGCCGCTAAGGGTCGCTGAAAGTAAACAGCTAAAGCCGAAATCTGACTCTTAACCGTACTTAAGGCGAGGGCCTGATCCACTCCACGCTTTAACAGCAGAATCCGGGACATCACATATGTACGGGGGTACCATTTGATCTCTTCACACAAAGATGTAGGCCTTCCACGTACGATGGTAAATCTTTTGTGAAGTAGACTTCCATGCTCGTAGCATGGTAGAGATCACAGAGCCTGACAGGCCACAGTCCTTCAGCACCTGGCTCTCAGCCACGCCGTTAAAGCCAGTGTTTGTAAAGCAGGGTGAAAGATCGGACCCTGTGACAGAAGATCTTCTCTCAGGGGTAGACGCCAAGGGACGTCTGCCACCAGATGCACCAGGTCTGCGTACCAGGGACAGCGCGGCCAATCTGGGGCGATCAGGATCGTTGAAATCCCCTCAGCTTCCACTCTGCGCAGAAGGCGAGGAAGAAGCTTCAGAGGGAAGGCGTAGATTATGCGATAGTGACCCCAAGGCGCCACCAACGCATCCGACGCATCCACCCACGGGTCTCTTGACCTGGCCATGAACTGTGACCTTCCGATTGAGACGGGACGCCAGAATGTCCACATCTAGAGTGCCCCATTTTCGGCACAGACTCTGAAACACCTCCGGGTGTAGGGACCACTCTCCTTGGTCTAGTGTTTGGCGACTTAGGTAGTCTTGCCAATTCTGCACCCCCGAAATGTACACGGCAGACAGAGCCAGAACGTACCTTTCGACCCAACGGAGGATGTGCGCGACTACCGTCGCTGCAGCCAAGCTCAGTGTGCCTCCCTGATGATTGACATACGCCACGGCTGTGGCGTTGTCAGACTGGATCCTGACCAGTCAGTCCTGCAAACCCAGGGACCACTTGGCGAGGCACAACTTTATGGCTCGGAACTCCAGTACATTGATTGGAAGGCGGGACTCCCGAGTCCAGCACCCCTGGGCTGACTGGGCACCCCAGACATCCCCCCAGCTGGAGAGGCTGGCATCCGTCGTGACCACTGTCCAATGGCACGGCAGAAGCGACTCCCTGGTCCGAAGCACCGGAGACGTCAGCCACCACACTAGGGAGGACTTGACCAGTTGACTCACCTGAATCTGGTAATCCAGAGACGAAGGGAGCTTGTTCCAACGTGACAGAATCTTTCTGCAACACTCGGGTGTGGAATTGGGCATACGGGACTGCCTCGAAAGAGGCCACCATCAGACCCAGAACCCTCATGCAGAAGCGAAGCGATGACCACTTTTGGGTCGCCAACCGCTGCACCACAGACTGTAGTGTCTGAAGTTTTTCCGTTGGGGAGAAAAAACTCTCGCCTCCGAGGAATCCAGGACTAACCCCAGGTATTCCAGACGCTGAGACGGTACCAATAGTGACTTCTGGATATTCAGAAGCCAGCCAAATTCTCGGAGGGTCTGGCAGGTGATGGACACATCCTCTTCTAACTCTGAGCTTGAGGAAGCTCTCAGGAGAAGGTCATCTAGGTATCCTACGATAGCAATCCCACGCTGCCTCAGCAGGGCCAGAATCTGAGCGAGCACCTTGGTGAAGACTCATGGTGCCGAGGCCAGGCCAAACAGGAGGGTCTCCAGCTCCTGCAGCAAGACCTTTGCCCGTTCGGTAAGTCTCTGCGACACCAGAGCCCCGGCCAAAACGGTCCCACTGCCGAACCCACTACTGTGAACATAGAGCGAGCCACAGCCTCAGCTCTCCAATCTGCTAGGTCCTTAAAGGCGGGAGCCCCTTCCACAGGCAACGTGGTGGCTTTTCTCAGTCTGGACACAGGGGGGTCCACTGACGGAGGAGAAACCCACTTTAAAAAGTCCTCAAAAGGGGTAACTGTCCGCAAAGTATTTTGGAAGAGCAAAAACTCTGCGGCTTATCCCATTCCTTGTACAACAGTTTGTCCAGATATGGAACCACTTCTGCGGTGCGGGGTGGCTTGCGGAACCCAAAAGGGACCGGCATATCCGATGCCTCTGCCAAATCCTCAAGTTTGAGTATCCCGCACTGCAGTTATAAGAGCTCCAATAAACGCCTTATCATGCGCTGACCCTGAAGCAGAGTCATCCTCACTGTCCGTGTGGGCTAAGCCTACATCATCCAACATGACAGAACCAGAGCCAGACGCAATAGCAGGGTCTGGTTCCATGTCAGAGCCATCCACAGAAGCCGGCGCAGGGAGGGGGGCGCTTTTTACCCCCCCTTCTGGCCATTTGTCGCTTCAATCCTGGCGATAAACGCCTCAAGGACTGCAGTCATAGCCTCTACAGAGGCTGCAGGGGCACTAAGGGTTAATTCAGGCATGGTTGGGGTAGAAGCCTCTGGTTCAGAATCCATGTTGACCCACTGCTATGCCGCCCTAGTACTGCAAGGCAGAGACCGACAGGCCACCCTCCCAGACGCAAAAGAGAGCAGGGGACCCCAAGGGGAATCACCACCTGTAGTGTTAGATGAAGGGCTGAGAGTGCTGTCTGCGCTGTGCCGTTCGTCAGGAAGCGATTTGCGGGCTTTTGCGCCGCTATTCCAGGCACTAAAGGCCAATGCTTTCCCAAGATGGCCGCTGAATGCAGGAAAAAAGCATGCGGGCCACAAGAAAATGGCCGCCAACATAAAAAACATGCCTTCGGCAAAATGGCGGCCATACACGTGTTTTAAAAAACAGTGACAGCAGAAAAATAGCCCAGCACACATAGCAACTCCCATAACAAAACGGCACCTCACAGCAGCACAGCCCCCGGTAGTGACAGAGCCCCAGGAGGACCCCCCCCTCCTTGCAGCCGCCACCCATAATGGGGAAGGAGGGAGAGGAAGGGAGAGAGGAAAACAAGGGGACACTGTGTGGGCAGCCCCCCAGAGTGCAAAACTATCCATTGTTCCGTCAACTCCTCAAACTTCCATTTCATATGTTGCAGGTCATCACAAATATCAAAAAAGGGCAAAATAGTTCCTCCGAGTCGGTAAAAAAATTTAAATCTTGCCACCTCAGGCTAAAAAGTCAGTGCTCCCTCATCTTCTGCAAATAGAAATGCAGTAGGCAGATTAGATTGTAGCAATTGAAATAGAAATATCAGCTAAAGTGAGCATTCAGGGGTCCTATGAGCACTACGTCACTAGCCAGAGATAATGTAAGAAGGCTACCTTGGCTGCTGTGCTCCCTTTAATAAACCCCACCAGGTATGGAGAAAGCAGCACGTCATAGCCACCATAATTTCCTGCCAACATGCAGAGACTGACGGTCTTGATGCCAAACTGTTGTGCTCCCTACCTAGACCCAATTTAGCCAGGAGTGTGTACCCATGAGCATGAGGAACCAGAGAGCTGCTTGCTTTTTTTCATTAGTGAAGGCATGGCAGTCAGCTGTGTACATCTGCTGAAAAGTCTCCCTCGTGCTGGAAACATGAACTTCATTCTAGAATTTTATTCACACAGCAATGAAGGTTAATGTATTTCTAACAATCGTGTGATGTGAAAAGACATTACAGAGTCGGCTGATTTTTTGATAACTTGCATAAAACAGATACCCATCTACTTACTTTTAATAGCACATTAACGCAGCATGTGGGTGTGAACCAAAGTCATAAGACATTAAGGGCCAGTTCACACCAGACGCAGTTCCGTGTGCTTTTTTCCTGCACAAAATACATGCAGTGTTTTTCATGGATTTCAACGGCTCTAGTTCACATTATGCAGTCAGTTTCTGCACCGGACACTGACCGCATTGTGTGAACTAGAGCCATTGGAATATATAGAAAGCACTGTGCAGTCATTTTTAGTGAAGAAAAAATGCACACGAAACTGTATGGCACTGCGTCTGGTGTGAACCGAAAGCTTAAGCAGACCTTCACCCTCCTAGTGAACTCTTCTCTCCATACCCCCGCAGAACTAATATCAGGTTACCCTTTGTTTACTCACTGTATATGGCTGAAAAGCCTCAGCCCACCCTGAATACACCCATGTTCATTTACAGTACCTCTTGGAATGCATAATGTGCAGTCCCATTCAGTGGGGAGGCCTAGCGGTGCATACACGGGAAAGAGCAAGCAGCTGTCACAGGCAACATGGTGGCATCAAACCCATACAGAAGCTGCAGAGGAGGATCCCAGCATCTCAAAGCTGGATTAGCTGGCTGATTATTCTTCCAGTTCAGAACACATTAGCTGAGGGGGGGGGGGGAAATGGGGAAAAGCCAAAGGTCCTCTAAGCAAGTTGCCTTGTTCCGGTGTCTAACACTGCCCAACATAGCTGTGTCAATGGCTTGAAGGGGCTTAAATTGACAGAGGAATCTTGCACTTGCAAATAGTCATTACACACTTACAGAAACCATTGCATGACATACAGTACCTACCCCGATTTTAGTACTAGCACCACGTACATAGACGGCTTACAGAAGTAAATAGTTTACCTTGGCTTTGATAAGCAATAGCCATTCTGACAAAAGGAATTTAGTTTAATCAAGGTGCATGTACTCTCTGCCTAGTTGAACCGAACCATGTTTAAGTTAGATTATTCCCCCTCCCTGCTGGTTTACACCAGCACTGGGCTATAAGCAAGTGCTCCCAAGAACACGATCTTGAGTTCCGTACTCGGGCAGTTTTCACTCGCACAAGCAAACTGTACCAGGCCACAGGATGTCCTAGTGCAGTGGTAACCCTGTCCTCAGGGCCAACAGGCCAGGTTTTATGTATTACCTTGGGGGAGATGCAGACTAGCATACTGCAATCACTAAGCAGCAAATAATTTCACCTGTGAGGTATTTCAGATATCTTGAAAACCTGGCCTGTTAGGGCTCTTTCACACGTCCGTTCAGTTCGTCCGTTTTTTGGACGTCCTATGGGTTAGCGTCCGTTAGCGGATGAGCATCCGCTAACGTCTGTTAACATCCGTCTGCGGTAAGCTCCATTTTTTTGGACGGAAGAAAACCCTATTTTTCTTCCGTCAAAAAACGGAACGGACGAAAAACTGACGTTAGCGGATGATCCGTTTACCATCCGATCACGTCAGTTTTTCATCAAAATATGTAAGACGGAAAACGGACGAAAAAAAAACGGACGAAAAAAAAAGGACGAAAAAAAACGGACCAACTGAAGGGGGGAAAAAAATGATCTAAAAAAACTGAACGGATGTGTGAAAGAGCCCTTAGTGGGCCCTGAGAACAGGGTTGCTGACCACTGTCCTAGTGCATCTGACTACCTACAGCTGGGAGCAAGGAGGTCTGATTGGCAGCCTCTGCTACAATATGTGGACCACACTGCTGGGATGACGCTGGCACATCCAGAATCCTGCATTCACTATCTGGTATCCCACAGAAATTGGAAATGCAAATAGTTTAGTAAATATAAACTAACTACTAAATATTTT
Source organism: Rana kukunoris (assembly GCA_029574335.1). Classification (NCBI taxonomy): domain Eukaryota; kingdom Metazoa; phylum Chordata; class Amphibia; order Anura; family Ranidae; genus Rana; species Rana kukunoris. The sequence continues at coordinate 230,207,274 of CM056052.1, forward strand.
TTCTCATCAGTAGCATATAGCAGTCTTGTGACTGCTATCAGTCTCTAGCCAAGCACTGGTTAAAGCTTGTAGGAGTTTTCCTCCGACTGTTGCAAGACCCCTGAGTTTGAACAGTGCCGATTTGCTTTATGCCGATCACATGCACCCACCCAAAAACACATTTTGGCAATCAGGATGGATTTGAAGTCAAGTCGATTTAAATTATAATAATTTTTAAAGCACAACTGTCATCTGTCACAGCAGCTCCTCTGATCCGCTGTTGATTCACCGACAGTCCCATTCACTATAATAGGACGGCTGGTGAAAAGGCAGTGAAACAAGGTGAGGTACGTGGTGACAGTAGGTGAGTGGATGCCCACTAAAAGGCGCTGCCATGATGGATCTGAAATGACAGGTGCTCTTTAAAATGTAAAGACTCATTCTTGCTGGTAGTTAGAATCTAAGGGCTCATTTCCACTGGCGTTTTTACAGCCACTTTTCTGAGCGTTTTTTGCAGCTTGAAAACACCTGTCCATGTTAGTCTATGACTCATGCCCACCATGACGTTTTTGAGCTGTAGATGGCTAAGCTGCAAAAAAAAAAAAAACGCGTGACCAGTGCGTTCTGAAGCTCCAGCAATATAGCTGTAAAAACGCCAGACTTTAAAAAAAACGCGCACAATCGCTCAAAAATGCGGCCGCAGCGTTTTTAAAGCTCCAAAAAAAATAAAAAAATTTCTAAAACATGGACAGGCGTAAGCTGTAAAAAACGCTCAGAAAAGTGTCTGTAAAAACGCCAGTGGAAATGAAGCCCAATACTTGCAAAAAAAAAAAAGGAAGGCCTCCCATTTAGAATAATCAGCTGTCAGATTAGTAAAACAGGGATATCAGAACCGATTCAATCATACAGTTGGTAAAATACTGTATACATAGATTTGCAAAAACTTTTGGCATAGGCTGTGTGGATAAAAATTGTGTCAAGGGTTGGGGTGGGTAAGCGAGTTTTAACAATTTATCGGAGCAATCATTAGCTGGTGTTGGTGCTTCAATCATCACGGCACCATGGTTATGGTGTCAGGATGATTGACACGCATTTCTATTACTTTGCAATATAAAATAAAATTGTTCAACTTGCCATAATGCAGAATTAGTGGTAGCACCGAGCGTGTCACTTGCCGCGTCACCTGCCACCAGAAGAGGACTGTCACTTGCCACCAGATGAGTAATGCCACTTGCCATGCTGCCTGCCACCAGATGAATGCTACGCTACCTGCCGTGGTCGTTCTTAAGGGCAGGAGAGTGGTGATGCAGGGCTGGCAGTGAGACGGTCATCTCTGCTTGCCAGCTTCTCATCCACATGCCTCTGATCCACGGGGCTCTCGCCTACCTGCTCCCATGATGCACCAGGCTCCCTCACCCGTCCACCTGATTCCTCACCCCCACCCCCTCCTTGCATCCATGGCCCAGCTGCAGAGACACTACGGCCCAGTAGTGGGCTGCGGGTCGAGACCCCTGGGCTAAAGGAATATTCCTGAACTTTGTTTTAATCTCTAGATTACTGTGCCATTGTGTGTCATCTCAGCTTGCATTGAATGTTTACCAAAAATGTTAATATCGCAGAATATACAGCCTCATACTACATAACCAAGCTCCATTTCAAAAACTACATTAATACATCTTAAATAGAAAACTTTGGGTAGGATTTTTAAACACACACAAAATTCATAGCCACCCTTCTAGCAATACACACCAAACTGTGCACAAGAGCATCCTAGGGCTATATACTATAGGCAGATGGATTGGGGACAGTAAAAGGAATGGAGGATCAGAGAAGACAGGATCAGACAGCATTTACAAACAATGCAAAGGATTAAATACTTAGGTTCCACAGTGACTATAACAAGCATGCTTTACTGCATATAACAAGCATGCTTTACTGCATATAGAGATCGATTTTACGGTTGAGGGTTTAGTAACACCAAGACTGGGTTCAATATTGCGCATTGGATGCAGGTTCCCCCTGCATCCATTTTGTATGTCAGAAGATTGTGACCGCCTCTCAATGGAGCCGGTTTACACAGCTCCAGAGAGAATTACACAGGAGTCCCGTGTCTTCTGGTCAGTTTCAGGTCTGAATTCAGCCAAAAATTCAGACTGAAGTCAGACCCAGTGAGCTGCTCCGTACAGCAGCATGAACCTAGCCTGCGTGTACAGGCAATATCAGCAAGCTTGCACACTGGCAGCTGCTAGCACTGATGCAGCTGAGGCTTTGTTAAGCTGGTACCTGACACTTCTTGTGCTGTACACACAGGAGTCCAGGAAGCTGCATGAAGCCCACATGTTACCAGTGCTGTAGATAATCCAAACTATGGATTAGCTACAGAGAAAATGTTAATGAGTTACAAGTTATTTATCTGCAAGCCACACTTGTGTGACCTTTAATGGCTCACATTTAGAAAAGGATTTTGTAAAGTCATATGACAAGCCAAGTTCCGAATAGCTGATGAGTATCTAGGATACGGTGTGTGATTACACAACATCAGATATTAGAGGCCATAGAGTAGGACTACACCAACATCCTTAAAAAATTAACAGCTGTAAACATTTATTCCCTACAGTTAAAATATATGAAGCAGACCTCTTGAATAGGCAGGCCACTGCACATAAAATCTGCAAAGTACTAAACAGCACCATTAGTAATGCTAACAAACCAATCAGCAGCCACCAGTGTCAGGCATGTGTAGAAAGCAAAAAGCAACAAAAAAAAACAAAACACTTGAATAGCAGTAAATGTACTGGAAGGAACATTGTCAAATGATCCACATAGTTAATGCTTAAAATGTACATACCCCTTTTCAAAGACCAGACCAAATGAGTAAACAGTCACTAAAAAATACACAACAACAACACATACCTCAACAATCCACCACTATATATGCACAAATTGGGACAGAATTTATTGGTACCCTTACAGTTCGTTTTGCACACAGTGGCCCTGATCCTCCACTTCTGGGGTCTTTAGACGCCAAATCTAGGACTTAACCCTGGCGTCCGCGCTATTGGCTGCGCTGCCATCAATCAAGAGCCGAGAGAATGCACAGAAGGGAGGGGGGCATGAAAAACATGAAGGTGTTCACAGCGTTTCCCTGCAGGCATGCAGTGCCAAGGGAGGGGGCTCGGATAAATGGGGCAAGCTTACCAAGGAGGAACAGGAAATTCAGACAAAGAAAAAAAAAGTGAACAATGCACTACTTTTTTTAAACACATTGGTGGGGGGGGGGGGGGGACACCTTTAAACCCCTTTAGGCCCTCTTTTGCATATTCTAAAAAACACCAGTAACATTCGCTGTAAAATTAGTTTTGCAGTGTTTTTCCACTAGCAATACCATCTTCGCAAAAGCCTACGGCTCAAAAATGTTGAGTTTTTCAGCATTAAGTTTCAGAATTAGAGCACTTTTACAGGTGAAACATTCCTCTTAAAACTGGGGCTGCAACTAACAATTGATTTGTTTGATTAATAATCTAAAAAAAGTGTGGTGTATAATTTAGTCAATGTAAAGTTAAAAAAAAAACAAAAAAAAACACACAATTCTTAAATACCTCTATGCAGTGGTAAATCTAAATAACCAACTATAGTTGGAGAGCAAAATCTCTAATCCAATCTGAGAACAGAAAGACATACTGTATATACCCAATAGGCTGTTAAAGCTGGCAAGTATCAGACTGATTTTTTTATTTAAAGTAAAGAAAATTAAAGACAGTTTTGGGATTTTTTAGACTAAACTGTGATACTGTATGACAGACTCCCTTGTCATATGCAGGTGGCTTGACCAACGCTCTGTGTCTGTCACTTATACTGGCCATATAAAAAACGTCTTCCAATTAGGAAAAAAAAATAAATATTGATTTGCCAATTGTTGGTGGGGTCAAAGGGATGCTCGTTTTCCACCACAGTGACAGGAAAATTCAAAGGAGCAGAATAAAAACTTCTTGGTCACAGGAATTCTCATTCAGAAATGAGATTTTAAAGCTGAATGTTAAAAGTGAAAATATTGTTTATGCTACAAAGATTTTAAAATGCCCGAATAGATTTGTTGATCAGTCTAGAAAAAAAAAGAAAAAAAAGTGCTATAAATATATAAATTGGACCATAAACACCTCTAAAGTTTCCCCAATTCTACGCTTTTACCCAGTTCTAGCAGACTGGCTCTCCTGGGCGAAATCCCATAAATATACAGCTTTGCCCAGGAGAGCCACCAGAGGGCACGCGATGCGCTTGGCCGGCGATCACGTGCACGAGAGCCAGCATGGGAATTTGTGTCAGTGAACAAATACCTGTGCAGTAATATCAATGTTGCTACTTTGTAGAAACAGACGGTATCCTCTGTCATCTCTCCTAGTTTGTCCCATCCCCACAGTTAGAACAGTGAGGAACACTTAACCCCTTCCCTGCCAGTGACATTTATACAGTAATCTGTGCATTTTAGAGCACGGATCGCTCTATAAAATGTAAATTGTCCCAAAAATGTGTCCAATACACACCTTTTTTGCACAAGTCATTTATTGTGAAAACTCTCATCAAAATACAGCACTCTACAGTGCAATTGTGAATGCATATTAAAACAAATATACATAAATATAAACCCGCTGCCTTCTCCCACAACCATTACAGATGGCTTGCCTGCATACTACTCCTCATACCCGCTAAAGAGACATATTTGAGCAGACACCTGCCAGTGAATGACCCCACATAAGTGGTGGCCATCTTGCCATGCTCAGACAGGTTTTCCTGTTTTCCCAGCCTGACCCCTACTCGATGTGAGCCCCTCTTGGTCACCGCAAAAACCTAGCCTGCCAGCGAACTGCCTCCCCCAATAACTTCAGTATCTGGGGAAATAAGATCACTATGACAGCGTGAACCTGCACTGTCTGAGCTCCACGCCTTATGCCTACAAGGAAGAGCTTCTCTCCCAACCTTGCCTGAGATGTCCACGTCCAGAAAGGGCTCTAAACACGGAGACCTCCGCGGAACACATCCTGCTGACATCCAGCACTACTTCACTCCAGAAACACCGAGAACTAGGTCTGCCTCCCGGGACAAGATGGCACCAGAACCCGCTAAGGACAACGCGGCATCTTCTACAAATGCTCCACAGGTAGTCACTGTGCCTCCGCATCCCCATCATACCACCAAAGGGACCTCTGGTCCGAGTTCTAGCCTCTCTGGCATACCTTTGTTGTTGAGGGAAGATTTAACTACCAGCCCTGATCAGCCTAGTGTGTCTCTTGGTTCCACAGATCAGGGCGCTCCATCTGCCCCATCCTCTCATGCTGTATTGTCCCCTGCAGAGATGTCGGCTATCCTACTATCCCTACCCACGCGACAAGACATGGAAACTATTGCGACCAGGATGGTATCGTCCCTGCGTCAAGACATAACTAATATATCGCAGAATGTGCAGAAGCTTGAAAACTCTGTTGAAATTCTATCCACGGACAGAGACGCAATATTGTTCAGGCTAGATACTCTGGAAGGTATGCACAAACAACATCAGGCCGCTATGACCCATTTGCGACTGCAACCTGACGATTTGGAAAATCGCCATAGGCGAAATATAAAACTACGTGGCATCCCGGAGTCCATTAGAGCGGCAGACTTACGGGTCACTGCTAGTGGCATATTTAATGACATCCTGGGCAGGCCTACCTCTGCACCCATTGAACTGGATAGGATACACAGAGTGAACACCCCTGGTGGGGGGGGGGAACGCACCCAACCCAGAGATGTGCTCTGCAGAGTGCATTTTTTTCTCATGAAAGAGGAAATAATGCACCGTGCCTGGAACAGGGGCCCATATCACTTAGATGGGGCTACGATCCACCTCCTTCCTGATCTGTCCCGCAGAACTTTGTACATGAGACGTCAAATGAAACCTTTATTGGATATAATTAGGGATTGCGGTGGCACCTATGTATGGAACTACCCTTTTGGCCTTACTGTCCGCCTACGCAACGACAGCATCTTTGTGAATGACCACAGACAACTCCCGGATGTTTTCCGATTTCTGGACACCGATCCCATTGACGTACCTGACTGGTTAGCAATGGATGCTGTTCCCGACGATACCTCGATCCCGCAACGCAGACGTGCGGGGCCTTCCAACAGGAACACTCCAAGGTCACCACCTCCTGGCCCACATTCTAGGGAGATGTGACCTTTCTAATATGCTGTGACAAACTGACTCATGTGATTCGCCCTTATTGCCTTCTCTACCTGCATTTAGAAACCACCTCGATAAAACATACCGCCTTGCTGCTCTGTTCTTCAAAGGGTGGAGACACTGCCTTTACCATAGAATCTACGATGCATTGCCCAACACGGTACGACAGACTGTACGACGGATTACAGCTTCAGTGGGATATATACGGGCTCTACCATAGTTAAAGAACAGACAGGCTTAGTCACAACCTCACTGCTTGGCCTCATAGGGAACCCTCAACGTCCCATGCTGTCATACATCGTTCAGAGATAGGGGTTACGTTTCCACTCAGTATTGGTTACGAGGTTGAAAGCAGCGGCCTTAGCCCTGGACTGCTTCACCACCTATATGTTCCATAAACTGTGATGGCCATTATTACATCCTTGGACGGGGCTTTATTACATGTTCTGAATGTTGCCAATAACAGGTGTTGTTCCTTCCTTTACTGTGTAACTGTTTGTTTAATTGTTTTTGTTTTTTTGCAAATGACTGCTACGCAGTTTTAGCGTAACGCATATGTGTCTCCTGTTACTCCCTCATATACACCTAGAATCAATGAGATGTGTTATAGTAGGCATTGTTCGCTTAGCAATGTTTTCTGTCTGGCCTTCGACTCAGAGAGGACCCCTGGTTGGGACCACAAGAGTATTTCAACTTCCCCCCAGCTGGGGGGGAGGATTCTTTCTGTATTACTAAACTACTGTCTCCTGAGCCGATTGATGGATAATCCCCCCTCATGGAACATATTATCTATACTGCTCTTGAGCGTATCACTCCATGTTTTTTTTTTTTTTTCGTTTTGTATTGAGGTTTTTATCCAGCCAGGATTCTCTTGTGGGTCCAGTCGGACAGAGGTTATAGAAAAGAGGTGCTTATCTACTGTTCTTATTTCCTTAACTGTGAAAGGGTTCTGAAATGACTTAGCCAAGTTGTTCCTGGCGAGTTCTCTTCCTTTATCATTATGTTCTAATAACCTGTTTTAAGGCATTGTGGGGTGGAGCTCAGGCAAATTAATGCTTGTGTACTTTTCCTCCCCACATAGAATTTAGTGTTTCTGCCTGTCCAGATTTCTCGGGACAGATTGAATCCTAACGGCCTACGTGGCCACCCCTGATTGGGGTATTTGATTGGTGCTAGACTCTGTATTAGCATCTGAGTGGTTCTGTTTTGGTTGTCTATCCCCCACCCTCCTCCCTTCTACCCCTCTTCCCGATTCTCTTTCTTTTTTTTTTCTTTCCCTATTTCATCTCGCTGCCATGGGGGACCCTCGGAATGCTACTGCCCTTCACCTGTGTTCGTTCAATGCCCGTGGCTTGAATGAACCGACTAAACGTTCACAGATACTATATGACTTTCACAAATCCAAAATTGACGTAATTTTCTTCCAAGAAACCCATTTCCGTACAAATCACATTCCAAAATTGCGAAATAAATATTACCCAAATTGGGTACATAGCACGTACTCCCAATCTAAATCTAGAGGGGTGGCGATTGCCCTCCACAAATCAGTAAATTATACTCTGTTAGACTCCTGTTCAGACCCTGACGGTAATCAATAAATTGAAGAGATTCCTACTCCAACACAACTTGTTGGATGTCTGGCGCATCCTCCACCCTACAGATAGGGATTATTCCTTCTCTGCAGCTCATAACTCCTATTCCCGCATTGATTTTTTTCTTGTCAGCCAATATGCATTGACATACCATCCCCAAGCTAGGATCGGGAATATACTATGGTCTGATCACGCGCCAGTGTTCTTGTCCCTCTCCCTACCTGATTTGCTTGGTCATGACTGGACTTGGAGACTTAATGACTCACTATTGCAGGATGACGTCTGTTCTGCTGATATCCAGACCACCATATCAAACTTTATCTGACCATAGTAATGACGATACTTCCGCTCCCATTCAATGGGAGGCACTGAAATGCGTCTTACGCGGGGTCTTTATTAAAAATGGCTCTAGACTTAAACGTCTAGCTCAGATTCAAGATCTGTCTCTCCAGATTGCTAACCTGGAACGTTCCCATAAAATTACTCAATCTCCGACCACCCAACTTGCCTTATCCGCCGCAAGGCTCAAATTGTTGAACTTGTTTGAACAGAAGGCCCTTTCCATGAGGGACAGATCACGTAAATTATTTTATGTCGAAGCTAATAAACCGGGTAGACTGTTAGCTAGAGCCCTCCATGCTAGAAATAGCATTGCTTCCATTCCTAAACTCAAGGGACCTGATGGCCAACTCACCCATCATCCTAAGGAAATTAACGCATTGTTTCGTTCATTCTACGACTTGCTATACAACCTCCCCTCACACCCTCCACACATATCGTCTGGAGACTTTCAAGCTAAAATAGACAATTACATTGCTGCCACTGCACTTCCGACTATTCCCACAGATCTAGCGCACGATCTTGAACAACCATTTGTTGAGGAAGAACTTGCGCTGGCAATATCATCCCTGAAACCTAACAAAAGTCCAGGTCCGGACAGATACTCAACCAGGTTCTATAAATTCTTCCAAGACTCCCTTACACCACTTCTTATGAAGGTGTATAATGACATCTCCAGGGATTCACCCTTTCCGAGACAAGCTCTGGAAGCCCATATTATAGTTCTACCGAAACCCGGGAAAGATCCAACGATGTGCGGTAGCTTTCGCTCCATTTCTCTCACCAACATTGACATCCGCTTATATTCCAAACTTCTGGCCAACCGACTTCTGCCAGCAATACCAGGCCTAATACACCTTGACCAGGTGGGGTTCACCCCAAAAAGAGAGGCCAGAGATAACATACTCAAGACTATCTCCCTGATGGAATATGCCCAAAAATGTAAAATCCCAGCTTGCTTGATCTCGGTCGACGCCGAAAAAGCGTTCGACAGGGTTCATTGGCAATTCTTAGAGAGAACGCTCCACCAAGTGGGCCTTGGACCCAACATGCTCTGCAAGATCCTGGCCCTCTATACCAATCCTACGGCAAGGATCCGGTCTAACGGCCTACTATCTGACCCAATATGGATTCGTAACGGAACCCGCCAGGGATGCCCCTTATCGCCATTGTTATACATCCTAACGATGGAGCATCTAGCCATGGCCATCCGTCACGACTCCAATATTCAGGGTATATCCATTGGCCACCGTCAATATAAATTGTCCCTGTATGCGGATGACCTCTTACTATATGTAACTAAACCCCATACATCTATACCAGCCATTATCGAGACACAGAGTTTGGACCGACCAGCAACTTTAAGGTGAATTATGACAAAACTGAGGCCCTTAACATCTCCCTACCCAAACCTACAGTAACCCGGGTTCAATCGGCATTTGAATTTAAATGGCAACATAAAGCTGTCAAATATCTTGGTATCCAAATCCCTACCTCTCTACCCACCCTGACAGATGTAAACTACCTGCCCCTGATGAGAACATTGCGGACTTGCCTCGAATCTTACGATAAACCGAACATCTCTTGGTTTGGCCGAATGAATGCCGTCAAAATGGACATTCTTCCCAAGGTTTTATATATATTTCAGGCAATTCCTACCTCCCCTCCTCGTGGCTTCTTCCAATCGATTAACAGGGCCATTCGGGACTTTATATGGCAACATAGGAAACCCAGGATTGGCTTTAGCGTTTTAACTTTGCCTAAAGGTAAAGGGGGTGTTGCCCTCCCGGACTTGCGACTATACTTTCACGCTGCCTCTTTGATCAGGCTAATAGACTGGTATCACGGTTCCTCCACAAAACTGTGGACATCACTAGAAAATGACCGAATATCTCCCGACCTCACATCCCTTCCGTGGACACACCCGACACATAGACCCCCTGCGGACTTACTGCCTCTTGTGACCTCCACTACCTTGCGCATTTGGGACAATTATATCCACAACGGTTTATTGTCCTCGAGACCCAGCCCCTTGACCCCATTATTCGATATAAACTCTTTCCCTCCGACTTGTGCTAAATCTAAATTTCTTATGTGGCAAAAATCAGAAGCTCCTCTGTTGAGACATACGCTTCGCGCTGGACAACCGATTCCCCTTCCAGACATGCTCTCTTCCTGCCACAACCCTTCTATTGCTTGGCTTGAACACACTCAATTAACACACTTTCTGCACAAAATACCAAACATCGACGATATGACTAGACCACAGACTGCTTTTGAGTCATTGCTCTCCCAGTCAGACAGACCAGAGCATTCGCTTTCCCTGATATATCAATTGCTGATCCAGGTCTCCTATCCAAACTCACCGTCATTCCTCTCGAAATGGGAAAGGGAGTTGAACTTATCTCCAGATGATATGGAGTGGGGCAAGACATTGGCGCTCTCTTTTAAATTATCTATTTCATCCCATGCCCAAGAACGAAACTACTGTAATTTCTCTAGGTGGTACCGCTGCCCCTCTATTCTTCATAAGTTTGATCCTACTGTCTCGGATGTATGCTGGAGGTGTTTGCAAGATACAGGGAACATGACACATCTGGGGTACGTGCCCACGTGTCGCCCCCTTTTGGGACAAGGTTCTCAACCTCTATGACAAACTAGTAGGTGACAAATACCCCAATGAACCCCGCTTAACAGTCCTGTCTATGATACCGGGGTCATACAAACAAATCAAGAAGAGCTTAATCCGCCACGTGCTGACTGCTGCACGTTCAGTTATCGCCAGAGCGTGGCGGCAACCAGTGACCCCCTCTCTGGCTGATTGGGCATGTGAAATGGACAGGATTGAACATATTGAAAGAATGCTAGCGTGGGATACCGATAAGAGTGAAGACCACACTATTACGTGGACCGTGTGGTTACACTTTCGGTTCTCTGCTGATTTTGGATCTTTTATAGCGAACACGGCTCCTTCTGCTTCCCAGGCGCCCTCTCATGAGTAGCGTGATGCCCCCTCTCCCTACTTGTTCTCCCCCCCCTCCCCCCTTTTTTTTTTTTTTTTGCCGTTTCCCTCTCTTTCTTTTTTTCTCCTCTACCAGTACTTTTATCAGTCTAATATTCTTACCAGTAGATATGCCATGCGTTCAGGCCAGTTGAGTTGAGCCTTTGTTTTCTGTTTTGATCGTGATTTACTGGTTACTTGTTTTAACATTACTGTGCTTATATCACTCATTTCTGGGTTCATTAAGGTTATTTACCTGACTATGCATATGTGATACAGGTTGTTTTGGTGTCCTCCCGATTCTACTGTGACCTTGTACACTCGACAGATATTATTTCTGACCTATGTTTTGTCAATGTTTTACAATTGTTTGCAGCTCAATAAAACAGATTCAACATAATTATAAACCCAAAATCATACACATAATATAAAAAAAAAAACTATGTTGTATATTAAAATTATGCCTGCAATTTGTCAGGTCCATTTCTTAAACCACCATGCTTCATATAGTGCACAGTTCTTGAAATCCTAGTCCAATTCCAAACTCAATGTTCCATAAATACACACAAGAACGTCACCTGTGGTATGATACAACAGCTTGTCTTTCACCTAAAACTAAGAAAGTGAAACCCTCAAAAAAAAACTCAAAAAAGGATAGTATTCAGAATTTGTGGCGCTACATTAACGGTCAGAGATGCAGGGTTACTGTCTTTTATGTCTTTTTCACTGGCAACGTTAAAGGGTCCAGCTTTGTCTACAGATTATATCCCCAAAGGGCTCTTTATGGTCTGATCCAGATGTATTGCCCCTACTGTTGTATCAGAAAACAAGCGAGGCTTTAAAGAGTTGAGGAATCGAAAAAAAAAAGGAATTACAATAGTTATAGAAATTCCAAATAGGTCATATTTGGATCATAACCAAGGCAGTCCAACTCAAATAATAATGCATAGCTGCACATTTGAGAACACTAGCCTCCTGGGTCTATGCTATATGTCTGCAATCAATGGCATCAATCCATCCCAATTCTAAGCTGTCGAACGGCAACACAATAGAAGCATCAAAACTTTTCCATATGTGGAACTGAAGCTATGGCCACCTTCAAATCTGGCATTACGCTTAAATCTGGCATTACGCTCAAATGTTTTAAGGTCTTGGGCACCTACAACACACTGGTTTTGTCCACTGGCCCTCCTCCCCAAGACCCAACTTTTAGCCCTACTACACAGGCTTTGCGGCCCACATAATTGGGTCGGGGAGCACTTTGTATTTTACCGCTAGGCAGTCTTTTGGACTTGGTGTTGATTATAGTGTGAGAAAATCCCAGTCTGTCCCAAACCATTGCTGTAAAATGGTTACAGGGCTGATGGATGAACATGGTATCTCACCAAGAATGATGAAAAGAGTTAAATTATAACCAAGTAAAAACCAACTCCGATGGGGTTCGAGTTCTGGCTCTGGGTGAGCATCCTCCCTAACCTTGCCTAATCTATCCCCTCACATCCACATTGAGTAAAGCCAGGCTATAAACTAGGGATCAATCAATATCGTTTTTCAGGGACGATACCGATAATTTGTACATTTTATTTTTTATATCGTTATTGCTTTTTTTTATCAGTTATTGCTGTCACAAGGAATGTAAACATCCCTTGGGATGTTAATAGGCATGTGCGAGTTACTTTAGGGAGAGATCAGGGGTCTACAAAAAAAAAAACCAAACCCCTCGTCTGCACTTCAAAATTATTATATATTTTTTTAAACTGGCGCCTTTAACCACTTCAGGACTGAACCCCTTTCAAATTTGTTGTTTAACCACTTGTCCACAGAGGAGGTCATATGACATCCGACTGTGCGGCGATATCTAAATGATGTCTGCAGCTACAGGCATCAGATATCGCCGTCTTCTGCTGGCGATTCTGTGCATAATGACTACGATAATAGTTAGGGTTGTCCCGATACCAGTATCGGTATCGGGACCGATTCCCGAGTATTTGCGGGAGTACTTGTACTCCCGCAAATACCCCCGATACCAAAATAGAATACTTAAACCCCCCGCCCGCCGCTCAACCGCACAACGCACGCCGCCGACCGCCGCTAATCCCTGTGCACCTTGTAAACTAATACCCGCGGCGCCATGTATAGACACGCGATTGGACGGATCCGTCCAATCGCGAGCAATGGGGAGTGTCTATACACAGATACGTCCATAGACACTCCCCCCTTGCTCGCGATTGGACGGATCCGTCCAATCGCGTGTCTATACATGGCGCCGCGGGTATGTGTTACACGGGGATTAACCCTGCAGCAGAGGCAGCGGAGGTATGGGGGGACATGACATGGCTGCAATATGTGGGGGGACATGGCTGCATATGTGGGGGGACATGGCTGCATATGTGGGGGGACACGTTTAAAAAAAGTATCGGTATTCGGTATCGGCAACTACTTGAAAAAAAGTATCGGTACTTGTACTCGGTCCTGAAAAAGTGGTATCGGGACAATTAATAGTGGCAGTTACACCGCTTGATCATTCTTATAGGCAGCGGTAGGGGACATGTCCCCCCCCCCCCCTCCGGTGCTTTTCCGGGCTCTCCCGTGCCATCAGGGGCCCAGAGAACGAATTGGCCAGCGCACAACGATTTAGATTTCCAGTGACCAGATAGTCAGTCATCTCTATGACTGGAGGCCCGGGCGTGACGTCACAACACAGAAGTAAACAAATGGCTGTCGCCAGGAGATCGGTGAATTTTTTTTCACGATCTCATGCTTTCAAGCCTGGAGGAGAGATGTGGTGTCTTGTTGACCCCACATGTCTCCATAAACAGAACCTGTCACAGTGATTCCCATTACAAGGGATGTTTACATTCCTTGTAAGGCCTCATACACATGGGACGCCGATGCAAACTCTGCTAAAGAATCATAAGACCCTCCCTAAGCTCAACAGTATTATTTAACCATTTCAGCCATTTTGTGAGACCAGAGTGAGTAGCAGCTGAGAGAGCAGTGTACTTTTATCTAGCGTGTCACTGGCCACAAGTTGTGGATTCTTCACTTGCCACATTACCTGGCCATGTTACTTGCCACGTCACCTGCCTCAAGTTGTGGATTGTCCACGTCACCTGCCACAAGTTGTGGATTGTCCACGTCACCTGCCACAAGTTGTGGATTGTCCACCTGCCACAAGTTGTGGATTGTTCACTTGCCACATCACCTGGCCAGGTCACCTGCCACAATTTGTGGATTGTCCACTGGCCACGTCAGCTGGTCACGTCACCTGTCACAAGTTGTGGATTGTCCACAATGCAAAAAACAGTCTTTTTAGAGTAATTTTTTTTACTGAATAAATGGATTCCATCTGGAACCTTTTGTACTGTATGACTGTGTTCAAAGGTTTTAGGTTGAAAAACAAGCGATTTGCCCGGCATGCGAGTAAAAACCCCGGCCTTCCTCTTGTTTGGGAATTGGTACTAGGACTTTCTGGTCCACTAGTTCTCCCATGAGTTGTTGTAAAGCTTGTGCTTTTTCTAAAATACCTTGCCAGTTGTGTGACCAAGAATCTTGCTGGTGGCTTTTGGTTGAACTCTAGAGCATACCCCCTTTTGCTATTACTCCCCTGACAGAACTGTTGGTCAGTTTTTTCAATTGTGGAAGGAACTCCCACAGTCTTCCTCCCACCTGGATCCTGGAATCACTGCGGCTTGGGATTTTTGTCAGGAGGGTTAAGAGCACTTTTGCTTTTTGTTTCCCTCCTTGTGCCACCCAGGGTCTGTTTGGTTTCACCTTCTCTTGCGTTTTCTTTTGTAGGGACGGAAAAACTTCCTGGGAAATGACTCAGGAAAAGTCTTTATCCGTGGCGCGTTCCAACGCATCGTCTAGCGGGGTACCAAACAGTAATTTACCTGAAAATGGAACGCTACACAAGCGCAATTTAGAGGCAGTGTCTCCCGGCCAGGTTTCACATAATGCGATGATTAAAATGACATGTTTGCATGGGATAGTGGATTATTAGAAGGGACCCATTTTTAATACAGTGTGACTACAGGATGTTACAGATGAGCCTTCTTTCCTTACCTTCTTTTAAGTGCGTTTTGTATAATGTGTCATTAAAAAAAAAGTCTTTAATACTGCACTTAGGTGGTGCTTCCTTTCTCTACCCTCTTGTTTACCACAAAGTCAGCTCCCACCATTGAACAGCCACATCAGCTGTATTTTTAACCATTGAACTGCCTGTTATTAATTCTAAAGGACTAATCGCTAGGGTTGTCCAGATACCGATACTAGTATCGGGACCGATAACAAGTATTTGCGGGAGTACTTGTACTCGCGCAAATGCTCCCGATACCTAAATAGAATACTTTTTTTGTATTTATCAACATGTTCTGTGAAAATTCTTTGAGTTTTTTACTACTGCGTGACAAGAAAATAAAAAACATTTTTATTCATTTTTACTTATTTACTGTCTTGAGTTAGAGTTCTTCATAATTCTAAAGAAAATATCCTTAGTCTGTATTGTGGTTTGAAAACTGTCACACGACATTTTAAAAAAGTATCGGTATTCGGTATCGGCAAGTACATGAAAAAAAAGGGATTTTTAAATACAGCTTACCTGTAAAATCCTTTTCTTGGAGTACATCACGGGACACAGAGCGGCATATTCATTACTATGTGGGTTATATGGAGTACCTTCAGGTGTGGACACTGGCAATCTTCAAACAGGAAGTCCCCTCCCTATATAACCCCCTCCCCTAGAGGGAGTCCCTCAGTTTTGTAGCAAGCAGTATGCCTCCCAAAATGGTCACCCAAAAGAGGGGTGGGAGCTCTGTGTCCCGTGATGTACTCCAAGAAAAGGATTTTACAGGTAAGCTGTATTTAAAAATCCCTTTTTCTTTCTCGTACATCACGGGACACAGAGCGGCATATTCATTACTATGTGGGATGTCCGAAAGCAATGCTTTAATGAGGGGAGGGAGACATCTTCCAAAGAAGGATTCAATTTAGAGATAAACTCAAATCATAATAATAATTCCAACTTAGTCAAGAAAAAACTTTTTTTTTTTTTTTTTTTTATAACCAAGGGTGTTTCTGATCCCGAGGATTTCAAACTGCAGCCTGTAGTACTGCCTGACCAAAGGCAGTATCCGCATTTCTTCTCACGTCTAGTTGATAAAACCTTGTAAACGTGTGGACTGATGACCACGTTGCCGCCTTGCATATCTGAGCCATAGAGATCTGATGGTGTGCTGCCCAAGAGGCGCCCATGGCCCTGGTAGAATGGGCCTTTACCGACAACGGAGGGGGCAACCTCTTCAATCCGTAGGCTTGAATGATTAATTGTCTAATCCATCTCGAGATGGTGGATTTTGCAGCTGCCTGCCCCTTCTTGGGGCCATCTGGTAGAACGAATAACACATCTGTTTTCCGGATCTTTTCCGTAGCTTTAAGATAGGCCTTCATGGCCCGGACAATATCCAAGGTATGCAGCAACCCCTCCTTTCTAGATGTAGGTTTTGGAAAGAAGGATGGAAGTACCAAATCCTGGTTTAAGTGAAATTTGGATATAACCTTTGGTAGAAAGGAAGGATGGGGCCGGAGAACTGCCCTGTCCTTATGCAGAACAAGATATGGTTCCTTACACGATAAGGCTGCTAATTCTGACACTCTCCTGGCCGAAACTATGGCGACCAAGAAAACCAGTTTTCTTGTCAGTAAGAGTAAAGGAATCTCAGCCAAAGGCTCAAAAGGCTGTTTCTGTAGAGTGGACAGGACAAGATTTAGGTCCCAAGGACAAACTGGTGACTTGACAGGAGGATTAATACGCAAGACCCCCTGTAAGAAGGTCTTTACCAGCGAGTGAGTGGCCAGCGGCCTCTGAAACCACACTGACAGAGCTGAGATCTGTCCTTTGATTGTGCTTAGTGCCAGGCCTTTATCCACTCCTAGCTGGAGAAAACTTAACACCCTATCAATAGTATATTTGCGGCAATTCCATCTTTTGGATTCACACCAGCCTATATAGTTCCTCCACACCCTGTAATAAATTACCCTGGAGACCGGCTTTCTAGCCTTAATCAGGGTAGGATTACCTGCCTAGACAGACCCCTACCCCTGAGAATCAGGGATTCAGCCTCCAGGCCGTCAAATTTAGACGCTGTAATGTAGGGTGGAGGATCGGGCCTTGTGAGAGTAGGTCTGGTTGTAGAGGAAGAGTCCAAGGGTCTCCCACTGCCATATTCAGGACTAGTGAGTACCAAGCCCTCCGGGGCCAAGCTGGAGCTATTAGAATGACTGGCTTGTGCTCCACTCTGATCTTGCGCAACAGGCGGGGGAGTAACTGTAGTGGAGGGAATGCATATAGAAGTTTGAATTGATGCCAAGGGCAAACCAACGCATCGGTTCCGCAGGCCATAGGATCCCTCGCTCGCGACACGAACCTGTCTAGTTTCTTGTTGAACCTGGATGCCATTATATCTACGTCTGGCGTTCCCCACCTCTGGCAGATTGTCTGAAAGACCTGGGGATGCAGAGACCACTCCCCTGGCAACAGACTCTGGCGACTTAAGAAGTCTGCCTGCAGGTTGTCCACTCCGGGAATGAATATCGCTGAAATGCAGGGTACATGAACCTCTGCCCATTGAAAAATCAAGTTCACTTCCCTTTGAGCGGCCTGGCTCCTGGTTCCCCCTTGGTGGTTTATGTATGCCACCGCCGTGGCATTGTCTGACTGGATTCTCACCGGGAACCCCTTTAATCTGGAGGTCCACGCCAACAGGGCTAGGCGAGCAGCTCTGATTTCCAAGATATTGATGGGGAGCTGCCTCTCTGCTTTCACCCAAGTTCCCTGGCGGGAGAACCCCTCGAAGACCGCCCCCCAGCCTGCCAGGCTGGCGTCTGTGGTAACTACCTTCCAGACAACAGGGCTGAAGGATCTTCCCTTTAGAAGGTTCTGAGGGTTCAACCACCAGGCCAGGCTTTGTCGGACCCTTGATGATAGCGTCAAAGGGGACTCTAAGGCATGTGCCCTCTTGCCCCAGGCTGCTAGAATGGCTGCCTGTAGGACGCGAGTGTGGATCTGAGCGTATGGTACTGCCTCGAATGTGGCCACTAGCTTGCCTAGTAATCGCATACACAGGCGAATAGTTGGTCTTTTCTTGTTTACAACCAACTGAACCAACCCCTTGATCGCCTTGATCTTTACAAGGGGCAAGAACACCTTTTGATGTTCTGTGTCTAACCTCATGCCGAGGTATTCCAACTGCTTTGTAGGCTGGAATGCTGACTTTCCCTGGTTTAGGACCCAGCCGAATTCTTCGAGGTACCGAACCGTGAGGTTTACTGCCTTTTGCAGACCCGTCCGTGAGTGATCTATGATTAAAAGGTCGTCCAAGTATGCTAGGACTGTGCCTCCTTGGATCCTTAAATTGGCCAAACGGGGCTAGAATCTTCGTGAATACCCGGGGGGCCGTGGCCAGCCCGAAAGGGAGCGCCCTGAATTGGAAGTGTCGCTGCCCCACCGCGAAGCGTAAAAACCTTTGATGCGCCTGAAAGATTGGTACATGAAGGTAAGCATCTTTTATGTCTATGGAGGCCAGAAAATCGTCTTTCTGAAGCGCGGCGGCTGCTGACCGGATGGATTCCATCCGGAAGGAACGCACCCTTAGATAACCGTTTAACCTCTTTAGGTCCAAGATTGGCCTGACATCGCCGTTGGGCTTTGGTATGACAAAGAGATTGGAATAGAAACCTAGGCCTTGCTCTTGGGCTGGCACTTCTATAATTACGTCCTGGCAAAGCAGGTGATCCAAAGCTGCCAGCATTGAGGCCTTCCTTGCTGGATCCCTTGGTAGCCTTGATTCTTGAAAATGAGGCGGAGGATATCTTAGAAACTCCAGTCTGTAACCTGTGGTTACAGATGCCCGGACCCAATTGTCGGGGATCTTGGCTTCCCAAACTTCTGAGAAGAGACGAAGCCTTCCCCCCACCCTTGAGAGTGGGGGCGCCCCTTCATAATGCAGACTTAGGGGCTGTCTTTGATGGCTTGCGATACCACGGCTTCTTACCCCCAGGGGTCTGTCCTTGCGATCTACTGATAACGTTGGATCGTGCAGGCGGCCGTCGATACTGCCTGGAATTAGAGGGCCCGAGACAGGAAAAAACTGCCTCCTAAATGTAGGAGCCCGGAATGTCTTTTTGACCGGTAAAAGGGTACTCTTGCCATTTGAAATAGTCTGAATATATTTATCCAGATCTTCTCCGAAGAGTCGTCCTCCATGGAAGGGAAATCCTGCCAGAAGCTTTTTGCATGGGGGCTCCGCCGCCCAGTTCTTCAAGCATAAGAGCCTTCTCATGTGCACCAAACATAGTGATAAACGAGAAGCCTGCTGGATGGAATCTTTTATAGCATCTACCGCGAAACACAGAGCTCTGGGAATGTCAGCAAACTCCTCTGCTTGTTGGGTAGGCATGTCCTTTAACATCTCTTTTGTCTGGTCTTTTAATGCCTGACAAACTCCAATTGCAGCTACCGCTGGCTGCACCACTGCTCCTGCCGTAGCAAAGGATGCTTTTAAAAGTGTCTCTAATCTTTTATCAACCGGATCTTTAAACATATGTATGTTTTCCACCGGGCAAGTTAGTGATTTATTCACACATGAGATGGCTGCATCCACTATTGGGAGCCTCCACTTCTTGGAGAATTTTTCCTCCATGGGATAAATGACCGCAAATCTTTTCGGTGGCAGAAAAATCCTGTCCGGCCGTACCCAATCCCGAAAGATCAATTCCTCCAAGAGAGGATGGACCGGAAAAACTGCGTTGCTTAACGGGGCTTTCAAAGAGCCCAGAGAGGATACCGGAGGAACCTGAGGTTCTGGCAATGGTAAACTAAATGCCGAGCGGACCATGTCCGTCAAAGACTGTACCCACAGTCTCTCTGTCTGGGAGTCTGAAAATGGTTCCTCAGAGGTAGACCCCTCCATCCCTGAATCCTCTTGGTTCAGGTCCAGTTGATCCTCCTGTGATTCTAATTCCTCCGGAGAGAGAATCTCAGCATCTGAGGATACACCCCCTGGTGATGGGGATCTAACCCGTTTCTTACCAGGAATAGCTCTAGCGATCAATGCCGCTATTCTCTCTTCTAGCCCCCCTAGGGATACGGCTAGCATCTCCTCTGTGATAAACACAGGGCTGGGCTGATCTGGGCCAGCCTCCGCACCAGATCCCCCTAATGGCTCATCCAAGGCGCTCCTTAAATTAATAAGCTGCGGGGAAAGAATCGGCATATCAGAATCAGAAAGGGAACCCTTTTGTTTTTTGGTCTTTTTTGTACCCTTTGACCCCGAACCCTTGGAAGCCATAATACAAAATCGAGGGACTCCGCCCGCACAACAGACTGTAGTGGGCAGGAGTACAAATTTCAGAGTTTAGGGGAGAATAGATCACTTAGTGTCCCCAAAAACTGATGGGCCCGTATGTTGGTTTTTTTTTTTTTTTTTTTTTTTTAAATAATTATATATTATATATTATATATTTCCCTTGACAACATACAGTGACCCCTTTAAGTTTGCCAGCCTCCAACCTGCTGCAAAATAAGGGGGATTCTTGGCTTAACAATAAAGGCATTGGAACAAAGTCCACATGTACTACCCCTCTTCCGCCACCGGGAGTCACTGTTCTGCCGCTCTGCGTCCTCTCCTTGAAAGATCAGCCTCAGACTGAGTACTGACAAAGCCTGCTGTCTATAACAGCACAAAGGCGCGCCCCTGTATGACGCCGCAGGCCCGCCCCCCCCCGCCCTCCTGTCTGAACGGCGCGAAAAACGTCAATAAGACGTGCGCGCGCGCGCGCGCGTATGCCGGAAACAGGAGGAACATGGAGGAGCCGCGCTGCTGGAGATCCAGGCACGCAGAAACAGGCGGCAGATTCAAACCCCCGGCCAGGTAGGACTCTCTCAAGGCCCCTAGGGATCCTTACTAGCCCTAGGAAGAAACAGCAGGTTAGCTAGCAACACATATTTAAACAGGGGGGCCTAGTAATGGGGGGAGAAAGGGTGTCATCCTGTCTTTTAGACATAGTGATCACGGTTGCCCATGCAGAGCATACTTAGGCTATCCCCCCTTTTAGGTTACCCCGGGGAGCCTGCTGTCGAACCAAGTCCCGCAGGCTCCCCCTTACCTGCTCCATGCTGCAGGATGTTTGACCAGCAAACTGATCCAATCTTCTCCCATCTCCTTGGGTAGCGTAGTAGACCTTCAGGCCCTGGGGTCCTATGAAGGTACCCACTGTCCTGGACCTATATAGCACCCTGGCAAACAGGAACTTTATGGTTTTGCAAACTCCAAGTCCTGGGCCCAGGGTCCAGCCCTCCAAAGAGGAGCATTATAGGCAAAACCCCACGGTTTGGGGCCCGGGTACTGTCCACTTTGGCACTGAGGCTCCTTGGACAGATCCGGTTAGCCCGCCCTTAATCCCAAGGATGTGGAGCAAAGCTATTCCGTGACCAACACCTAAGACACTGGCGAAAAAACTGAGGGACTCCCTCTAGGGGAGGGGGTTATATAGGGAGGGGACTTCCTGTTTGAAGATTGCCAGTGTCCACACCTGAAGGTACTCCATATAACCCACATAGTAATGAATATGCCGCTCTGTGTCCCGTGATGTACGAGAAAGAAAAGTATCGGTACTTGTACTCGGTCATAAAAAAGTGGTATCGGGACAACCCTACTGATCGTCATACCCCTACTTATACATGCACGTAATTGCGCTGACAGTTACCTCTCCTATTGAGTTACAGATGAGATCTAGGTCTAGAATTATTGCTCTACCCATCACAGCGATACCTCACGTGCCAATAAATTATCTATCTAAAATTGGTCACTTATTTTTATTACAAAGGAATGTAAACATCCCTTTTATTAGGCAAAAAGCATGACAGGACCTCCTAAGAGATCTGGGGTCAAAGAGACCTCAAATCTCATTTATACACACCCCCTTTAAGAGCTATGGGCAGAGGTGAAGTTTTTGACATTGCTTCTGCAATAGTATGGAGACAGGTGGGGGCCATCTTCCCCCTCACTTGTCTCCAGGCCACTGCGGGGAAAAAAGAATCAGATCGCCTCTGCTGACGGCTCCGGTAAGTGGCGGAGGGCTTTGGTAAGCTGTGAAGGGCACCTCTCCTGCCGCCATTAAGTGATCTTGCGGCAAATCCTGAAGAGGATACTGAGGTTATGGTTATAAGATATACCTCTTCAAAGTGCCAATGTACATTGGCGTTAGCAGGTCTGAAGTGGTTAAGATGTCAGTAATCCAGGAAGTGATGCATGTTATGGTTTGGGGGGGGGGGGGGGTGTCTCCTCCCACTGCTTGTAATTACAGCAGTCCGTTCTAAACAGTACCATGGTGTTGCATGCAGCTGCATCACCCTGGTAAAACCCCTTGAAGCAAGCAGCAGTCGTTTTTTTGACCAATACTTCTAAAAGAAAGAATATCGGCCGTGCCAATAACCAGTCAATCCCGACTATAAGCCATGTTAACACCTCTGCCCTTACGGCAATAGTAATGTCATGGCTACCTGTATGCATCTGGCGGGGGGGGGGGTGGGAGGAGATAATAACCCCCCCCCCCACAGTTTTAACTCCACTATTACTGCAAATAGGTTGTTTGGGCCAGGCTGGCCCATACAAATTCCATTACTAAATTTGCAGCAAGCTGCCCTGAATGCTTTTGCGGGAAAAAAAAAATATATAAATATATAAACTGACACCTGAGCGTTTTGTAGCTTGATTCTCTATGGAGATGGTTCACATCTCCACTCCAAAACACTAGAAGCTCAAACAAGTTCTGGGACAGATTTCAGGGTTTTTCTGCTTTTTACATTGTGACCTTTTGATCTGAGGGAAAAAAAAAAAAAAAAGTAGGTATTGCTTCCTTTACATGAAATCCCTGGTGTTCCTGCTAGTTACCTGATCAGTTCTCTAGCTATACTGTAAACTTTGTACTCGCCGCCAATGATCAGACTTGACTGGCACACCCCCTTGCACAGCAATTCACTGGCAAGCTCAGTGTTCCGCTGTTTCACCTCCCCCAAGCTGTTATGCAGCTGAGAACAAAAGGAATGTGATCACTTAAAAAAAAAAAGTGACTTTTTTTAGATCTATGCAAAAATGCAAAGTGCGTGATGTGGATGGGGTACAACAAGCACTAGAGACCTGCTAGCACATGCCATAGCACAAGGAGTACAAGTTACATTTTAAAAGCCATGTATGGCCCAAAGCCTGGCCCTGCATGTGAAGTCTCTTGAGGGGGGGGGGGGGTGGAGGATACACTGGAGGGACGATAAAATAATATTCTGTCCGAAGTGAAAATTACATTTCCTCTCCATAATCGCTCTGGGATATGCAAGTCACATATTCTAAAAACGCATCAGCTTCTAGGCCACAGGAGGAAAAACCTGCAGCATTTTATCAGGTCATATGTAATGCATTGTAATTAGGGTTGTCCCGATACCGAGCATTTGCGCGAGTACTTTTACTCGTGCAAATGCTCCTGATGCTTCCCCGATACTTTATTTTCACAGAGCGGATGGGGAGCTCAATCCTTGACTCAACTAGTCAGTATACACATAAGTGATAATGGTCGTACGATCGTTCCTCCACAACGCTTCACACCACAGACTAGTGATCACACCTGCTGGTCCACAGTATCAGTTAAAAAAAAAACAGAAATGCTCATAGCGCAACAAGTATGTCCATAGAAGATGTGACTACAGCGGTGTAATCGCACTCACATAACCTGGACAAAAAGTGTGCAGTCTGATACAGCTCAGTGTTGCGATCTCATTCAGTTTCCGTCACCATTAATTGCGTCACTCGGTTCCTTCCCCTACGAGTTAAGCCACGTGACTTAATCAAGGCTACCCATGAATGTCATGTGATGTGTGACGCAACGTGAGGGGATAATAGGAAAGAATCTCCCAATCACATTACTGAGGATGCCATTTTCTGGCTTCACACCAAGCAATACAGGTCTTCCAGACCTTATATCAGGTCTTCCTAGCAACTGTTTTCCTGGCAATCACTAGGGTAGACACAGCCAGTCCAAGATGCCACGACCCTTTAACACCCGGGCTTTAATAGCCATGCCATCAAATTTCAAGGCTATAAATTGGGATGGAATATAGGACCTTGAGACAGTAGATTGGGACGGCAAAGAAGAGTACATGGCCAGTCTATTGCCAAATGCAAGATCTCTGGGAACAAGGGCCTTCTGGTGGCACCAGCCTGAGCTAGGATGACTGAAACCCCCTCTCGCCAACAAATGTGGAAGGAGAGGGAACGGGGGGGGGGGGGAATAAACCAGGAAGAACTAGTTTCATGAGCCTACTAGAGCATCTACGCCAATTGCCAGGGATCACTTGTTTGGGACAAACTGATGTAGCTTGTTGAACCTGGATGCCAATAGACCTCTGGCCATCCCCAATGCTGGCAAATTTCAACACATTCAGGTGTAGGGATCATTCCCCCAGGCAAATCCACCGGCGGCTGAGATAATCTGCCTTCCAGTTCTCTACACCTGGGATATGGACCAGCACATGTCCCTCTGCTACTATGTTAGCATGTGGTTTACCTCCTCCTGAGTCAAATAGCTCCTGGTACCACCCTGGTGGTTGAAATAGGCATCTGCAATGGCATTGTCTGACTGAACCCTGATGGGGCAGTCCTGAAGCTCCACCATCCAGGATTGTAGGCCAGATGTACCACCCGCAACAGGAGGTTGATGGGCAGGCTCTGCAATTGACCATTTACCCAGAGCGCCAAGCCCCTTTAGGGTCGCTCCCCAGGTCAAAAGACTGGCCTCTGGTCAGTACTTCAAGACACCAAGAGGAAGGATCCTACAACAACCAGCTTAGGCATGTCTGGGTAACACGGGGTAATAATCCAGGACTTGTGCCAAGCCATCTTGTTGTATAGGCCTGGATTTGAATTGAGTGCAGGGAACTGCCTCAGAGGACATGATCCTCACCAGAAGACTCAGAACCAAAAATGGAGGGTTTCCTGGTGCCCCTTACCTAATCCTTCAGGGCACAGATCTTTTACAAGTGGCAGAAATAACTTTGCCTGGACTGTATCCAGGTTCAGACCAAGCTGGTCTCAAGGCCGACTTGGCATTTATGGCCCAGCCAAGGTTTTCAAAATACTGCATTGTGCAGGCTACAATGCGTTTCAGGGCCTGTAGTGAGTGATCCGAGCAGGAGGAGGTCATTGAAGTATCCGAGCACCAAGATCCCCTGGGCCCCAAAGACCCAGTACAGGTGCTAGGTACCCAAGGTAACCCACTTGTCCTGCACAACCATTCTCCAAGTGTCCACAAATTGGAGCAGCAAAGTTCTAAACCCAGTTTTTTTTTCCAGGGCCTGTCCCTGCAGCTTGCCCCTGGCTCTAATGCCCTGTTGGTGGCATTACTGCCTTGCTGCTGAAATACCTGAGAAAGACCAAGGTTTTCAACAAGGGATGCCTGGTCTCTACAGAAAGTAAAGAACTTTCCCCCGGAAATCTTTGTGAGGTATATATATATAGGCTGTGCAAATTAACTTTTAATTAGATTAATCTTTAATTTTTTTGATTGATTAAAATTCTTTTGATTGTTACTCACCTCTCCGAAGGCTTCTGGGCCTTCAGGGAGTTCCGTTGGAGATCCGGTAACGTCACGGACACCAGCGGGGCTTGCCGTGTCCATCTGAAGGGCTCTTTTGCTGTGCCTTCATATCTGCATGCCGGCGGGACCTTACTATCTGCCACACACAAGGGCTGTTACACTTCCCTCTATCACTTACACTTCCCTCTATCACTTCCCTCTATCAACCTGGGATTCTACAGCCATCCACTGGGAGTTGTGATAGTTCCCTTCATGGGACATCTACATGGCGACGGACTGATGTTAACTTCTCCTCATCTGGACTCAGCAGTGGTATCGTTGTACACATTTTTATACCAGTATCATATTTGGCTACATGTTTCTATGACTGCTTTTGGTACCGTCAGGTATTACTCGCACCATTTTTACAGTTTATGTAGCTACATCGATTTTATCTCCAGTGCAATATTTATTTTGTTACCTACTTGAAGACTATAAAAGTTTTAATGCTATTCCCATCGAGCGCTGCCTTTGTGTTTTTTGTATCCTGCTATCCATATTTCCAGTGGTTGGGAGCTGCACTGGGAATCAGCCTGCAAGGAGATCAGCTAAAAGTAGTTGGATCTGTATGTGTTATAATTAATCGAAATTAGTCGATTAAAAAGAAAAACGAAAAATACAACACGAAAAATACAACACGAAAAATACAACACGAAAAATACAACACGAAAAATACAACACGAAAAATACAACACGAAAAATACAACACGAAAAATACAACACGAAAAATACAACACGAAAAATACAACACACACAAAAGTCATTTACAGCAAAAGACAGCACTTGAGGAATAACTGCTTCATTTTCAGCAAGATCCTCCTGGTTAGGCCCATCAGGCCACCTAACCTGATCCTTTAAGGACTGGCAGACGCCAATTGCTGTGACAGCTGGCTGAAAAGCTGAACTGGCCAAAGAAAGTGGAAGCCTTTAATATTGACTCCAGTTTCTTATCAACCAGGTCTTTCAAGCCCTGTGCGTTATCCACTGGACAAGTCAAGTTCTTGTTTAAGGAAGAGGACTGCTGTATCTATGGCTTCATTTCTTAACCACTTGCTTACTGGGCACTTATACCCCCCTCCTGCCCAGGTGATATTTCAGCTTCCAGCACTGCGTCGCTTTAACTGACAATTGCGCGGTCGTGCGACGTGGCTCCCAAACAAAATTTACCTCCTTTTTTCCCCACAAGTAGAGCTTTCTTTTGGTGGTATTTGGTCACCTCTGCCATTTTTATTTTTTGCGCTATAAACAAAAAAGAGCGACAATTTTGAAAAAAAATACAATATTTTTTACTTGTTGCTATAATAAATATCCCAATTTAAAAAAAAATAAAAAAACACTTTTTCTCAGTTTAGGGCGATACGTATTCTACATATTTTTGGTAAAAAAAAAAAAACTTGCAATAAGCGTCTGGTTTGCGCAAAATGTATAGTGCCTACAAAATAGGGGACAGAATTATTTTTTATTTATTTTTTTACTAGAAATGGCGGCGATCTGCGATTTTTTTATTGGGACTGCGACGTTATAGCGGACACATTTGACACATTTTTGGCGTCATTCACATTTATACTGCGATCAGTGCTATAAAAATGCACTAATTACTGTATAAATGTGATTGGCATTGAAGGTGTTAACACTAGGGGGTGAGGAAGGGGTTAAATGTATTCCCTGTATAGTGTTCTAACTGTGGGGGGAGGGGGGTGACCGATCTGTGTCCCTATGTACAAGAGACACAGATCGCTCTCCTCTCCAGAGACAGCACGGATGCTGTCTCTGTGTAAAACGGCAATGAGAGATGATCTCATATGTTTACATATGAGATCATCTCTCATTGGCCGCACAGATCGCATCGCAAGCGGCCACTCTGATTGGCCGTTCGCGGCGATCTGTGATTGGCTGTGTCCAAGGGACACGGCCAACAGTGTTTCCCTGCAGCGCGCTCTGGAGCGCACGCAGGAAAACTGCTAGTGACAAGCCGTCAATTGACGGCTTGTTGGTAATTTAGATCCGCGCTAAAGCCGTCATTCAGCTATAGCACGGATCTCAAGTAGTTAAACTGTTTTCCTCCATGGTGTATAAAAAGTGAAAACCTTTTTAGGAGGAACAAAAATAATGTCAGGATGTTGCCAATCTGCATACACTGTCTGTTCCAATAGCAGGTGCAAGGGGAAAGCCTGTGCAGCCTGAGGAGGATTCAGGGTCCCCCCAAAAAAAAGGGAGGCTCAGAAACCTCTGCAGGAGGTAACTTAAAGGGGTTCTAAAGGTACAAGTTTTTTTACCTTCATGCATCCTATGCATGAAGGTAAAAAAACATCTAGCAGCACCGGCCCCCCCCGAGCCCCCGTTGTACTTACCTGACCGTTCGAATCTCCCGGGCGCGTCCACGTCGTCCTCTTCGGTTCCCAGCCTGGCCGTTGATTGGCTAGGCTGGGCGGATTGATAGCAGCGCAGCCATTGGCTAGCGCTGCTGTCAATCAGGGCGGATGACGCGGCACGCTGGGGGGCGGTGCCGAGTGATACAGTCGGCGGCTATGGCCGCCGCTGTATCACGGGAGCGCGCTCGCAAAAGCTTTCCTCCATGCGAGCGCCCTCGCATGAAGAAGGAAAGCTTTTGCGAGGAGGAGCCCAGACAGCCGCCGAGGGACCCCAGAAGACAGCTTTCCGGGCCACTCTGTGCAAAACGAACTGCACAGTGGAGGTAAGTATCACATGTTTGTTATTTTTTTTAAATAAAATCCCTGACTTTAGTGACCCTTTAAAGGCAGAACAAACCATCTTGGCAAGTCTGGATCAAAAGCCTACATGACTAAGGCTGACACCAAGTGGACATCTTCTGGCCTAGATTCCTCAGAAGCAGACTCATCTGCCAGGCCCCTCCACAGAATTCTTGGCATTTAGCTTTTCCCCTTCCTCAACCCATTCCTGCTCCAAATCAGGAGGCTCAGGGGAGGAGGATCCATCACGCTTCTTGCCCCCCTCTTCGGAATGGGGGCAATCATTTCAGCAATCCTGTGCTCCAACCCAGCTTCGGCTGAGGGCAGTTCATCCTAGGTTATAAAGGCTGAAGCAGCAGCATTGACTATAGGCACAATACCAGACAGGCGCAGCGGCTCAGATTGCCTGGAAGCCTCAGGTCTCAGGGGAGTACAACACTAGGGTTTTGACTAGGCTCCTCAGGAGCCACCGACATAGGTGTGCCCTTGCCTGTAGGGCTAGCCCAGTTCTTTTTCAAGACATTGCACATTTCAAGACACAAAAAGGGGAGTACCTGGGTCTATTATACCCCAGAAGAGAGACCCTTTAATAGGTCTAACCAGGCCCCTCTGCAACAATCCAACCAAGCTCTTTAGCTTGCCAACACCTAGTGACTCACGTGACCCAGGAAAGGAGGAATGAACTGCTGAAAGCAAAAAGGTTTTTAGAGCCTGCTCAGTGTCCCACATGTCAGCCACTCAGCTTAAGATGGCTGTGGGCCGGGGCGCTCTGCATGGTCACAGTCCCATCTGCATGCACACAAATTTGTGCACCACAAAAAAAAAAACCTTAGTTACACTTACCGGTAACGGTATTTCTATGAGTCTTTCAGGACAGCACTTGGAGAGAGCGCAGCTCCACCCACTTCCCAGGAAACAGTGCAGTCACTGCTATAACTTCCGCCCACCTCCACCATGGCCTCAGTTGTACACGAGCACCTCCGGCCATACTGAAATGAGATAAGCGGAACATAGCAACCAAAACATGTTAGTACAACACACACACACACACACATATATCCACCAGAAGAGAGAAGGGTGGGTTATCGGTGCTGTCCTGAAAGACTCATAGAAATACCGTTACCGGTAAGTGTAACTAAGGTTTTCTCACTTCGTCTTTCAGGACAGCACTTGGAGATAACCGAGTACTTACTCTAGGGTGGGACCACCGCTTGCAGGACCTTCCTGCCAAAAGACTGCTCCGCCGCTGAGAGCAGATCCATCCTGTAGTGGCGAGTAAAAGTGGAAAAACTCGTCCACGTAGCTGCCTTGCAGATAAGCTCTGGTGAAGCTCCAGCCCGTTCTGTCCAGGAAGTTGCCACTGCCCTTGTAGAATGTGCCACCACCCCTGGGGGAGGTTCTATACCCCTAGCCTTATAGGCCTCGTGGATAGCCATACAGAGCCATCTGGCTAGTGTACTTTTGGAAGCACCGTACCCCCTACGTGCACCCGAGAACACCACAAACAGAGAATTGGATTTTCTAATTTCCCTGGTGACTTCCAGGTAGTGCATAATGCACCTTCTGACATCTAAGGTATGAAACTCTTCTTCCCTTGAACCGGAAGGAGCCGGACAAAAGGTAGGTAACACTATTTCTTGTGTCCTATGGAAGGCCGATACCACCTTAGGAAGGAACCCAGGATCTGTACTCAACACGACCCTATCTGGGAAGATGGTCAAGAAGGGTTCCACAATAGAAAGCCTGTAGCTCACTAATTCTTCTAGCCGAGGTGACGGCTACTAAAAGGACCGCTTTCAGGGTCCAAAATTTAAAAGATGCTTCTAACAGTGGTTCGAAAGGTCTTTTTGTCAGACCCCCCAAAACCACCGAAAAGTCCCACTTGGGAAAAAATTTAAAGGGGGAAGGCCTAGCCCTGGCCAATGCTTTAAAAAATCTGATGACATAGGGATCTAGAGATAACCGTCTCTAGAAATACTGATAGCGCAGCAACCTGCGCTTTCAGGGTGCTGGCTGCCAGACCCTTGTCCATCCCGTCCTGTAAAAACTCCAGGACCGAAAAATTATTCATAGGGGAACAATTCTTTGAACTGCACCAGGAATGAAAGACCCTCCAGGTCTTGAAATAAATCGCCCTGGTAACTTCCTTTCTGCTACTAAGTAGCGTATCCACTAACCGTTTAGATAAACCCTTCCTACTCAGGATTAACTCTTCAGTAACCAGGCCGCCAGGTTGAGCCGATCCACGTTGGGATGGAGCAGAGGACCCTGGTATAATAAGTCCTTTCTGGCTGGAAGTAGCCGATGGGGTTCTATTGCCAGCTTCAGCAGAGTTGAAAACCAAGGCCTTTTGGGCCAGTATGGGGCTATTAGGATAAGAGTCCTCTTTTCTACCTGAAGTTTCCGCAGAACTAACGGAACCATTTGTACTGGGGGGAAAGCATAACACAAATGGAAGGGCCAATGCTGAACTAACGCATCTAGACCCTCCGCTTGATCCAGTCTGTTGAGGGAAAAGAAAACCGGAACCTTGGCGTTGGCTTGGGACGCGAACAGGTCTATCTGAGGGGTTCCCCACCTGTCTGCTATTTCCTGGAACACCTCTGAATTCAGACTCCACTCGGATTCCAGAACCCTCCTCCTGCTTAGGAAGTCTGCCAGGTGGTTTTAACTGCCCTTTAGGTGAACTGCAGACAGAGATGCCAAGTTTGTCTCTGCCCAGTAAAGCATGTGTAGGGCCAGGTTCAGGAGAACCCTGCTCCTCGTGCCCCCCTGCCTTGAGACGTAAGCTACCGCTGTAGCATTGTCCGACAGTATCTGGACATGCTGACCCTGTATCGTCTCCTGGAAGGCCCAAAACCCTAGGCAAACGGCTTTGAGTTCCCTCCCAATTGGAGGATCTCTTGGACTCTTCCCTGGACCAGGACCCCTGAGCCAACTGACCCCTGAGGTGAGCACCCCATCCCCAGGAGCTGGCATCCGTAGTTAGGACCATTGTAGCGGGGAAGGACCACACTAGACCCTGACTCAAATTTGCGTGAGCCCTCCACCACCAAAGTTTCCTTTTTACTGAGGTTGGAACCCTGATCTCCTTTTCTAGGGGTTCTCCATGCGTCCAATTCTGTAGAATCGCCTGCTGGAGACTCCTTGAATGCAGGCGGGCCCACTGAACCGCAGGAATGGAGGATGTGAGAAGTCCCAGGGTGGACAAAGCTGCACGAACTGACACTGACAGATTCGTCTGCACTGCCTTCACTGCTGCCTGAACCTTGATTATTTTCTCCTCTGGTAGAAATAACCTCTCCTGGATGGAGTCTATGGTGTACCCCAAAAAGACTATGACCTGAGAGGGGACTAGATTTGACTTCTCTGTCCATAATCCAACCTAGACCCTCCAAATGGGCCTGGGTCCTCCATAGGTCTTTGAGAAGCTGGTCTTCCGTCTTGGCGAACAACAGGAGGTCGTCCAAGTATGGAATTACCGAAACTCCTTCTAGCCTTAGAGGTGCCAAGGCCTCCGCCACCACCTTCGAAAAGATCCTCGGAGAGGAGGAGAGACCGAACGGCAGGGCCCTGAACTGAAAGTGTTTGATCTCGCTTCCTGTCCTGATCGCTAGACGCAGGAAACGCTGAGAAGAGGCTCTTATCGGGATGTGAAGATAAGCATCCTTAGGTCTATCGAAGCCAGAAAGCAACCTGCAGGAAGGAGCCTTCTGACCGAGTAGATGGTATCCATCCGGAACCTCTTGTACTTGATTGATTCTGAACTTGAAATTCCTGAATCGGTCAAACGAAATTTTCCTGCCGGCTTTTTTACTAGAAACACATGGGAGTAGCAACCCGCCCCCTGTTCTTGTTGGGGTACCGGCGTGATCACCCTCTGCTGGAGAAATTCCTCCAACAGCGACAACATTGCCCTGGATTTCTCCTGATCCTTGGGCAGCTGAGTCGCGTAGAAACGCGACGGTGGTTTCTCTGAGAACTCCAGCGCGTAGCCCTCTGCAATAACCTTGAGGATGTATGCACTGGAAGTCGTCTCTGCCCACTGTGGAACGAACGACTGAAGACGTCCTCCCACAGCCGGGCGACCGTCACTGGGGTTTAGCGGGCTGGCTAGGGGAGCGAAACACCCCGGGTCTCCCTCTACCCCTCTGAGGCCGCCAGGACCTTCCACCCTGACCTTTTTGTGCCTCTTTAGGATCTTGGGGCTGGAAAAAAAGGACGAAAATTTTTCCTGGTCCGTGGTACTACCTTCTTTAAGGGGAAGGCTTTTTTCCTATCCGCCGTCCTATCCAGAACAGTGTCCAGACCGGCGCCAAATACCAGATCTCCATCGAAGGGCAGGCCACATAACTTAGCCTTCGAAGCCGTGTCCCCAGTCCAGGTTTTGACCCAGAGAGCCCTCCTGGTCGAATTCACTAGGGCCGAGGAACGGGCTGATATTCTCACTGACTCGGCTGAGGCATCCGCCATATAGCTTACTGCCTTCAGAAGAATCGGGAAGGACTCTAGCAACTCTGCGTGAGGTCCCAGACTCAATGTGACCCTTCAGCTGTTCCAACCAATGCTCAAGGTTCCTGGCCACTACTGTGGATGCCATAGCTGGCTTGAGGTTGGCCAAAGAGGCATCCCAAGCCTTCTTTAAGAGCGCCTCTGCTCTTTTATCTAGGGGATCTTTTAAGGTGCCCGTATCCTCAAAGGTCAAGTCTGTATTTCGGGATACCTTTGAGAACGCCGCATCCAGCTTAGGTTTCTTATTCCATACCTGCGCTGGATCCTCA
This sequence comes from Rana kukunoris, assembly GCA_029574335.1. Taxonomy (NCBI): domain Eukaryota; kingdom Metazoa; phylum Chordata; class Amphibia; order Anura; family Ranidae; genus Rana; species Rana kukunoris. The sequence goes on from CM056052.1 coordinate 230,240,579, forward strand.
TCAAAAGGAAATCTCCTCTTGAGTGATCGGGAAAAGAAAGGAGCCCTCTCTGGGTCTTTCCACTCCCTTTTGACCGCATCTGACAATACTCTATGTACTGGAATGGTTCGATGCTTGACTTCGTCTAAACCCTGGTACATCTTGTCATGCAGAGACAAATGCGTCTTATCCACCTTAATGTTTAAGGTGGAATGAATAGTTTTCAGTAAGTCATCCACCTCTTCTAAGGACAACTTGTAACGTGAAGAAGATTCTCCTGCATCTTCTTCTTCCGCCTCTGACCCTGAGACTAGGCTGCTAGGCTCTTCCTCCTCGGACTCACTACCTGCCCCTCTATAATCCAAGGGTGCACTAGTGGAGGCCTTAGCTGCTGACCCCGACGCCGCCCCTCTGTCCAAGTAGGAGCGAAACGACTGAAAGGTCTCTTCTAGCTCTTTCCTAAAAGAAGAGAGCATCTCTTTGGGTTGTTCGGAGGCTGCACTAGTAGAGGCTTCCCCTTTGACTATGTCCGCGATGCATGACTTGCATAACGGCTTAGTCCAAGACCCTTTAAGGGTTGTTTTGCAGGTAGCACACCGTTTCTTAGGAGGGGGCACTGCAATTTTTAGCTTCTCTTTAGCTTTCTGAAAAACACAAAAGACAACAACCCCATGTTTAACTTTGTGTCTCAGACCCAAACCACCACAAAACAGCTAGTGAACAAAAAACACACCAGGTCCCATCACCGCTGTACCAAACAAACAACACTCTCCCAGGGATGCGACTAGGGTGAGTGAGGCAGGCTCCTCTCCCCAAAGGGGCAGTAGGAGGGACATAACAAGGAACCAGGTAGACTTAAACCGCTGTTTTCCTACCTGGGCCGGTGCATGTGGCTCCTGCTCCCGCCACCTCCGCTGCGTCTTCTGGCTCCATTTTCCCAGAACGCGGCGATCGTTTGTGCGCCTCCTTTTGAAAGTCCCGTTAACCCCACCGCTGTGGGAACCGGAAATTGCACCGCCGAGGCTGCCCCTCCCTTCGGCGTTCCAGCGGCCGGAACCGGAAGCCGCCACGCGCCGCCGGAAGTCCCGCCTCCACCGGAAATGACGTCGCCCGCCCTCCGTACCGGGACATCGCAGACCCCAGGAGACCGGCATCTAACCGCCTCCTAACCTGGCCTGCAATGCCCAGCCTATTGGCGCGGAACCCCCGGCAGCCTTTACCCTCGCCGGGCTCGAGAAGAGGGGAGCACTGAAACGTCCCCCACGCGTCAGGGGGGAGGTTGGGTCTGCCTCCTAAAGAAAAACAACCGATCGCAGGTATGCCTTTAATCCGTCTCCCCCTGGAGAGAGTCCAGCATCCTCCTGGTTCCCTGCAGCGCTTCCACCATGGCCGGAGGAAACGCTACAACTGAGGCCATGGTGGAGGTGGGCGGAAGTTATAGCAGTGACTGCAGTGTTTCCTGGGAAGTGGGTGGAGCTGCGCTCTCTCCAAGTGCTGTCCTGAAAGACGAAGTGAGAAAAAATACACCTTACTCTTTCAACAGTCAGACCAAAACTCCCACCTGGAGGTCACCACTACACATGTGTCCAGCCTCAGCGAGATTGACAGATTGTTACATACATGGGGCACCCTAAAATTAGAGTGGATTTCTCTTAACTGCCCAGGTGCAGGGCAACCTTAGAAACCAAGAGCCTAATCTTCACCCATTACGGTGGGTTACTGCCACTTGAGGACCTTCAAGGACTGGGTACCCCTTTTCATGTTTTAGTGTCCACTCCCTTGGACCTTAACCACACCTCGCAAGAATGCATTCACTCTGGTATCCAGGATGACACTATACAGGGTCAATCGCCAGAGGTCGCATTACAGGCAAAACCTTGCAGGATCCTTGAGTCTTTGAGAGGCTTGGATAACATCTTAGCATATAAGCTTTTTTCAAATGGATCTGATCAGTCAACCCCTCGATTTTAGAACCATGCTGGGACTTCAAGACCTGGAGCACGAGAGATCAAAATGTGCCCATCCACTGGCAGAAAAACTGGAGTACTTCCTGTATGAGAAGGGGTTACATAAGGGATCACTTCCCAGTCTAAAGACCCTTGGCCTAGCAATGGTAGGGGCTATTTGGATCGTAATATTCATGGTTTGTTATTCAATTTTTTTATTTATATTTTTATTTAAAATAGTGTCACTACAATTCATCTTATTGATTTATGCATATACCTGGTTATATTTTCGCCTTAATGGATGAAGGAACATAAATAGGGTTAGTACATTACCATGACATATACATTTAATTTTTACTAATTTTTTTAACCAATTTTCTGAGTTTGTCTTAATATAGCACATCGTGACCTGGGGATTAGATGTTACAGTATTCCAGTAACACATTGCATGTTTAACAACCCTGTATTGATCCAAGTCTCCAAAAAAATAAAAGGCTGTCAGGCTAATACTAACAATTTAACTGTAGAACGCAAGACGTACGACTTCAAAATCCCACCAAACATGGCCGCTGCCCGATTTGTGGTCTTTAATAACCTACCAAAAATGGTGGGCGATCCATTTCAGGCTCCGGTCTTCAATATCACACCCAAAATGGTGGCAGAAGGGTCACGTCTGCTATAAAAAGGGAAGTAAAAGTGACGCTCAGCGTGTTCCAAAGTCACGACGAACCCGGTAGAACACGCTGCAAACATCACATCGTTTCCAGGCATCATACTTGTCAACATTATATGCCATACTGTTGGTCTACATGCGAGTACCCATTTTTCATTTAAAGCATAAAACAATACTACACTATCTGGGGCTCCTTTCTCTATGTATGGGCTATTACTGTACTAACATCAGCGCAGGGGGGGGGGGGGGGGTGAGCAACAGCCAGAGGGTTACACAGTGGCCTATACTGTGAAGGCACCAGACCCTAAGAAGGGGTGAAAGTTGGCGAGTGCAGGCTGTGCAAGAGCACAGATTGCAGTGATCACGGCATACAAGAGCACAAAGCACTTTTAGAATCACTCAGCAATTGTATTTGTTTACTTCCTATAAGGACAGTATATTGCACTGTAAAAAAAAGTTTTATCAGCACATCTTTTAAAGGGTTAACATAGGTACCCTAATGGAACAGAAATTTTAAGTTTTGCACATTTTCTTTACCTAGCAGTGTTTACACAGGCACTTTAGTTTGCATAGCACTGATATTTTATTCAATTTTATTTATTTTCATAGCTGCATTTAGGATATATACTGTGGAATCATTCTAGTAGTTTACACAGGCACTTTGGATCATTTAGCACCTTGTGCATATTTTGCACACTGCACCTTACACTAGGAGCCTTTTTTATGGAGCATAGGACCAGCGCCAACTCTTTTCCTTCTCAACACTTTCTTGCTCCACTTAGGTGGAAGCAATTAGTAGAGGCAGCTGTCCACTGATAGTCTTCAACCATACCTAGTCCAATACCAAATACTTTTGCAGTCACTGGTGTTTTTAAATATACTTGCGCAGATTTTAACCTATACCAGGGTCCACTCACCTGGAGATGAAACTCTCCCTAAAAAAAAAAAAAAAAAAAAAAGGCACAATACAGCATAAACAAAAGCCTCTTGCGTGGGCTTCACTTACACATTTGTATCATTCATTCCCAGCATGAATGCCACTGCAGCAGATGGCTTGTAGTTCAGTGGAATGCAATGGCATTGATAAGCTTCTTTATGGGCTATTCTTCATCTTTGTAACATGAAAGCCCACACAGGTACAAGTACATAGCTGGGGGAGAAGTGTATGCAGGAGCCCAACATTGTACCCATGATTCATTGACCAAGGGTGTAATGCTTTGCAGGCTCCTGTACAAGAGAATTTTCCTGCAACAATGTGCATTCGTTATTGTGTCCTAAAAAGGTGAACCTAACCTTTAGAGTCGGGTTGAATGCTTCGCCACCATTCAGAAGTCGATTTTTAGCAATGAATACAAGTCTTCCATTGTCTGGCCAAGGAGAGGGCAAAGATGAATGACATCACAATTTTCACTTCGGCCAGAGGAAACCTTGTGTTCTCTTGAAAAAAATAAAAAAAATAAAACATAGCATCTCCTGAAAGACAGAATCACCCAGAAGTCGCCATACTGCTGCCAGAACACAGAGCAGCTTACTGTAGAAAGGAAAATTCCACTACAGAATATTACAGTGCACAAAGCAGCTATATAGTTCTGCAACAGAAATAGTTTGTTTGGGCCAGCTTGGACAAAATTAAAGTCAGCCTAAATATGAGATTCTATTGTTTCTACAAGCACTAAAGTGCCAGTTGAGTGCCTTTTAATAAAGGATCTGCATCACAATTACATTGATCAAAAAAAAAAAAGTGGTATGTTTGAGTACAGGACAAATGCTGAAAATTTCAGACCCTGGCTTATAGGCCACTTCCTTGAGATGACTGGACACTTGCAAATGTTTGCAGGACATGCCCCCAGGGCATAGCTTTAACCCTACCCCACTCCATGAGGCTTCAGTTTTGTAGCAAAGCCAGAACCAAGCAGAAAGGAAGGAGATCAGCATCCTGTACATCAAGATACAAGATTTACAGGCAAGTCAAAATTCTTTATCAAAAAATCTTACAGTACAAGGGCTGGATATGCATAGGTTGACCATACATTATACAATTTTCTGTTTAGATTTATTAAAACCATATAATTAGAGGTCAAACCTAAAACAGGCCCTTGCACTTCATAGTGCAAGGGCCTGGCAATTCTAAAGGAAATTGAATAGGAAAATCGTACTGTATGGCCAGCCATAAAAGACACCCGAGATATGAATAAGGGTGGGGAACACTGAGGCAAAAAAGTGGCAAAAGGCCCAAGAACAAGAGTTAACTTGCCCAACGTGAGTGCTACTGCAAGAACCTTGCGGCTGACAGCTGCATAGGTTTGGACATCCACCTGGAGAACCAAGGTTTCATGTCGGAATGCCCAGGAAAACACCCACCATTTTGGAGGAATGAGCACAAAGTGCTGGAGGTAGTTTTATCATTTACAGTGTAAGCTTTTAGGACAAGTCTTAACCACCTAGCAATATAGTGAATTTTTAAGCTCATGTCCCTTGTAATGACAGGATAACAGGATAAAGTCTTTTGCCGATAGCTGTGGCAACATTCAAACAATGGAGAGCAATGATGGGGGTGTTTAGGAGCAATGCATAAAGAGGGAAGGACTAGGTCCACAATAAAAGAATTACAGGTATGGATATTTCCTATATAGTTACATACCATGTCTTTGGGAATCGCTGGAAAGCACAATTACCCACCCCTAATAAAAGTGATATTCACTAGTAGTTTCTGGGTCCCATGCAGAGCCGCTTCCCTGCTGTATTGGGAGCACAGGTCACCCAGTCAGAACAGGCATCTTTCAAAGAAAGACATTTTTTTGAGAAAATGCAGTCTGATTGGACAAGGTGGAAAGTGATAATACTGGCTCGCATGCCCAAAAAATACAACATATTCTTTGAATGGTGCCTGTGCCGAGTGGGTAACCTCCTGTGCTCCCAAATGCAGACAGCAGCTTGGCATGGGACCCAGAAATGTGTGGCCATCGCTGTAGTAACATTGCTACATTGATTTCTAGCTTTAAGAGGAACTATGAGAAATATATATGCTACATTTGTCCATGTAAGACCAAAGTAACTATGTAATACCCATGGCACTTAGATGCCAACAGACATAAAAGCCACTGAGATGGTCACCTTGCAAAAGAGATGACCTAAAGAGTTCGATAGGTTCAAACAAAGCCATGAGGTTTACGAAACAAAATGATCAAGGCCAAAAACTGCGAGAGCGCGAGAGATTTTATTCTGGAGGGATGACTTTTCCGGGCACTGTCGTGAATGAATCGCAAGTATTCCAAGTGAAGAGAAGGTTGGAGAACAGACTTGAAAGTCAATTATCCAACTAAAAATCTTAAGAGCCTGAAGAGTACTTTGGATGTTTGAAAAGGTGATGAGCCCTTTAGGTCGACTAGGTACTGCCACCTGAATGCCCAAAGTACAAATAACTGAAAATGGACTAAATGGCAGCATGAAAATTGGAAGCGTTTCTCCTACTGTGAAACGCAGGAAACATGGAAGTTGGTAAATGGTTTGACAACATAGATCTTTAACACTTAACATAAGCCATAAACGTTACAAAGCCATACATTGGTTATAGGGCTGCAACTAACGATTATCTTCATAAATAGATTAGTTGGGCGATTATCGTTTCGATTAATCGGATGATAGCCTTAAAAAAAAAAAATTGTTGGGCAGATTACAAAAACACAAATTACCGCAAAAACACATTACATGCTTTTCTGCAGCTTCTCCATTGAAGTATATTGAACCAAAAAAAAAAAAAAAGCACATTTTGCGTTAAAAAGCCCTTGCCCTTTCCAAATACACAGCAGGTGAAAAAAATCATGGATGTGAATGTGTCCCATAGGAAAACATGTAAATGAACTGTAGTGTTTTTCTGCAAAGCACCAAAAAAACAGGTGTGAACCCAGGCCTGAGAGGTTTAGCAACATAATTAAAAAAACAGAGCAAATTGCTACTGTAAAGGGGTTAATTTTTTTACTGTGGGACAGTAAAAGCAATATTTAGAGTAGCAATTTGCTTTTTTGTACTATAAAAGGCCAATTTTAGTTTTTTTAAGCTCATGTTATTGGCTGATTAAACGATTATGAAAATCGTAATCGATTTTCATAATCGATTAGCTGTTTCAGCCCCAATTGGTTATATGCAAAACAATCTAGTACAGGACAATATAATCTCCTGCTGGTTTTTGTACCGTGAATAGGTTTAAAAAACAGAATCCCTTGAACCAGTTTTCTAGGGAGGCACTGGAAAAAGAAATGGTTCAGGGCAGTCTTTAAATCCAACTATTCCTGAGCAGATTTTGCCTGGCTTGAAAACAGCAAGGGGGTGAAGTTAGTAGTTTCAAATTGGTACATAACCAAGCTTCAGAGTGAACCCACATGTCTGGGACATCTGACCCACAGGAGAATAAAAAATAGAGAGATTGATATCCATCTATAGAATCATTCTTAGGAGAGAGGACATGCTTTTGTTTGGGATTGACTTGGTAGGTTGTGTGTGCCATGTCTTGCATAGGAAGAAAGAAAGTTTTGGTTTTGAAGATGCAGTCTGAGTGAGTGACACCGTTTTTGAGGAGGACGTAACATTTTTGGTAAAGATGTCAAGAAACTCAAAAACAGACATCCTCCATCAAAAGGGCATAAGCGTAAGGCATCATTCACAAACAGCTTCAGCTGGCCAGGCTTTCAGACATAAGATTCTGCACATATGGACAGAAATGAGAGCCATTCTAGAGTTGGTGTTCATTGTTCTACACAAAGAGCAAGTCTTAAAACAAAATCTTTAAGTGATCTGTCAAGGTTTAAACATGGAAGACAGGAGAAACCCTGTTGGTTGTTCATTGCCCTAGTACAATTAGCTGTAACTGGTTTCAGAGCTGGGCCTGCAAAGTTAAAGAGCCTTTTAGTGTGTCAAATTTTCTGTCCTCACAATCTTTGAAAAGGACATCTCTATGGGTACAAGATTTTAAAACAGACAGGAGGGTCTGCTATAGTGAATAGTGTTAAACAATGATTCTCAGGGGTGAAAACATTTTCTGAGTCAAGCCAAATCATAAATTGCCCCATTTGTTTACGAATGGTAAATGTATTTTTATACTTACCAGGTCTTAGTACCCAGAGGGACATGATAAGGGGAGAATTAAGTGCAACAATGCTAAGGAAATCTCTGGCCTCCTGTAAAACCACCTCTGGGTCCCCTTTATTCCATTAAATATCATTGTCTTCTAGGAGAAGGCTTTTCACTTTCCAACTGTGGTGGGGTGAAAGTGGTCCTTTTAAGCTCTGAACAAGGATATACATGTGTTACCTGTCCATGCCACTAGTCTCTAAAAAAGCCCTAAGGCTTCACCCAAGAAAAGCTTCATGGTCACGGTTCAAGGTTTTATGCTTCTGCTGTTGTATTAAAAAAAAGAAGAGTTGAAGTGTTGACTGAAGAAATCAAAAGTAAAACCAAATTCAAAGTAAACTAGTTAAAACAGTCCAACAAAAAAGCTAGCAAAATTCAGGTGTCAAGAACTGGCGTAGGGCTATGCCTAGAGGGGCGTGTTCAGCAATCACTTGAAGGTAGCAGCCTACAACCCGGGGATTATGAGTATCCAGCTTGTGTCCTGCATATTGACAGTTTTCCTGATCTCTCTCACAAACTTAAGAAACCTCAGATTCACTGAAAGTCAGATGGAAATTAACATGTTAAACAAAAGTCCTGATGGGACCATTGTTAACTTGAGAAACAAATGTGAGGCCAAAACAATCTCCCAGAAGTAGTAGTGGTGAGGGAGTGGCCAATCTGGCATTTTTCATACAAAACCATTGAACCTACAGAACAGATTAAAGTGTTTTATGGACCAGAGAACTCAATTAGATTTTGGGACCATAAAAGTGCTTAGAGTAGAAACCCAAATTATTCTGCTGTTGCTACAGGGATGAGGATTCCTTGGGATAAGAACTGACGGTAAAGTAAAGAACAGTAATGAGGTCCAATTGTAATGACAGGAAATGGGACATGTCTGAAAGCATGAAAGAGGCAGGAGTACAACACCCCAGTGCAGCCCCCCCCCCCCCCAAACACATGTCCAAAATTTGGACCAGAGGACCAACAGATGTCTGCTCCTTCAAGAAGCAGGGTTGTCCCACCACTAGGTAGAGGCCTTGGCATCAGAATTAGCAGGCCATAGCTTTCTATCAAAGTACATCACTGTCTGGAACATGGTGCTGGAAGACAGGGGCAAAAAAGGAACACTTCCTGACTGTCATAAAAGACCCAACAGTAGAGTGTAACACACACACACACACTAGTGAGTCACCAACAGGAGTAAGGAGGTCCTGTTTCCCCTATATACATCTTTAGCAAGACATAATTTAGAATAGGGTGTCCGGCTCTGGAGAGCTCACAACATTACAATACACCCTTCACCATTTTTTTTACCCAACTCTGGACTGGGGGATAACAGACTTCAGGGACTTAATACACTCTAGAGCAGTGTTTCCCAACTCCAGTCCTCAAGGCACACCAACAGGTCATGTTTTCAGGATTTCCATTATTTTGCACAGGTGATTCGATCAGTTCCACTGCCTTAGTAATTACCACAGCTGTTTCAATTGAGGGAAATCCTGAACACATGACTTGGTGTGCCTTGAGGACTGGAGTTGGGAAACACTGCTCTAGTCTAGAGGAAAGAAGTTAAAGGGTAGACATTGAAACCTTTAACCACTTAAGGACAAGACCAAAAAGCTGCCAAATGACTTAAGGGGTTTACAATTCGGCACTGCATTGCTTTGACAATTGCGCGGTCGTGCGACGTGGCTCCCAAACAAAATTTGCGTCCTTTTCTTCCCACAAATAGAGCTTTCTTTTGGTGGTATTTGATTGCCTCTGCGATTTTTTTTTGCGCTATATACAAAAATAGAGCGACATTTTTGAAAAAAAAAAAATCAATATTTTTTACTTTTGGTTATAAGTAAAAAAAAAAAAAAAAAAAAAAAAAAAAAAAGCTACCTAGCGGGAACAGCGACACTAATTTAGCGATCAGAAAAATTATCGCTTAGTGACACTGGCAATAGGGGGTGAAAGTGTTAACTAGGGCGGTAATCAAGGGGTTAAAACTTTATTAGGGGGTACGGGGGCTACCCTGGGCCCAACACTAACTGCCTGTCACACTGACACTAAATGCAGTGATCAGTACATATATGATCACTGCATTCAGTGACACTGACAGGGGGGTGATCGCAAGGGATTATGTGCCTGCGTGTACTGTGTCAGTGTAGTGTTGTGCAGACTCACTGTGTGATGTGATCTCTCCTCAGCGGCGGTTGAAAATACCGCTGAGAGGAGAGATCTCATCACTTCCCTCTGCCTGTGTTTACACAGGCAGAGGAAGTGACACGCAGGGGGAGCCCGCGGACAAAAACAGCTGCCCCCTCATCCCGGATAGCTCGGACAGCCACGGGAACTTCCTCATGTACAGGGGGGGTCCCGATCGGACCCACGTTTAGGCAGGCACGTACAGGTACGTTGATGTGCCTGTCCGTGCCATTCTGCCGACGTATATGTACATGCGGCGGTCCTTAAGTGGTTAAATACATCAAGCGGTTGAAAAAATAAAAAGTTCCAAGAGGGCAAGGTTTTCAAATATTAAAGAAAACAAGCTGTGCAAAATAAAGTGATCAAAAAACCAAATTGCATAAATTAAAATCGTTGTGCTATTGATGTGTTGAGATCACTAACAAAATAAGTTGCCCTATTTGAGGGGTAAGCAAATCACAGTCCTATTTTCAAAGGTAAAAACGCATCAGATGGTGATTCAATAGCTGGAAATTGACCGCTCTCCTGCAGGTGAAATGGTGACATCAAACCACAAGGAACCACAGAACAGTGATGAGATAGAAAGAAGATCCTCCACCTTCCAAACAAACTGCCTCTTACCGAAAAGAAAGATCCCAACCAGAGATCTGTTGGCATGTGGCTTTCTAACCCAGCCTGGGGGTCTATGTCACAGGATATTGTTTCTCCTGTATCTGATAGATCTCCCACCGCTCACAGATGGTCAGATGTGATTACAGCCAAGTGAGGAAGGAAAGAAGGCCGACATAAAAAAATGTATTAAAAAAAAAAAATCACTGCATGTGAAAATTAGTAGCCGGCCAACACAACACGTTCACTCCAGAACTCTGTAGTGATGACGTCAGCTTGCCGCTTCACCCTACATCGTTTGGTCACAATTGACTTCGTCCTGGGGTACCTCAGGACAAAGTCAATTGTGACGAAACGATGTAGGGTGAAGTGGCATGCTGACGTCATCACTACATACAGAGTTCCAGAGTGAATGAGCCGTGTTAGCCGGCCACTAATTTTCACATGCGATTTTTTATCTTATTGTAAGTGCGATTTTATATTATACATTAAGATGTTTTACTGGATTACGCTATGTCATCTGACCATCTGTGAACAGTGGGAGGTCTATCAGATACTGGAGAAACTATATCCTGTGACAGACCCCCAGGCTGGGTTAGAAAGCCACACGCCAACAGAAGATCTCTGGTTGGGATCTTTCTTTTCGGTAAGAGGCAGTTTGGTAGGTGGAGGATCTCCTTTCTCATCACCGTTCTGTGGTTCCTTGTGGTTTCACCTGCAGAAGAGCAGTCCATTTCCAGCTATTGAATCACCATGAAGACAAAGAAAAATGGATAGCCGCACTCCAAAACCTGATGGGTGGTCTTTTATTCAATAGACAGCATGTACAAAAATAGGGTCACAGCAGTGGAAACAAGGAACAGCCGACGCGTTTCGCACTGGATCAGTGCTTATTCATGGCTGCCATGAATAAGCACTGATCCAGTGCGAAACGCGTCGGCTGTTCCTGGTTTCCACTGCTGTGACCCTATTTTTGTACATGCTGTATATTGAATAAAAGACCACCCATCAGGTTTTGGAGTGCGGCTATCCATTTTTCTTTGTCTTCATTTTGCTTAGTGCACCGCCAGCACCCTCGGTATCCTGCACCACCTGTAACCATTTAGTGATCCCACCTGGAGCGGTGACTCCTTTCTCTCTATTGAATCACCATCTGATGCGTTTTTACCTTTGAAAATAGGACTGCGATTTGCTTACCCTTTTCACTGGGACATATTAGAATGTGATGCAAATAGGGCAACTTATTTGTTACAGTGATCTCAACACATCAATAGCACAACGATTTTAATTTATGTGATTTGTTTTTTTTGATTAAATGATCACTTTATTTTGCGCAGCTTGTTTTCTTTACTTGGGCTTATTTTGTGTGCGTCTCACATTTGAAGTTGCAGCATTTGTTTGACAGCGCAGTATCACCACAAATTTTTCAAATATTAAACAAAGATCAAAACACATGGACATTACCTCAAACTGAACAAAAGTTCAAAACTAACCTTAGAAAGTATTTTACTGAAAGGGCAGTTGATGCTTGCAATAGACTTCCAGCAGAGGTAGCAAGTTAGTCAACTGTAAATAAATGACTTCAAACATGCTTGGGACTAATCAATCTATGTTTGACACAGGATTATCCTCCACAGGGCTAGGGAACTCTTACAGCAGGCAATGAAGGATCTACCACTGTTATTACCCATTTAAGGAACTATTCTTAAAAATCAGATATTTCTGGGCGAATGGTTCTCCCCCCAGGCCCAAAAACCTCAGTTTTCTGCAGGTGAAGCAAGTCCCCATATAGGATGGGTTCTACCAATTAGTAGATGAAGAAAGGTCTTGACTGGAATTGGGAGGCTGAAGGACACCATCTATGGCCTCAATAAGGCCCAAAAAAATCCCACAGAGAGGAATGCAGAGACACAGACATAGGGTAATAAGGCCCTGAACAGAGAAACTTCCATCCCCAAAAAGATTAAAAAGTAAACTCTGAACTACCAAGTCCATTCGACCTGCCATGTTCAAAAATGTTACCTCAGGAGGGGCATTTCCTACTCTGCAGCAGTATTTGACGGAGGGCAATTAAATGTGTTAGCTGCAATCCCCAAAAAAATACTGCAAATTAGCTTACCCATGTTCCCAAAAGAAATAAAAAATAAAGATGTTTCCAGGCTCAGATCTCAAAGCGCACCAAGCACGGCAAGCACAGTAATTTTTTATAGGTGAAGAGGTACAGTGAGCATACTAGGCCACACATACAGAAGCAAAAAATAAATAATTTAACATGGGGGAAAAATAAAATAAAAAAAACTTTGTTTCTTGCCATGAGGACTTGCAAGCAGAAAGAGGTTCACCCCGACTCTTAAATTGGTGGCATAGGAATGGGCACCCTGGTAGCATTAATGTTTAGGCTGGGTTCACACTTGTCCTACAAACGCTCCGACATTGGGAGCTCATGTCGCATGACGTGTGAAAAATCAATGTTTCCCTATGAGAGCCGTCTTAACTGATCCGACACAGACTTTGAAAACGCTCCCTGTACTACTTTGGTCAGACATTCATCCTACTTCAGCCCATTGAATATCATTGAAGTCGGACCAAAGTAGGAGCCTTGTCCTTATCAGACATGTGATTACAGCAGCAGTAAAAGGAATTTCTCACTCTGATTGTTTTGATTGGTCAAAGAACAAGGCAGACTATCATAAAGTTGGTTCAAAGTAGTATCCTGTTCACGAAAGTCGGATGGATGTAGGACCAATGTAGTATCAATGTAGGACAGATGTCGCAGAGCAAAGTAGGATGAAAGTTGTACTGCTGTCGTGTAGTATAGTGTGAACCCAGCCTCAGGGGCTCCCCCCTAATCACATCTGATGCACGAATGTAGGAATTAACACATTCCTGGCTTTCATAATCGGCATATTTCTACATGGGTTCCCACACAGCAGGATCAAGTGCATCAGCAAAATTACAGGCAAGCTCTGCATATCAGGCAGGGTCTAGGTGCAATCCCCCAAGGCTCTACCCAAGTCAGCCAATCTAAAAGCTGCATAAAGAGAAGTGGATAAGGTGCAGCCATATCTTGATATGTGAAATGCAAAGACCTCAAATGTAAAAAGCTAAACATCTCAGAGGGAGAACATCACCTAAGGACTCTAGCGAAAAACTGAAGCTAGTTAGAAGTGGGAGATATATGGGGGGGGGGGTGTCTCTGGAGCTTTGACAGTGTACAATCACCTGAAGTTAGCTGCATATAGCTTCCAGAATGAATTTACTGTAAGGAAAGAGTAGGAAATACACATTTCTTTTAACCAATAACCCAACATTGAAAGGTTAGGAAAGACATTTCTGGCAACAATCCTTTACTAAAACCATACCTTCAAAATAATGCTCTCTTGAAATACTTTTAGCACAAATGTGAGATACAGACACTTCCTTTTCATGCTGAGATTCTTTACTGCACTCATAATCATGACTGCTCTTTGAAGACTGCATATTGCTGCCGTTTTGCAGAGTGTGAGATTTACACATGTCTCTCACACCCAAATCTCCATCTTCATTGGTATCGCGGCCATACTGGTGCTTTGGAACCATTGCCACTCGATTCTTGCCGGTGTTGCCAAGTTCGGACCTCTTCTCAGGCCTTAAACCACAGGCACCAATTCCATTTTTTCCATTACTGTCTTTTATAGCACCCGCAGAAGCAGAATCTTTGTCACACACAGAATCCACATGAACGCTTTCCTCTTGTTGCAGTTTTTGTGCTATATAGTTCAAGTAAAGTTTAAAACGTCCACTGTGATGCTGTTGTACAAGTCTAGCATAAGCATTCTTCGGCTGACCCTCTTGCCAATTTGAACCTTCTGTTGCTGCTCGACCATAGCTTTTCTTTGAATGCAGTAAGTTGTCCATTTAAAAAAATCTTCACAGGCAAACGATAGGATAAAAAATAAAATAAAAATTAATTTCGTAGCAAGCAGTGATAGAATAAAACCTCAACAAAAAGGTTCTAAAAACAGCTTTGCGAAATCCTCTTGTTTCAGTAGCCCAAGTATTCTAGATATACTAAATCCCAAAACAGTAACTTGACAAAATTCCAAGAAGCCCAGAGAAAACCCCAGTCAGCTAACTGCATGGCAGTGGCTCAGTGTTCTCAACCCGCAACATACATGCCATTACTAGTTACTAGATCTCCAGGTAAGGAAGTTTGCAACCAATTCACAAGTATAAGGCCTCATGCCCACAGGAGTTCTAAAAAATAAAAATAAAACCCCCACCAACCAAGCTGTACAGCTACTACCGACGCCAGGAAAAATTTATCAGCCCTCAAGGGAGGGTGGGTGCTTTTGGGCAGGGGGGCCCTGTGCTGACCCCCCACCTCAAAGCACCTTGTTCCCATGACAAGGGCCTCTTACCGACAACCCCCAGCCATCCACCCTATGTAAATGAGTATAGGGTACATCGTACCCCCTACCCATACGTGCAAAAAAAAAAAAAAAGTACAGATTTTTTTTTTTTTTTTTTTAAGTATTTTATTAAAGCAGAGTTCCACCCAAAATTGGAACTTTTGCTTATCCCACTCACATGCCACATTTGGCATGTATTTTTTTTTGAGGGGGGGGGGGGGGGGAGTGGGGGCTTCAGGAAGAGTGGGACTTCCTGTCCCACTTCCTCCTCCCGCCAAGGGGCTGGTTAGGCGATTAAGCTTAATCGCCTACAGCAGCCCCTCCCTGTAGGCGCTCGCCTAGGACACCGACAGGTCCTAGGCGATCGCCTGTCCAATGGGACGGCTCAGCGCCGTGTAGTGGCATGCGCAGTGGGTGCCTGGCCGTGAAGCCGAAAGCTGTCACGGGCGGGTGCCCACAGTATCAATGAGGATGCCGGCCGGAGAGGGGGGGAGTGGAGCGCCGGCCGGTGCGTCGCTGGAACAGGTAAGTGTGTTTATTAAAAGCTAGCAGCTACACTTTTTGTAGCTGCTGACTTTTAATAAACATACATTTTGGCTGGAAAACCCTTTTAAGGCAGCTCCGACTTTTTTTATTTCTCAGCCGGTTCTTCTCCCTCCACTGCCAGGTCTTCTCGCTCTGTTCTTCCGATATTGACTCGAAACGATCTCCCAGTGTAATGCTTGGTCTACCGTGTGCCATAATTTATTTTGGCATGGGGCGGGCCACCCACTGACGTCATCCGAGGCCGCGCTCCTTGTGACATCACCGCATGGCCAGGCAAGGCCTCTGGATGATGGCAGCTGGCGGCCCGGCAGCATTATGGGAGAAGGCAGCGCTGCCTTAAGAAAACTTTAAAAACCTGTGTGACACTTTTGGATTTGGATGCATGGGTATGTACCTGATGGAGGGGCTGGGATCTGGAGGTTGATGGGAAGAACCCCTTGTCTTCAACATGAGACAAGGTGCTTTGGGGTAGGGGGTGCATGTAGCCTGGATGGGGTGAGGCACTCACGCTCCCCCCCTTTTCTGACCCATCTGTGCGGAAAAGTGTCTGGTATGGATTTTGGGGGGGGCGGGAACCCCATGGCAATATTTCTTATTTTGGGTGTTTCCCCCTTAAAATTCTAAGCACAAAAGTCGCACCGCAAGTCCAATCATGATCCAGTGTTAAACAGCTTTTACCAGTGTCAGGCTTTTTACAGCTCTGGAGCCTCAGAACATGCCGAGTCATGGGAGTTTTTTTGGAGCTTAAAAAGAACACCTATGCCACTTACAGCTCCTTAATGTCTGTGTGGGCATGAGACCATAGAACAGGGATATGCAATTAGCGGACCTCCAGCTGTTGCAAAACTACAAGTCCCATCATGCCCCTGCCTCTGGGTGTCATGCTTGGGGCTGTCAGTCTTGCTATGCCTCATGGGACTTGAAGTTCTGCAACAGCTGGAGGTCCGCTAATTGCATATCCCTGCCATAGAACATGAAGAGGCATTTTTAAACTGAAAAAAAAAAAAAAAACGCCCATGAGCATGAGGCCCAAGTAAATCTGAAAAATAAAAGTAAAAAATAAAATGCATTAAGCCTAGATTCACATTGACAGCAGGAATTAAATGTGATTTCATTCCCATATGTCAGCCCTGACTTCAGGGGCAATTTCGAGACATCTGTGCAGGTTTCTGCACAGACATTTATTGAAATTGCACCATGAAGTTGCCAAAAGTAGTACAGCAACTCCTTTTGGGAATTGGTGCCCTTGCTGGCAATAGCTGCCGATTTGGAATTCAGTTTGTGGCTCAAATCGCTGCAACGTGAACCGGGGCTAAATTTTGAATACATATCTTTGATTAGTAAAGTTTTTTCTGTTTATAGTCTACTAAATCTTAACCACTTGCAAACCAGCTTATGCAGATATACTGCAGCAGGTTGGCAGCACAAAATCACTGTACCAAAGATCACACAGTTGCAGGCGTGCCTCGCTCTCGCTGCGGGAGCATGCCCCCAAATCAGGCGGATAATATGTCTGCCGGCAACCCGCAATTGCCTAGTACAGAGTCAAAAACAGGGGATGTAAATAATTCTGACAGGGGATGTGTCAGATCATCTGTTAGTAGTGAGCACAGCCCCTCACCCAACCCCTTCCCATGTAATTTTTACATTGATCAGTGCATTTTTATACCACTGGTGCCCAAAAAGTGTCATTGGGGGGTCAGATTTGTCCACTGCAATCCCCCAAAAAAAAAAACCCATTACCAGTAAAATAAAAAATAATCTATCCCATAGTTTGTAGACACGATAACTTTTACACAAACCAATCAATATACGCCTATTGCGATTATTTTGCCAAACATATGTAGAAGAATATATATTGGCCTAAACTGAGATCACTTTGTGGATTGGTATTTTAGCAAAAAAAGGTTCATTTCAAAATAGTTCTTGTTTAAAGCGCAAAAAATAGAATCCGCAAATGTGATCAAATACCAACAATTGTCAGTAAAGCCGTATCGCAAAAAATTGCCAGGCCCTGAAGGGAGCAAATCCTTCTGGGGCTGAAGTGGTTAACCACTTAAGGACCCCCGCACGATTATGTACGTCCACAACATGGCTCGTACAGGCACAAGGGCGTAAATTTATGTCCTCGCCTTAGTGCGGGTCGGGGGTCCGATCGGGACCCCCCCCCCCCCGCTCCGTGCGGTGGTCGGGAGCGATCCGGGATGAGGGGGCGGCTATTAGTTTCCAGCCACCCCCTCGCGATCGCTCCCAGCCAATGGGCGTCCGCCTCCCGCCTCTTCCTGTGCTAACTGTAAACAAACAAACCCCCCCCCAGTCACCGCTGATCACCCCCCCCCCCCCCCCAGTCCCCTGTCACAGTGTCACTGAATGCAGTGATTTTATATTTACTTATCACTGCATTTAGTGTTACTGTTACAGAAAAAAGTTGCAGGGCAGTTAGTTTTAGGTCCCTTTAGGTCCAGGGTAGCCCCCCCCCCCCAATAAAGGTTCACCGCCCTAGTTAACCCTTTCACCCCCTATTGCCAGTGTCACTAAGCGATCGGTTTTTCACCGCCAGGTTCTATAGCGTTAGGTACCCCCATAAATAAAAGTTTTAACCCTTGATTGCCCCCTAGTTAACCCTTTCACCAGTGATCACCGTATAAGTGTTACGGTTGACGCTGGTTAGTTAGTTTGCTGTTTATAGCATCAGCGCACCCGCCGTATATTACCCAATAAGGGTTTAACCCCCTGATCGCCCGGCGGGTGATATAAATAAAATTTTAGCGCCAGTTAAGGGTCAGCGTCGCCCCAGGCAGTGTTAGGTTAGTGCCAGTAACGCTTACACCCATTTGCAAAGCATACACCCCCCTTAGTGGTATAGTATCTGAACGGATTGATATCTGATCAGATCTATACTAGCGTACCCAGCAGTTTAGGGTACCCAAAAACGCATTGTTAGCGGAATCAGCCCAGATACCCGCTAGCACCTGTGTTTTGCCGCCCAGCCCAACCCACTTAAGTGCAGTATCGATCGATCACTGTCACTTCAAAAACACATCACACACAACTGCAGCGTTCGCAGAGACAGGCCTGATCCCTGCGATCGCTAACAGTTTTTTTGAAGCGTTTTCTACATTTGCTTTTCTATAGTCAGGTGCTTTTACCCGTGAATCACCAGTCTACGACTAAATTTAGAGCCCAAAATGGCAAAGTGGATGTACTCTGGTGAAGAGGCTGTTAGGATCCTGTGCATGTCGTCAGATGATGATGATGATGATGATGATTATGATGTCACGCATCTGACAGATTCGGGCTCAGAATATGATCCTGTTTACGACAGCGGCTCCATGTCAGATAGCTCTGACGACGGAGGGGTGGTCCCTGCTAAGGCCAGGCGTACCCGACCCCATTCTGAGGTTGTTGAGGAGCAAGAACCGCAGGACCCTTGTATGGAGCAGAGAGCCAGTACTAGCGCCGCTATTCCTTCTGGTGGATTGGCAAGCACCAGCGGCCTAGTACACCCTGGTCGTTCATCCAGCACTGCAGTAACACTTGGTGACGTGGCGAGTCCCATAAGTGCAGTTCAAGCTGGCGAGGTGGCAAGCACAAGTAGTGGCCCGCTTCCACCAAGAAGAAGAAGACAGGCCCGTCGTGCCCTTCCTGCAGATCTCGCCTATCCTGATTGGGTCCCCGCCACTTCTGCAGCACCTGTACTTCCCCCATTCACTGGCCAACCCGGTATTCCGGTGGATACAGCGAATTTTATGCCACTTGATTTTTATTCGCTGTATTTCACGGAAGATCTCTATAGATCTATTGTGGACCAGACTAATTTATATGCTGGTGCCTACATCGCTGCTAATCCCCAGACCCTCCTTGCCAAAAATTGGAGACCTCTTACGGTATCCGGATTTAAGACCTTTCTGGGCCTTACCCTCAATATGGGCATACATCCATTTCCTCAATTGCGTATGTATTGGTCCACAGAGCCAATTGACCAAATGCCCATATTCTCTGCTCACATGGCCAGGAAACGATACGAGGCGTTCCTGCATTTCAGCGACAATGCACTCTGTCGTCCAGGTGGAGACCCTGAATTTGACCGGCTCTACAAAATTCAGCCCCTCATAAACCATTTCAACAAACGTTATGCAGCCTTGTTCAATCCCCAGCAAGTTGTCTGCGTTGACGAGTCCCTGGTTAAATTTGCTGGCCGCTTGTCTTTTAAGCAGTTCCTTCCCAGCAAGCGTGCCAGATACGGGGTCAAGCTCTATAAGCTTTGTGACAGGGCAACAGGCTACACCTGGAGCTTTAGGGTTTATGAGGGCAAAGATGGTCAGGTAGAGCCGGAAGGATGCCCAGATTACATGGGGAGCGCTGGCAAGATAGTTTGGGACTTGGTGTCACCCTTATTCGGAAAGGGGTACCACTTGTATGTGGACAATTTTTACAGCAGCGTGCCACTTTTTAGTCACTTGTTTGATCAACAGATTGGAGCATGTGGCACCGTGCGACCTAATCGCCGGGGCTTTCCCCAGCGGCTTGTAGATTCCCGTATTAAGCTGGGGGCGAGAGCCTGCTGCAGATGTAAGAATTTGCTCGCTGTGAAGTGGCGGGACAATAAGAATGTTTTCCTTCTTACCACCCTTCACGCAGACACGACAGTACAAATTCGTACGGCGACTGGTGTTGGAGAAACCCCTCTGTGTCCACGAATAAAACCAAAACATGGGAGGGGTGGACCTCAACGACTAGTTGATGGCGCTGTATCATATTGCCCGTAAGGCGAGACGCTGGTACAAAAAAGTGTCTCTACATTTATTCCAATTGACTTTGCTGAATGCTTTTGTCTTATGCAAAACTTCAGGACAGAATGGATCCTTCCTCCAATTCCAGAAGGATATCATCAACGGACTCCTGTATCCAGGCGGTTCTCCACCTCACCATCCCCTACCAAATGCAGTAAGCCGACTGCATGAGAGGCATTTTATATATGCCCTCGAGAGTACCCCTACCCAACGAGCCCCCCAAAGAAAATGTTGTGTCTGTACCAAGCGCGGATGGAGGCATGACACCAGTTAGTTTTGTCCCCGATGTCCTGCCGATCCTGGTCTTTGTATTGGTGAATGTTTTGAACGCTTCCACACACGAGTGAAGTATTAGTGTAGGGCAAAACTTTCACAGGCTAGGCACACGTACACAGGGTCTCCCAAGATGCCATCGCATTTTGAGACCCAAACCTGGAACCGAAAAGTTCAACAGTTACAAAAAAAGGTAAAAAATAAAAAACACAAAAATATAAAAGAAAAAAAAAGTTGTTTCATTGTTCTCTCCCTCTCTATTCTCTCGCTATTGTTCTGCTTTTTTTTCTAATTGTTGTCGTTTTATGGTTCTCTCCCTCTCTATTCTCTCTATTGTTCTGCTCTTTTTTACTATATTCTATTAAAGTTTTATTATGTTTTTTCATGCTTGCTTCTCAGGTATGCAATTTACTTTACTGATTTCAGGTATGCCATTCAGCTGTTGCGCGGAATTATTTAGCGTGACAGCAACAGCGTTTGCTCCCACGATATATAAAGCCGTGACTCCAGTGCTGTAGGAGGTGCTTTCACCACCACAGTTAAGAGCATATATGCCGAAGCATGGGGGCATTAGGGGCGGAGGAGTGATTTTGCTCCTAATGCCGCGTACATACGGTTGACATTCCTATGGAGGCTTTCCCGTGGAAAAGTCTGACCACGTGTACACGGCATAACTTTTTTTGCGGGAGGATACACACACCATTAAAAAATGTTTTATTTTTAAAAAAAAATTTTATTGGTATTTGCTTTGCAGGTATGGTATGATCTTACTGTTATACTGTAATGTTACTTTGTTTTAATGTTAACCATCATTTGCTTAGCAGGTACGCAGTTCAGTTGCAGCGCGGATTTATTTAGCTTGACAGCAACAGCGTTTGCTCCCACGATATATATAAAGCTGCGACTCCAACGCTGTAGGAGGTGATTTCACCACCACAGTTAAAAAAAGAGCATATATGCGAAGCATGGGGGCATTAGGGGCGGAGGAACGATTTTGCTCCTAATGCCGCGTACATACGGTTGACATTCCTACAAAGTCCGAACGTGTGTACGCGGCATAACTTTTTGCGGGAGGATGCCCCCATGCTTCGGCATATATAAATGGTGCATGTATGCCCATCATTAGAAGTGGGTGGATGAAGGGAGGTATTCTAATGGTGGGCATACCCACCGATCAATCCATATGAGGAATTACACCCCAAAATACATTCTTCTGCTTCTCCTGAGTAAGGGGATACCACATTTGGGAGCCTAGCCGCGTGTGGGACCCCAAAAACCAATCACCGCCTTCAGGCTTTCTAAGGGTGTAAATTTTTGATTTCACTCCTCACTATCACAGTTTCAAAAGCCATAAAACGCAAAAATGGCACAAAACCCCCCCAAATGACCCCATTTTGGAAAGTAGACACCCCAAGGAAACTTCTGAGAGGCATGTTGAGTCCATTGAATTTTTTTTTTTTGTCCAAAGTGATTGAATGACAAAAAAATTAAATAAAAATTACAAAAAGTTGTCACTAAATGATGTATTGCTTACACATGCCATGGTTATATGTGGAGTTGCACCCTAAAATAAATTTTGCTGCTTCTCCCGAGTATGGGGATACCACATGTTTGGGACTTTTTGGGAGCCTAGCCGTGTACGGGGCCCCAAAAACCAAGCACCGCCTTCAGCATTTCTAAGGGCGCAAATTTTTGATTTCACTCCTCACTACCTATCACAGTTTTGAAGGCCATAAAATGCCAAAATAGCACAAAAACCCCACAAATGACCTTATTTTGGAAAGTAGACACCCCAAGCTATTTGCCGAGAGGCATGTCTAGTCCATGGAATATTTTATATTTTGACACAAGTTGCGGGAATATGACAAACTGATTTTTTTTTACACAAAGTTGTCACTAAATGATATATTTCTCACACATGCCATGGTTATATGTGGAATTGCACCCCAAAATACATTCTGCTGCTTCTCCCGAGTACGGGGATACCACATGTGTGGGACTTTTTGGGAGCCTAGCCGCGTATGGGGCCCCAAAAACCAAGCAGCGCCTTCAGCATTTCTAAGGGCGCAAATTTTGATTTCACTCCTCACTGCCTATCACAGTTTTGAAGGCCATAAAATGCCAAGATGGCACACAACCCCCCCAAATGACCCCATTTTGGAAAGAAGACACCCCAAGCTATTTGCTGAGAGGCATTTTGACCCCATGGAATATTTAATTTTTTTGCCCCAAGTGATTGAATAATGACCAAAAAAAAATAAAAATTTACAAAACATTGTCACTAAATGATATATTCCTCACACATGCCCTGGTTATATGTGGAATTGCACCCCAAAATACATTCTGCTGCTTCTCCCGAGTACAGGGATACCACATGTGTGGGAATTTTTGGGAGCCTAGCCGCGTACGGGACCCCAAAAACCAATCACCACCTTCAAGATTTCCAAGGACATCAATTTTTGATTTCACTCACACAAATCTTGAAGGCGGTGATTGGTTTTCGGGGTCCCGTATGCGGTTAGGCTCAGAAAAAGTCCCACACATGTGGTATCCCCATACTCAGGAGAAGCAGCAGAATGTATTTTGGGGTGCAATTCCACATATAACCATGGCATGTGTGAGAAATATATCATTTAGTGACAACGTTTTGTAAATTTTTTTTTTTTTCTTGGTCATTATGCAATGACTTGGGGCAAAAAAATTAAATATTCCATGGACTCGACCTGCCTCTCAGCAAATAGCTTGGGGTGTCTACTTTCCAAAATGGGGTCATTTGGGAGGGGTTTTGTGCTATTTCGGCATTTTATGGCCTTCGAAACTGATAGGTAGTGAGGAGTGAAATCAAAAATTTGCGCCCTTAGAAATGTTGAAGGCGGTGCTTGGTTTTTGGGGCCCCATATGTGGTTAGGCTTCCAAAAAGTCCCAAACATGTGGTATCCCCGTACTCAGGAGAAGCAGCAGGATGTATTTTGGGGTGTAATTCCACATATGCCCATGGCATGTGTGAGAAATATATCATTTAGTGACAACGTTTTGTAAATTTTTTTTTTTTTTTTCTTGGTCATTATTCAATGACTTGGGGCAAAAAAATTAAATATTCCATGGACTCAACATGCCTCTCAGCTAATAGCTTGGGGTGTCTTCTTTCCAAAATGGGGTCATTTGTGGGGGTTGTGTGCCATCTTGGCATTTTATGGCCTTCAAAACTGTGATAGGTAGTTAGAGTGAAATCAAAAATGTATGCCCTTAGAAATCTTGAAGGCGGTGCTTGGTTTTCGGGGTCCCGTACGCGGCTAGGCTCCCAAAAAGTCCCACACATGTGGTATCCCGTACTCAGGAGAAGCAGGAGAATGTATTTTGGGGTGCAATTCCACATATAACCATGGAATGTGTGAGCAATATATCATTTAGTGACAACTTTGTGCAAAAAAAAAAAAAATCAGTTTGTCATATTCCCGCAACTTGTGTCAAAATATAAAATATTTCATGGACTCAACATGCCTCTCAGCAAATAGCTTGGGGTGTCTACTTTCCAAAATGGGGTCCTTTGGGGGGGGGGGTTTTGTGCTATTTTGGCATTTTATGGCCTTCGAAACTGATAGGTAGTGAGGAGTGAAATCAAAAATTTGCGTCCTTAGAAATGCTGAAGGCAGTGCTTGGTTTTTGGGGTCCCGTACACGGCTAGGCTCCCAAAAAGTCCCAAACATGTGGTATTCCCGTACTCGGGAGAAGCAGAATGTATTTTGGGGTGCAATTCCACATATAACCATGGCATGTGTGAGCAATATATCATTTACTATCTTTTTTTTTTTTGGTCATTATTCAATCACTTGGGACAAAAAAAAAAAAAATATTCAATGGACTCAACATGCCTCTCAGCAGTTTCCTTGGGGTGTCTACTTTCCAAAATGGGGTCATTTGGGGGGGTTTTGTACTGCCCTGCCATTTTATCACCTCAAGAAATGAGATAGGCAGTCATAAAATATAAGCTGTGTAAATTCCAGAAAATGTACCCTAGTTTGTAGACGCTATAACTTTTGCGAAAACCAATACACGCAATAAATATACGCTTATTGCGATTTTTTTTTACTAAAGACATGTGGCTGAATACATTTTTGCCTAAATGTTTAACTAAAATTTAGTTTATTCGATATTTTTTACTTTGTTAGAAGAAAAAACGTTTAAATTTACGGTCTTTTTCCGTTAATATCATAAAAAAATCGCAGAGGCAATCAAATACCATCAAAAGAAAGCTCTATTTGTGGGAGGAAAAGGACGCAAATTTTGTTTCGATATAACATTGCATGACCGCGCAATTACCAGTTAAAGCAGCGCAGTGCCAAATTGTAAAAACACCTTGGGTCTTTTAGCTGCGTAAAGGTCCGGGTCTTAAGTGGTTAAATAAAATGGAAAAAATTAAAAGCAGTCAAACATTAGCCACCAGAAAGGTTTTACCCCCTTCGTTAAACCAGGCACTGCGCTACTTTAACAGGAAAATGCCATTCAACACAGTCAATTATATAATTTTTTCACCGCACAAAGCTTTTTTTGGTGCCATTTGATCACCACTGGGTTTATTGTACATCCTAAACCTGGAAGTAGTCAGCAATGTACATTGTGGTATAATATGCATCTCAGCCACCTCCGAGAGCCAGTGTGCTTTCCAAACACCAGACGTGATGTACCCGCCTCTACACATTTTATCTGACATTAGGAAGCTTTGCCGTCAACATGAGGTAGTGGAGCTACATATTATACATTACTATTGAGCTGGGGCACCTTTATACATGAGAGCAATACATTTTATGTTTGTGGTGTGATACTGCACTATGAGGCCATTGCTTGTAATCCTTTCCTTTCCTTAATGGTGGTTTACTAAGGAGATTTTAAGAGGTCGTGTGGGGAGAAAGATCCTGGCCTTTCCAAGATAAAAAAACCCAGTGCCATCAATAGTGCAAAAAAAATAAATAAAACGCAATTTCAGAGCAGCTACTATGAAAAGTCCAACATATAAATACATGCAAATTGTCAAACTATAATACCATCAAATCTTCAAAAAGATTTAAGTGCATAAGGAGTTTACACTATCCCCTAAAAACTGTGCGATACACATCAGATGGGCAGTGATATCATTACATAGGGTGGAGCTAGGACACCATCTTGCTGAGGTTTTTTTTTTTACTATACAAAAGTGCATTTTTTAATGTTTTTAATAGTGGTTTGCAGCCTGCACTCTTGCCTTTTTTTTTACATCTACACTACTAAAAAAAATTATGCAGCAAGCTAGTCCATTTTGCTTAAATTTCATGGCAACAACCCAAAATGGCCCTCAGTTTCTATGGCTCCCAAGGGCTTGTATGTATGCCTGACATCAGGGCATGCTCCCAATGAGACGACAGATGGTGTCCTGTGAAATTTCCTCCCAGATCTGGACCAGAGCATCACTGAGCTCCTGAACCGACTGAGGTGCAACCTGGCGGCACCGGATGAACCGAAACAATGTCCCAGAGGTATTCTTTTGATATTCAGGTCAGCGCGGAGCCCATTCAATGGTATGCATTTCAGACCCTGATTGTTTATCTAGTGCACCTGTTAATTTCAATTAACAGCAAAGCAGCTGAAACTTATCCCCTCTGTATACACCCCTCCACTACTTAACTGACCAGATCAATATCCCAGGAGTTCTGATTCAAAAGTGTTCCTTTAAATTTTTTGAGCAGTGTATAATGGAGACAGATGACCAGTTTGAAGAGTGGCCCTAGGTTCAAGCTGTGATGCATATTTATACCAAAAAGTTTGACCTTCTGTTAGGAGAGTCTATCAAATAAGGCAAGAGGACACCCAGAGAGGCGCTTTAGTGGTGGGCACATCGGCGCTGCTTTCTTTTCCAATATTTTTATTGAGTTTTCAAAAAGAAGTGAAACAATAGGACAGGAACATCCCGTCTACACACTTAGATACCAAAAAACAGATAGCAGTAATATCTATTAACGGCACAATAATAAAATCAATAGAAAACATCCACCTAGGTCCCCGTCCAAGGGCCCCCACCCGCCAGCAAAAAGGGGGCTAGATCAGGACCACCAGAGGGGCTCCCGGCAGAAAGGTCCCCTGGTCTCGGGAACCGTATCCTCACTGAATGGCAAAAGGTACATGATAGTAAAAAAGGGGAAAGAGAGTGACCATACATTAGAAGAGGAGACCAGGTCAAAATGTTTTAAATCTAGTAGTACCCTGATAAATAGAGTAAGAAAGGAGAAAAGAAGCAAAGAGAGCGAGAAAAGAAGAGGGAAAAGAGAAGGGAGCACTCCGATCGGGGGGGGGGGAAGAAATTTCCTCCCACGACAGGCTAATTGGTCATGTGGTTGTGAGGTAATTGATCCACGGGTCCCAAACCCTATGAAACCCCTCAATCTTATCTGCTAAAATAGCAGACAACCTCTCATTCACCATTATCCAGGACAATTTGTTCTTCAACAAATGAAATGGGACAGTGGGGGACCTCCAGGACCCCGCAATGGAGATCCTATCAGCGCTGCTTTTATTGGGACATGTGTGAATTTCTTATGCATATGGAAATTTGTTGCAATTTCTGAAGACTAACCACAAAAATGGTGAACCAGACGGTTACAATAATTTGACAATTTGTACATTTTCTTTGAGATATACATTTCAAGGACTACCAAATTACACAAAGTCATGTTTGCTTTGTGTATGTTACATTGCACTTTTGCAGAGATTGAATTTTAAAGATTCAGATTTTGAATAGTGTAATTTAGGGAGAGGATTTAATTACAGAGTGCTTCACTTATTCTAGGTATATATTAGAGGGCAAAGATCTGGTGAGGGAGCATTGTTTGCCCCCATTCATGTGGTGAAGACCAATGGTAGTGGAGCACAAGATCCACCCCCCTCCTCTGCTCCTCTAGTGCTCTATTGGCTGGCTCAGGCCCTCAGTGGCAGGCTGAGCCAGCTGCTGGTCAGGCATTGACACGTCCTTGCAGAGCCTGGACTGGCTGTGACATTAGCCAACAGCTGGCTTTAGCATGCTGTTGGTTGATTCTGGGATACAGGGATGCAGAACTGAGTGCGATCCTGGGATCCCAGGAGACGTATGGCCTAAAAAAACGGAGTTAGTCTTACCGGTAACTCTTTCCAGGAGTCTTCCAGGACAGCCCTGAGATATATGGCTCCTCCCTCCGGGACAGGAAACACATTCCCCCAAATCATAAAAGGAGGTCCTCCAGGCCTTCTCCTCAGTTCATCCAAGAATTCCTGAAGGCTCTGAAAAACATAACATACTAACACATCGTCAGTACACATATCCAACTCCTGTTTACAAACTATAAACTCCGGGTGGGAAACCGGGCTGTCCTGGAAGACTCCTGGAAAGAGAGTTACCGGTAAGACTAACTCCGGTTTTCCCCCCTCGTCTTCCAGGACAGCCCTGAGATGATAAACAAGAAACTTACTTGTCAGGGTGGGGTAGCCGCCTGGAGGACCCTTCGGCCAAAATGACTGATCCTTCTCAGACATCAAGTCCAGGCGATAGTGCTTGGCGAAGGTCGTATAGTTTGACCACGTTGCCGCCTTACAGATTTCTTCCGGAGAGGCTCCGGCCTTTTCCGCCCAAGAACTCGCAACCGCTCTAGTAGTGTGCTTTGACAAATGGGGCTTGCTTACCCTCTAACTCATAAGATTTAGCTATCGCTAACCTGATCCACCTGGCGATAGAAGACTTAGATGCTTTTTGCCCCTTCCTAATCCCCGAAAAATTAACAAAAAGAGAATCAGACTTTCTGAGTTCCTTGGTTACCTTTAAATAAATTAAAATACATCTCTTGACATCTAGAGATGTCCCCTCTGAGCTCGAGGGAGACAGAAAAGTTGGAAGGACAATGTCCTGTGTCCTGTGAAATGAGGACGCCACCTTGGGGAGAAAACTGGGGTCTGTTTTTAACACAACTCTATCCTCATAAATTAACAAAAAGGGCTCTCTGATAGAAAGGGCCTGAAGGTCACTTACCCGCCTGGCAGAAGTGACTGCTACCAACAGAACTGTCTTAAGGGTTATCCATTTTAAGATAGATTCCTCCAGAGGCTCAAATGGACTAGCTGACAATGCTTTAAGTACCAAGGAGAGATCCCAAGGAGGACAGGGTGAGACCTTCACCGGCCTGGATCTAGACAAGGCTTTGAAAAAATTCTTAACAAAAGCATTCTGCTGAAGGGAACATTGAAGAAAGACACTAAGGGCCGCAACCTGCACTTTTAAGGTACTTGGGGATAGACCCATATCTACTCCTGCCTGCAGAAAATCTAGAATGGCTGGGACCCCTGGTTGATCAATTTTTCGCTCTAACCAGGAACAAAATTTTTTTCCAGAATTTGGCATAAATTTTTCTAGTAACAGGTTTTCTGCACTGTATCAGGGTTTTGATTACTTTCTCCGAGAAGCCCTGTGTTCTCAGCAACTGTTCCTCAGATACCACGCAGTTAGGTTTAGTCTGTCTACCTGCGGATGAAGAATGGGACCCTGCGATATTAGATCCCTCCTGCTGGGAAGATGAAATGGGGAGAGAATGGCCAGACTTTTCAGAATGGCAAACCAAGGTCTTTTCGGCCAAAAAGGAGCAACCAAAATTAGATCCGTTCTTTCCGACCGAAATTTCTGAAGGACTGCTGCGATCATCCTTATTGGAGGGAAGGCGTAGCAGCTGTTGAACTTCCATGTTTTGGAAAAAGCATCTATCCCTGTAGACCTGTCTCCTGGATGGATCGAGAAGAACTGGATTACCTTCCTGTTCCTTTCGGAGGCGAAAAGGTCCACCTCCGGTTGACCCCATTTCTGCACCATTTGAGCGAAAACCTCCTCGTGTAGTGCCCACTCGTCCTGACTCACCTGTTGACGGCTCAGATAATCCGCTAGGGAGTTCTGGGTGCCTTTTAGGTGGACCGCTGTCAGTGAAGCCAGGTTTGTTTCTGCCCAGGAAAAAATTTTGTTGGCTATAGCCTGAAGAGCAGGACTTCTCGTGCCCCCTGCTTGTTCACATATGCCACAGTTGTTGCATTGTCTGTGCGAACCTGCAGATGTCGCCCTTTCAGGCTTGTCTGGAACACTTCGATTGTTTTCAGGACTGCCAGGAGCTCTCTCTGGTTTGAGGAACGTTCTGCCTCTCTTGGAGACCATGTTCCCTGGGCCACTGCCTCCCCCAGGTGGGCTCCCCACCCCCAGGCACTGGCATCTGTAGTTACTACTGTTTCTACCGGCAGGGTCCAGGTTAGACCTTTGTCTAGATTGTGACGCGTTCGCCACCACCATAGAGTCCTTTTGACTCGGGATGAGATTGGAATCTGGACCTCCAAGTCTTGACTTTGGCCACTCCAAAACCGAAGCATTAGTTGCTGCAACGGACGTTGATGGAACCTCGCCCAGGGTACCGCTGGAAAACATGCCGTCATAAACCCCAGTACCCTCATAACTTGTCTGACCGAAGCCTCTCGGTTGGACTGTAATTGGGCTGCTGCTTGTTCTACCTTTACCATCTTCTTCTGGAAGATAAAAAAAATTCTCTACAGAAGATATCCTGTAACCTAGGTACAGAACCTCCTGGGATGGGGTCAATTGAGACTTGTCTCGGTTGATTATCCAGCCGAGAGAGGAGAGAAAGTTCTGAGCTTCCTGCAAATCCTTTTCCAGCTGTTGGGCTGATCCTGCCACGAACAGGAGATCGTCCAAATAAGGAATTACAATTATCGCCTTGTTTCTCAGCGGTGCTAGAGCTTCTGCCAGGACCTTCGTGAAAATTCTTGGCGATGAGGACAGACCAAAGGGAAGGGCTTGGAACTGGAAATGTTTGATCTCAGAGTTCACTTTCACCGCCACCCTGAGGAACTTTTGGAAGTCCCAATGAATTGGGACGTGCAAGTAGGCATCCCTGAGGTCCAGGGTGGCCATGTAACACCCTGGAAACAGAGACCTTGCCACTGTGAAAATTGACTCCATCTTGAACTTTTTGTACTTTACAAATTTGTTCAGGGGACGAAGATTCAAGATCATTCTGAATTTTCCCGATGGCTTTTTTACTACAAATACATGGGAATACGTCCCTAGACCCTGTTCCTTTTGTGGGACCTGAATTAGAACTCTTTGGTCTACTAATTCCCCTAGAGATAGGCCCAAGGCCTCTGTCTTCTCTCTGTCCCTCGGAAGCTGGGTAATCAGAAAACTTGGAGGGGGTGTCGTCGTGAACTCCAACTTGTATCCGTTCCTGATTATGTTTAAAATTAACGGACTTGAAGTTGCCCTGGTCCATTGTGGGAGAAACTGCCCCAATCTTCCTCCCACTGGGACGCAAGAGTCACTGTGGCTTGGGGGTGGTTTGAGGAGGATTAAACAATATTCCTCCTCTCCCCCTACCTTTATGGCCTGCCCAGTGTTTCTTTGGTTGGCCTTCCTTTTGCAGGTTTTGTTTGAAACCTCGAAAAAAAACGTCTTCCTTCTGCTTTTTTCTTTCTCTCAGGAAAAGCCTTTTTTCTGTCCCGAGTCCTTTCTAGCGCTTCCTGTAGTCCTGACCCAAAAAGGTGGTCACCTGAAAAGGATAACCCACATAGTTATAACTTGGAGGCGGCATCACCTGTCCAAGTTTTCAGCCACACTGATCTTCGGGCTACGTTTATCAAGGCTGCTGATCTGGCTGCCAACTTAACTGATTCTTCAGAGGCATCAGCCAGAAAGCCTACCGCTTTAAAAAGAAGAGGAAAAGATTTTAATATTTCCTGTCTAGATGTACCCGCCTGAATGTGGGTTTGCAACTGAGTAAGCCAACATTCTAGATTTCTAGCTACACAGGTTGCTGCTAGTGCGGGCTTCAGACTTATTGAAGCGGCATCCCAAGCTCTCTTCAACAACAAGTCCCCTCTCTTATCCATCGGGTCC
The DNA here is from genome assembly GCA_029574335.1 of Rana kukunoris. Taxonomy (NCBI): domain Eukaryota; kingdom Metazoa; phylum Chordata; class Amphibia; order Anura; family Ranidae; genus Rana; species Rana kukunoris. The sequence continues at coordinate 230,272,030 of CM056052.1, forward strand.
TTCAAGGCCCCCAAATCATCAAAGGCCAGATCCGTTTTTCTTGATATCCTGGCCAAAGGGGCATCTAATTTTGGAACCTTGTTCCATGGCTGAGACCCATCTGAATCAAAGGGGAACCTCCGTTTAAGGGAGCCTGAAAAGAATGGTCTTTTTTCAGGTTGTTCCCACTCCCGCAGAATTGTGTCAATCAGGGATTTGTGCACAGGAAAAACCCTGGATCTATCTGCACTAGACCCTTGGTACATGAGGTCGCGCTTGGAGAGCTGAACCTGTTCCTCACGGATCTCCAAGGTATCATAAATAGCCTTTAGTAGGTCTCCTACATCTTCCAAGGACAATTTGTACCTAGATGCCCTGGAGGAATCATCTTCTGCCTCAGAATCTGATGCTGATCCTGCCTGAGAGGACGCAATAGACCTAGGAGTCTGCTCCCTGTACTCCTCCTCTTGAGTCTGGGACAGGGCAGGCATACTAGATGCTCTAGGTAGGGACGAGGCGGGACCCTGCATCCTGTCTATCAGTCCTTTAAAAGACTGAAATGTGGACGCCATTTCCTCCTTAACAGAGGATAATAACTGACGGCAAGCAGTAACTGAGTCATCTTTTATCAGACTGCTAACACATTCTGGGCATAACGGCTTGTCCCAACTGGAACCTAGCTTTGTCCCACAGACGGCACACTTTCTTCTAGGCGGCTGTAGAGTTTTAATCTGAAATAGACACAAACAGAAAGCCAAAACTCTGTTACCAAACAGCCTATGCCTGAACACCACTGTGCCTAGCTCCTAGAAGTGCCGTACCCACCACCAATAAGGTTCGCCACCCATGGGGGGTATTTTTGGCCAAGTAGACCAATCTCCCCCCCCAGAGTAAACCATGTGCTCTCACCAAGCTTACCTGGGAGGGACCGGTGCCAACCGAACCAGGGTCTGAATGTGCCGCTGCAGCTTCCATGGTTCTGGTGTTTTTGTCCTCAGCGCTCCGAGATACACCACAAGGCTCCGGCTCCTAGATGGCCACTGACGCGCCTTTTTGAAACATGGGAACAATGTTTCCGGCGCCCCCTGATGACGCGCTTCCGCCCGGGACCTCACTTCCCTTCCTTGGAACGCATTGGCTCCGCCCCTCCAGCGTCGAACCCGGAAGTGCTGTATCCCCAGCGCGGTCCATGGCGTCTCTCGCCTTTCACCGCTGCTTCCGGAGCCTTGAGGCATGAACACACTGCCGTCAACCAGGGGTCCCACTCTCGCTGAGCCAAGGCAGCGGTGGCCATCAGCAATGCTCTCTACCCCCGGGCCAGAGGCGTGCTGTAGGAGGTAGGTTCAGCTCTCACTCCCCCAAGGGAGAAACTGGGGAAAAAAATAGCAACGTTCCCAAATGTGCTCCTTCCCGTCCGGCAGGAAACACAAAAAACTGAGGAGAAGGCCTGGAGGACCTCCTTTTATGATTTGGGGGAATGTGTTTCCTGTCCCGGAGGGAGGAGCCATATATCTCAGGGCTGTCCTGGAAGACGAGGGGGGAAAAATATTTGCACATACCTTCCATTTAAGACCTGGGTGGCAACAGCCATGTCCTTAAAGCCAGACAAAATAGGATGGAATATGGAGCCCTGAGACAACAAGCATGGCCTGTTGGGAAAGAGGCCATTGCGTCAAGTCTGAGCATCTCCATGTACCAGGTCCTTCTGAGACAGTTTGGTGCAATCAGAATCATCTCTCGTGCCCTCTTGTTAAGACTAGGTAGAATTTGCACTGGTGGGAAAGCATTGATTGGCCTGAAACAAGACCAGGTAATCAGGACATCCAAGGCCAGCATGAAAGAATCCTTGGTCCTGGCCACAAACTAAGTGATGAAACTGAGGCATGGACCTCTACTCCCAGAGTACCTAATTTTAACATATCAGGTTAAATATGCCTGGGTGAATATTCCATTTCCCTCAAATCAGGCTGTCGCAGGTGAGATTTTTCAATTTCCAGTTCTCTCCTGGAATGGGGACACAGATTGCTTAGCAGCCAGTTTCCATACATTAGATAATCTGGCTTGCTTTTGTTGGCTGTTATGACTCCTGGTGTCCCCCTTGGTGTTTGATTATAGGCAGCAGTGGAATGGTTTAACTGTACCCTGTCAAGTCTAGGTCAGCTTAGCCTACCCACCAAGATAGGCCGATTGAGGAAAAGAATGTTGGTTATAGGTGTGGAATAAAAAAAAAAAACCTACTTGTCCAAACGACTAAAAATGGGGGTCCCAGTCTATTTTTCCCCCCCATGACAAAAAATAAATAAAAAAAGACAGACCCCATAACTTAATTCCTTTAGGTTACTCTCGGACATGGAAGCACTTGGATGCCTAATACAAGTGCAAGCTGAAAAGGAAAATCTATCACTGGGGTCCACACCTGGGCATTTTGGGATTGAGGCAGAATCGCTGCAATTGTGTCCATGATCTCAAAACACATTAGTCACAAAATGCAGGAGTCATCCACATGCTCAGCAGGGATCAGCAGAGATAGCACCTATTGAGCAACCTGATCCCGCTTCATTGAGACACCCATGTGAAAGGGGCAGAAGAGTTAGAAGAGGGCAGGAGCAGTTTTTGTACCTGAGAATTCCACCAAGTTTCTCTGTGTTTGACTGAAAGAAAACCAGTACAAAAGATGTACCTTCAGGTAAAAAAAAAAAAAAAATCTCATCAAGATTAACTACTACGAACTAGCTTGGGTGAGTGTCTATTAAAAAAAAACGATACTTTTTTCATGTACTTGCCGATACCGAATACCGATACTTTTTTTAAATGTCATGTGACAGTTTTCAAACCACAATACAGACTAAGGATATTTTCTTTAGAATTATGAAGAACTCTAACTCAAGACATTATAAAAGAATAAAAATGAGTAAAAATGAATAAAAATGTTTTATTTTCTTGTCACGCAGTAGTAAAAAAACTCAAAGAATTTTCACAGAACATGTTGATAAATACAAAAAAAGTATTCTATTTAGGTATCGGGAGCATTTGCGCGAGTACAAGTACTCCCGCAAATACTTGGTATCGGTCCCGATACCGATACTAGTATCGGTATCTGGACAACCCTAGTATATGGAGTTGCTCAATTCCCCCTCCCCTCCAAAAATCTGAAAAGATCAAACAGAAAAATAAAGAAACCCATAATAGTCTGGAAGAGCCAAATCACAGAGGGACACTAGCCAACAGAATGAATGGTGTCTGGCAGTACAAGGTCAAACTTCTGCAGGAGATTAGGGTCTCAAAAAATAAAGATGGAAATTGAAAATTACCTTCACTTTGTAAGTTTTTCCAGAAATCCTTTAACAGTAAAATGCAGGGATGACTTCCTCCTGTAAAGAGCCCAAAAGCATAAAAATCATTTACATGGACCACCCCTCCATTCATGCAATAAACACTAATTATACCAAAAGGAAAGGCAGAAACTCAGGGACAATTCCTGAAGGATTTACTAGGTCAAACTAATACCAAAACTGGATTTTGTTTCACCAGTAGTCACTGCATCAACACAACCAATGTTTAGGCAGTGCTCTCCTGCTGTATGTTTACATTCTGACAGGCGGGACCCACAGCTTATAGACCTTGGCTGCAAGTGCTGATCTGATGCTGGTTGTCCCTTCAACAAAAGCCGTTTGTTAGACCAGCTTCTGTTGGACAGACAGCTGTATACACTGACCAAAAGTCAACTGCTTCCTGCTGAACTACCTCATTTTTGGGCCAGTGTATGCTTAAATCTTACAGGAAAGCAAAATGATAGTTTATCTTGCAACCTACCTTCATTACTGGGGCATAGATGTGGACCAGTTTTATCTACAACAATCCAATGAGAGCTAACAGATTCCTCAATGAATACTAATATGGTGGACCGGATAGACCATCAGTTTTTTGGTAATGCCTCAGTTACACAGATGTCTGCCACCCAGGATGCCTAGGTGTTCTATACAAGGAGCCTGCTGAAATTAATGATTTCATTGCACATCCTACAGTGCTTGGATTAAGACAGACTGTTGAAATCACTGCACTGAATCCACACTCCAGAATATGCAGCCAGCCACCTCCACATCTTGGGCAGCCAAAGATGCCCTTTGACCAATACACCTGTGTGAATGAGGCCCCAAGATGACAAATCAAAGTTGCTACAACTCTGGCTAAGATGGCTAGCTGCCAATATATGACAGGAAATTACAAAATGTGTGCAAGCCCCTGGGATCAGACCCAAATACTTTAGACTTTGAGCTGGTCTCAAGGTTGACCTTTTTGTATTTATGATCCAGCCTAAGCTTTCCAAATACTGCACTGTACAAATTATGCTCTGTTGTAGAGCCTGTAGCGAGTGATCTCTGAACAGGCGGTCATCCAGATACCCAAGCACCCTTGGGCCCTTAAAAGACCCAGTAATGGTGCTAGAACCTTTGTGAACACCGGGGAGCTGTAGCAAGCCCAAAGGGTAGAGCCACAAACTAAAAAATTACATTCCTCTAGCGCGAATCGCAGGAACCTCTGATGAGACAAAGATAGGTACATGTAAATACGCTTCCTTTATATCATTAGAGGCTAGAAAAATACTTTCCGGACTGGCAAATATACCAATTGCTGTAACAGCTGGCTCAATAGCTGAACTGGCCAAAGAAAACAAAGCCTTTAAAGCGGATCTCCACCCTAAAGTGAAGATCCGCTGATCGGAACCCTCCCCCCTCCAGCGTCACATTTGACACCTTTCAGGGGGGAGGGGGGTGCAGATACCTGTCTAAAGACAGGTATCTGCACCCACTTCCGGCCCGCAGTCTCGGGCAAAAGACGGGCTTTTCCCGTTGTGTGCTGGGAACACTCGGCTCCCAGCACACAGCGGGAGCCAATCGCCGGGCGCAGCGCGACTCGCGCATGCGCTGTAGGGAACCGGGCAGTGAAGCCGCAGCGCTTCACTTCCTGGTTCCCTCACCGTGGATGGAGGGGGGAGCAGCAGGGTGACGAGCGATCGCTCGTCCTCTGCTACGGACGCCGCTGGACTCCAGGACAGGTAAGTGTCCTAATATTAAAAGTCAGCAGCTGCAGTATTTGTTGCTGCTGGCTTTTAATATTTTTTTGAGGTGAACCATCCGCTTTAATAAGGACTCATAATTGTCAGCATGGACAAGTTAAAGGGGTTGTAATTGTTCATTTTCTAAATAGGTTCCTTTAAAGATAGTGCACTGTTAATTCACTTACCTTTTCCCTTCTAAGTGTTTGTTCCCCCCTGAATTTCTCACTTCCAGTTCCTCCTCAGTAATCTGTTCTGGCCAAATAACCCCCAGCCAAAACGACTGGGATGGGGCAAGCTTACTGAGTAACAGGAAGTGAGGAATTCAGACTATTTTTTTATTTTATTTTTTTAAGAGGAAGCAAAAGAAAACAAAAGTGAACCAACAATGCACTAGCTTATAGGAACCCACTTAGAAAATAAAAAACAAACCTTTACAATCCCTTTAAGTTCTTGTTTAAGGAAGAGACAGTTGCATCTATGGCTGGCATGCTCCATTTCATCCATGGGATATAAAAAGGGAAAACCTCATAGGAACAAAAATCGTGTCAGGATTTTTCCAATCGGCATACACCGCATGTTCCAACAGAGGGTGTAAGGGGGAAGCCTGTGTGGCCTGAAGAGGCCTCAGGGATCCCAAAGATGACCAGGGGTGGCTCAGTAACCTAAACCCATTCCTGCTCCAGACTAGGAGGCTCAGGGAGGGGGGTTCTGTCATGCTTCTTGACACCCTGCGGGATGGAGGCAAAACATGCCAACAATCCTGTGCTCTAACCCAGCTGAGGACAGTTCATCCTTAGTGATGAAGTGTGAAGTAGCAGTGTTGACTGTAGGCACAATCCCAGATAGGAGCAGCGGCTCAGATTGCCCAGGAGCATCTGGTCCTTCAGGGGATTCAACACTAGGGATACAGTAAAAGGTGAATATTAGCGCTCAGTAATTCAAAGTAATGATAGCAATAATGTAAAACAGCGATACGTGGTAATATTTAAATTATAATCAGCAGCAGAAACACTACAACCCCAATATTGGGCACAATGTGGTAATGTAGATAAAGTGCAGCACTAAAGTAAAGTGAACCTGTGCATATATATCATTTAGGGTTGTCCCGATACCGATACTCGTATCGGTACCGATACTGAGTATTTGCGGGAGTACTTGTACTCCCGCAAATACCTCCGATACCCAAATAGAATACTGCCTATACACTGCCTATAATGTTCGCGGTGGCGGCTTTGTATATACGGCGGCGGCATCAGGTAGGGGGGACATGGCTGCAATATGTGGGGGGACATGGCTGCAATATGTGGGGGGACATGGCTGCATTTGGGGACACGTTTAAAAAAGTATCGGTATTCGTTATCGGCGACTACTTGAAAAAAAGTATCGGTACTTGTACTCGGTCCTAAAAAAGTGGTATCGGGACAACCCCAATATCATTCTGTGCAAACAATGAACAAAATAAAGTGCAAGTATGCAAAGATATAGTGAAATACTCCAAAAACTTCACTCAGAACAAGGTATGTGATTGAACCATGTGGTTCTATGAAAAGTCTAGCAAATCGCACACACTAAAAATAAATGTAATAACTATAAAAGTCCTTGATTTGATAAAAGCCAATGAAAAGTGCCTTCACAGTGCAGTATGAAATGTAGATGAAGTGCTCAAATGCTGCGATATCCATCACTGCAACAATCCTGCCATGCAACGCCTGTTTACTCACGTGACCCGGGTAAGGAGAAATGAACTGCTGCAAATGCCTGGTTCAGAGCCTGCTCTGTCTTGGCATACACAGCTTAAATAAACTGGCTGTGCATGCCGATGCACATGTGCGCTCCCAGCAAACGGGCATGATGCGAATCTTCGTGCTTCCACAAAAGGCTACTGCGCATGTGCCGTGAAGCTGCATGCACCATGGCCTCCAAACTGCCAAGTCCAGCGGCGCTTGTGAATGCACGTGTTCCATGGCTGCCAAACAACTGCTGTGCACAGCAGCACTCTTACCAATGCACGTGCGCTATGGTGAACGAAGGTGAAATGGCACACCATCGTACAGGTAAAAAACAGCCAGACATGAGCAAAAAAAGTACACTTTGCACCCACAGGTAGCAACAAAAAAAAAACTCCCCGTATGGTCGGCGCACACAGGTGTTCAGCCTCTAGCTGACTTGACCGATTGCTACAATCACTGGGACACCCCGCAATAAGTTAAGGGGGTTTAACTTACCATTCCAGGTGCAGGGCAGCTTAGAAACTAAGAGCCCAACCATCACGGTGGGTCCCTGTCACCAAGACCTTCAAGGACTTGGTACCATTTCATGTTTAGGGTCCACTCCCTTGGACATGTACAGCACCCTGCGGGAAATGCCTTAGCACTGTAGTGGCCAGGATTTCCACTCTGCAGGGTCCAGCGCCCAGAGACCACATTGCAGGCAAAACTTCACAGGATCTCGAGCCTTCTTTGCGAGGATCAGGTACCATTTATCCAAGTATAAAAGCCTGTCAAATGGATCCGATCGGTCAATCCCTCGATTCGTTTTTGGAACCGTTTGTGGGGATAGAGACCTGGAACTCAGAGAGCTCAACACACCGTGCCATCCACCTTGCAGACACTGGTAAAAACGGATGTGCTTCCTGTATGGGAGGGGTTATGTAGGGGATCACTTACTGTCCAACGACCTTTGGTCTACCAGTGTCCATTCACCTGATTAAGTATAACTCAGCAGGTAATGAATATTAACCTGACTGTGTCCCATGATGTATGAATATTATATATATATATATATATATATATATATATATATATATATATATATATATATATATATATATATATATATATATATTAGTAAAAAATAAAAAAAGATTGCGGTTACCCCCCATCTGCCAATCTATACCAATATAAGCTCCGCTCTGGGCACACAGCCGATTCCTCTCTATCAGCTCACAGCTGCAGTGGGTGGGGCCAAGGCATCCCACTGACGTCAGCCAGGGAAGAGGGGGTGAGAGGCAATTAGTTGAGTGCCTAGAGCCGTGCTCATACAAGGTACAGATCAGCAGATATATTTATTTTCCCCCCAATAAACAGGGACACGTTATTAAAAAAGGGTACATAGGGGATAAGAAGATTTTATAGATACGAAAGGAGGAGCGGCTTCGCTGGTAAAAGCGGGGAGGGGGAGGAGGACAGAATCACGCAAACCACAATGTCATGGCTCAGCAGCCATGATTATTATGGTCTGTTGGGAGAGGGGAGGGTAGTCAGGCAGGATCAACCAAGTTTTATTTTTTATGGTAGACAGAGGGCCAAATGACACAGCACAAGCAGTGTGCTGTATAACATGCTTTAAAAAAGAACAGTATATTTTTTTTTTAGGGGGGGGTTAACAAACACCAACTCTAAACTGATGAGCTTTTAATTTATAAAAACGTTATTTTAACTAATGTTGGCATTTGTGGACTGCCTTTGTAGTCCCTTATGTACCGCAGCCACTTACTCCTGTCCATACGCTAAACTAATAAAAAAAAAAACACACAAGATTTTTGGGTACCATGCAATACCACAGCCACACAATTGACAATTTTAAGACTTGGCATGCACGATATCTAATGTCTCCAAGGAAAAAGCGATACTGAGAGGTGGGTATGGTGCTGTACAACCCCGATTGTAGTAGATGAAGAAAAGTTACCCCAGGGGTAACTTTCCCTTTCTTCAATATCTAATGTCTCAGTACCATCTTATCGTTAATATTATACAAAAAAAAAAAAGTGTATTATATGGGGTGTGCTTTCAGTAAAATGTATTTTATATTTTTTTCCTGAAAATCTGCATTTGCACAAATATTTCACATAAACATTTGTATTGGTTATTGTTATATTCCAGAGCCTTTGCTTTCAGAAAAATGTAGAAAGTTCTGAGATAAAATAAAAATGTAACCCACCCCCCCCAATAAAAATTTGCTCTATAGCCAAACTGGTTAACTACTTCCCCAGGGTGGACTTCTTGGACATTGAGTAGAGATATATGAATGATGCCTACAGCTACAGGCATCATGGAGAATTTTATTTATTTTTTCAGCCAGGGTTCACTACAGAGTCAGCGTAAAGAAAATATGCATTTCAAAACTTGTTGGTAAATATAGCGTGACAAACAAAATTGCAACAGCCACCATTTTAATACCTAGGGTCTCTGCTCAAGTATATATGTTTGGATGTTTTGAGTAATTTTCTAGCAAAAAAAAAAAAAAAAAAATAGAATATATACACACATATAGTTACACACACACACACGTAGGAGAGAAATGCCAGAATTGGCTAAACAGTACGCCTCAGGGTAGCATTAGGGAGAGAACAGGGCACTATGTTTTTCTATTGCGCCTGGTGTTAAGCCCACATTGAATTATGATACTCACTGCTTGTCACAATAAATGTGGAGCCCACACACATACAGAAAGGGAAGACGTACAGACACTTATCAGAATGTTGTAGCAACGACAGCTGTTCTTTCCTTCTCCCACCAACACAGTACCAGCCCGCTCGCCTTTAACCCACTCACCACAATGCCCTCCTCCTATTGTACTGACCCACGCGAGCTTTAAATCAGCCCCGGTACGCTCTTATCAGCTTCACTCTATGCTCTTCCGGGTCGTGCAGGTTGAAGGGGCGGAGCTGAGTCACGTTGCCGCTCCTGTGGGCGGGGTTAAGCGCCGGGGCACCAATCAATGCGATGATTTTCTGTGGTACGCAGGTGTTAGGAGCGATACCCGGTTTGCGCTTTTCAGCTGATTTGCAGCGAAACTTGTCCTGCACGAATTACACATAAAAGGGTACCGCCCCTCTCCCAGTCTTCTATTAACTGCCTACACCTAAAAAGTCTGTCTAAAGAGAAACTTTAGTCAGAAAATTAAAAAACATGTATGGGATTTTTTTTTTTTTCAATCATACCTAGATGCTGCAGCTCTCCCCAGCGGGATATACACTATACAACTTTTGTTCCATTTACCTTCAACTATGTAGTGCAAGGGCCTGCCTGATTACATACAAAGTGAAAGTGTTTAGGTGTCACCTCATATTATATGGTTTTGGTAAATCTAAAGAAACTTGTATAGTGTGTATCCAGCTTAAGAATGAGAATCAAGTGATCAAACACCTCCGATCGCTCGGAGCTCCGTGAGAGATAGCTGGTGACTGTCAGTCCCGGCCCTCTCGCTCACTTGAGCGGTGGGTAGGGTGATCATGTGTCCCGCATTCTGTCCCGGAATGAAACTGACACAGGTCCCAGCATGAACCCCTCAGAGCTTAAGACAGGGCCGATCCTAGGCAGGGTGCATTGCACCCAGATGCCTGCAGAGGTGGGGGCGCCGAACATCTAACAGACTCTATAACAGCAGCCCCCTCTGTGTCCATCAGAGGCCCCACCAAGTCCCAATAAAGTACTTTGCTTCTCTTCCTGTATTTTGTTTATTGTTAGTAAAGAAATCATGTAAGGATCCCAGATTAATGAAGACTTCATGGGGGAGCATCTCTGTGGTTGAGTCATTGCCATAGAAACATTTGTAAAGGTTAGGAGTTAGTAAAATGATGACTCCCATGTGGGGGCGCCAGAAATATTTCTGTACCCAGGCACCTGTGACCCTAGGATCGGCCCTGGCTTAAGATGTGACACCCCACAACTAGTGACAAACTACTGGTCCCAGCATGAACCCCTCAGAGCTGAAGATGTGACCCCCCCCCCCCCCGCCCTAAATAGTGAAGAACTACAGGTCCCAGCATTGATCTGTGAAATCTATGGGATCACACTCTAGATCTCACAGGTTCATGCTGGGAGTTTTAAAGTTGGGGGGTCACACACTTAGATCTCAGGGGTTCAAGTTAAGGACTACAGGTCCCAGCATGACCCCGCCCCTCCAAAGCGGAAGATGTGAGACCCCCCCCCCCCGCCCCCCAAATAGTGAAGAACTACAGGCCTTTGCATAAACCTGTGAAATTCTATGAGATCACACCCTTAGATCTCAGGGGTTCATGCTGGCTTTTGTAGTCCTTCACATTTGGTGGGGTCACATCTCTAGATATTATGTGACCCCCAAAAGTGAAGGACTACAGGTCCCACCATGAACCCCTCAGAGCTGAAGATGTGACCGCAGGTCCCAGGATAAACCAATGAAATCTATGGGGTCACATAAAAAGGTATAAAAAATTATCTTTTTTTAGGAGGGGGGGGGGGGGTGTCATTGAAAGGCAGTTTGGCAGTGTGGTCACCCTAGCGGTGGGCTTTCGTTTTTCTCATAGAGCCTGAGCTGGTTGTCAGTGGGTCAGGATCTTTCCCACGCCTGGACCGGCTCTGTCACGTCAGCAGGCTTTATCCCGCTGTCTGCTTAACCACTTCAGCCCCCGGAAGAATTTACCCCCTTCCTGACCACACCATTTTTTGCGATACGACGATGCGTCGCTTTATCTGACAATTGTGCAATTGTGCGATGCTGTAGCCAAACAAAAGTACCTCCTTTTTTTCCCCACAAATAGAGTATCTGATCACCTGTGCGGTTTTTATTTTTTGTGCTATAAACAAAAAAAGGGTGAACATTTTGGAAAAAAAAGCAATATTTTTTACTTTTTCCTATTCCTCAGTTCAGGCCTGATATGTAATCTACATATTTTTGGTAAAGCAAATCGCAATAAGTGTATATTAATAGGTTTGCGCTAAAGTTATAGCGTCTACAAAATAGGAGATGGATTAATGCCATTTTTATTATAAATACATTTTTTCCTAGTAATGGTGGCGATCTGCGTTTTGTATGGTGACTGTGACATTGCGGCGGACACATCAGACACTTTTGACACTATTTTGGTACCACTAACATTTATACAGCGATCAGAGCTAAAAAATAGCCTATAATTACTGTGTACATGTCACTGGCAATCAAGGGGTTACTAAGGGGCGATCAAGGGGTTAAATGTGTGTCCTAGGGAGGGGAGTATTTCTAATTGCGGGGGGATGGGACTGCCTGGGGGAGGAGACAAATTGTTGTTCCTAAGCAGTAGAAACAACAGATCAATCTCCTCACCCCTGACAGAACAGAGATCTGTCTGTTTACATTGACAGACCTCCGTTCTGTCCTCAGGGGCAATCGCGTGTAGCCAGTGGCCGCCGGCCATGCGCATTGGCTCCGACGTCAGGCAGGCGGTTGGCAAGGGGTTAAAAGGGGTCACGAGTGCAGAACAAACTGCAGTCCTGTGATCCACAGGATAAGTACAGCCAAACAAGCTCCTCCTTTAAGTCCTGCTAGACCACTTCAGGCTGGACCTATTTGCAAGTATAGCTATGTAAAAATAAGCTCATTTGCTCTCCATTTATAGGCACTGCCAAGTTTGTAGAGGCTGATCTGCTTAAAGCCTAAAGCAGTACTAAACTGCTGGGTGATTTTTTTTATTTTTGACCTGAAAGGTAAAGCCATAATGTGCTAATATGCATTGCATGGTTCCAAAGATACAGGGCTCCTTGCACAGCCTGTCAGAAGCTACATACAGAGCGGCCAGTTTAATCGCTTTAACCACTTGCATACTGGGCACTTACACCCCCCTCCTGCCCAGGTAAAATTTCAGCTTCCGGCACTGCGTCGCTTTAACTGACAATTGCGCGGTCGTGCGACGTGGCTCCCAAACAAAATGTACGTCCTTTTTTCCCCACAAGTAGAGCTTTCTTTTGGTGGTATTTGATCGCCTGTGCGTTTTTTATTTTTTGCGCTATAAACAAAAAAGAGCAACAATTTTAACCACTTGTCATCTGCCCACCGTCAAATGACGGCGGGCAGACGACTCCATTGTTCTGACATCACGTCATATGACGTGATGTCCCTTTAAAGCCGCGGGCGGGCACGCGCGCGTCGCCGGCGGCGCGCGCGCGCACCCGCCGCTCTGCGGGGATCCCGTGCGAGTGCTCGGCGGCAACGATCGCCGCCGGGCACACGCGATTGCTCAGTAACTGAGCTGGGACGTGCAGCTCTGTGTGTAAACACAGAGCTGCACGTCCCTGTCAGGGAGAGAGGAGAGCGGTTGTGTCCCTTGTACATAGGGACACAATCGGTCACCTCCCCCAGTCACCCCCCCCTCCCCCTACAGTTAGAACACTCATAGGACACACATTTAACCCCTTCCCCGCCCCCTAGTGGTTAACCCCTTCACTGCCAGTCACATTTATACAGTAATCAATGCATATTTATAGCATTTTTCACTGTATAAATGTAAATGGTCCCAAAAATGTCAGAAAAGTGTCCGAAATGTGCGCCATAACGTCGCAGTCCCAATAAAAAAATTGCAGATCGCCGCCATTAATAGTAAAAAAAAAAAATGCCATAAACTATCCCCTATTTTGTAAACGCTATAAATTTTGCGCAAACCAATCGATAAACGCTTATTGCATTTTTTTTTTACCAAAAATATGTAGAAGAATACGTATCGGCCTAAACTGAGGGAAAAAATATTTTTTTTATATATTTTTTGGGTTATTTATTATAGCAAAAAGGAAAAAAATATTGAATTTTTTAAAAATTGACGCTCTATTTTTGTTTATAGCGCAAAAAATAAAAACCGCAGAGGTGATCAAATACCACCAAAAGAAAGCTCTATTTGTGGGAAAAAAAAGGACGCCAATTTTGTTTGGGAGCCACGTCGCACGACCGCGCAATTGTCAGTTAAAGCGACGCAGTGCCGGAAGCTTATATTTTGTCTGGGCAGGAAGGGGGTGTAGGTGCACAGTAGGTAAGTGGTTAAAGAAAAATACAATATTTTTTACTTGTTGCTATAATAAATATCCCAATTAAAAAAAAAAACATTTTTTTTCTCAGTTTAGGGCGATACGTATTCTTCTACATATTTTTGGTAAAAAAAAAAAAAAATCGCAATAAGCGACTGGTTTGCGCAAAAGTTATAGCGCTTACAAAATAGGGGAGAGAATTATTATCGATCTGCGATTTTTATTGGTACTGCGACGTTATGGCGGACACATCGGACACTTTTGACAAAATTTTGGCGCCATTCACATTTATACTGCGATCAGTGCTATAAATATGCACTAATTACAGTATAAATGTGACTGGCATTGAAGGGGTTAACACTAGGGGGTGAGGAAGGGGTTAATTGTGTATCCTAGGTGTGTTCTAACTGTGGGGGGAGGGGGGTGACTGGGGGGGGGTGACCGATCTGTGTCCCTATGTAGGAAGGAACACAGATCGGGCTCCTCCTCTCCAGAGACAGGACGCTGTCTCTATGTAAAACGGCAATGAGAGATGATCTATGAGAGATCATCTCTCATTCGCCCACAGATCGCATCGCAAACGTCCACTCTGATTGGCCGTTCGCCGCGATCTGTGATTGGCCGTGTCCAAGGGACACGGACAACACAGGGCTTCCCCGCAGCGCGCTCTACAGCGCGCGCTGGGAACGCCTGAATGACATGCTGTCAAATGACGGCATGTTGGATATTCAGGCCCACGCTGTTGCCGTCACATGACGGTAGAGCGGGCCTGAAGTGGTTAATCAATGTCATATCACGTTCTGGGATGATGTGATATGACATTGTCCCAGAACAGCGGCTCTCAGACGCCCACGGGGATGCTAAGACACGGCATGATCTCTCTAAAGAGCAGCAGCTCTTTAACCATGTGATCGGCTGTGTCCAATCACAGTCAGTCACATGTAAACATGGAGATGCCGGTAATCGTCTCTCATTGCCCCACGCCAGCAGTACCAACCAGCAGTACCCACCAGCATTACCAGGCAGCAGTACCCACCAGCAATATCAGCCCTGGAGGACAGCCAGCAGCAGCCACCAGCCATCCCCGCCTGGGGGACAGCAGCAGCCAGCATTACCTGCAGGAATCCTGAGAAAGAATAGAAGATTGAGGTCAGTTGAGGTGAAGGTAAACCGCAGTGCAGCCGCGTGAAAGCAGCATTCGGCCCCTTTCATGCGATCGGTCCGATCGGGTTCTGCTTGTGCGTTTTTCAGGCAGACCCAGTCAGACCCTCCATTCACCTCTATAGAGCGGCAGATGTAAACGGACTTGTGTCTGTTCACACCTGTCTATCTCCAATCCGATCAATCTAAAAAAAGAGAAGGGGATTCGTGCCCTTCTGTCTGGGTGGATTGGATCGGAGGGTCCATAGAGTAGAGTGGTCTGTGCCTGTGTCTACTCTGCATGTGCAGAGTAGACATGGACCTGTCATCTGCCCACTCCGCTCATTGTGCCCCCTGACTGGTTACCAAGAAGCCCTAGCTCCTCAAAAGGTTGGGCACCCCTGCCTTAAAGAAAAAGTAAACACTGATGGGTTTTACTTCCTCTTTTTCTCCCCTGCAAAGTTAAAGCATAATGGGCTAGTATGCATTGCAAACTAACCCATTATGTGGCACTTACCTGCAAACAGGTAAATCCACTGGGAGTTCCAGGTGATACTTGGGATCCCTTCAAAACATCATTCTTCCAGGGTCATATAAAACATCCAAATGGTATATGTAAAAGTTGGGTACTCTTACCAGATAAGGTGGACACAGATGCCAACAGCAGTGTGTCAATCAAGCATGTAAGAGCTCCTCCGGCTAGTGGCCACAGTGAAAACGGTGATGGGATGGCTACACCAGGAGTCACACAATCCAAGGCGCTATAAGCTGCTGGAGGGACTTCTATATGGAGCAACTGGGAACTCGGCACAGGGATCTCAGGGATCTATAACTGTCCGGAGCCGTGTGATGTCACTCCTGCGTACGCGTGTGGGAGCTGTCAGTCACCACACTTGGGAGTCACAGCGCATGCGCCAATGCACTACAAAGTAAATATCTCCTAAACTGACTCTCTCGGCCGCAGAGCACTGTTGTCACTTGATGCCAATAAGGCTTTCGACAGTGTCGGCTGGCGGTACCTGTGGGCTGTGTTGGACAAGTTTGGCTTCGGCCCCAACTTCCTTAGATGGGTAAGACTGCTGTATGACGCGCCTCAGGCGGCCATGCGTTTGTCAGATAGGATGTCTCAGGCCTTTGCTCTGGGCAGGGGGACCAGGCAGGGATGTCCCCTGTCCCCCCTCCTTTTTGCTCTGGCAATCGAGCCCCTGGCGGCCCTGGTGCGGAACTGCCCTGCAGTAAAGGGCTTCCGTTACGGTGACATGCTTGAGAAAATCATGCTTTACACCGACGACATGCTTCTATTTTTGGAGGATGCGGAGGAATCCCTAAGTCAGGTGATGTCCCTTGTGGCGGGGTTTGGACACTTTTCAGGCCTCACCATAAACTGGACTAAGTCTGCTCTGATGTTTCTGGACGGGCCCCCCCCCCGTCCGATGGTGGCTCCTCGTGCCCTGTCCCTGTAGTGACTTCCTTCAAATACTTGGGGGTACACGTTTCCCCCAAGGTGACCGACTATAGTCGCTTGAACGTCTTTCCCTTACTGACCCGATTCAGAGACAAGATCCACATATGGAATATATTAAAAATGTCCCTAGCGGGTAAGACCAATCTCATCAAAATGATCTTGATGCCACAGTTGCTGTACCTGCTACACAACTCCCCGGTAGTCATCACCCTCAAAACCCTTAGAGTGGTCAACTCACTTTTTAGGCATCTACTCTGGCACATTAAAGCTCCCAGGATTAAGCTGGAACAACTGCAACGCCCCAAGGAGGGAGGGGAGCTGGCTCTTCCTAACCCGTGGATTTACTACCTAGCTGCACAGCTACAGCACCTGATCGGTGCCATGTCCCCGGCCCCGGCTGGTTCCTCTGCCAGGCTCTTGCTGCTTGGCTCGGGGGCTACGTCGATACCAGAGGGACTTGAGGCCCAGCGGTTTCAGAAAACTAAGAGGAAAATGCCTACGTTTGCACTCATCCAAAAGGTTTGGAATAAGGCGAGGCAGCTTCAGGGAGTTATGGGGTTCACTCAATTCAGCCCGATCTGGGAGAACAATACATACACTGAACTGGCCAAATTA
This sequence comes from Rana kukunoris, assembly GCA_029574335.1. NCBI lineage: Eukaryota > Metazoa > Chordata > Amphibia > Anura > Ranidae > Rana > Rana kukunoris. The sequence goes on from CM056052.1 coordinate 230,289,038, forward strand.
GATCAGGGCCCGCGATGGCGCCGTCTGGGCATAACTCTTCTCAAACAGGTTTTTCGGGGTGGCGCACTGCTCCCATTTAACACTCTACGATCCAGGTTTGCGCTTCCTCAATCCATGTTTTTTTACTACTTGCAGTTGCAACATGCAATCAGGGCCCAGGGGGATGCGGTGGAGTGGGCTCAGTCCCCCACTCTGGTTTTCCGCATCCTACGGGAAGCCTCTGAGACCAAAGGTATTATTTCACAGTGTTACAACATGTTGCTTAGCTCATTTTTAGAGGCACATCCCATGAAAGTGGCAGTTCAGTGGAAGGCTGATGTTGGACCAATATCGGGGGAAATGTGGGAGGAGGCGCTGCAAGCAGTCAACAGCTGCTCGCTCAATGTAGCACAGAAGGTTTCTCAGCTGCACATTCTTTTGAGGGTCCACTATACCCCGGTAAAACTCTTTAAAATGGATGGGGTCCCAGACCCGATGTGTAACAGGTGCAGGGTAATGTCTGGCGATATGATTCACCTGCTCTGGCGCTGCCCCAAGCTCCATAGGTTCTGGAGGGGGGTTCTGGATACACTTAACTCTGTGTTCCAGACCTCCGTTTCCCTGGAACCGGTACATTGCCTGCTTGGAGTATTGGAGGGAGTGGTAACGGAGGAGTTGACTCGACTAGCTTTTAACAGAGCATTGTTCCAGGCCAGGAGGGCCATTCTTCTGAAATGGAAACTGGGGGCACCCCCCACACTAAAATTTTGGTTAACACACATGGGCAGGATGCTTGTCATGGAAAAGTACATATATCAGCACAGGGGAACTGCGGGCAAATTTGATAGGATATGGGATGCGTGGCTAGCCACACCTGACCTGAGTCCTATGGAACTTGTTCAGATGAGGTTGTTGGGTGGTAATTAGACTTGCTAAGTTCCAGGGGGACGGGACCTGAGGGCATGCTACTGGGTGCAGCTACTAACGGTTCTGAACGGAGAGGCTCTTGTGTATTGTACTATACATATTATGCATGATATGTCATATTGTTTTGTTTTTTTTCTCCTGTTTGTTTTGTGAGCAATAAAAACTTTTTTCTGATTTAAAAAAAAATATCTCCTAAACTGCACACGTTTAGGAGATATTTCCACTACCTATAGGTAAGCTTTATTCAAGCAGCAATCTTTCCTTCTCAGAATTGTGTGCCTCTGGGATGTCAAAGAAGCTGTCCTGAACCACAGAACTTGAGCATATGTCAAAGCAGTGAAAGATGCTGTCACAGTTGCCTGTGCACTCATCCGAAATGTCAAACCTTTAAATGGCTGGTGTAATAACTGATCACATGTATGGCACAATGGCAAATGCAGGTCAAGCTGAGACTAAGATGGCAGTTTTCTTGGCTGTGCAGTATAGGAAGGTTTAGTTCTGTTTTAACCACTTAAGGACCCCCGTACGCACATATACGGCCACAGAATGGCACGTACAGGCACAAGGGCGTAAATTTACGTCCCCGCCTGAGTGCGGTTCGGGGGTCCCATCGGGACCCCCTCCGCGGCGTGCGGGGGTCCCCCTACCTCTGGGAGCGATCCGGGATCTGCGGGCGGATGTCCGTGATATCCGCCCCCCCCGCGATCGCTCCCAGCCAATGGGAGCGCGCTCCCAGCCTGTCACTTCCTCCTCCTGTGTTTACACAGGAAGGAGGAAATTATGTATTCTCTCATCGCAGCGCTGTTTCCCAGCGATGCTGATGAGAGAAGACATCACAAGTAAGTGTGCACCAACACAACACTGACACACACTCACATAGGCATATTAACCCCTTGTGATCGCCCCCCCCACCCCCCTGTCACAGTGTCACTGAATGCAGTGATTTAATCACTGCATTTAGTGTCAGTGTGACAGGCAGTGTAAAAAACAGTTAGTGTTAGGTTCAGGATAGCCCCCCCACCCCCCCTAATAAAGTTTTAACCCCCTGATCACCGCCCTAGTTAACCCTTTCACTCCCTATTGCCAGCGTCACTAAGCGATCATTTTTCTGATCGCTGTATTAGTGCCGCTGTTCCCGCTAGGTAGCTATTTTTTTTTATTGCGATTTTTTTTTTTACTAAAGACATGTGGCTAAATAAATTTTGGCCTAAATGTTTGACTAAAATTTAGTTTATTTGATTTTTTTTTTAACAAAAAGTAAAAAATAGTGTTTTTTTTTCAAAAATGTCGCTCTATTTTTGTATATAGCGCAAAAAATAAAAATCGCAGAGGTGATCAAATACCACCAAAAGAAAGCTCTATTTGTGGGAAGAAAAGGACGCAAATTTTGTTTGGGAGCCACGTCGCACGACCGCGCAATTGTCTGTTAAAGCGACGCAGTGCCGAATCGCAAAAACACCTTGGGTCATTTACCAGCGTATTGGTCCGGGTCTTAAGTGGTTAAAGAGGAACTATACTCCATAAGCCTCCTCACCATTGCCAATATCTTCCCACTGTTTTCAAACAGGAGTTTATTCATGTTGGATTTTGTACAATATATATATCTTTTTTTTTTAAGCATGCAAGCGTTTTCCAGCCAGTCATGTGACATCAGGGATCCTTCCACCTCTTGGTCAGTGATAGGCAGTCCTTAAGTCTGCACAGAACAGTGCACACATAATGATACATGTGTAGAGCACCCCCAAAAGAGTGAACTTGGCCTTATTTTCCCGTTAGGATACACACAGCCAGGCACATTATTTTTTCCAGTCTTTCGCTGGCTCAATGGTTTTATAGGAACATAGAACTTGGGTGGGGTGAGGGAGCATGGGATACCCCAGAACTGAACAACTGAACACATTGAGGACTATTTTGGGGTTTTCTGAGATACGCAGAATGTCCCACAGAGTCTCTCTAATGCTGACAGGTGACTAGGACTTTTCCTAAAGGACCAAAAAACTGCACACAGTCACTAACTTCCAGCACTGGTCTGTTACTCACACAGCCACAGGGCCATTGATTGCCTCCTTCTGATATCCACCAGCACGTTCCAGTGAGGGAGACACATACTCCACATACTCCCACAACTTTAGGACAGCTAGACACTTTTCCCCCCAACTTCCTCATGGTACGCTCCAGTGAGCTTCTCCAGACCCAATCAAACTCTCCAGGACTAAACTTTTGCAACTAGCCCTCCCCCAGCTAAAGCCTCAGCTGGGACCTCAATGTCTTCTAGATGACATCTTCAGAAATCCTGCCACAGGGATTGAGCCCCTACACAGGGTCTTCGCCAGCACCACTGGTTCTAGGCACTCTACTTCCCTGCCTCAGGCCCTAGACTATTTATGAGCTCCTCACCACCCTCTGGGCACACCTCCCCAGGGATTGGCTGGAGTTCCATAAATATTCAGGCTGCTTACCCTGTTCTTCCTTCAATATAATATTAGAATTTCTAGAATACAGGGGATAAAATCAGAGCAGCAGCCTGTGAGACACTGAACAACGGGCCTAAACAATCAACCCTTGCTCCACTGATTACAGAGGAACTAAATAAATTTACCTAACAGTCTACACTGCTCCAGGAGGGTGCTATATATGCATGCATGTGCTGTGAGCCCAGGCTAGTGTGAAAATGCCCCCCCCCCCCCACCGCCAGGCTGTGTCACCATGACATCCTTTGCTCACAGGAAGTTGATTAACCACTTGACAACTGGGCACTTAAACCCCCTTAATAACCATACAATTTTTCAGCTTTCGGTGATCTCACATTTTGAATGACAATTACTCAGTCATACAACACTGTACCCATATAAAAAAAATGTTATTTTTTTCACATAAATAACGCTTTCTTTTGGTGGTATTAAATCACCTTTGTTTTTGTTTTTTGTTTGTTTTTTTGCCCTATAAAAGAAAAAAGACTGAAAATTCTGTAAAAACTTGATTTTTTCTTTGTTTCTGTTATACAATTTAGCAAATTAGTAATTTTTCTTCATATATTTTGGCCAAAATTTATACTGGTAAACATAAGTACAAATTGGTGGATATTATTTGGTCTTTGTAAAAGTTATAGGGCCAGATTCACAGAGCGATTACTCCTGTCTATCTCTCGTCTTTCGAATTACACGCGTTTTTTCACTACTCTGAAACTTCAAACCATGAAATTACGGCTGCGGGCTTCAATCCGACTGGTTTACATGTTCGTACGCCTTCGGATCTACGCTGCAATAAAATTGCGGCCGCTGGGTGGAGTTCCCGTCGTTTTCCGCGTTGGGGTATGCAAATGAGCTTTTGCCGACTATCCACGAAATTACGAACGTCAATCGCAATCTCTTACGGCATCTTTAGTCATCTTTTTGCCTCGTAAAGTTATACCAGCTTTTTGCTGGTCTAATATTAGACAGCCCATGTTAAGTATGGCCGTCGTTCCTGCGTCGAATTTCAACGTTTTCCGACGTCTTTTTTTATTTTTGACGTAAAACTTCCGGGAATAGGAATGTCCGTAAACTACGCTACTCAAACAACGAATGACGTATCGACATTATTTCGGCAATGCACGGCGGGAAATTTCTGAACGGAGCATGCGCAGTTCGATCACCACGGGGACGCGCCTAATTTAAATGCTTCACGCCCCCTAATCGCGTATTTCGATTACGCGGCGAGAAATACACTACCTCCGTACCGCAAGGGACAAAATCTACCAGGATTTGTCGTACAGCCTGGTAAAATACAGCAGCGTAGTGTACTCTGCGCCAATGTAATTGTATCTGAATCTGGCCCATAGAGTCCACAAGCTATGATGCCAATATCTGAAAATTGATCACACCTGAAGTACTGACGGCCTATCTAATTTCTTGAGACCCTAACATGCCAGGAAAGTACAAATACCCCCCAAATGACCCCTTTTTGGAAAGAAGACATTTCAAGGTATTTAGAAAGAGGCATGGTCAGCTTTTTGCAGTTGTAATTTTTTCTCACAATTCTTTTCAAAATCAAGATTTTTTTTTCCACAAAATTGTCAAATTAGCAGGTTATTTCTCACACACAACATATGCATACCACAAATTACACCCCAAAACACATTCTGCTATTCCTCCAGAGTTTGGCGATACCACATGTGTGAGACTTTTACACAGCGTGGCCACATACAGAGGCCCAACATGCAGGGAGCACCTTCAGGCATTCTGGAGCACCCAGGCCAATTCTGACATTTCTCTTCTACATGTAAAAATCATCACTTATTTGCTAGAAAATGACATAGAACCCTAAAACATTATATATGCCTTTTTAGCAAATGCGTTCACTTCTGCATGTGAGCACGCGGAGACAAGGGCGCTTATTTTTTTTATTTTTATTTTTATTTTATTGTTCATTTTACTTTGACACTTCCCCCCCCCCCCCCCCCCAAAAAAAAAATTTTTTTGATCACTTTTATTCCTATTACAAGGAATGTAAACATCCCTTGTGATAAGAATATGGCATGACAGGTCCTCTTTACAGTGAGCTATGGGGTCAATAAGACCCCAAATCTCACCTCTAGGCTGGGAAGCCTGAATTAAAAAAAAAAAATAACGATCCTGGCTTGGATCGTAGCGGTGAGTCAGTAGAAGCATCAGAGGGCGGTGGGAGGGGGGTCATCCCTTCTCGCCTCCCGTAAGAACGATCGAGCAGCGGAACAGCTGCTATGATCATTCTTATGGTGTAGGGAATCGCCGGCTGAAAAAGCTGATATCTGAATGATACCTGTAGCTGCAGGCATCATTCAGGTATCCCGCACAAATTCAAGGATGTCATATGACGGCTGAAGGGCGGGAAGTGGTTAAAATGCCTTTTTTTTTTAACACAAAGTTGTCAATTTATACAATATTTCTAACACATAGCATGTACATACCAAAAATGACACCCCAAAATAGATTATCCTACTCCTGAGTATGGCGATACCACATGTGTGAGACTTCCACAGCCTGGTTACATACAGAGGCCCAGTACAGCTAACTATGGCAGAGCATGGCCGAGCATGGCAGGGTATGACCGAGCATGGCTGGGTATGGCTGAGTATGGCTGGGTAGGGCTGGGTATCGCCGAGTGTGGCTGGACATCACCAATTTTGGCAGGGCATTGCAGAGTATTGCAGGGTATTGCAGAATATGGCTGGGTATTGCAGAGTATTGCTGGGTATTGCAGAGTATTGCAGAGAATGGCAGGGTAATGCAGAGTATGGCAGGGATGGCTGAGCATTGATGGATGGATGGCTGGATCTGTGACTGCAATTGTCACAGAGCAGCCAGCCCACAGCGCTGTTCGATCCACTCTCTTCCCCTCTCCTCTTACTCATGACATGACGCCGGTTTGACAAAGCAATCACATGGTAAACGGCCCCTGTCAGTAGCAAGTTACCGCGATCCGTGATGCGCTGGGTCCCCTGGACCAGTGTGCACGCCCCATGGGGCGGGCGGGAGCATAATTCTGGGAGGGTGTCAATGTACGCCCTCCCAGAATTAACAAACTGCCCTGTAGCTGTCATTCGGCTATGGGCCGGTTGTTAAGTGGTTAAATGATGCTAGGCATCATTCAACAAGGAAAAGATGCTCCTTAGGATCAGTTTTGCAGTAAATTCTGCATTTTTATTTATTTCTTTTTAATAAGTGCATGGCAATTTATATTTTGGAAAAAGATGGAATTGAGCTTTAATACTATAAAGTTGAGTTGATGTCAGAACACCTGATCTGCACATTTATTTCAGGATCAACATAATAGCAATATTACTTTTAGAGAGAGAGTTTTTATCAGCAGCCTAAGATTTTCTCAATTATGTTTTGCATTTACTGAGGCAAGTTTAAGGCCCCTTTCACACTGGGGCGTTTTTCAGGCGTTATTTGAGCGTTTTTCAAGCGTTTGTTTAGTTGAAGCCTCATCTGCAATCCCAATGTGAAAGCCTGAGTGCTTTCAGAGCCCTTTCACACTGCCAGCACCCGAAAAACAATGGTAAAGCACCGCTAAGACCCTAACGTTTTAGGGCGTTTTTGCAGTGTCTCAGTGTGAAAAGGCAAGGCGATTTTACAGTGCTTTTAATTCATTTCAATGGAGAGGGCGTTTTTGGAGCGTTTTTTTCAGCGCCCAAAAGCTGCTCCAAAGATGCTGCTTGCAGGACTTTTCTAAACACCCGCCAGTGTAACACCTCAGTGTGAAAGGGCAAGGCGTTTTTACAGCGCTTTGAATACCTTTCAATGGAAAGGGGCGTTTTTGGAGCGTTTTTTTCAGTGCCCAAAAGTTGCTCCAAAGATACTGCTTGCAGGACTCAGTGTGAAAGGGTAGATTGAGATGCATGGAGAGCGTTTTATGAGCGTTTTAATAGCGCTATTTTTAACGCTAAAACGCTGTAAAAACGCTTCAGTGTGAAAGGGGTCTAAAGCTGGGAGACTGTCGTCTTCAAAGTTTAAAGTGAGGTACAATTTTCCTCATTATTTCACAGCAAATCGGAATCGTTGAATAAAAATTATACGAAAATTCTCGTACAACTAAGGCTTTTTTTTGTTGTTGTTTATTGTTTATGATCATGCGCAGTCTTTCTTTTCTGTTTTTTCTTGTATGAAAAATCATACGAAAACAGTACACATTAAATTGAAATTGTCCATTCTGTTCCCATATAAGAACATTTTTGGAGTTTGTTCCTTTCGGGAATTTTGGTACGAAAAGTCGGAATCGGCTGTTGAAAGTTGTGCACACACTATACTAAAATCGCACGAAAGTTCCTCGGGCGAATATGTTCGCCTAATTTTCTTATCGAGTCTTAAGTCCTGATCTGCTGTGCACTAGTTGCTCTTGGGGTGATGGGCTGCTCATTCAGTACATTGCAGTTTTCCTTCTCCTAACTGCACCCCCTAGTGGTGGCTAGGAGCAGCTTGTTCAAGCCACAAATAAGCACAGCTCTAGGAGACTGCAAGCCCACTTGCTTGAAATGACAATCATCTTTAAATTTGTATTTTTAAAGGCTGCTAGGATAAATCTAAATTCTAAATGCTTAGAATTCCCTTTACATGTGAAGGCATTAATGTGTGCTAAGGTGTACTGTATAACGGCAGCCCATTCATACATTAACATACTCAATATCAGACCTGCACCTTTGGTTAATGCATCACGATGTACAGCATGTGCACTGTGGTGCGCTGCAGTGCAGGCGTGCTCCTCAATACTGTAAATGGTGCTGCAGAGCGTCAGGAAATTCTCCACGCCATGCATTGCAGAAGAGGGGTAAAACTCAAAATTTTAACACATATGAACATAACACCAATGCGAAGGGGGCCTTGGTAAAGGTGGAAATTTCAGCCTAAAGCAGTATTTTGATATAGGCCCTCTTCACACAATGCAAGGCTTTCTATTATTAGACTAGTGGATATTGTGACCTTCCTCCACACCTCCTTTATTCACAGACCCACTTGCATTCTGTGTTAAATGAACAAGGGCATTAAACTATTTGCGTATGCTTAACAAGCAGTAATAGGGCTTAAAGTGTTTGTCAACCCTTACATACCACTTTTATCTACAGGTAAGCCTATAATAGAATAGATACAACATATATATATAAGTTGTTGGTGCCCCCCGGTGCGTTAAATTGAATAGAAAATCCCTTGTGGGTTGTTTTTTCCAGCAAGGTGGTGTTGGAAGCGAATAACAATAATTTTCTTAAAATGTAGTTGTATCATAGTATCAAAAAATAAATAGGCATGGATACATAGGAGTCATAAAAAAAAATAATAAGGCTTATCTGTAGGTACTTGAAATATCTCCTAAACCTGCATGTTTTAGGGATATTTTCCACATAAGTTTACGCCATTTCTTTAGCAGCGCAATGTGACCATCAGCTCCCGTGCGCATGCGCGGGAGTGACGTCAAGTGACTCCGGCCAGTCACAGAACCGGAGTCCACGAACCGCGAAGTAAGAGGGGTGAAGATGGACACGACCAAAGCATTGAGATCGCAGGCTTCGTTTGCAGGTAAGTGGCACATAATGGGCATACTAGCCCATTATGCTTTTACTTTGCAGGGAACAAAAGAGGAAGTAAAACCCATAAGCAGTTGTAAAGGTATTTATTTTTTCTACCTTAATGCATTTAGACATCCGCCCCTTAGACGCCAACATCAAGAACAAATGCGCCCCTTGCAGACTTGTATAAGCATCGGGAGCATGTGGCAGAATGTCGGCTATTGTGCGCAGGCGCAGACTACAGCTGATTTTAAACTCAGCTGTTCGGCGGTTCCGTTCTGCGCTAGCGCTGCACCTGCGCAGTTCCAGCCGGCATTTTTCGATAGGGGTCATTTTTTGACAGGACACCGGCAATTTACATAAAAATCATTGAAAACAACAGCCAAAATAAAAAATAAAATGGCATGGGGTCCCCCCCAAAATCAATACTAGGCCATTCATGTCTGGTATGGATATTAAGGGCAACCCCGTGTCAACATTTTAAAAACAAAATTGTGTAGGGGTCCTCCCTAAATCCATACCAGGCCCTTCAGGTTGGGTGTGGATTTTAAAGGGAACCCTGCGCCAAAAATAAAAAACAATTGCGTGGGGGTTCCACTAAAATCAATACCAGACCCTTATCCGAGCACGCAAACTGGCAGGCCGCAGGAAAAGGAGGGGGACAAGAGAGCGCCCCCCCTCCTGAACCATACCAGGCCACATGGCCTCAACATAGGGAGGGTGCTTTGGGGTCCTCATCCCCACAACCCTTGCCCGGTGGTTGTGGGGGTCTGCGGGTGGGGGGCTTATCGGAATATGGAAACCGCCTCTATCAAGGGGGACCCCAGATCCACCCGCCCCTTATGTGAATGAGTATGGGGTACATTTAAAAAAAAAGTGCCCTGCGATGTCCATCCATCTTCAATCATGACGTCCCACGGTTCAGAGGAAAATAAAAGGAAAAACTCCACCTCCATGGGAGGTGTCCCGCCGACTGCCGTCTTTTTGATTTGACCGCTCTTATGGTGGCAGGGGCCACCAGGTGACGTAAATGGGTGACCCCACCCTCCTCTAATGTCCACCTGGTGGCCCCTGCCCTTGACTATATAAGAGCTGTCAAAAGCAAAAAGACGGCAGTCGGCGGGACACCTCACATGGAGGCAGAGTTTTTCTGTTTTTGGGGGGGGGGATTCCAGGACCGTCGGCGCCGTGATTAAAGATGGATGGACATCGCGGGACACTTTAAAAAAAAAAGGGTTAACTGTCTCCTGTCATTTTTACTTTTTGACCCTTTTTTGGGTGAATGGGTAGGGGTACAATGTTGTACCCGATACCCATTCACAGGTGGGGGCTTGGATCTGGGGGCCGCCTTGTTAAAGGGGGCTTCCAGATTCCGATAAGCCCTCCAGCCACAGACACCCCTCGCAGTGCATTATGGGGTGTTCCGCAGCACTCGAATTTCCCACGAATGCCCCATATGTTTGGTTTGTTTTAGAACAAACGAACACCCGATGTTCGAGTCAAACTTACGTTCGATCTGAACCGCGGGCTCTTCCCTACTTATACCTACAGAGGTTACAAAGGGTTTGTTTGTCTTTATTTATTGTTCACAGTGTGTAAATTCTTAAAGTTGATGTCCATGCAAAAACTAAAATCCCTGCATCTACAGACACCACGGATCTAACAAGTATACATACCGTTTTGGAAGCAGATCTGACCAACTCCGACCGGATCCCACGCTGAGCTGTCAGCCGCGGCTTCACTGTAGAGGCGGGTGCAAAAGGAGAAGGACGACAACTGAAGCCCCATAGTAACTTTATCTTATTCATTTCACAGTCGTTGTCAGACGTGTCCTCTGCAGCAGGCCTGTCGCTACAGGACAGGCAAAACAAACAATTGCTTGGGGCCCCAGCTGGACTGACAGGAAGTGCACACTGAGTGCTCACTTGTTTTCAGTCCCGCTGGGAAAACAGGAAACTGAATCTCCTGTATCGTGTGGTACCCGGTCCGGCCCGGGCACTATCTGATAGGGGACTGGGGACCCATAATGATAGAACACCGGACTGACAGGGGGAAGAGGAGCTCGGCCACGCTACAGCGGCAGCCTACAGGGAAGAAGGAGAGGTGAGAATTTAAAAACATAGGGACTAGGGAGGGGGGTTGGAGTAAGAACATGGGTGTAAAAAAATTAGTGTAGCGCTAACTTAGCTTTTGCTTGGGGCCCCCAAATTCTCTGCAGAGCTTTCGCTGCTGGAGATCAGTTTGAAGCGGGTCAGATCGGCTTCCAAAAAAGTATGTATACTCATTTTTTCTTTACAGGGATAGAGAGGATAGTGTTAGATCAGTGGTGTCTATAGGTGCAGGGATTTTAGTTTTTGCATGGACTAAAGCTGGCCATACACCTATAGATTATCTGCAGATTTTCTATAGTTAGATGGAAAAAGTGCAACAGATTTCTCCAGGTACGCTAAACTGTGTGGATGGAGGAATCTCCCACTGGGCCAAGCTTCAGTATCTTGCTAGTCGGCCCTACTGGCTCTCAACCTAAACAACGCCTGCACCCAATCAGAATGTTCAGGTATTGTGAGAGCCAGCGGGGCCGACTAGCAAGATATGGAATCTTGGGCCAGTGGGAGATACTTCTATCCACACAGTTTAGCGTAAATGGAGAAATCTGTTCCACTTTTTCCATCTGACCATAGAAAATTTGCAGATAGGGGGCGTGGTATAGCCGGGACCGTGGATGGCTGCCTGATTTGATAGCTCCCGCTACTACGGACCTAAATTAGCTGAAAAGGGCGCCGGTAAGCTTTATTTCTGGACAAAAAGACTATAACAGGGATTTGATTATACCGAGCATGATTTGAGAGACTTTGGACAAAAACCGGGAAAAAATTTACCTCACATCGGCCCCTTGAAGTTCCGCTCAGGAAACACACTGACTGTAATGATGGAGGGCTCGATGGAAGCACTACCCGCACAAGCTAAACCCGGGGTCGTATTACCCCTAACTGAGGGTCAAAATGTCGGGAAATTTCTTCAGATGACACAAAGCCCCAGTCTAGGTGACCTACATTCTGTTGCAGCAGATATAAAAACGACATTGGCAGCCGCCATAGCTGAACTGAGCGTCGAGGTTCGCGCAGTTACTGCGCGGGTAGTGGAAGTGGAAAAAACAACTGCGCAACAAACAGCTGCATTGCGCCATGTTAATAAACAAACAAAGTGGACGCTCATACACTCCACCTGAGGGACCTCCACCGTCAGGTGGAGGAATTGGAGAACAGAAGCAGACGACATAATTTGAGGGTCCGGGGTCTGCCAGAAACAGTGGAAAACGACAAGCTTACGCCTGTAGTTATTGGTATCTTTAACAATCTTCTGGGCCGCCCCCCCATGTCTGCAGTTAAGATGGAGCGCATCCACAGAGCCCTCAGACCCAAAGGCAAAGCTACTGACCCGCCAAGGGATGTGATCTGTTGCATATGCGATTTCCAACTAAAGGAGGAAATTTTAAGAAATGCCAGACTCCGCTCAAAATGCATGTATGAGGGTTCACCGGTTCAAATCTATCAAGATTTATCGCATATAACGCTCCAACATAGAAGAGACCTGAGACCCTTGCTTGAGGTGCTGCGAAACAAAAACATTATCTATCGTTGGAAATTCCCATTCGGTTTATTAGCCACTAACCAGGGTCAATCAGCCCTACTGAGGGTGCCCGAAGATCTACACCCCTTCTGCAGGGCGATGGATATCCCTTACATGGATGTACCCGAATGGTACGCGGACTTCAGATTCAGATCTAGCAGAAAGGACAAAGCACGAGAAGATGCGATGGACGCGATCCCAACCAGATTTAGAAGACGTCGTTCCCTGTCTGCAGAACAGATATCCATCTCTTCAAAGGATCAGCCCTTCGATCCCCACTCGCCCAGCTCAACACGCTACAGAAAATCTAGACGGGAAAATTGAAGATTTACTTGTTGCTTTCCCTGCATATTTTCTCATGTGAAGCCTTAGGAGTAACTGCCGTTGACGTTTGTGTTTTCTATATTAATCTAATGTATACCTTGCTTCGCTGCATTTTAATGTCCTGGGCATACACTATGCTATGTGTCTGCCTTGCTCTCTGATGTTTAATGTATATGCAGCTTGATACACAATGGTATACATATACTACTCTGATATCCTCGGTTGTTTTTCCTGCCTGATGGTTATAGCTTTTGACTTGCTATTCTGCTAATGGTGATGTTTCCATTTCCTAAGGTAAACATAGAATAGTGTGATCTCTACAATGTATCTGAAAATATCCCAGTGGTTTAAAATGGTTGTTACAAGAATACTTACTACTATGCCCCGTTTATAAATGTTTATGTTGGAGTATACATATCCATGCTTTCTTTTGATGGGGTTTTTTTTTTTTTTTTTTAAGAAGGAGACAGAATATATTATACTTGACATTATATTGATGGCGCATCAACCGAAGCACATATGTCTTGACACAGGTCTATAGTGGCGGGCAGTTTGACAGTCTTGCTGTCTGTCTGGGCTCAGTCTCATTCCAACCCCCACATAGCGGCACTCTCTATCCTCACCCCACCGGGGTTTGTGGAGGGGGAGGTCCTCTATATCTCTATTTTTCTCTACTTCCCTAAAGGGTAGTTTCTTGTTGGTTTTTTTTTTAGTTGTCACCTGAATCTTTTTTTTTTTTTCCAAGAAAGAACTTTTCCCTATTCTTCCCACCAACCTACAAAATAAATGGCTTGTCCCGATAAAGTCTTATCGGACCAACTACGGAAGGTTAAGTTTTATTCCCTGAATGTAAAAGGCCTTAATGTACCCGAAAAGAGGTCAAAATTATTAATGATGCTTAGAAAGTCGAAAGCTGACATTATTTTACTGCAAGAAACTCACTTTAAAACGAACAATATCCCGACATTTAAGGATAAAAGGTTCCCTCACATTTTTAACGCTACCTACCCGGAATCTAAAACAAGAGGGGTTTCCATTTTGATTTCTAAATTTTGCCCCTTTAAATTGCAAGATACCAAAATTGATAGTGAGGGCAGATTTTTATTTCTCAAGGGTTCTCTTTACAACAAACCTGTCACAATTGCCAATATGTATGCACCCAACAGGTTACATGCCCCATTCTTTGTGCAAACGTTAGAAACACTTGAATCTTTTGCGACCGGCATGCTCATTGTCGGGGGGGATTTCAATCTGGCCCTTAACCCTCTAGTGGACACTTCCGCTGGATCATCAAAGATTTCGTATAAATCCTTGAAAGTGATTAAAAATTCTTTACATAAATTGTCACTTCATGATGCATGGCGCACTTTGTACCCTAACTCTAAAGATTTCACGTTCTATTCAGCTCCCCATAATACATATTCAAGACTTGACTATCTTCTGTTTTTTTAAAATGACCTAGACTCCCTATTGACTGCTACAGTGGAACCCATGGTTGTCTCTGACCACAACCCAATAACTATGTCTTTAACCTTCAAAGAAAAACCTATTATCCCCAAAATCTGGAGACTTGATAACTCTCTGCTTAATGACACTAACAATGTGAAATTGCTGAGTTCTGGGATTGCTCATTATTTTGCTGAGAATGATTCGGAGGAGGTTCATCCTCTGAACATATGGTTGGCCCACAAGTGTGTGATCAGAGGAGAATTGATCTCTCTGGCTGCTAGGAGAAATAAAATGAGACAGGCTTGCATAAAAAATCTTACTGACCGAATCAACTGCTTGGAAAAACAACACAAGCAATCTTTAGCTAAAAATACTCTTTTAGAACTTTCAAAGGCTAGGGAAGAGCTTCTTTTATTGCTGGAAAATAAAATAAAACGCAACCTAAATCTGTCACGAAAAATCTTTTATGAATTTGGCAATAAAAGCAGTAAACTTCTAGCTAACTCTCTTAATTCGAATACTTTGAGGAAACATAATAACATATATTCTATTTCGGACTCTGCTGGGAAGTCCTATACCAATTCCTCTGATATAGCGAACCAATTCCAAAAATTTTATTCGACATTGTACGGTTTGCCCACTAGTGCACCTTCAAAAAACTTACCTGACAGAAAAAACTTGATTTCTGATTTTCTAAAATCATACAGTCCTAAACCTATCGATACAGAGGAAGCTAGAGATCTGGAGAAACCTATTGATCTATCTGAGACCCTATTGGCCCTTAAACAGCTTAATACGGGTAAATGCCCAGGACCGGACGGATTCTCGGTTAATTACTATAAAACTTTCCAGGAGGTGATTATCCCACACTTCTTAAAAGCTTTCAATTCTGTTCCTGCTCCTCCTACTATTGCCAAAAATCTTTTAGAGGCTCATATAACTGTGATCCCTAAGCCAGATAAGGATGTGACATTGGTCTCCAACTATAGACCAATATCGCTATTGAATGTGGATATTAAATTGTACGCAAAAATTATAGCCAATCGCCTATTACCCCTATTACCTAGCCTTATTTCCTTGGATCAAGTGGGATTTATACCCGGCAGGGAGGCAAGGGACAATACTACAAAAGCAATTCTTATTCAATCTTGGCTTCAGAACACTAAGTCACAGGGATTCTTGTTGTCCCTCGATGCAGAGAAGGCCTTCGACAGGATAGCATGGGATTACATGTATGAAGCTTTGAAAACTCTGGGCATACAAGAACGTCTGCTTCAATTCATTCAATTCTTGTACACATCACCTACGGCCAGAGTTAAAGTTAATGGCGGGCTGTCGGAGGCTTTCTCTGTATCGAACGGCACGAGACAGGGATGCCCACTGTCACCAATAATTTTTGTGCTCATCTTAGAACCGTTTTTGTGTAAATTGAGAGCGAACACGGATATAGTGGGTGTTACTGTTAAAGAAAAGACCTATAAATTAGCAGCATTTGCTGATGACATCCTTTTGTTCCTCTCCAACCCTATCACTACGATTCCTAATTTGCTACAGGACCTCTCCCTGTTTCAAGTAATTTCTAACATGAAAATTAACTTCGCAAAATCAAGAGCCTTAAATGTCTCGTTACCTGTATCTACGGTCTCCCTCTGCAGGCAAAATTTCCCTTTCAGGTGGGAGGAGGACTGTTTAACATACCTAGGAATTAAATTAACATCTGACGTGAAAAATTTGTATGACAAAAATGTTATACCCCTGTGTAATACTCAATAATCAAAAACGACCTGCTTAAATGGGGTTCAGGTTTTTTCTCTTGGTTTGGGAGATCAGATATACTCAAAATGAACGTCCTCCCAAGGTTGTTGTATCTGCTACAAACGATCCCAATCAAGATTCCCTGCTTGTTCTTCAGGAACTTTAAACAACTCTGTCTGAAATTTATTTGGAATATGAGGCAGCCTAGGATCAAATGGGATAAACTCATTATCCCCAAACTAATGGGTGGAATAGGACTACCAGATCTGCTAAAATATAACTGGGCTTGCCACTTGACCCGTATTGTTGATTGGCATCTTCATGCTAACGTTAAAGATTGGATTGCTCTGGAGGGCTCATTGTACACATGTCATATCCCCTTGACAAATCTACCTTGGATTCATCCCCGTAATATCCCACAAAAGGTCAAATCTCACCCAGTTACTGGAAACACATTAAAAATATTTGGTTCCCTCTGTAAAAAATTTGATGGTTCATCTGTATATGGCCCCATGTCCCCCTTATTCCACAATCCAGACATACCTCTGGATTTGTCTACCACTGTCCCTCCTGTTTCACATCTAACGACAGTACCGAGAGTCAATTCACTTTTCAAACGAGGCTCCACTATTACTTATGATTCCTTTACTGCTAACAACCCCAGTACTAATGTCTCCCAGCGTGACTTTGAGACTGTTACAAGGTTCGTGAACAAACCCAATTCATGCTATGATTGGCAGAGACCAAAGACTCCTTTTGAACATTTATGTCTTAAAACAGTTCCCCAAAAACACTTAATCTCCACGCTACACACTTTATTATATTCAGGTTTTGATTTAAAAACAGACGCCACAAATCTAAAATGGGAGGAGGATCTTAATATATCCATTTCAACAGATCAATGGGAGACTATCTTTCGAAGGTTGCATAAAGGTTCTTTGAACGTACTGACCCAGGAAAACGGATACAAATTGTATTCAAGATGGTACAGGACCCCTCATATTGTTAATAAGTTTAACCCGAATGTATCCTCTCTATGCTGGCGCTGCAAATCTGCCCCCGGAACATTACTCCATATTTGGTGGGAATGTAGTGACATCAGACCCTTCTGGGAATCGATCCACAAACTAATAACTGAGATTACTACATTTACACCAGATCTTACCGCCCAACAATACTTGTTGCATCACTCATCCTTACCTAACTCTATTTACAAAGATTCAATAATATTGCACCTCACCAATGCTGCAAAGCTTTGCATTCCAGCTAAATGGCTTCAACCTTCTCCCCCCTCTGTCTCTGATTGGCTGCGAAAGGTCCAACACATAGCAAACATGGAGGATTTAATCCACCAATCTCATGATTCCTCCGAGAAATTCCATAGCAGATGGGCATGCTGGTCGCACTTCACGAAGTCTAGGGAATTTAGAGTTTTAATGGACGGCTAATGTTATCTTGAACCAATCCACCTTGTTTACTTATTAAGTGGTCTTGCATAGCAAGAGCACTTACTATTCTCTCACATATATATTATTATTATTTTTATAGCCAAATTTACCACCCTAACTCCTCCCACAGTTTTTACGCTACATAGACGAGTAATATATCAAATCGAGCGGCTTGTTCCCGAATAGTGGGCTATTACTTTGTGGAACGTTTCGCCAAATCGTTCGCGAAATATCGTCATATTTGCGGCGAAATTTTCCCATAGGAATGAATGGTGAGAGCTAGAGCACAGAATGGCAAAAACGGAAAAATCATTACATGATTTGTAAACTGCGACCACTCCCTCATTTTCAAGCCGACCTACACAAATCTTATATCAAAATGTTCAGCTGTCCCTGCTGACACTACACGTGTTGACGACTAAGCGATCGGTCAAATGGTTTTCAAGATACAGACATTTGTTTGCAACACACGCCATCCATCATTTCAATGAAAGTCAATGGAGGAAAGAAAATTGAAAACTGAATATTGCAAGGCAATTTGTAAACTGCGACTGTGCCTTCAAATTTAATATTTTAGAGACATACTATACATCAGGTTGAAGGTCTGGGTCTTGTGATTCGTAAAATATAAAGATATTCGCTGTGCGATTTATAGTTTTTAAAATACAATCATTTGAAGAAGCACAGTAAAAAACAAGCCAGAATCTGAGTGGCTGTTTAGAGTGGCTGCCTGCATGTGTTTACATTGGTTTCCTAGGAGACGATGTCTCCTCACACACAGCTGAGGGGCTTTCTATAGCTCCTCCCACACAGCTGTGAGGTGATATGGCTCTGTTTTTCAGGCATATCCCACTTTTAAGTAAACAATGGGGTTTATTTACTAAAGCTGGAAAGCGCAATATAAGGCTCACTTCTGCACACAAACCAATGAGCTTCCAGGTTTTATTACCAGGCTTAACTGAACAAGCTGGGGTTAGAAGCTTATTGTTTTTTCTGCAGAAGTGAGCCTGATATTGCGATTTCCAGCATTAGTAAATAAACCCTAGTGTGTACTTAAAAGCGGGGTATGCCTGTATTTGGCTCTGTGTAACTTCTGCATACTCTGCATATAGAAACCATCCATAGCATCCAGTCCATAGAAACCATCCATAGCAACCAGACCATAGCAACCCTCCATAGCAACCACTCCATAGCAACCACTCCATAGCAACCACTCCATAGCAACCCGTCCATAGCAACCACTCCATAGCAACCGTCTATAGCAACCAGTCCATAGCAACCAGTCCATAGTAACCACTCCATAGCAACCAGACCATAGCAACCAGACTATAGCAACTGTCCATAGCAACCAGTCAATAGCAACTGTCCATAGCAACCCGCCCATAGCAACCCGTCCATAGCAACCCGTCCATAGCAACCCGACCATAGCAACCCGACCATAGCAACCAGTCCATAGCAACCAGACCATAGCAACCAGACCATAGCAACCCCTCCATAGCAACCCCTCCATAGCAACCCCTCCATAGCAACCCGTCCATAGCAACCCGTTTTTGATGGGGCAAATAGGATGGCGCAGTTTTGATGGGGTAGTTTTTGATGAAGCAGTTTTTGATGGGGCAATGGATCGAAATGGATAGACACATTGTTGGATCACATTTACATCTCCAGGGGCACCGTCTCCAGTCTGGAGTCTTGGTGAAGGCAAGAACACGTCACACAATTTCCCCAGAAATTGTACCTTTTCTAGTTTATATATCCATTTATTTCTTTATTTTTATTTATCTTTTCTTTTTTTTTTTTTATATATTATCTTCTTGATTCCAGCAATCTTACAGCTTTAGTGACTAATTGTATTGGTCTTTATTTACTAGAATTTCATACTCTTTACTGTTCTTATCTTTTAAGTGAATATTTAATGTATCCTTGTCATATTCCACTTTGTTTATGGTGTACGACAATGTCTTGTTTATACCTCTCCCCTTTTTAGGGCATGAATAATTTCCCATTGTACAATACAGCTTTACGTAAAAAACGTGTATTCAAATTGTTACATCAATATGTGATTGTATGTTTTGAAAAACTAATAAAAATATTTGAAAAAAAAAAAAAAAAGAAAATTTGCAGATAATCTATAGGTGTATGTATGCCAGTCTTACTCTTTAACGTTCATAATCTTGGCACAGGTTCACTTTAAAAAAAAAGCCAAAGTGTACTAACTGTAAAACATTGTACGCATTTGTGCTTCAGTTCTTGTGGCCACAAAACATACTAAAGTTACTATGCGACAAGCAAGAATCACACACACATACCCCAGGAAAAATAATAATTTTTAAATCAGGAGCCATTTCTATCACATATACTGTATTTACATAACACTTTATTTGAGCCTAGTCTACAGAACAACTTTATTAAAATAGTTGGTTATCGCGTTGAAAATGTTTGTAACATCCTATAGTCCACTCTATTACAGTAGTATATAATGTACAATGTGTGTGTTTCTGTAATATAATTTGCGGGGAAGAAAGCTCTGGCGTGTCACAGAATTGCAGAGCGACGCTATAATGAAGGTATTTGGCACAATTATATTACAGAAACACACACATTGCACATGATATACTACTGTAATAGAGTGGTTTATAGGATTTTACAAGCATTTTAACCCAGTTCACACTGGGGATTCCTGTCAGGCAGGGGGAGAGAAGACAGCACATTACATGTTAAGACCTACCCCGAAAATAAGCCCCACTGTGTCTTTTGTCTTTTGTGTCTTTTGTTGCCAAAATTAATATAAGACCCAGGCTTATTTTCGGGGAAACATGGTAAAAAAACCTGGTGGACCAACTTCTAACAAACTATTGTTGAAATGATCACAACTTACAAGTGCAACAGGCAGGGCTATGTAACTTAAAACATAACATTTAAAGTACAATCATCAGAAGTATATAACATACAGTACAATGTATAGATTTCAAGGGTCAGCAAAATGAAGCATATAATGAAGGAGTCAAGAGTATGTAGCATGCAGCCTAGCCTACAGAAAGCAAATTATAAGATTTGAAATGTACAGAATGCAGAAATCAGAATTATGAAACATACAGCACAGTGTACAGAATGCAGATGTCAGGAGTATGTACCATACAGTACAACAGTCAGGAGGTTGTAATGTACAGCATAGTGTAAAGAGTTTGTCAGTCAGTAGTAAAATAAAGCAGAATGAACAGGGTGTAATAGTCAGGAGTATGTTATGTGCAGTAGGGAATAGAGTTTGCAGAGATCAGAGGAATGTAATGTACAAATTGACAGAGTGCAGTGGCCAGGAGAATACAGTGTACAGTACAGAGTGCAATGTACAGCAGTAAATAATGTTCTCACCTAAAACTGCTGCCCTTACATTTGTGTTAGTGGGAGGAAGACTACCCCTTACATTGGTGTCAGTAAAAGACAGATTCTTCATTACATTGGTGGTCAGTGGGAGGAAGACTGCCCCCTTACATTGGTGGTCAATGAAAGAAAGACTTCCTTTACATTGGTGGTCAGTGGGAGGAAGACTGCCCGCCACATTTTTGGTCAATTGGAAGACGACTATCCTTACATTGGTGGTCAGTAGGAGGAATACTGTCCCTTACATTTCTGGTCAGTGGTAGAAATCCTTTCCTTTACATTGGTGGTTATTGTGGGAGAAGACTGCCCTTATAGTGACAAGAGGAGAAGAGTGCCCTTGCATTGGTGTCCATGGGAGGAAGACTGCTTCACACATTTTTGGTTAGTGGGAGAAAGACTGATCCTTATGTTGGTGGTCAGTGGATAGAAGACTAAGCTTAACCTGTTCCTGACCGGCTCACATCTTTTTGGGGGGGGGGGGGGCAGAATGGCACCCCGGAGCGGGTTCCCTTTAGGAGCTGCCAAAGGTCAGACGCACGTGCCCGCTACACAGCGGGGGACCCAATGCGCGTGGCTGGTGGTCCTGATCGTAGCGTTTGCGTGCACGAGAGCCAGCACAGGGATTTGTGTGTGTAAACACACAAATCCCTGTGCTGTCAGGGCAGAGGAGACATGTTTTTTGTTCCTACTAAGTAGGAAAAACAATATGTCTCCTCACCTAGTAAGTCCTATCCCCCCACAGTTAGACCACACTGAGGGAACACACATTTAACCCCTTGTTCGCCCCCTAGTGTTAACCTCTTCCCTACCAGTGACATTTATACAGTAATCAGTGCATATTTATAGCACTGATCGCTGTATAAATGTCAGTGGTCCCAAAAATGTGTCAAAAGTGTTCGATCTGTCCGTCGCAATGTCGTAGTACCAATGAAAATCACCCCCATCACTAGTAAAAAAAATAATAATAAAAATGCCATAGTTTGTAGGCACTATAACTTTTGAGCAAACCAACCAATATACGCTTATTGCGACTTTTTTTTACCAAAAAAAAAGTAGAAGAATACATATCAGCCTAAATGGATGAAGAATTGTATTTATTTTTTTAAATTGGGGGATATTTATTAAAGCAAAAATAAATAAAAACTATTTGTGGGAAAAAAGGGATGCAAATTTTGTTTGGTTACAGCATTGCATGACCGCAAATTTGTCAGTTAAGTCGACGCAGTGCCAAATTTTAAAAAGTGCTCTAGTCAGGAAGGGGGTAAAATCTTCCAAGGCTGAAGTGGTTAAACAACATTGATGTCATTGGAGTTTGGGGGGACTTCTGGTTATTGGTATCATTGAGTGAAAGACTATCTCATACAATGTTATCAGTAGGTAAGATTACGTCTTACATTGGTATCAGTTGGGGAAGATTGACTCTTATTTTGGTGTCATTGTGGGGGAGCTAGCTCATGCAGTGCTGTCAGCGGGAGGAAGACTGCCTCCATCATTGATGTCAGTGGGAGAGGATTCCTCAACTGAGATATCATTAGCCCTAAAGTGTGTTAGGCATTGCTGACCCAGGGCAAGTCCCTGAACCTAGTGACACCCCTGCCACTGAATCATTAAAATAAAGTAGATTTCACTTTAAGAATGAGCAAATTGGTAAACATTATGTAAAAACATTAAAATATTCAGCGTTTATACATTTTTTATACTGTGTACTGTATTGCCAATCACCCACTCAACCTAGGACCCCACAATTATTTACAAAGGTTTGTATAAGTCCATATGTCACCCAAACATGCATAAATTCATTCACATACAGGCAGTCCCCGAGTTATGAACACCCGAGTTATGAACAACTCTTACTTACGAACAGACCTCAAAGCTGGACGCTTGTGCTCCATGCTGGTCCTGGATACCTCCGAGCAGCTTTCTTGCAGCGCTGTACTGCATGGCCAAAAGAGCCCCAGCTAACATAACTGCATGCACAGAAGCTCCCGAAACATCCCACACCCCTGCACAGGCTGAAGTTACACTTAAAAACGCACTGTTCCAACTTACACACAAATTCCACTTAAGAAAAAACCTACAGTCCCTGCTGTGTTCGTAACTCGGGGACTGCCTATACATGTTTTTTTCCACACATCCTATACAAACCTATGCTCACATATTGTACATACTCACATGACATAATACCAAAGATATTTATATTCATGCACAGTCACATGCTGTACATACATAGTCACTTGTATACACGTTTACATTCATATACACATGCTTGCAAATTGTTGCACAAATGCATGCATAAATATGCATTTACACATAAGTAAACTAAGATACATATACTCTTATGCGTATAGGACCTCCTGTATAAAAATGACAGCTAAATGTCATATGAATGAGATGTTTGCTTATGTAAATAGTAATGCCACGTACACACAATCGGTTAAACCAATGAGAACGGTCTGATGGACCGTTTTCAAAACTGATCGTGTGTGGGCGCCATCGGTTATTTAACCATCGGTTAAAAAAAAGCCAACTTGTTTTAAATTTAACCGATGGATTCCTATCTGATAAAAAAAAAAACGATCGTTAGTAGGCACGACCATCGTTTAAAAATCCACGCATGCTCAGAATCAAGTCGACGCATGCTTGGAAGCATTGAACTTAATTTTTTTCTGCATGTCGTGTTTTACGTCACAGCGTTCTGACACGATCGTTTTTTTTTAACCGATGGTGTGTAGGTTCTTTAGTCCCTCTCCACTCTATTGAAAACAAAATAAAAAGTTGTGGCTAAGGTAGGGTTTTACATTTCAGGCCTCATGCACACGGGGCTTTTGTAAACTCCTGGCGGCCTAAGCCACGTTTTTGCAAATGTGCTAGTTCGTCAAGCGCTTTGGCATTTATTCCTTTAACTGGCCAGAATATTAATGTATTCAATTATTCAATGTGACAGTCACAGAGATTTTCCAGGTTGTTGGCAAATCTTTACACAATTGAAATTGAGAATGGAAGTTATACTACGCACATACCCTGCTTCCACACGCTAAGCATATCTTAGGAAATGTCACACTGTTTGTTTTTGGGAAATTTGTGCCCGTAGGCAACCTTAGTAAGCACATTACTTTACACCTAATAGCAGTAAAACGTTATATGACTTGCAGTCGAGCTGAATGTAGCAGATATACAGTAGAAGACTACATTAAAGTTAAATGCTATTCTATCAGACTGTTTAACTGTGTTGCATCCCAGTACTAATATATGCCCTATTCAGCATCTTACACATATACAGTACTGCCTTAAAATGTATCAATATTACTTCATGAGACAGGGCAGGGCTTGTGTATCTCGAGTAAACATTTAAAACTATATCCTAAAGAGGGTGCACATTGTTATTTTTTCTGGAAGCAGAGGTTGCCTGTGTGGAATACAGCACGTCTACATGTGCCATGAACTTTTACGTACTCAATGCAGTTTGCAAATGTCTAGCCAAAGAACACGTTTGCCAGTATTGTTTCACTTGTTCCTCTACAACACAGAACCAGTTAGAAGCCTATGCAATGTGTGTGGGCATCTCAAGGTCAACGTAATGCTCTGACAATTAAGATTCATGGGTGGCTGAGGAACAGTGATAAGATTAATTTGCATGGCTCCTGAGCAGATTGTGGTATACATTTGTGTAGACCTTTCCTTTTCCTTTCATTAAAAGATGACGCAACTTAAATCATATTGTTCAGCTGATATAAACATCATGTGCAAGTCAGATTTCTTTTGTATGCTAATGGAAAAATTGCAACATAACATATTTGTCTCAGCACATCTAGAATATCTGCTTCTGGGATAAAGTAATATAAAGACAATAGATTTAATGACTAATAGAAAAAATAAAGTCATTTGTTGTGCATGTTAATTTCATGGATTTATCTAGAGCCAAAACTTTTTTTTTTTTCCTCTTTTTTGTTTTGGATAGAGTGTGCAAGTGTTTAAACCACTGTCAAGTTTTTATTACTGTTTTACTGCTGGGGAAATTCACCCCCTCTTTTTGGTCTGGGGTCTGTTACCACCAGGACGAAAAATGTGGTGGGAAATTCAAATGGGTACAATTGTTATTAGAACATGTAAGGAATTGGAGACATTCTCCACCCGTTTTTATAACAATTGTTTTTGGAGAGCTGCCCTCTCGCTTCCTGTTGTGTCTTCTGGGCAGGAGGTGAAGCAATATCTCTCTTCTTAATGTATATTATAAAGTAGAACATGTAGGCAACCATCAATGACCTTCTTATGAAAATGCTAACTGTCTAGCTGTGATACTGATTGTATGACCTCAGTACTTTCAAAGTCATTAATCTGACAAAACCAAGACACAAATACCTGTAAAGTCAGTTCAAAGTCACATTTCCTGAACTATATACTTTTTCCATGCTAGAACTCAATAAGTACTGATGTCAGGGAGTTAGTATGTCAACCAGATAACAAGCACTTTCCGAAGGGAAGCCACTAACTTCAGTCTACATAATTCTCCCAGTACAGGTTTCTTTCTATACAAAGCACACTACTATTTTTTATGTTAAGGTTCTAACAATATAGGAATTATAATTTTGTCTGTAATAAGAAAAATTTACGGTATGTACTGCATATGCAACCAATGTAAAATGGTGCATAGCCTCCTGACAGCTACATGGGCATCCAGTAGTGAAAGGATCATTACATTTCTGAAAACTGAGATTTTTCTGCTTAGACTATCCTATATGACTGTATTACCAGATTGGACAAATTAAATTCATGAAAACAGCTACTAATTTAGGTTTGGAAGGGGTTGAACTCTTAGAGAGGAACACATTTCATATACATTAACCTTATTAAGATTATTATTTTGCTTCCTAAATAACAACCTTAACCACTTTAGCCCTGGACCATATTGCTGTCCAAAGACCAGAGCACTTTTTGTGATTCGGCACTGTGTCGCTTTAACTGACAATTGCGCGGTCGTGCGACATGGCTCCCAAACAAAATTGGCGTCCTTTTTTTCCCACAAATAGAGCTTTCTTTTGGTGGTATTTGATCATCTCTGCGGTTTTTATTTTTTGCGCTATAAACAAAAATAGAGCGACTATTTTGAAAAAAATGCAATATTTTTTACATTTTGCTATAATAAATATCCCCCAAAAAGATATAAAAAAACATTTTTTTTCCTCAGTTTAGGCCGATACGTATTCTTCTACATATTTTTCGTTAAAAAAAATCGCAATTAGCGTTTATTAATTGGTTTGCACAAAATGTATAGCGTTTACAAAAAAGAGGGTCGTTATATGGCATTTTTATTATTATTTTTTTTTCACTAGTAATGGCAGCGATCAGCGTTTTTTTTTTCGGTACTGCGATATTATGGCGGACACATCAGACACTTTTGACACATTTTTGGGACCATTGGCATTTTTATAGCGATCAATGCTATAAAAATGCATTGTATTACTATCAAAATGCCGTTGGCAGCGAAGGGGTTAACACTAGGGGGGCAGGGAAGGGGTTAAGTGTGTTCCTGGTGTGTTCTAGCTGTATGGGGGGGGGGGGTGGCCTCACTAGGGGAAATCACTGATCATCTGTTCATACAGTGTATGAACAGAAGATCAGCGTTTCCCCCGCTGACAGGAACGAGAGGTATGTGTTTACACACATACCTCCCGTTCCCCGCTCTGTAACGAGCAATCGCGGGTGCCCGGCGGGCACGCGCGCGGGACTCGGGGGACGCGTGCGGGCGTGCGCTCGAGCCCTACAAGCTGCTAAAGGGAGGACGTAGAGCTACGTGCTCCCGCGTAGCAGTGCCACCGTCCCGCAGTATTATGACGGCGGGCGGTCGGCAAGTAGTTAATCAAGTGGGGACAAAGAGAAGGCTAATTTATTAAATCCTTTCTTCAGATCTGTGTATACAATGGAACATTGGGGAGCTTGTGTCCATAATGGGGGTGGTAGTGACAAAGGCCCAAATGATACACAATGGCTCAAAAGTGATATAGTCCTGAAATATTTAGCCATAATAAAGGTGGATAAAGCACCTGGACCAGATGGCTTCCACCCACGGATCCTAAAAGAATTGAGCTCTGTAATTTCAAAGCCACTGTATCAAATTTTTAGGGACTCATTAATGACAGGAATAGTACCACTGGATTGTCGTAGGGCCAATGTAGTGCCCATATTTAAAAAGGGAACAAAGTCTATACCAAGTAACTATAGACCTGTTAGTTTAACTTCTATAGCTGGGAAGATACTGGAGATATTAATAAAAGACTACATAGATGAGTTCTTGCTGGAAAAAAGCTATTTAAGCAACAGACAGCATGGATTTGTGAAAGACAGATGTTGCCAGACAAACCTGATTTATTTTTATGAAGAGGTAAGTATAACCTTGGACAGAGGCATGGCTGTGGACGTGATATACTTGTATTTTTGCAAAAGCGTTCGATACAGTTCCCCACACACGGCTCATGTGTAAGGTAAAGTCTTCAGGATTGGAAATATCAGTTTGTAAATGGATAGAAAACTGGCTAAAAAATAGAATTCAATAGTGGTTAATGATTCTTACTCTGAATGGTCTAAGGTTATCAGTGGTGTAGCCCAAGGTTCAGTGCTGGGACCCTTACTTTTTAATAGCTTTATAAATGATATTGGGTCTGACATCAAAAGTAACATTTCTGTCTTTGCAGATGACACCAAGCTATGCAGTAGAATAACGTCTTTACAGGATGTCGCCAATTTACAAGCCGACTTCAATGCTCTGTCTAATTGGGCGACTATGTGGCAGATGAGGTTTAATGTTGATAAATGTAAAGTTATGCACTTGGGGGCTAAGAATATCCATGCATCATACATACTAGGGGATGTACAACTGGAGGGATCCATAGTGGAGGAGGATCTTGGAGTTTTAGTAGATCATAAGCTCAATAATGGCATGCAATGCCAAGCTGCGGTTTCCAAAGCGAGCAAAGTGCTTTCTTGTATTAAGAGAGGTATGGACTCCAGAGAGAGAGAGATATAATGTTGCCCCTGTGCAAATCATTAGTAAGACCTTATCTGGAATATGCAGTTCAGTTTTGGGCCCTAGTTCTCAAGAAGGATATTGGGGAACTGGAGAAAGTGCAGAGAAGGGCAACCAAACTGATAAGAGGCATGGAGGAGCTCAGCTATGAGGAAAGATTAGAGGAACTGAATGTATTCACTTTTGAGAAGAGGAGAATAAGGCTGCGTACACACGATCGGTCCAACCCGATGAGAATGGTCCGACGGACCGTTTTCATTGGTTCACAGACTGATGGTCTGATGGTCTGATGTGCGTACACACCATCAGTTCAAAAACCGATCATGTCAGTACGCGGAGATGTAAAACACAACGACGTGCTGAAAAAAATGAAGTTCAATGCTTTCAAGCATGCGTTGACTTCATTCTGAGCATGCACAGGTTTTTGGACCAATGCTTTTGCGTACTAACCATCGGTTTGGACCGATGGTCAGGCGTCCATTGGTCCGATTTTAAAGCAAGTTTTAAAACTTTTGTCCGACGGACCGATGGGTCGTACACACGGTCGGTTTGGACAAATGAAACTGGACTTAAGTCCATTTTCAACGGTTTGGACCAATCGTGTGTACGCGGCCTTAGGGGGGATATGATCCACGTGTATAAATATATAAGGGGTCGAGGAAGGAATTTTTTCCCCTGCTGTAGCAAATTGGATCATGCTTTTCTGATTTTTTGTCTTCCAACTGTGGGTATAGAATTGGGTTGGGTATATGGGATTGTAGGATATTATTATTATTTAATTTCTTATGGTTGAACTTGATGTCTTTTTTCAACCTGACTAACTATGTAACTATGTGAGTGCATGACACATTTAGCTGTTTTAGCCTGATCAAAAGTAACTGCCAGTTGTATTGGATGACACTTCTGGTAGTATGTAAAGTCTCTTCACATGATGACCACATCTGTCATTGTTGGCTATCATCATTTAATTAATGTGTTCCTTTTATGAATTTGAAGTTTAGTAGGGATTCTTAACAATCTGTTTGTATTTGAGCGATATCTGTCTGTCTGTCTGTCTGTCTGTCTGTGTCTGTCTGTCTGTCTGTCTGTCTATCTATCTATCTATCTATCTATCTATCTATCTATCTATCTATCTATCTATCTATCTATCTATCTATCTATCTATCTATCTATCTATCTATCTACACTATCTGTCTGGCTATAATCACTGAATTAATGTATCCCCTTTATGAATTGGATGTTTGACTTTCTGTCTGTTTATCTATCCTGACCATTTTCACTATGCACATACAATACAGTACATGTATTGTTAAAAGAATAATTTATTCAGTTACAGAGTACTGAACCTTACAATACAAAGATGCAGACAGAGTGGCAGCACACGTACATGCAAAAATGGCATTTAGAATTGTAGGCACATGACCTCAGCACTGCAGAATTCTCATGGCTGCACTTAATAACCTTATTGTAAAAAATGAAAAGAAAGTTTCTAATACACTGATGTTGTGACAAAATATTCCAATAAAGGTGTCCATAGATGGATCAAAATCTGTTCAGTTTACCAGGGACTGACTGAGTTTCGATCAATGTAGGGTCACTGCAGTTTAACCATCCACCAATCGACTTCTGTTCAACCACTCTGTTGGATAAAAAGCCACTTGATCAACAGCTGCAGCACTGATCTGTGTATTCTGACAGCAGGGAATCTCCCCATTGGGCTTTGATAAAGCACAGTTCATGTGTGAAATGCATTAGCCGTTCCTTTCCTGCTTGTACATGTAGTGTTTTTCATGTCTTTCGTGGTTTTATACGAATACAGGCGTTTTGGATCTCAGTTTGGTGTGCAGCCACCCGAACTCTTCTTTCTATAATTGCCACAGCTGCGACTGGGTGAGCACCCTGTGTGGAGGAGATCATGCCGCTGGGGGCGGCTCACCTGTGAGAAGCGTTGATCTTTGTATACTTTTAATTATATTATTAATATACAATACTTGACCAAACACACTCAACCATTTACATCAGAGGATAACCTGGTCTGTTCTTAATATCTAGCATCAGTCAAACAGTTACTAGGACAAGTTTATGAAAGCATCAGCTAACCTCAGAGCTTAGCTTCTTTATTAGATCCTTGGCGACATCTTCCCCTTTTGTTGTTCAGTAGTATATGTGCCCTCAAAATGACGTACCTCCCTAAGTTGTCGTGCACCTTTAGTTCTCCCAGTATCAATACCAACACATATATCCAGGATCCATCAAAGTATTAATAGGAATATTCTGATTTGCTAAAGTCTGCTGGCGGTCTTGCTGTTCCAAATATCTACTACTATTATGTAGCTGTAAAAATAGCCTCTATATCTTATATGCATGCAACCCATGTTCTTCCTCTTTGGGCCACCCTGAATCTTAGACCTCTTTCACACTGGGGCTATGGGTTCGTTAGCGTTTTGGTGGCACTTTACTGCTGTTTAAGCTGTGCTTTTCAGCCACTAGTGGGGTGCTTTTAACCCCCTAGAAGGAGTTAACAAACGATTAAAATCATCCGTGTTCCAGCGCTTCGGAAGCGCTGGCCATTCATTCAATGGGCAGAAGTGGAGTAGGAGTGTTGTATACAGTCAAACAGTTACTAGGTTACAATAGTAATGATAATAATAATCAGTTACAATAATAATGAAACACATTATCCATTAAATCAAATTGCACTCGCAATATTGGAAAATTTAAAATGTAGCCATTAAAAGATGCCTTCACCCAATATCTGTCACCTAAGTGTTTATAATCTTTATTTATAAATTTTTCATTTTACACATAACAATACAAATATTACAATATCTAACATCACCCATTACCCACCCATTCATCATTTTGATACCTGTATAAATCTAGTCTCATCTAGTAACATAGCCGTTGAATAAAAAAGCCCCCGCTTCTGATTCTATCATCATCTCTCTGTCACCTGAGTGGAGATGAGATGAGCACAAGGAACAACAGAGGCCGCCACAGAAAACTGTATTAGTGAAAAATAAATAAATAGACATATATACTGTACATTGGGTATAGTATATACACCTCTATTTATTTTTCACTAACCCAGTTTTGTGTGGCGGCCGTTGTTGCCCCATGTGCTTATCTCTATTAAAATGTGTACCCCTGGTACTAGCTCAGTTTACACCAAATTACCCCCCCCCCCCCACACACACACACCTAAGAAAAGGCTCAATGGTAAATATTTAGTGGATGCGCCCAGGAGTTAGCAAATTGTGGATTCAGGTTTATAATCTAATTTGTGTCGTACTTGACCTTGCTCCATAAACCTATTGATGCACTTTTCTGTACCAAATGGGGGTTGGTCACCCAAATTTTTATAAATACCAAACTCACAATAGCAAGAGCCTGGAAAACTCCTATAAGAAAAAACAAGCTCCTGCGCACGGGTGGATTGTCCAACAGTCAATGTTCTATAGAAAAAAATGCCAAAAATAGGGTTGTCCCAATACCGATACCAGTATCGGTATCGGGACTGATACTGAGCATTTGCGGGAGTATTTGTACTCCCGTAAATGTCCCCGATGCCAGATCCGATACTACCCCCCCCCCCCGCGCGGCAATCCCGCATACCGCAACTCCACCGCCGCTGAGTTAATCAGCGCGGGGAACATTTCAGCTTTCGTTTGAATAGCTGTAGTGTTCCCCGCCGCGCCGCATATAGACATCACAGCCC
Organism: Rana kukunoris; assembly: GCA_029574335.1. Lineage (NCBI taxonomy): Eukaryota > Metazoa > Chordata > Amphibia > Anura > Ranidae > Rana > Rana kukunoris. The sequence goes on from CM056052.1 coordinate 230,320,690, forward strand.
GGCTGTGATGAAGAGGTCCTTGTAGCCTTGAAACGCGTCAGCCGGCAGTGACACACCTCTATCCCCCCTATTTGGAGTGTGGTTCGAGGGGTATCCACTACATCGTTGTTGATAAGCCTATTATGTCATTTTCGTTGTGAGTACTATTCTATTACATTTTTATTCTCTTAAATCGTCAGCGGTAACACACGAGGCTGGTGCGCCTTTCTTTCTCTTCTCTTTTGTCCTGGAAAACTCCTACCTTGAACTTTGAGGCAGTAAAAAATGGATTAAATGATATAATGTTTAATGAGAAGCTGACAGCCATATTGATCAATACTCATGATACATTTCTAAAAGTGTGGCATCCCTGGATATCGTATGCCAGCCCATCAAGATTTGACATTTTGTTGCTTACCATCTGAGAGAAACATGAATGTGACCCTCTGGGAATCCCCCTCCCCTCCACGCCTTTTTTTCTCCCTTATCTCTTCTCATTCTTTTCTTTAACTAACACAATATCTTTTCTTTGACCTTCTTCTTTTATTTGGCTCTCTCCCAGTCCACATTTACATGATTGGGCACTTGAATTTGTATAACGATAATGAGAGGATCGCATGCAGAGTATTTAATATTATTGTAACCTTAAAGTTATGACACCTTGATAACCTAATCTATTGTGAACTCAATCTGAGAAAAGATTCTTTTACAAGCTGGATTTTGCTTCACTGATGAAACAAATTACTATTCATAAGAGGCTGTTCTCTTACTAGTTCTGTTTCATATGTACTTACTGTACTGTACTAATTACGCTGTGTACTACTGAAACTAATAATAAACCTTTTCTAAAAGCAATCATCACCTAACCTACCAATATGTTTTTAATTTGTGGGGAAAAATCAGCCTGGCCTTTGAAGACCCATTCTGGAACGTGAAGAACATACAAAGTGCATGTTCTCGGTGAGAGCTGAACATCTAGTACTGCAGCAGCACAATACTGTATGCTAATCATTTGCCACAATGTCGCCCAAGCAATCCATTATCTTTCTTTTGTGGTGAACAGTTTTCTTATCTTTAAAAATGTTTTTTTTACCCTTTACAGAATTTATTGTTTTTTCTCTGGCCATATGCAATGTTTTCTGATTGTTTAGAAACAAAGAAGCAGACCCTGTGAGATCCTTTCATCACCTATCATGTGAAAAACTCTGTTGTGTGAAAGCTGGGTAATTTTCACATGGGAACTAGTGTGCAAAACTATTTTATTATACACCATTATATCAATATTACCATTGATAAGGGGGATTCTGAAACATGTGATTTAAAAGAGTCTTATGGCGCCAGAAAACATGTACACCAGCTAATAACCTCCAAAACTTCACAAATCAGTCACTAGAAAGAAAGCCTGTCGCCAAAAAGTCTAACGCTATGCAAATGTATGCACACTTTTTCAAGTCAATCACACCGTAAACTGTGCTTTCTTCTCTTTACTTACAATGGACAACAATGAATCAGTGGCTGAAATTTTGTAATCTGATCAATTTTCCTGTTTCCTGTAACAGCTCTATTACTCTTTTAATATTAAATTTTAGGCAGTACAAATAAAATCTACAAATGAGCATGAACATAAAATTCACATCAGGTTTACACATTAGTAACAGGTCCAACAAACTCAATGTATATGCTTCACATATGCAGGACAGGTACATGGCATTCAAGAAAGGCACTTAGGCCCTTAGACCTGTCCCCACACCTTCATCAGCACGGATGTGAGCAACTAGGTAGAGGTGAACCAAAGTACATTATATATCACAACCATGTAGGCATACCTGAACTAGCCTGAGGTGTACAATGTACAAACAATATTTAGATGCAGTTCAAGGGAATCTCATTAAAGTAGAGGGGAAGGGCCGGGGCAGTGGGGAGAGGGAAAGAAACCCTAGAGAGGAGAAATAAAATAAAAGCGAACAACAAGTCTCACTAATTAGTATTGGGTACGTCTGTAGGAGGATCGTGCATCGGTTATATATTTACGTCTTTGTTGTTGTACGGGATAACATTTAGTCTGTAGGAATCTACATTCAACCTCACCAAATGTCTTTGAATTTGTCTTGTTGATCTCTGACTGTGTGCATCCACTGTTCCGCCTCCATAATTGTGCCGACCTCTCTTTACCAGTCCAGTAACAAGGGGCACAATGATTGTTTCCAGAATTTGGGGATCAGTGACTTGGCTGTGTGTAATAAGTGTGGAGTAACACTCTTCTTATACAATTTAATGGAGGAAGAGGCCCCATGAAATAGAAAATGCACAGGAAATAACTCTATGGGGGAGATTTACTAAACCTGGTGCAAATAGAGTCTGGTGCAGCTGTGCTTGGTAACCAATCAGCTTCTAACTTCAAGTTGTTGAATTAAGCTTTGACAAAAAAAGTTGGTTTCTATGCAGAGCTGCACCAGATTTTGCAACCTCCAGTTTTAGTAAATAACCCCCTATCGGTCTGAGGGACATTTTTTTTGAACCATAGGGTGATGGCCTCTGTATGTAGCTGTACCCCCGTAGGGCCTGCTAAGTGATGCGGCCCACCTATCACCCCACCCGGCCCGGCATTCAATTTCCAGACATTCCAAGACCATGAATTGGCTTTGTTTTTGTTTTTTTTGTTGTTTAATTAAAGGAATTCAACTTGGATGGGGTATGGGAAACAAGGAATTCCCAGTGGAATAATAGAAAAGTTGCTAGGGACATTTATGTATACTTCTTCAGACTCCTTCAGCACAACTCTTCACTTCCTATTTAGTGGTTTGCTCCATTCCTCCTGAATGTCCCTTCCTATTTAGTGGTTCCAGGAGCAGCTAACACATGGTGGTTAGACCTGACACTGGCTCAGTCAGGCCTAAGTTCTGAGCCACTCCCAGTCCACACAAACCAAAACAAACAGCCTAGTTTCCAGCCAGACCTGCCTAAATGTACTTGAACTTAGGAAAAAACCCTACTCTAGCACCTACCTAAGTAAAGGGAACTACACCTCCCAAAAAGCTCCCAAAAAGCATTGATCTTGGAACGAAACCACCACAAGTTAAGAAATGTGCCCCGTTGGTCACACCCCCTCAAACAAAAAAGCGTTCCATCGGAGCCAGGCAGGATGGAGTACTATATCATCTAGTGAGAAATGTATAAGATTTTTTTTGATGCAGAAACTAATGGAGATACTGTGTGTTAATCTGATCATCCTCTGAATCTATGATGGGGTAAAATCTTATCCTAGCACTCTCTCCCATTCTTTGATGTAGTAGGGGACAGATGTAGATTGTGCACTAAGAACAAGTTTATACATTTGTGACAGTAGGTGTTTGGATTCTGGGAGATCGACACATAAGGATTCAAAAGTAGTCAGTGTATTGAGGGGGGTCGTAGTTGGGGCTGTAATTTATTAAAGTAATCTACTATTTGTCCATGTCTCCAGGATGCAAAGGGAAACATTTGGTAAAATGTCTGTAACTCAGAAAGGGAGGACAAAGCCCTGTGGATCAAATTTGGCACATGCAACATTCCCGCCAGAACCTCTAGAGCTTAAGAACCCAGGCTCTTCTCTGTGTGAAAACCAGGGATATTCTCTGAGAGGAGCCCAGGGGGATGTTTGGAAAGCATTATGCCTGAAATATTTAATCGGTCCCATACAGACGAGGAGACTCGTGTCAGTGGGGATGTCCAGTCTGAGAGTGCTCCAGAAGTGGCTGGAATCCAGGGAGCACCTGCAAGATTCTATTAGTTACATGAAGAACAGAAAGTTGCATAGTTTGGATGAAGCCAAAAACTTCTAGATGAAGAAGCCAACCTAAAAACCAAATGATGGACATCAGGCACATTATTTAAAAAGTGATACAAAGATTATCCTGGCGTACAGTGCACCCTGAGCAGTAGTAGCTTCTGGAAGGTGGGAAAGGATCCTGAAATAAAAATTGGCCATTCTCCTCTTTTTATGCACTTGATTTACTTAAAGTTAAACTTCTCCTTAAAGAGGAAGTTCTACTTGTTTGAATCCTCCCCCCCACTCCACTTCAACATTTGCCATTTGCCAACATTTGCCATTTATGAGGGGGTTTTGAGAGGTACCCGGCCCCACTTCATTTTACCTATCTTCCCCCCGCCATTCATAAAGCGAAGCATGGCTCGCGTATGTGCAGTAGGAAACTGGCAGAAGGCTTCATTGCCGGTTTCCCTTAATTGTCGCTGGATCCCTATACAGGCAAGTGTACTTATATTAAAAGCCAACAACGACGGTATTTGTAGTTGCTGACTTAAAATGTTTTAGGGAGGGACCTGATGCTCCTCTTTAACCACTGTAGCGCCCCCTTACTTTCTGTAGGGGTGTTACACTAAAGTTAGTGGGGAATGGGGGAGTTACGCAGCTCCCATTCACAATTTGTCAAATTTCAGGCTGCTGTCATTTCAGAACTGTCCTGTAGGTCAGTCTGCGCTCTAGGGGTGTGTTCCTACCCCTGGGTTGCAGCTGGCGATAGAGGGGTTCTGGCAGACTCGTTTTCCTCAGCAGCCAATCAGAGGGGTTGGTTCCCTCGCTAGGGCATGCTGGGGGAGACTATATCTGGGGAAGCCACCTTTGCCCCGGGCCATCTTCTTTTTTTCTTTACTGCGGGGTCCAAGTTCCAGGTGCGGCAACCACCTTCAGGGTGCGCGCATCCTTGACCCCCGAAGCCGTGGCCTACCTGGCCGAAGTTGCGCACCATGCAGAGCTTCACCCTGACATAGAGAGGGGTCCCAGTAGCTGCTGGGTCCCAAACCTTTCCTAAAAGGATCCCAAGCTGGGAGCTGTATGATGGGGGATCGGTTAGAGGAGAACCCGGAGGCAGGTGATCCAATAGGGCTTGAACGAACCATCGGGGATCTGGTGACCGGGAGATTGGCAGGTACACTTCAACTGTCAAACGGTGACCCTGACTAAATTCACTGGGAGGACTCGCTCATTCCGGATCACGCTCATTCAAGTGCTAGGTCTGTGGCAGAGGTCTGGTCCTCCCAGCATTTGCAAGTGATGCCTCGGCTGCCAGGCCTGTGGCAAAGGTCTGTCCGGGGGCACTTTACCCACTCTGACTACAGTGGCGACGAACTGAGCTCATCATTGTTAAGAGCAGGATTGCTCTCTCTTCTTCATATCCAAGGCCTGATACTCAAGTTCTCTCTCTGCTCATCAACCTTTCCTGTCCTGTACCATGTTGATGTTGGCCATGTTGGGCCTTGGAATTAAGCATTGAAGAAAACCCAACTTAAGACTGGACATTCGCTCTCTATCTCAACTCACAAGTATCACCCCTAGACACCTGCAAGGTAACTCAACAAGCCGATCCCACTTATAATTAGTGGCTCCTCCGGGGGTAGCGCTACACCACTTTACCCTACGGAAGGTTTTGCCCCCTTCATTTTTTGCAATTCTGACAATTGTGTGAACGTTTGACGCTGTACACAAATAACATTTATTATAAAATACATTTACGTTTTTAGTTGTAACATGATAAAATGTTTAAAATTTCAAGACACTGTATGGGTACTCTTAGGAGAGTTGCAGGGTTTTCACGTGTTCTCACTGCTGAGTAGGGATGAGCCGAACACCCCCGCGTTCGGTTCGCACAAGAACGTTCAAACAGACCGACCATTCGCGCGAACCCCATTAAAGTCTATTGGACTCGAACGTTCGAATTCAAAAGTGCTCATTTTAAAGCTCAATATTCAAGTTATTGTTGGAAAATGTCTTTGAGAACCCGGGTCTTGCCCCAGGGAACATGTATCAATGGAAAAAAGTTTTAAAAACAGTTGTTTTTTCAGGAGCAGGACTCCTGAAAAAATTACCATTTTTAAAACTTTTTTCCATTGATACATGTTCCCTCGAGCAAGACCCTGGTCCTCAAAGATGTTTTCACAGGCAAACTATAGACACCCAGCAGATACAATATTTAAAGGAATTTTTATTTTTATTTTAATTTAAGCATCATTAAAATCACTCCTCCAGGAGCAGTGATTTTAATAAAGCTTAAATAAAAAAATAAAAAATATGAAAAATTCCTTTAAATATTGTACCTGTTGGGTGTCTATAGTTTGCCTGTGAAAACGTTTTTGAGAACCCGGGTCCTGCCCGAGGGAACATGTATAAATGGAAAAAAAAAATTAAAACGGTCGTTTTTTCTGGAGCAGGTCTCCTGAAAAAACGACCGTTTTTAAAACTTTTTTTCCATTGATACATGTTCCCTCGGGCAAGACCCGGATTCTCAAAGACGTTTTCACAGGCAAACTATAGACTCCCAGCAGGTACAGTATTTAAAGGAATTTTTATTTTTATTTTAATTTAAGCATCATTAAAATCACTGCTCCAGGAGCAGTGATTTTAATGATGCTTAAATTAAAAAAAATATATATGAAAAATTCCTTTAAATATTGTACCTGCTGGGTGTCTATATCTGTGATAACGTCTTTAAATAGCACAATCACCTGCCTGCCAGTAAATTAGGAAGAACTGATCTAGCTAAGCTATACAGTGTATACATATATGTACAACTCCTAGGGATGTATATATATCCTCTTCACACTGTAAATTAAGCTAAACTGACTAGCCTGCCTGCTCTATCTAGCTATATAAAAAGACAATCTCTCTGTCTCTCTGACTGATCTCTGTTCAGCGCTGGAACACACTACACGAGACCGCCCAGCAGGCAGCCTTATATAGTGTGGGGCGTGTGCTAAAGCCCTGATCCATAATTGGCCAAAGCCACCCTGGCTTTGGCCAATTATGGCTCTCCGTTTTTTTTGCGCGCTGTGATTGGCCAAGCATGCAGGGTCATAGTGCATGTTTGGCCAATCATCAGCGTGCAATGCCGCAGTGAATTATGGGCCGTTGCGCGTCACTCGAATTTGGCGCGAACGTCCCGTTTTGTTCGAATTTCGCCGAACGTACGAACAGACAATGTTCGAGTCGAACATAAGTTCGAATCGAACTTGGAGCTCATCCCTACTGCTGAGAACTCTGTGCTGAAAGCTATACCAGCACCAAGAACTATTTTCCTAGAGTCACCAAAGGAATCCCTGCCAACAATACCAGGTGCATGAACATGCACATTACAGAGCAAAACTGGGTGACGTGAGACATGGAAACATTTCAATTCAGCATGCTGCAGTGTCCTCTGAGTGAATGAGCAAATGAGTGCAATCAGAGAGGGCATCATGAACATTGGCTGCTCCTTACATTGTTTTATGCTATGATTAAGCAAATGTTTCCAAGTAATATAAAGCACATCGTGTCATAAAGCATTTGAAACTATATGTGTATGTAATGTTTTTTTAAAACTCATTGTACTGTCATATTTTGTAATATACATTTAGTTCTAAAATTCCTGTAGCTTTCTCCTGTTACTTGTGTGGTTTATGATTTATGATAGGCTAATACAATTGTTACGACTTCAGAGAATGTGTGTGCTGGTAAGGGCATGCACTTCACAAGCACATGTGTGTGCATCATGTTCATTTTACTTGTTTAAAGTAAGGAATATTTGTTACATTGTAAATTATGACCAATGCATTCACAGGACAAACATTACCTTCTTGCTTTCTGTGTCATATGCTGTTTACCTTCTTCATAATAATGCCATTAACCTTTGGTCAGTATGCATCACGTTAAAGCAACATATTGTTATTGTAATTGAATAAATAAGATTCCTTATAAAACACATAATTAAAACTGATACCTAATAGGCAACTGGCATTAGCCTATAGCCCCCAAGTAACAATTTAATTAGTTGTTATAATAATAAGCTCTAGCTTCCAGAAACCTTTTGAATCATCTTGGGCAACATTAAAAATATTACATTGATTTTAGTGGGCCATATTGAAAGCAAAAATACTCATCATAATTGTTGACTGTTTTGTCCTCATTAGTAGCACTGAATTTAATAGTGTTTTTATTTATAGACATTTATATAATATTCTATATATTATATTGCTCTTTATTGCATGAAATCAAAGATTTACAACAGTTTTCATTGCCTTTTTTTTTTTTTATACATGATTTGAAGTTGTCATTATATGACAACATTGACCACAATAAAGTGAAACTTCCTGCAGACAAAAAAAAACCAAATGATTGCAGTAGCACACTGGCCGCGTGAAACACATGCCAATATTTATTATATATAAATCATGTATGGTACTCACAAATGTAAAATAAAAGTCTGATTGTATGCATAAACATACTGACTGATGGTAATACAAGGCATATGACTTCCAGAAAATACCACCAGCTTCAACATGTAACAATCCACAAGGGCAGCACAGTGACTAAGTGGTTAGCGCTTCCACCTAGCAGCCCTAGTGTCACCAGTTTGTATCCCCACCATGACACTACCTGCCTGGAGGTAGCTCTTCCTGTGCCTGTGTGGGTTTCCTCTGGGTACTTTGGCTTCCCCCCACACTCCAACGGCATGCTGATAAGTTAATTGGATCCTGTCAAAAGTGGCCATTGTGAGAGATTGTAAGCTCCTTGAGGTTAGGGACTAACGTAAATATATATGTAAAGCACTGTGTAAATTGACAACGCTATATAAGTACGCTATATAAGTACCCGTAATAAAGAAATAAGTATTACTGAACGCTTTCAGTGTATTTTTATGTGTACAATGCACTTTCATTTTATTTTTGTGCGTACTATTGATGTTTTAAATGGAAAATATATCCCTGCATTCTTCACAAGGCTAGTGCACTCTGTATGTTTTGCTTTGTCTCTTTTCTTTACCCTTGTCTCTTTATACTGTCTCTGTATGATTACTTTGATTGACACCTGTAACTCCACCCCCTCATGGTTTGACTCTTGACCATTTTTGTTGTTGCCATATGATACTGTATGTTCAGGTCTTTGATACTATGCTGATACATATACAGGCATGATTTATTTTTGTGTCAATAAAGAAGCTGGTTGAGAGCAATTATGTGTATGTGGCGCTGCAGTAAGTACTTTTAGAAAGGAAGTGACTGAAGGAGTATGGAAGAAATCAGAAGTACTGAGATTTGAAAAAAATGAAAATAAAAGGTGCTCATGGTATTTTATTATAACAAAAATAAATGAAAACTGGTAATAATACACAGTTCTTTAACAAATTAAATGCCATTCAGTTATAGTTTAGTTTTACTTAGGACAAGAGTCAGCATCTGCAGTTTTACAGACACTGGATCTATATATGGCAGAGGAAAAATAACTATGTTTTTTGGATAAAGCTTGTGATTTATCATTTAATGTCCTAGTCCTCTCCTGTGGTCATACAAGCTATGGGTAATAACAAAGAACAAGACTGCTGTTACAAATGGCAGAAATTAGGTTACTCTTGGACTTGATAAGGTGAGAAGGTTGGCAAACCAAAAGTGTCTTGGAGCCTGCTCTTGTAGATTGAGAAAAGCCAACTGATGTGATTTAAAGTGGAACTTCAGTTGCATTTTTTTAATTTTTAGCTTTCCCATCCTTTTAAAAAAAAAAAAAAAAGTTCAAGTTTTACTTTCCCTCTCCATCCTCCAGCACTGTGGCTTCCTTTTCATGCCATTAGTTCTATTCAGGCAGAACGGCAGTCACATACTTTAGCCCATTGTATGTGAGCCCAGCCTATTGTTTACACACCCCCTAGTGGGTACATTGTCACAGTTCTCTAGGACTGAATGGAGCTCACCCATTATATGAACTGAAAATATTTAGTGGCAATTGAACTGGCTCATTTTTTCAAGAAGTAAGCATAGATCATTGTAGAAGCTTGTGACTTTAACTTAAAGGGGGTTAACCCTCCTGTAAAAAAACTTCTGGCAGTCACTGGCCCCAGCCCCTCATTTTACTCACCTGAGCCCTGAAATGTCACACGGTGAGGACGTGCTTTCTCTCTGCCTGGGGTTCTCGGCTCTTGATTGGATAGATTGATAGCAGCGCAGCCATTGGCTCCCGCTGCTGTCAATCAAATCCAATGATGCGGGCGCCGGGGGGCAGGGCCGAGTCCTGCATTCGGTGGCTATGGACGCCGAATGATGGAATTCAGGAGCGCACCTGCAAGGTAACCCCCGGGAAATCGCTTCTCCTAGGGGGTTATCTCATGTGGGGAGGAGCCACGAGAGACGCCGGGGGACCCCAGAAGTTGGCGTTCAGGGCCACTCAAACCTTTACAATCACTTTAACTTGTGACATTAAAGTGGTTGTGTGTACACTTTTCGCCGAGCAAGCCTTCGGGAAGCTCGTCGAGCCAAAAAGAGAGCATGCTCTCTATTTCTTCGTTGTTCTATTGGGAAATTTGGCTCAACAAGCTTTTCGACAGCTGAACGGGAAACTCGACGGGCGGAACGATGAGTTTAGCCCGACGAGTTTCTCGGTCGTGTACGCGGCCATACAGACCACTTTGACCTACAGGTAAGCCTAGATTAAGACTTATCCGTAGGTCCAAAAAATATCTCCTTAACCTAAGGAGATATTTCCAAGAAAGACAGCACCGATGTCTATGGTGCATGCGTCGTAGACAACAGCGTGCAGGCGCACTGAGTGTACGGCTACTAACAGCATCATGCTACTCCTGTGAGCATGACGCACTACTCCCGCGTGCATGACGTCATCGCTGTTCCGGCCAGTCACAGCGCCGGAGCAGCAATACCTGGAAGTCACTCCAGGTATCATGGCGGCGACGGAGGACGTGTCCGAGGCTTCGTTCTCAGGTAAGTAGTTCATAATGAGCTAGTTTGCTATGCATAGGGTTTATTTCCGCTTTAACTTTATTGTATTTGACATAATATAAGACCATCCTTGCTTCTTGTTCATTTTTATTCTTGTATATTAGCTCCTAGACACTTCTTAGGATTAGTACTTGTTTGAACATCCTTAGCGCCTTTACAGACCCTTCTTAGAATTGTATTTTTATATCCCATTCTTCTCACTCTATCAGTTCTCGTGCTTCTTTTTCAAAACCTTTATCTCCCATACAGTTTTTCCTAATACGCGCCCGTGATATCGGCAACAGAAAACAAGCAATCGCTCGTCTCTCTGCTGCCCCCGACCCCATCCTTGGTGAGCCTTGCGGGTTCACTGCCCGATTCCCTACTGTGCATGCGCGAGTAGCGCAGCGCATTCCCGGTGGTCCCTGCTGTTTCCTGGGACCAGTGTGTTTCCCAGAAGGCAGCGGGGGGGGGGGGAGCAGGGTTGCCAACTTTCAGTAAATTTATGAACAGTTTGTAAAATCCATAATTGTTGCATCTGTCCATGAATGTCAGTTACGAACATGCAGCCTACATGTCCGTAATGGACATTCAAGGACAGATGTAAAATGTACAGAAAGTTGGCAACCCTGACGAGAAGTGGAGTGACTCCCATGGGAGTCTCTCTCCGGAAGTGGGTGCAAATATCTGTATTTTACAGGTATCTGCACCCCCCTCCCCCCTGAAAGGTGCCAAATGTCACCCCGGAGGGGGGAGGGTTCCAAAAGGGTTCTGGTATTGGTAAACCCTTCTGAAGTTGCTAAATAATACCAAATAAACATCAGCATCTATCCTCATATTTGTTTCTAGCCATATTTACAACACTGCCTATTACCTGAAGGTTTAACAATCAAATCCATCCTGTTCAACCCCTCTAAGACAGTCTTTCAATCTTGATTTAGGTTATACCTATTTATTGTATTTTGGGAATGGTGAATTGCTTTATATCGTCATTGACCTTTTGACAAAGATGGCAACATTAGGATTGAACATCAAAGAAAGAAAACATTTGGATTTGTTCATAATCAAGGCCTAGGGTTCATAGGGATCCATAGGGTTTTTTCTAGTTCCAAAGTGATGCGCTCTTCCCAAAGGTCCATGAAATTTTTGAGACCCCTACTGTATGTTCTCTCCATGTTAGGTCAGCCAGTCAATAGCCCTCTCAGAGTTAAATCCTTTTTGCAATGCATACTTTGGACAGCAAAAGCATAATTCTTTGGTACTGGAACTGTTGTATTTGTTGTTACACCATAAAATATTTATTTTTGATATTGGCATTTACTTTCAGGTGCACTACTGCTGTGGGGACTTCTTGTGCCCCATTTTATTCAAACTTGGTGGGGCTAGAAAAAGCCCTGTTTGCTGATGCTGGCATCTTTATGTACCTGTGACACATTTTATCATGACCCAGGTACATCGTTGATGTATTTATTCTCTGGACAGTAAAATCAGGTCTTTTTTAACGAATGTGTTCTTCTATTGAATCAAAACTCTCTTACCTTGTCATTTACATACAACACTGACATAGATAAATGACTTTTTGGGGTTTGTATATATGCAAGAATATGGAGCACAGATTATACTGTACACCACATACTACAGAAAAGGGATATAATAGCAGGTAATACCGTTTTAGTAGCAAATAGTTACCATCAAGTTTCTTTTATCTACAGTATGCCTACAGTATTCCTACAGGACATGTGGATATGTCACTGAGATGAACAAGGAACAAGAATGATATTATGTTTTTAAATACATCAACAATTTAGAGATATACTTTGGCATATTTTGACTGTTGATGGCATGTCAACATTTTGATGTAAAAACTGATTTATTATAAACCAGGTATAGCTTAAGGAAAGACATAATTGGTATAGGATATACTAGTACAAAGTTCTTAGGATGGAATGAGGGAGAGATGTTGAAAAAATGTGCACAAATCAATGAAAAAATATAACTTTTGCAGATAAATTGAGGAAATGTAGTTTCAGGCCATCAACCCTAATAGCTAAACACTTTGCAAACTGCAACATTCCAAGGGTGATGTAAATGTTAATACTATATAGGGAAGACAAAAAGGAAAAATTACAAAAAGAAATTACAGATCACATTTACCATTAATACTTGGTCTAAGGTTGCCAGTAGCCTGACATTTTTGCTTTCAACATTATGCTGATTGCAAATTAGTGAGTTTTTGAGATCTGGTGCTTTGCAGAGGAGGTGACTGGGACAATAAACTTTGATGCCTTGAGCCCTGGTTCACACTGGGCTGCGGGAGTGAAGCCGTGCGAGTTCAGCTGAACTTGCACGATTTCACTCCCGCCCGGCAGTCCCGATTGCGGCCGCGATTTAAGAGACATCTGTGCAGGTTTCTGCACAGATGTCAATGTAAATCGCGGCCCGAAATCGCAAAAAGTAGTACAGGAACTACTTTTTGAAATCGGTGCAGCGCCGCAGATGCAGCGTCGCACCCATTAGGACGGTGTCATTGCCGACAATTGCCGGCAAATGCCGCCGATTTGAGATGCGATTTCACATGTGAAATCGCATCTTAAATCGAAGCAAATCGTACCCAGTGTGAACCTGGGCTGAGTGTCATATGATACATAAATTTAGAGCCAAGAACTTCCCAAGATTTAACAAAGCAATGAGCTATGATTGCTTCATGTAAGATTGGTTCCTCACATTTTATCAAAATAAAATATAACATACATTTTTTTTAATATATTTATATTCTTTATATATTATGGTGAAGTTAATTACTTACTTTTGTTTTCATACAATTTTTGCATATTTTTTTTGGTTGGATCCCCGCTACAATCAGCCAAAGTGGAGTTGCTGTTGTATTTTTTTGTTTTTAATAAGACATTGCGGAACCAATACCATAGCCACACTCTCTGAAGTAGGCTTTGGAAAAAAAAATCAGGGTCAGGTGTCACAACATCTTGAGTACTCCTTTTCTGACCATTTTTGTTGCTGGATCTTTTGGATATGGTGTAGTCTGTTGTAGTTGGTCTACTTACTGAACTACTTGGCGACAGTGTAGTTGCCCATGTAAATGTGGTATGGTCTGCAGTTTCTCCATGTATGGACATTAGATCTGTGTCTATGCACATTCTGGACACCGGAATCATCCAAAACATAGCATTTAACTCAAGTGTATTTGCAGTGGGAGTGACACACCCCTAATAATCAGTGAAATCTTTCCATTTTATTATTTTTGCTGCTTTCAGACACTTGTTTGTTCTCACCCATCACACACTACCCAGGCAAGCATTTTTTTTCCATTTTGCCTGCAATCCAACAATGGCGACAACACATTCATGGATCTTTACATATGATTCATGCAGGCTTTTACTCCTCATTCATCTGATTATATGGCATATGGAAGTAAGTTGTATTTATAAGGAGCCGCACGTGGCACTCAACGCTGCAATTATAACATAGTACTTCACAGATGGACTATGATTCATGGTGCACCATTTACCTGCAATAGCAGGATTGAAGCACATTACTTTGATTTTGGATACCTTTGAACATTTTTTAATTTTATACTACACGGGCAGTTTGTCTACAGTCCACACTCAATCAAAGTGGCTGCTTATATGTGAATTGCCATTTATACAAAGACTTTACTGAGATATACAAATTGACAAAATCATTGCAAATGCATATTATTCAGCTGATGTTTGACATCTATGGATATACAGTTGTACTCAGAATTTATGATTTCTTGCCCATTTTTCAGAGAATATGAATGATAACACAAAAACTTTTCTTTCACTCGTGGTTAGTGTTTTTGCCATGTACACACGATCAGAATTTCCGACTAGAAATGTTCGATGTGAGCTTTTGGTCAGAAATTCCGATTGTGTGTAGGCCCCATCGGACATTTTCTGTCGGAATTTCCATCAGGAAAAATATGAGAGCTGATTCTCAAATTTTCCGACGGGAATAGCTGTTGTCCGAAATTCCGATTGTCTGTATGCAATTCTGACTCGCAAAAATCCTACGTTTGCTCGGAATCATTAAATTACATTTTTCTCGGCTCGTCATAGTGTTGTACGTCACATCATTCTTGACGTTCGGAATTTCCGACAACATTTGTGTTACCGTGTGTATGCAACACAAGTTTGAGCCAAGAATCAATTGGGAAAAAATCCACGGTTTTGCTGTCGGAAATTACGCGGCATTTGGCTGAAACCATTTATTAGTAATCAAATTTGTTTACTCTTTTTAAATCATAATCACAACAGAAACTACCAAAATGACCACAATCAAAAGTTTACATATCCTGGTGATTTTGGCCTGATAACATACACACAAGTTGACACAACAGGGTTTGAATAACTATTAAAGGTAACCATTCTCACCTGTGATCTGTTTGCTTGTAATTAGTGTGTGTGTGTGTGTAGAAAAGGTCAATCAGCCTCTGGACTCCTGACAGACCCTTGTGCCTGTCATCCAGCACTGCACTGACGTTTCTGGATTCTGAGTCATGGGGAAAGCAAAAAAATTGTCAAAGGATCTGCGGGTAGTTGAACTGTATAAAACAGGAAAGGGATATAAAAAGATATCCAAGGAATTGAGAATGCCAATCAGCAGTGTTCAAACTCTAATCAAGAAGTGGAAAATTAATGGTTCTGTTGACACCAAACCACTGTCAGGTAGACCAACTAAAATTACAGCCACAACTGCCAGGAAAATTGTTCGGGATGCAAAGAAAAATTCACAAATAACTTCAGTTGCAATACAGGAATCTCTGAAAACATGTGGTGTGGCTGCTTCAAGATACACAATAAGGAGGCACTTGAAGAAAATGGGCCGCATGGTTGAGTCACCAGAAGAAAGCCATTACTACGCAAATGCCACAAAGTATCCCGCTTACAATACGCCAAACAGCCAATGGCGTATCTAGGGTATGGCAGCTATGGCAAGTGCCATGGGCGCCATATGAAGGGAGTGCTGTTGAGTGGCTGGGCAGCAAGGCACTTACAAGGGTCTGAGGATCTCTTCTTCCCTCCCCCCGAGCATAGGCAGGATCTCCATTTCAGCAGCTTTGCTAATGGACAATGGCAGCGCTATCCCTGCTGCGTTCAACCACAGCCCTCCCCTGTTCTCCCATTCCATCTGGTCGAATTGGCAGCACACAAAGAAGAAGGAGGAACATCCGTTTCTCCCTCTCCTCTGTGAAAACTGAGGCCTTAAGTGATGAAGATTTCATCACTTCCAGTATTGCCAGATTTCTCAATAAAGAGGAAATGTCACTACCCAAGGTATCACAAGAGATGATAAATATCACTAGTTTTGTTAGCTGTTTTTTTTTGTTATGGTTATCTGAAAGATGTGTTTCAAATGTTTCTATAGGGGTGCAGTTTCAGTGCTTGCCATAGGCGCTATTTTCACTAGATGACATCTGCAAACAGCACAGAGACAAGCCTCAAACCTTCTGGCACAAAGTTATTTGGAGTGATGAGTACAAAATTTAGCTTTTTGGCCACAACCATAAACGCTACATTTGAAGAGGGATCAACAAGGCCTATGATGAAAGGTATACCATTCCTACTATGAAATACGGAGGTGTATCGCTGATGTTTTAGTAATGTGTGAGCTACAAAGGCACAGGAAATTTGGTCAGAATTGATGGCAAGATGAATGCAGTATGTTATCAAAAAATACTGGAGGAACATTTGTATTCATCAGCCAGGAAGCTGCGCATGGGACATACTTGGACATTCCAACATGGCAATAAACCAAAACACTACTTCAAGTGAAGGTTCTGGAGTGGCCATCTCAGTCTTCTGACCTCAATATTATTGAGCTATTCTGGGGAGATCACAAATGTGCAGTTCATGCAAGACAGCCCAAGAATTTACAGGAACTGGAGGCTTTTTGCCAAGGGGAATGGGCAGCTTTTTTTTTTGTGGTACACTTTTCACAGTATTTGGACATTTTATTAGTCCATTGTTTATACTGTCACAGCTGATTATTTATATTTTATTGTTGCTATTTTTACCATTCACTTATTGCCTTTCAAGTGTACATGTCACATGAGTACATTTGCACTTTATCACCTATTTATGCACAGCGCAGCACTACTTCTACATTTATACTTAACTGGGTTTTGTTACTACCTTTAGTGCTTGCTGCAGTACCCCACCTTTTAGACTTGGCCAGTGCGGGAAAATCTTGTTATTACTTCAATGGGCGGCTCTACCATCTGAGAAGATAAAGAGCCTCATCCACAAATACAACAAAAGACTTCAAGCTGTCATTGATGTTAAAGGGGGCAATACACGGTATTAAGAACTGGGGTATGTCAACTTTTGATCAGGGTCATTTGGGTAGTTTCTGTTGTGATTATGATTTAAAAAGAGTAAACACAATTGAAGTATAAGTTGATATTCAATCAGGAAATGCTGACATCTTATATAGGTTGTATTGGCTCACCTCGTGACTCACATATCACAGAGTGTACTGAACTGTGTGCTGTAATTGATGTCTTATCACTGTCGAGAAAAAATGGAAACAATACCAAATGCACACCTACATATTGTTTAACTGAATGAAACACAAGCCCATGAATAATACTTCCTGTAGATTTGTGAAAGGAAGTTGTTCATGAAGATCTGATTCAACCACCCTTAGAGTACTGCACAGTTATCCATAGATTTGTATAGTAATTTTGTTTCTCTGGAAAGGAATGAAAAGGACAATTGTTATAGTGTGTCTATGGGTACCTTTACTTATAGTATTGAATTTGTTACTGAGTGATGAACTTGTTTCACTTAAATTGATGTCCCTCCATGTTCATAGGCATGCACCAATGTTTGGTTTATACCTTTCACCACACAATGCAGATGTGTACCCATGATAATAAAGCATACAGATTGACATCTGTACTTGGCCTCTTTGGCCTGTTTTGATGTTGCCATTGGATTAGGCTTTTACTAGACAATCCATTTGTTTGGAATTTTATAATATCTAGGTCGCATCTGGGTATCAGTGAACACAGTTGTATAAAAAGACAGCTGCTAAAAATAAGTATTGGGGTCTTAGTTGTACTGTATTTCATTATAATTTTACAGACCACTACATTTAAAACAGATTTTAACAGTTTCCTCAAATGAAGGTTAGTTATTAAAAGAAGCCTATGAATTACCTAGTTTTGGACCATTCTTTTAGTTTTTTTCAAGCCCAAGGTTATTCTTCTTAACAGGTTCTCAGATGACTTAAAAAAGTGTAAGGCCGTGTACACACGAGGAGACATATCTGATGAAAACGGTCTGACAGACCGTTTTCATCGGACATGTCTCCTGGGATGTTTTGGTTTGATCTGTGTACACACGATTAAACCAAAATCCCCACGGACAGACAGCACGGTGACGTGGCGGTGACGTTGATATATTCGATCGTGTGTACGCGGCCTAACAGCTTCAAGATGCTTATATAATATATTTTACAGTCATGTGAAAAAGTAAGCTTACCCATTTAAATAGCTGACTTTTTAAAACATATTTCAATGGGCAAACATTAGCTCTTGATTTAAATGGGGCTTACTGGTAAAGGTGATAAATTTGAATGAATGACACAAAAAACAGAGATGGTGTATTATTTGTCGTTATGTATCGTTCATTTTTAAATTAACAAAAATGCAGATTTGTCTGCAAAAGTAAGAACACTTCTACATTTACCACCACTTCAAATACGCAAGTAGATGTGAGTATGCAGGTTGAATTTTTCACATTAAAAACCTAAGACATCTGGAGTCTGGTGTTCTCCTTGCTATTGACATGTGAAGTGCCATCACCAAAATCAGTAGAGCTCTCTAAGACCCCCAGCACTAGTGTTGTGGATGCCTATGACTCTGGCAATGGATTTTAAAACATTATTTGAAATATAAAAATAAATTGTACGTAAAATAATCTACAAGTGGCAAAGATTTCCAGCAGAAACTGATAAATTGTCCAGGACTAGCTGGTCCAGCAGATGCAACCAAAGACTGACCGTTTGATGCTAAAAAGTCTCCAAGACCCCAAATTTAATCTCAAATCTTGCAACTGTTGGAATCAAAGTGCTTTGATTTAAAATCAGAAAAAGATGGCAGAATCAGAAACCTATTGCTGTCCAAAAACAAAATTAGAAAAAGATTGAAGTTCGCCATTGACCATATAGGTGAAGGCTAGATCTTCTGGAACAACGTACAAAAGATTGATCAATCAAAAATGGGCTTGTTGTTTGGTCACAGTAACTGTAGACATGTTTGCTGCAAACCAAAGACAGAATTGCAGAAGAACTTCAAAACAACCGTTTTCAGGTGGAAAGATTATGGTTTGGGGTTGCTCAGCTGCTCCAGGGCCTGTGCAGCTTTCAGTCATTGAATCAGCTTTAGATTTTGCATCATATCAAAGTGTGTGTCATGGGACTGTGAGGCCATTTGTCCCAAAGTTAAATTAAAACTGGAAATTAGTCTTTCAACATCACGATTATCTGTAACACACCAGAAAATCTATCAAGGAATGGATTAAAAAAAAAAAAAAAAAAGAGTTATGTACTGCCCTAGTCAAATCCATTGATTCCCACTGACATTTTGTAGGGGGGTTTTGAAATGAGCAGTTCATGCAAGAAGAACCAAAAAAATTTTGCGTGGAGAAGTGAGAAGTGAAGTCAATGTTAGAGATTAGTGGGCAGATATAAAAAAAGGACTTCAAGAAGTGGTGAATAAATGATTGAAAAGGCACAGTTTTCAAGCGAATCACCTTAATCTGTTTAAAGATTTAATATTTGATCTAATATTTGCTTGTTCATATATGTTGAAAAGTCAACAATTTTCCACGGATGCTTACTTTTATACATGACTGTATGTCTTCACTTATCTAAGACCTCACCATATCATTTATATGATAGACAATATAGACAATGCTACAGAATTTTCTTGGGACTTTTGTGGAGGCTTTTTAGACAATGTCCTTGGAAATTTTATTACTATTCTGACAGTGCTCTTATGCCGCGTACACACGATCGGAAATTCCGACAAGAAAAGTTTGATGTGAGCTTTTGGTCCAAAATTCCGACCGTGTGTAGGATCCATCAGACTTTTTCTGTTGAAATTTACGACAGCAAAAATTTGGTTCTCAATTTTTCCAACAAGAAAAGTTCTTGTTGGAAATTCTGATCGTCTGTATGCAACTCTGACGCGCAAAAAAACACGCATGCTCAGAATCAATAAGACGCATGCTCGGAATCATTGAACTTAATTTTTCTTGGCTCGTTGTAGTGTTGTACGTCACCGCGTTCTCGCCAGTCGGAATTTTGTGTGACCGTGTGTAAGCAACACAAGTTTGAGCCAACATTCCATTGGAAAAAAATCCACGGTTTTCTTGTCCGAATTTCCGATTGTGTGTACGTGACATAAGTGCTAAAGTTGCTCTCCAAAATCTGAAAGTGGGATGCTTACTCTCTCTTTCATCCCTTGGTGCGAAAATTCAGATACTCTTGTTTATTAACTACCTTCTGGGATCCTTAATATGACCATGCAACTAGTTATAAAGGTAGACTGATGATGACATCAAAACATCAAATATGTTTTTTTGACAGCTAATTAATATCATACTGAGAAAATAACATCACTGCCAATTGATCTGCTTCTTTTTCTACAATGAAAAATCTTTGCATGAACTATCCACAGAGTTATCCAAAGGAAAATGTCCAACATCAATTCTTGTATCTCTGTGTTGATAAAGGACATCTGGTTAAAAACTGTCCAAAGAAATAGGAACAATTCAGAGTTTAGGCAAGTTCACAAAAACACATCGAAGTGATTGTGCATTTTTGCTTTTAATTTTGAGAATAAATGTATTCCTCTGACAAAACTATCCATAGACATTAGAGTCTTGTTGGGCATAAAATGTAAGAAGATTGCAGAACCTTCCATAAATATGTCTGCTATAAATTTATGTCAATGAATAGGAGAGAAGGGTTTCAGGAGGGAGCAGAGAAGAGGCTGATGGAACCAGCTCATCATAGGGGAAGCAACAGCGGCCCTTTGTGTTAAGCCTAGCCACCACCTTACCCTAGGTGAAATAAAATCAATTGGACATTGTATTCTAATCTGTTCAGCTGAAAGTTCCCCTGTAAACGTGCTTTGCAGGTTGTCATACACATGAGATCATTTCCCAGTGCAGGTTATTTTAAGATAGATGGACTAATTATCTTCCAATGTACCTTATGTACCCACTTATCTTACCTGTCTTATCGCTTTTTTTCCCTGACAGTAGCAGTGTTATGCGGAAATATTTAAAGACAAAGATTGTTGTCCAATCTATGTATTGTAGTGTAGTGATATTACACGTAACCCCAAAGCTAAAATTGTTCCTTACCAGGGAGTCTTATAACTTTTCAACCAGAGCACCAGAATAAGGGTACCTCTCATGGCATTGCCTTATTGCTGAAGGGCATGCAGCTTCATGTCAACGTAGAAGGGGGAGGCTACAAACTCATAGCCTCTTTTCCATGGATACAAGCCCACTTGCTTGAAATACCAGGCTAAAAATATTGGGGAAGGGGCACTTTTTACATTTTATTCTCTTAACAAAAAAAGAGAAAAAAAAAAAGGTTGGCAGAACTTTTGTAATAGTACAGCAGCATTAAATATGAACAGCGTTGTATTTAAACACCATGCTGCCCTAGACACACTTGAATGATGGCACCCTGTTGTACGAGCTCCCCTATAAGCCTCAAGTGATTGTTATAAAAAAGATAATACCAATATGCACATGTGAAAACACCATGGGGTCTGTGTAATATGCAGAGCTTCCATGTATCTGTGCAAACCAACAAACAAGAGAAAAGAGAGATGTTTTCAAGCTGCTTGAACTGTGAAGCCCTGTACACACGATCAGTTTGTCTGATGAAAACAGACCGATGGTTTGTTTTGAATCGGTGAAAAAAATAGAACATGTTTTAAACTTTTTCTATGGATAAAAAAACGATAGAAAAAAACGATCATCTGTGTGGAAGTCCATCGTTCAAAAATCCATGCATGCTCAGAATCAAGTCGACGCATGCTCGGAAGTATTGAACTTTATTTTTCTTAGCACGTCGTAGTGTGTTACGTCACCGCGTTGGACACGGTCGGATTTTTGACTGATGGTGTGTAGGCAAGACTGATGAAAGTCAGCTTCATCGGATATCCGACGAAAAAATCCATCGGATTAGATTCCATCAGATATCCGATCGTGTGTACAGGGCTTGAGAGTCTTTTGACTCCTCTTATCATCCTCTGTACCCCCCAAAGAGGGTTATAAAAGAAGGATAATTATCATACAAAAAATAATTTTAATAATCTAAGAATTTCCAACAACAAATGTTCGATGTGAGCTTGTTGTCGGAAAATCCGACCGTGTATATGCTCCATCAGACATTTGCTGTCGGAATTTCAAATGTTTGAGAGCTGGTTCTCCCACCCCCTTTGTGTTTAGCTGTTTAGTGGGCATGAAGGAGGGAAAGAGTGGGCTGTAGTCTACCACTGTGTATACACGCACACGTGTGACTCTAAAGTCTTATGGGCTGCTCGGATGTGATAGGGAGGAAATGCTCAGCATAAAAACTAACTGAGCATATGTAGAGTTGCCACTACAGCTGCAAAATCCCAAGTTGAATTAGGGACATGAACAGAAGGTGGAGACAGAGAACAGGAGGATCAACCAGGATTTTTGCTGAATACAGAAAATGAATCTCATAGGCCGCGTACACACGATCAAATCTATCTTCTGGAAACGGTCGGCCCGACCGTCCCAGCAGACAGATTCAATTGTGTGTACGGGCGAGCCAACGGATTTGGCCAGCTGACAGATTTGAAAGCATGCTTTCAAATCTGTCGGCTGGGAACCCGTCCGCCCGACATGTCTGCTGGTTAGTACGCTAACCAGCAGACATGTCTTCTCGCACACGCGTCGAATGGTTTCGACGCATGCGCAGAAGTGTTTTACTTCCTGGTGCGGTGACGTGGCGGCGTCAACGTCACCGACACGTCAGCGCGCTGTCTGCTGGCGGGGATTTTGGTTTGATCGTGTGTACACGCGATCAAATCAAAACGGCAGCAGACAGATTTGTTTGAATCGGTCGGCCCGACCGATTTGAACAAATTTATTTGGTCGTGTGTACGCGGCCATAGTGAATGAGTGAGCATGAACGCCATGTAATACACAATTTATTGATAGTTTTCCGTTACGAAGTGACACTTTAAATGCTAATACTTTAATAGCAGGTTAGCAATTGTTAATATATTTTAAATAAATTATCCAGTATTTTATGCTTGACCATCCAAAATAAGCATACTCCAAGAAGACATGCAGTCCTCAGAATACCACGAGAAGTAGAAGTATGATCTCTATCAGACTTGCGGCATCCCTTTCCATCCTCTAATCACTTTTCAGGGGGTGGTTGACAAGCAGCCAGGAGGCAATATGTCACCTCCTCATCAACCATATTAACCGTTAAATGTTCAAACCACTGTAGCACTACCCCCGAAGGAGCTGCTGGTTTAGATTTGGGCCTGCCGTTATGTTACTGTTCCATGCGCTCGTTTCAGGGGTTCTCCTTGCAAAGTTGTCCATAAGAATGTACGAGCCAACACAAAGTCTCTTTCAAGGGTTTTATTAGGCAAAATTCTCCAACAGAGTGGTAGAGGGACAGGGAAAGACTCAGGTACTTTTGCTTTGTGGATAACGGGTACTACTTAGATCCAGAAGATTAACTCAGCTCCACACTGGATTCCAGAAACCACCAGATAGGCATACTCTCACCGGCCTAGCAGCTGGTGCGAAGCTCGTCAAAGTCTCTGCCACAGACTTGATAAGTATCGTCAGGCCATCCCACAATCTTCTGCCACAAGATCATGTAACCGACTGCACACTCGATATATTTCCAAACAAAAGTTACACGACTCACGGTGCCAAGAATCTTTCAGCCGAACCGGCAGCACAGTGAGGTAAATCCGCCAGGATATGTCCATCAACTGAATCCCACTGGTTTAGCTTCCTTACATAGATAAGGTAGCGAAGCACCATCCCTGGATCAGTAGGCCCCAAAAACTTCTAGGCCTACTCTCAGTTACTAGGCCTCGGGCCAGCTCGCCCCGAGGCTACAAAACAGTTCAACATCCCTGAAGCCAGAAGGGCCATCAGGTCGGATTGGAAGATGAACCCCGCCAAACCGCGTCTGTCCCTTAAGTGCCCCTCTCCAGAATGCACAGCGGGTTGACCACGCCCCCTGAGACACTTCTGAGAGAGAGATACCCAATACATTCAGCCTGTTGCCTTTCCAACCACGACCTGCGATGACTGCGACACCCACCATCAGGGGGAAACCTGTGCAACCTAGCTGAACTGAACAACAATTTAGAATCTACTGCTCAGGCAACTATAGTTTAACACATAGGGCCCACTCAATGGGAGCAGGGAGCTACACCACCACAACTCCATTGCTCATGGTCACAGGGCGCTTGCTCAGCAGCTCTATTTAATATTATTTTTAATTTTAGCCATGAAGCAAAGTATTGTGGCCACTGCTTATGTACAGCCCTGAGCGGCTGCATGTCCTTATTCAGGTGGGCGGTTAGGGGGCAGTAAATCTGCAGCTCAACCACCAGCTTTTTACCACACCCTTGATGCACATCTGAAAAAACCCATAGTGAATTTTAAGTTTGAGGCTAATAAAATTATTTATTAATGTTTTATAACGTAAAAGATTTTAATGGAGATATACAGTATGTATTAGCTTGTGTTTGGGAAAACTTTTGTTAGCTTTTTCATGGATATTCCTAGTTTCTCACCTTATTTTATTAACACAGTTGTTTAAAAATAAATATCTCCATGACAAAGATAATCTTTGCTACTTGGAAGACGTTTTTGACATGAAACTTTCTTAATGATTTAGAACAATACAGTTTGTCAGCACATGAATGTCATATATCAGTATGTAGGTTTTATCAGCATATAAACTACTGCCATGAAATCTATGCATTATCAGCACATTATCTATCTTTTTTTATAGCAGTCAGCTATCGGCTTGTGTCGGAAAATCAGCTGGCACAATTGGTTTCATTGGCTTGTAAACATTACGAGGTCATATTTGACAAGGGCTGACAATCCATGGCCTGATATTTGCAAATAATGTACCTGACATCAGCACATGCAAGTTTCAACTGTTGGACAAGTGAGGTTTAACATTATTTAACTCCCGTGCTGGAAAATCTCAAGGAAAGCTTTGGAGTTGTTTCCTCTTCTCTGTAGAAAAGGGAATGGTGTTTTCCATGCATGCACCATATCTGTGAAATGACCAAGAAAACAAGGTGTTGCCCCTTTCAAATGGTTTCCTTACTGTTCAGTTATTCTGTAATTATCAGACCATTTATAGATGAACAAGACTCTCAATGAAACATCTCCTGTCCTACAAATCTGTTTCTAAACATGTAGGGCCAGATTCAGTAAGAAGTTACGCGGCTTATCTCTAGATAAGCCGCGTAACTTCTTAGATGCGCCGGCGTATCTTTTTTCTGTATTCAGAAATCAAGATACGCCGGGATTGAGTTAAGATACCAGCGGCGTAATTGTATTACGCCGTCGTATCTTAACTGCATTTTTAAGATGGCTGCTAGGGGCGTTCCCGCTGATTTACGCCTAGAATATGTAAATCAGCGAGATACGCCTATTCACGAACGTACGCCCGGCCGACGCAGTGAATTTACGCCATTTACGTAAGGCGTTTTCCGGCGTAAAGATAAACCACCAAAAAGATGGCGCATCCTATGTTAAGTATGGACGTCGAGATTTCACGTCGTTCGCATAACTCGGTCCGTTAATGGGGTATTACGTCAATTACGTTCACGTCAAAAACAATGCGTCGTAGCGTCATAATTTGGAGCATGCGCACTGGGATATGTCGGCGCATGCGCAGTTAAAAAAACTTAAAAAACGTGGGGTCACAACACCTTGCCATAAATCACGCCCACCTCATTAACATTTGAATTACCCGGGCTTACGCTGGCCCATTTACGCTACGCCGCCGTAACTTAGCTTGGTGAAAACAGCATTTGACTCGCTAATTTACGGTGGCGTATCGTAAACAAGATACGCTACGCCCGCACAAACTTACAGTGGGCTACTTGAATCTGGCCCGTAATCTCTAAAATAGTTAGCATCATCCTTATGTCCTTGGGAATATAAATATATGCATATCAGGGGTTATGACATCTGATATGCTCATGCTTGTTGAAGGTCAAGAAATTGTACAATTTAGATGTCAGGGCTCCACTGCTCCGCTATGCTACTTTTCACTTAGAGGGATACCCTTGTACAGCTAAAGAAAAATGGGAACAGGGTGTAGGGAAGATAAACCATCCCCTACCTGTGCTAAATGTGCAAAAGCACAGGGTGATCTCACACACTTGGTATGGGGCTGCCCCAAGCTACACCGCTACTGGTCTGATGTTGTAGACACTATTAACAAGGTGTTTCAAGTATCTCTTTGGATCCCAAGTGCTGTGTGCAGAGGATTCTGGATGATTATAATTCTAAGGAATCTCAACAGGCAGCCATACAGTACTTAGAGCATTATTTCAGGCTAGAAAGCTTATCTTGTAATACTGGAAATCTGATCAGGACCCAACCCATAGAGAATGGATTAATCCCATGGGGGACACACTCCGCTAAGAAAAGCTTATTTCCCCTTCAGTGATTCAAAGAGAGTCTGAGCTAGCCCCACCTGCCCCCTACAGAACCCAGCACTGGAGAGGAGAGCAGAAAGTCGCTAACTGACAGTCATGGCACTCTTTTTAGAGGCGAGGGGGAGAACTGACTGATCAACGATGTTTGATCGCTCAGTTCTCACTGCAGATCCAACAGGGTGCAGATGCAGCATTGAATCGATGCTGCATCCACCTAAATATAAATGTTTATTTTTTTTAAATCCCAAACTTGTCTTTTAAAGAGAAGCTCCAGTCTGATTTGTGTTTATTTAAAGTTGGCAGCTACAAAAACTAAAACTGCTGACTTTTAATAAACAGACACTTAAGCCTCGTACACACGATTGGATATCTGATGAAATCTAATCCGATGGATTTTTTCGTTGGATATCCGATGAAGCTGACTTTCAGTCTTGCCTACACACCATCAGTCCAAAATCCAACGCGGTGAGGTAAAACACTATGACGTGCTGAGAAAAATTAAGTTCAATGCTCTTGAGCATGCGTCGACTTGATTCTGAGCATGCATAGATTTTTGACCGATAGACTCCCACACAAACTATCGTTTTGTTTTTTTCTATCATTTTTTTTATCCATAGGAAAAATTTAAAACATGTTTTATTTTTTTTCACCGATGAAAAACAAAGCAATGGGGCCCACACACGATCGGTTTGCCCAACAGTCCATCGGACAAACTGATCATGTGTACAGGGTTTTACTTGTCCCAGGATCCAGTAATGTGCTTATCCGAGCCGTTCTTTCCATCAGTCTTCTGTCCCTGGCGCCGGCATATTAACTGTGAGCATCCGGGTGTGACAGCTTGAGGCTTCCATGCGCAAGGCACGCCGCGCATTGTGAGTGGTCTCGTAGTCTTCTGGAACCTGTGAGAATTTCCACTCAGATTGCCTAGGTCAGTGGTCTCCAAACTGTGGCCCGGGGGCATTTCATCCACTAATACCAACATTAATCCCCCCCGAGACCATTGAGGGGGGCACAATTCCTACAACAGACACCAACGATGGGGCATAACTCCTCCCACTGATGTTGGGCCCTTTTCCACTCCCAATGGCCACAGTCCGTCAAAATGTTCCCTAAAGAGAGAGGGGGGATAGGACTTAAATCAGAACTTCCCCTTTTGGGCGAACCTTAGTTTTAGGCCTGGACAGTTTAGTAGGAACCCAGCATTTGATTAACTGTCATGTGATCATGGCTGCAAGCACTGATCTGTATATTCTGGTGGGGTTCCCAAGCTCAGAATACAATAGATTCTGACAGCGGGTAGGGTAGGGAGTCCACGCTGTCGGAATACAATAGATTCTGACAGCGGGTAGGGTAGGGAGTCCCCGCTGTCGGAATACAATAGAGTCTGACAGCGGGTAGGGTAGGGAGTCCCCGCTGTCCGAATACAATAGTATTTGACAGCGGGTAGAGTAGGGAGTCCACGCTGTCGGAATACAATAGATTCTGACAGCGGGTAGGGTAGGGAGTCCACGCTGATGGAATACAATAGATTCTGACAGCGGGTAGGGTAGGGAGTCCCCGCTGTTAGAAAACAATAGAGTCTGACAGCGGGTAGGGTAGGGAGTCCCCGCTGTCAGAATACAATAGAACAGCGGGGGAAATCCCTGCATTCAAATCACTTGTGTTGATGGAGACATATGTCAGTCTTGCTTTTTTAATTCAATCCGGAAAAAAACCTGTACTTGCATATCCAGCTTTACATTGAGAGGCAGTCCCCTTTTTCTGAAGGACAGGTAAAACTAGACTACAATCACATTGCAGTTTAGCTGCCACCTCTGGATGCAGCAACATCTGTGCTAAGGGCTGCATACAAACTGGCCTATTAGCTGAGTCCAGTATGTGTGCAATCAAACCTTTGCAAAAAATGCTGGCCCTGGGTGCACACTGGCTGTGTCCAG
Organism: Rana kukunoris; assembly: GCA_029574335.1. NCBI lineage: Eukaryota > Metazoa > Chordata > Amphibia > Anura > Ranidae > Rana > Rana kukunoris. Next base: position 230,349,103 of record CM056052.1, read on the forward strand.
GGTTGGTCAGGGACTCAGATGAGCAGCAGCACTGGCCATTGATTTGTACAGAGTATAAATCTGACAGCTGCAGCTGTTCTCACACAGTATGTGCAAGCAGTGTTTACAACCGCTGGCAAGACTCTACTGATTCTTGCTGGCGGCCACCCCTGGCCTTAGCCAAACTGCTGTGGGAATGTAGCCTTACTTACTTGTCAGTTATATTATCCAACAGCCTGGAAAATATCTGCAAATAATAAGCACTTATATATTCATAGCAAGTTGACTTTCAGGGCAGGGCCCTACACTTTGATTGCAAGTGGGGCTCAAACCTAGAAGGTGTCTAATGACACCCTAAAATGTATTCTAATGATCATCTGCACAAGTGCTTGTAGAGTCACAGCTCTGCAGCTTTCCTACAGGTGTCTGATAGAGCAGTCAGCAGCATTACGGGGATTTTCTATAAATGTGGGAAAAGTGAGTCAATAGCAAGGAAACATTCCAACTTTCATTTTCAAGTGCACAGTTATAATAAAAAAACAGATATCCTCTCCTTCATACATATGGAATATATTAGTGCATGCAGGGGATGAGTGTTGTGTCTGATCCCCACTGTACATGACAGGTGCATTGTAGCCATAGTCTGTGTGCTGCAGGTAGGGGCTGGTTGTCTTGTGTTGCATTTATTATACCTTTCTAGGAAAAAAAAAAAAAAAAAGCTTCCACTTCATAATGTGAAGAGCAAACTTTTACATACATAAGTGCTCTCATCAATCTTCTCCTGTGTGGTAGCAACAAATACCAAGAGCTCATTATGTTCTGAAATGGTGCATGGCACACAGGAGCGACCAGTGCTGCTCCATAGACTGTGAACAGCACAGACACAGCCCGTCACCAACTCTCTATACACTACATGCCGATTATCTTATTAGTAATAGAGGAAGTCTGCATGATCGCTATCTCTCCCTCCTGCCTGCCAACTGATCGCTATCGCTATGCCTGCATTGTGCCCTGCTGCAAGTCACAGCATACCGCTCACACACTTCAAAGCTGCCGAGCAGGCTAGTCATCGCTTAGGTTTAACTCTGTCTATGGAACCGCCTGTGCATATGACAGAGAGAAAGAGAGAAAGAAGAGAGAGAGAAAAGGAAAAAGAGAGAGAAGAGACGAGGGAGAGAGCGAGAAGAGAGAGGGGGAGAAATAGAGAGAGAGATACAAACTCAACTGCTTTGGCAATGCTAATATGTATTTGGTCCTGCCAATAAAGCTTATTTGAATTGAGAGAGAGAGAGAGAGAGAGAGAGAGAGAGAGAGAGAGAAGAGAGAGGCAGAGCTGTCTTAATGAGAGGGCACACCTGGGCACTGCCCAGGGGCCCCGGCTGCATGGGGGCCCCTGCACTTTCCCCAAAGAATCTGGTCCTTGAGTCCACGCTGCCTGAGTTCAGAGTGCTGGGGGGATATATGGGGTGTAGAGGGGTCAGAGTGCTGGGGGATATCTGGGGTGTAGAGGGGTCAGAGTGCTGAGGGGATATATGGGGTGTAGAGGGGTCAAAGTGCTGGGGGATACCTGGGGTGTAGAGGGGTCAGAGTGCTGGGGGGATATATGGGGTGTAGAGGGGTCAGAGTGCTGGGGGATATCTGGGGTGTAGAGGGGTCAGAGTGCTGTGGGGATATTTGGGGTGTAGAGGGGTCAAAGTGCTGGGGGATACCTGGGGTGTAGAGGGGTCAGAGTGCTGGGGGGATATATGGGGTGTGAGGGGTCAGAGTGCTATATCTGGGGTGTAGAGGGGTCAGAGTGCTGGGGGATATCTGGGGTGTAGAGGGGTCAGAGTGCTGAGGGGTCAGAGTGCTATATGGGGTGTAGAGGGGTCAAAGTGCTGGGGGATACCTGGGGTGTAGAGGGGTCAGAGTGCTGGGGGGATATATGGGGTGTAGAGGGGTCAGAGTGCTGGGGGATATCTGGGGTGTAGAGGGGTCAGAGTGCTGAGGGCGATATTTGGGGTGTAGAGGGGTCAAAGTGCTGGGGGCATACCTGGGGTGTAGAGGGGTCAGAGTGCTGGGGGGATATATGGGGTGTAGAGGGGTCAGAGTGCTGGGGGATATCTGGGGTGTAGAGGGGTCAGAGTGCTGAGGGGATATATGGGGTGTAGAGGGGTCAAAGTGCTGGGGGATACCTGGGGTGTAGAGGGGTCAGAGTGCTGGGGGGATATATGGGGTGTAGAGGGGTCAGAGTGCTGGGGGATATCTGGGGTGTAGAGGGGTCAGAGTGCTGAGGGGATATATGGGGTGTAGAGGGGTCAAAGTGCTGGGGTATACCTGGGGTGTAGAGGGGTCAGAGTGCTGGGGGGATATATGGGGTGTAGAGGGGTCAGAGTGCTGGGGGATATCTGGGGTGTAGAGGGGTCAGAGTGCTGAGGGGATATATGGGGTGTAGAGGGGTCAAAGTGCTGGGGGATACCTGGGGTGTAGAGGGGTCAGAGTGCTGGGGGGATATATGGGGTGTAGAGGGGTCAGAGTGCTGGGGGATATCTGGGGTGTAGAGGGGTCAGAGTGCTGAGGGGATATATGGGGTGTAGAGGGGTCAAAGTGCTGGGGGATACCTGGGGTGTAGAGGGGTCAGAGTGCTGGGGGGATATATGGGGTGTAGAGGGGTCAGAGTGCTGGGGGATATCTGGGGTGTAGAGGGGTCAGAGTGCTGAGGGGATATATGGGGTGTAGAGGGGTCAAAGTGCTGGGGATACCTGGGGTGTAGAGGGGTCAGAGTGCTGGGGGGATATATGGGGTGTAGAGGGGTCAGAGTGCTGGGGGGATATCTGGGGTGTAGAGGGGTCAGAGTGCTGAGGGGATATATGGGGTGTAGAGGGGTCAAAGTGCTGGGGGGATACCTGGGGTGTAGAGGGGTCAGAGTGCTGGGGGGGATATCTGGGGTGTAGAGGGATCAGAGTGCTAGGGGGATATATGGAGTGTAGAGGGGTCAAAGTGCTGGGGGGATACCTGGGGTGTAGAGGGGTCAGAGTGCTGGGGGGATATCTGGGGTGTAGAGGGGTCAGAGTGCTGGGGGATATCTGGGGTGTAGAGGGGTCAGAGTGCTGGGGGGATATCTGGGGTGTAGAGGGGTCAGAGTGCTGGGGGATATCTGGGGTGTAGAGGGGTCAGAGTGCTGGGGGGACATCTGGGGTGTAAAGGGGTCAGAGTGCTGGGGGGATATCTGGGTTGTAGAGGGGTCAGAGTGCTGGGGGGATATCTGGGGTGTAGAGGGGTCAGAGTGCTGGGGGATATCTGGGGTGTAGAGGGGTCAGAGTGCTGAGGGGATATATGGGGTGTAGAGGGGTCAAAGTGCTGGGGGATACCTGGGGTGTAGAGGGGTCAGAGTGCTGGGGGGGATATCTGGGGTGTAGAGGGATCAGAGTGCTAGGGGGATATATGGAGTGTAGAGGGGTCAGAGTGCTAGGGGGATATATGGAGTGTAGAGGGGTCAAAGTGCTGGGGGGATACCTGGGGTGTAGAGGGGTCAGAGTGCTGGGGGATATCTGGGGTGTAGAGGGGTCAGAGTGCTGGGGGGATATCTGGGGTGTAGAGGGGTCAGAGTGCTGGGGGATATCTGGGGTGTAGAGGGGTCAGAGTGCTGGGGGGATATCTGGGGTGTAGAGGGGTCAGAGTGCTGGGGGGATATCTGGGTTGTAGAGGGGTCAGAGTGCTGGGGGGATACCTGGGGTGTAGAGGGGTCAGAGTGCTGGGGGGATAGCTGAGGTTTCGAGGGACCATCGTGCTAAGGGGAAATCAATCTAACATATATATTATATGCACAGGACAGCTTTGTTACTTTATGTATGTAGTATTTTTCCACTGTTTCTTTGCTGTACATAATGATTGTGCATGTAGTTAATGCAGAGCTCCACCCAAAAGGGGAAGCTCCACTTGTCTGCCTCATACCTACTTGTCTGTTTACCTGCACTGTCTCCATTGTAGGGACCCCTGAGCATTACTTTGCCCAGGGGCCCATGATGCTAGTAAGACGGCCCTGGAGACAGGAGAGAGAGAAGAGAGGAGAGAGAGAGAAAGGAGAAGAAGAGAGAGAGAGAGAGAGGGAGGGAGGAGAGAGAGAAGGAGAAAGAGAGACTGAGCGCCCACAGCCTGGGATTTGAATTAGGATGGCACATACAGACATACAAGCTAAGGGAGTGTAGACTGTGCCAGCAATGTGACCAGGGGGTCCTAGAGGATGAGGACCACTTCCTGCTCCATTGCCCCAAGTACTCATCAATGAGGGACACTCACTTCCAGAGACTATCTGCTCTCATTCTGGAATTAAATTATATAGAAGAGAAGAGGAGACTCCAGGAGAGGAGGAGCCAATGGTGAAAATAGCTGGACAATACGTGATAGCGTGTCACAGACTGAGTAGGACATGAAGAACCTTTACACAGACTCCCCCCCCCCCCTTCCCTAACAAACTCAACTGCTTTGGCAATGCTAAAATGTATTTGGTCCTGACAATAAAGCTTATTTAAATTGAATTTAATTGAGAGAAGAAGAAGTAGAAAATGAGAAGGAGAAGGAAAGGGAAAAGGAGAAGGAGAGAGAGAGGGGAGAAAGAAAGTGAGAGAAGGGGGAAATAAAGAGAGAGAGAGAGGGGGAGAAAGGGGGAGACAGAGAGGGGAGAGCGAGAGAGACAGAGAGGGAGAGAGAGAGAGAAGGAGAGAGAGGGAGGAGGGAGAGAGAAGGCAAGAGAGAGAAAAGGAGAGACAAAGAGAGAAAGGGGGAAGAGAGGGGGGAAGAAGGGGAGAAAGAGAGGGGTGAGGGGAGAGAGAGAGAAGAGGAGGAGGAGGAGAGAGAGACATACAGTGAGAGAGAGGGGGAGGGAGAGAGAGATTGACAGAGAGAGGGGGAGAGACAGAGGGAGAGAGAGAAAAAATAGAGGGGGAGAGAGAGAAACAAAATGGAAAAAGATGGGGCAGAGGGAGAGAGAGAAAAAAAGGAGAGAGAGAGAGATAAGAAGAGAGAGAGAGAGAAGGTGAGAGGGAAGGAAAGAGAGAGAAGGGAGAGAGAGAGAGAAGGTGAGAGGGAAGGAAAGAGAGAGAAGGGAGAGAGAGAGAGAGAGAGAGAGAGAAGGAGAGAGAGAAGGGAGGGAGAGAGAAAGGGGAGAGAGAAAAGAAGAGACAGAGAGAGAGTGGGAAAGGGAAAGAGAGAAGGAGAGAGGGGGGAGAGAGACAGAAATAGGTGGAGAGAGAGAGGAGGGAGAGAGGAAGGAAGAGAGAGAGGGGGCAGGGAGGGTTGAGGGGAGAGGCATACAGAGAGAGAGAGAGAGGGAGAGAGGAGAGGGAGAGAGGAGAGGGAGGAGAGAGAAAGAGAGGGAAGAGAAAGAAGAGAAGGGAAGGGAGGAAGAGTTAAGAGAGACAGAGAAAGAGAAGGAGAGATAGAGAAAATAGAGGGGGAGAGGAGAGTGAGAGGAAGGGAGGGAGAGAGAGACAGAGAGAGAGAGACAGTGAGAGAGATGAAGGGGGAAAGAGAGGGACAGAGGGGTGGAGACCAGGGGCGGACTGACAACTCATGGGGCCCCCGGGCAATAGAAGATTATGGGGCCCCCAGGCTTAAAGATGGCCACCAAGCCAGGTGGCAGGACAGAGACAGGGCAGCTAAAATCTCTGGATTTTCACATCAAAAGCATGTAGGTTTTGGACATATCAGGGACAGATGTAAAAAAAACAAAACACAGATTTGTACATACTGTCCCTGGTTTTAATGAGCCTGGCAACCCTGATGGGGCACCCTAGTGGCATGGGGCCCTCGGGCAGTGCCCGAGTGACTCAATGGTCAGTCCGCCCCTGGTGGAGACAGAGAGAAAAGAGAGAGGGACAGAGAGAGCGAGAGTCAGAGAGGGGAGAGGGAGAGACAAAGAGAGAGGGATAGGCAGACATAGAGAGATAAGACAATAGAGTGAGAGAGAGGGAGAGAGAGACAAAAGGGGGAGAGAGGGAAAGGGGGAGAAAGAGAAAGAGAGAGAGAGAGAGAGAGAGAGAGAGAGAGAGAGGGGGGGGTTTAAAACGTTAAAAAGAAAGGGAGAAGGGAATGAAAGGTGGGAGAGTAAGAGTGGAAGAGAGAGAAAAAGGGTAAAGTGAGAAGGACAAAGAGAGGGAGAGAGAAGGGTGTAGGGGAAGGGAAGACTAAAAAGGGGGAGAAAATGTGGGAGAGAGAGAAAAAATAGGGAAGAGAGGAAGGGAAAAGAGAGAAATGGGGAGAGAAAGAGAAAGGAAAAGGTAGTGAGAGGTGTGGAACACAGAAGAGAGGAAAGAAGAAGGGAAGAGGAAGAGTAAGTGGAGAGGCAGGGAGATAAAGTTGGGGGGAAACAAAGGGCACAGTGAGGGAAAACAAGAGATGAAGAGGGGGGTAGAGGGAAAAAAACAGGACAGAGAATCTTCGCACAGTATACAAGTAGTAGTATTCTATAAATCATAGTACACCATCAGTGAGTCTTCCAACAGTATACAAGTAGTAGTATACTATAAATCATAGTACACCATCAGTGAGTCCTCGCAGAGTATACAAGTAGTAGTATACTATAAATCATAGTACATCCTCAGTGAGTCCTCGCACAGTATACAAGTAGTAGTATACTATAAATCATAGTACATCCTCAGTGAGTCCTTGCACAGTATACAAGTAGTAGTATACTATAAATCATAGTACATCCTCAGTGAGTCCTTGCACAGTATACAAGTAGTAGTATACTATAAATCATAGTACATCCTCAGTGAGTCCTCGCACAGTATACAAGTAGTAGTATACTATAAATCATAGTACACCATCAGTGAGTCCTCGCAGAGTATACAAGTAGTAGTATACTATAAATCATAGTACACCCTCAGTGAGTCTTCGCACAGTATACAAGTAGTAGTATACTATAAATCATAGTACATCCTCAGTGAGTCCTTGCAGAGTATACAAGTAGTAGTATACTATAAATCATAGTACACCATCAGTGAGTCTTCCAACAGTATACAAGTAGTAGTATACTATAAATCATAGTACACCCTCAGTGAGTCCTTGCACAGTATACAAGTAGTAGTATACTATAAATCATAGTACACCATCAGTGAGTCCTCGCACAGTATACAAGTAGTAGTATACTATAAATCATAGTACACCCTCAGTGAGTCCTCGCACAGTATACAAGTAGTAGTATACTATAAATCATAGTACACCCTCAGTGAGTCCTCGCACAGTATACAAGTAGTAGTATACTATAAATCATAGTACACCCTCAGTGAGTCCTCGCACAGTATACAAGTAGTAGTATACTATAAATCATAGTACACTCTCAGTGAGTCCTTGCACAGTATACAAGTAGTAGTATACTATAAATCATAGTACACACTCAGTGAGTCCTCGCACAGTATACAAGAACTATAAGTCCCATAGTAAGTCCCTGAGTGAGTCCTCGCACAGTATACAAGAACTATAAGTCCCATAGTAAGTCCCTGAGTGAGTGCTCGCACAGTATACAAGTAGTAGTATACTATAAATCATAGTACACCCTGAGTGAGTCCTGCACAGTATACAAGAACTATAAGTCCCATAGTAAGTCCCTGAGTGAGTCCTGCACAGTATACAAGAACTATAAGTACCATAGCAAGTCCCTGAGTGAGTGCTCGCACAGTATACTAGTAGTAGTATACTATAAATCATAGTACACCCTGAGTGAGTCCTGCACAGTTTACAAGAACTATAAGTCCCATAGTAAGTCCCTGAGTGAGTCCTCACACAGTATACAAGAACTATAAGTCCCATAGTAAGTCCCTGAGTGAGTGCTCGCACAGTATACAAGTAGTAGTATACTATAAATCATAGTACACCCTCAGTGAGTCCTCGCATAGTATACAAGAACTATAAGTCCCATAGTAAGTCCCTGAGTGAGTCCTCACACAGTATACAAGAACTATAAGTACCATAGCAAGTCCCTGAATGAGTTCTCGCACAGTATACAAGAACTATAAGTCCCATAGTAAGTCCCTGAGTGAGTCCTCGCACAGTATACAAGAACTATAAGTCCCATAGTAAGTCCCTGAGTGAGTCCTTGCACAGTATACAAGAACTATAAGTCCCATAGTAAGTCCCTGAGTGAGTGCTTGACAGGATACAAGTAGCAGTATACTATAAATCATAGTACACCCTCAGTGAGTTCTTGCACAGTATACAAGAACTATAAGTCCCATAGTAAGTCCCTGAGTGAGTCCTCGCACAGTATACAAGAACTATAAGTCCCATAGTAAGTCCCTGAGTGAGTCCTGCACAGTATACAAGAACTATAAGTCCCATAGTAAGTCCCTGAGTGAGTCCTGCACAGTATACATGAACTTTAAGTCCCATAGTAAGTCCCTGAGTGAGTCCTGCACAGTACACATGAACTTTAAGTCCCATAGTAAGTCCCTGAGTGAGTCCTCGCAGAGTTCTAAAGCCTTGCATGCCCTCGGTAGTCTCTGACCCAGCTCTTCCCCAGGAATGAAGTCCCATAACGAGAAAGCCAGCCTAGGGGATTCCGGCCATCAGTAGAGAGTCACAGCCAGGAGATGCCAGAAGGAGAGGAGAATGGTCCGGTAATTAGACAATCCAGGGGAGAAATATGGGTCTGAGAACCCCAGACTAGACTGCTCCCCCTGTTTTCCACAATTTATGTTCAAATATCTCTGCTTTGTGTTTCCCTTTTATTTGAATGAACAAACCAGATTTTGGAAAGTGCCAGGGAGAGGTTAACCCCTGAGGTTCAGGAGGGATAGGGAGGACATGGGGCACCCTGATTTATCCCAGTCCCTCCCATTATGATCAGTAAACAAAGAAAGAGTTCCAAGCAGCGAACCTCCTATCTGTAAGGTGACGTCACCGCCATGGCTTTATAAAATGAATGGGGTGTTGATATGAGTGTTACAGAAGCAAAGGAACGAGGAGGAGGAGGAGGAGGGATCCAAAGTCATTCTCAGCTCTTGTGCTAGCTGAATTGTTATTGCTCGAACACTTGAGGATTTGAGGATACGCTGAACCGACTGAGTCCTAGAGTCAGGATGCACTTGTGTCATATCGTTGGATGGGGACTTGTACTGGCTGTACTGTGTCTAAGGACGGAGGCTAAACCTGTAGCCCAGGCACATCAGAAGGTAAGTGGGCACCTGGAGTGTCCTGTCTCAACTTATTGCTACTTTCTTGGAGTTCACAGTGTGTTTAGTCACTCTTTCCGCTGTAGTCATCAGAGAACTTTCCCACACTATGTGCCAGTCCCCAGCCTGGGATCAATAAGGTCCCATTTCCTGGGGACACAGGGAGGTTGATGTGTGTCTGGGAATGAACAGGTGACAGGTGGATGGAGTGCTGAGTGGGCACTGTCCAATCACTACCATAGATAGATAGACAACTGACAGATAATCAATGGATAGGAAAAATAACTGACAGATAATGAATGAATAGACAGTTAGACTGACAGATAATGGTTGAATGGATAGACAGACAAATAGATAGGTAGCTGGTAGTTAAATAGATAAATACATATAGTGCATACACGATGCAAGACAGATAGAATGAGCAATATTAACAATTTTGCCTTAGACATGGAGCAAGTGGATTTACTAAAAACGGAGACAGAGTGCAAAATCTGATACAGCTGCGTATAGCCAATCAGCTTCTAACTGCAACTTGTTTAATTAAGCTTTGATAATAAAACCTGGAAGCTGATTGGTTTCTATGGAGAGCTGCACCAGATTTTGCGCTCTCCAGTTTTAGTAAATCACCCCCAGTGGATGCCTGAGATTCTAATGCTACCATTGCCAGTACTATCAAGGCTGGCAGTATTCTCATCTTACCTGAATAAAGTTGGCAGAGCATTTAAACTCTCTATTTACTGGCTGCAGATGTTCTCCTGCATGCTGCTAGATATCAATTTGATGTCCTGTATGTCTAATAGACAAACTTACCTGTAATTGACACCTGCTACCCCACTTTCCCCATCACTGCCCGATTATAATGATTAAATACTTTAATAAAGCTAGTTTTTGTATCCTCAGATTAAAGGTGTATGACATGACAATGAACAGGTTTTGGGGAGACCCCATTGCCTCTCATAGTGTTCTGTTCGGAATTCCCCTGATTACCATCTCCTGTACTGCTGTGTCACACATGAGATTTCCCCATAGAAGTGTGTAGGGATGCTTGTGACACACAAAGCATGTGGACAGCTTGTATAGGTCAGGTAGAGCCAAGAACTTTTTGCAAGGGAGGTTCAGAAGAGGACATCGCAGAGTTTAGATGCTTGGGAGGGAGGGACAAAAAAAATGCAAAGTTTTTTGGTAGTTTTCCTTTAGACAAGATGGTCTGTTATCATTGAGAATGCCCAGGATTTTCGGAAAGGGCACACCCTAGTTTAAGGATTAGAGTACCAACGTACTCTCAGTGAAGGAATCCTTCCTCTGTCTGCGGAGAAAAGGGAAGGAACCCTAACCAAGAGTAGAGAATCTAAGAGGGAAAGGAAAGAAACCTCAAGAGTAGAGAATTTAGGAGGAAAGGGAAGGAACCCTAACCAAGAGTAGAGAGGGAAAGGGTAGGAACCCCAAGAGTAGAGAATTTAGGAGAAAAGGGAAGGAATCTCAAGAGTAGAGAATATAGGAGAAAAGGGAAGGAGCCTCAAGAGTAGAGAATTTAGGAGAAAAGGGAAGAAACCTCAAGAGTAGAGAATTTAGGAGAAAAGGGAAGGAACCTCAAGAGTAGAGAATTTAGGAGAAAGGGGAAGAAACCTCAAGAGTAGAGAATTTAGGAGAAAGGGGAAGCAACCTCAAGAGTAGAGAATTTAGGAGAAAAGGGAAGCAACCTCAAGAGTAGAGAATTTAGGAGAAAGGGGAAGGAACCTCAAGAGTAGAGAATTTAGGAGGAAAGGGAAGGAACCTCAAGAGTAGAGAATTGAGGAGACAAAGGAATGAACCTTAACCAAGAGTAGAGAATTTAGGAGAAAAGGGAAGGAACCTAAAGAGTATAGAATTGAGGAGAAAAGGGAAGGCACCTCAAGAGTAGAGAATTTAGGAGAAAAGGGAAGCAACCCCAAGAGTAGAGAATTTAGGAGAAAAGGGAAGGAACCTCAAGAGTAGAGAATTTAGGAGAAAAGGGAAGGAACCTCAAGAGTAGAGAATTTAGGAGGAAAGGGAAGGAACCTCGAGAGTAGAGAATTGAGGAGACAAAGGAATGAACCTTAACCAAAAGTAGAGAATTTAGGAGGAAAGGGAAGGAACCTAAAGAGTAGAGAATTGAGGAGAAAAGGGAAGGCACCTCAAGAGTAGAGAATTTAGGAGGAAAGGGAAGGAACCTCAAGAGTAGAGAATTTAGGAGGAAAAGGGAAGGAACCTTAACCAAGAGTAGAGAATTTAGGAGGAAAGTGAAGGAACCTAAAGAGTAGAGAATTGAGGAGAAAAAGGAAGGAACCTTAACCAAGAGTAGAAAATTTAGAAGAAAAGGGAAGGAACCTCAAGAGTAGAGAATTTAGGAGAAAAGGGAAGGATCCTTAACCAAGAGTAGAGAATTTAGGAGGAAAGGGAAGGATCCTAAGTGTAGAGAATATATATATTTATATATATATATATATATATATATATATATATATATATATATATATATATATATATATACAAACCTTTAGGAGTGATAGTGAACAGCTGTGTGTTTATAAATGTTTACTACCCCTAGTATGACGAACAATGCTCCAATAGAACTTATCACTTGCAGATATGACAAGTGGCCTAAGGACAAATTGTATACTGTAGATGGAACCCAGCGATAAGTAAACTCTGCATTTTATATATCATATTAGAATATCCAAAGTTGATGGTACATTCAGATAAATAGACTGTATTGCAAGTATGTATATAGCGCAGACAGTTAACAGCGCTTTACATGTACATTCAGCCCCTGCCCTCAAGGAGCTAACACTCTAAGGTCCCTACTTACACCTTCTAGGACAGGTGCCAGTAAACCCACCAGCATGCTTAAAGGAGTGTGGGGGAAAACCCACACAAGCACTGTGCAAACTCCATGCAGATATAGTGTACTAACCGACTAAGTACTAATCATAGCATAGGGTATGTATAGCAGGATTTAAACATAGTAACTGACTACCAACATGTTCTTCACGGTGACTGTAGAGTATCACAGAGGTGACCAGAAAGAAGCTAAGAGGTGACTGGTGGACCACCCATTTAGACCTCTAGAAGCATTTGGCCCAGGCAACATATTAGAGTTCTCATGGAGATTCCAGGTGTCTGGCTGGGTACCAGAGGATGCGCTTATGGAGAATTGGGAGTTCATAAAAGCAGATGGTTGAAAAAATGTTATCATTGTGTAACAACATAGGCTATCCCTTGGGAACTGATCTTTTAAGTGGAAAAACTGAGACAGATCCTTAACAGATCCAGTGTCCTACAAGAAGTTGGCTGTATGTAGATAGATCATCATGCTTGGTGAACCCTGTGCAGAAACCAGTAAGATGTATCCTAAATCATAGTCTATGCATCTAAAATACAATACAAGTAAACCAGATTCACCATAAGCAATGCATATAATAAAGTTATTGGTATAGGATTGGTATAGGTATAAATAAAGAGAGGGCATTGGAGAAAGGCAGAGATATAAATGATATTCCTTAACGAGCTTCCCAAATTAGTTTAGCAGGTGGCTGTCTGACATTATATTTAAATCATAGGGCACTCTGTAGCGCAGATGCAGCATGCAACTGCCAGGCAGATAAATAGCTAGAGCCCAAGGCATTAACTTTTCCTTGTCCTTCATGATAATAATTCCTTTGCTTAAATTAAACCACTGGGAGTGTAAACTCTTAAGGTGCTGTGCTGTGCCAGCTGTCACTCCGCACTTACACCATAGACAAGGTAGTGCTGTCAATACAAGCTTCTGCTGTATAAAACCAAATGTATTGCTGAAAACTGCTACTGTCAATGGATGAAAGAGTAAGTCACCCAATTATCACCGCAGTCACGTTGATAGATTGTTCTGAGCAACTGTGACCCTGACTTACAATATATCTCAGAGGCAAAATATCACTGCGAGTAGAAATTGTGACTTGGTGCTACCCCAAAACTCGTATCCTTCTTTTATCAGGTTTGTTATGTAATTCTATAATGTTAGAAATGGTAAAGAGCAAGATATATAATCAGAGGTTGTTCCCGTTATTGTATTTTGTATGCTGCAGAAGTGAGACACCAAGTTAGGGAGTGTATCAGGCTCAGGGACTTTAGTAGGGAGGTCTACTGGCAGGATCGGGGACTTCGGTATAGTGAGGTCTGGTATCAGGATCGGGGACTTTAGATGGGATGGGAGGTCTGGTATCAGGATCAGGGACTTTAGTAGGGAGGTCTACTGTCAGGATCGGGGACTTCGGTATAGTGAGGTCTGGTATCAGGATCAGGGACTATGGGAGGTCTATTATCAGGATCAGGAACTTTAGTAGGGAGGTCTACTGTCAGGATCGGGGACTTCAGTGAGGTCTAGTATCAGGATCGGGGACTTCGGTATAGTGAGGTCTGGTATCAGGATCGGGGACTTTAGATGGGATGGGAGGTCTGGTATCAGGATCAGGGACTTTAGTAGGGAGATCTACTGGCAGGATCGGGGACTTCGGTATAGTGAGGTCTGGTATCAGGATCGGGGACTTTAGATGGGATGGGAGGTCTGGTATCAGGATCAGGGACTTTAGTAGGGAGGTCTACTGTCAGGATCGGGGACTTCGGTATAGTGAGGTCTGGTATCAGGATCAGGGACTATGGGAGGTCTAGTATCAGGATCAGGAACTTTAGTAGGGAGGTCTACTGTCAGGATCGGGGACTTCAGTGAGGTCTAGTATCAGGATCGGGGACTTTAGTGGGGGGATCTAGTATCAGGATAAGTGACTTTAGTAGGGAAGTCTACTGTCAGGATTAGGGACTTCAGTATAGGGAGGTCTAGTATCAGGGACATTAGTGAGGGGATCTATAGTATAAAGGTAAGGAACTTTAAAGAGGTATCCGAATCAGGGACTTTAGTGGGGAGATCTAATACCAGGATAAGGGACATTAGTAGGGAGTTCTAGTGATAGGATCGGGGACTTCAGTGGGGAGATCTGGTATCAGGAACAGGAACGTTAGTAGAGAGGTCTACTGTAGTATCAGGATCAGGGACATTGGCGGGGAGGTTTCCTATTAGGATCAGGGACTTTATCATGGAGATCGAGAACCAGGGACTTTAGTGAGGGGATCTATACTATCAGGATCAGGGACTTTAGTGGGGAGATCTAGTATCAGTATAAGGGGACATTAGTAGGGAGGTCTAGTGATAGGATCGGGACTTTAGTGGGGAGATCTGGTATCAGGAACAGAAACTTTAATAGAGAGGTCTACAGTAGTATCAGGATCAGGGACTTTAACAAGGGGATCCAATATCAGAATCAGGATTTTTAGTCTGGAGATCTAGTATCAGGATCAGGGATTTTATTAGGGAGATCTAGAATCAGGGTCAGGGACTTTAGTGGGGAGATTTAGTATCAGGACCAGGGACTTTAGTGGGGAGATTTAGTATCAGGATCAGGGATTTTATTAGGGAGATCTAGAATCAGGGTCAGGGACTTTAGTGGGGAGATTTAGTATCAGGATCGGGGACTTTATTAGGGAGATCTACAATCAGGACCAGGGACTATAGTGGGGAGATCTAGTATCAGGATCAGGGACTTTATTAGGGAGATTTAGTATCAGATCAGGGACTTTAGTGGTGAGATTTAGTATCAGGATCAGGGACTTTAACAAGGGGATCCAATATCAGAATCAGGATTTTTAGTCTGGAGATCTAGTATCAGGATCAGGGATTTTATTACGGAGATCTAGAATCAGGATCAGGGACTTTAGTGGGGAGATTTAGTATCAGGATCAGGGACTTTACTAGGAAAATCCAGACATTGAAGTCAGCAAAACATATGAGAACTAGTAAGAAGAATTGATTTGTGTTGACGTGATGCTGGGCTGTGTCAGGCGTGTGCCTACCTTTCCTATGGTAAATAGAGCACGTATATCATAGAAGGGTTACTAACTAGGTGAAGAAACACATGATCTCATAGAGTGACAGCTTTCAGCTCAGAGTCCACCACCTAGTCAGCAAACTGGGACTTGTGGCAGTCCAGAAATAAAACTTTTTATTGCTCTCTATCCCCCTATTTATAAGCAGTGGGTGTGAACAGGTTATGTTGTTCACTATTTGATACTAGAAAGCAGGCGATGACTTCTCAAGGGCAAGTGGCCCTTTATCAAGTTATCTCTTACTTAACCAATTTAGATATCACAGATTAGCAATGGAAAGTCTATTCCAAGTCCGGAGCTCTCAGGGACTGCATGTAATTGAAGGTGAAATGTAGTCTTGACTTCCCTGTAGCCTACAACACAGTCCCAAACCAACACAGTCCCAAACCAGGCGTGCATCCCATCCAAGCTCCATTCATGTATTCTGGCTTCTGCATCAGGGTTCAGATTCCACTATCCATTCACATTTGTTTTAGTTTTGGGTATATGTAACAAGATGAGTCTTCCATTGGCTTCAGAACTCTAAAACTGAGATGACTGCACCCAGGGGCGGACTGACCATTGAGGAACGCGGGCACTGCCCGAGGCCCCATGCCACCAGGGGGCCCCATCAGGGTTGCCAGCCCATTAAAACCAGGGACAGTGTGTAAAAATATGTGTTTTTTTTTTACATCTGTCCCTGATATGTCCAAAACCTACATGCTTTTGATGTGAAAATCCCGAGATTTTAGCTGCCCCGCCTCTGTACTGCCTCCTGGCATGGGGGCCATCTGTAAGCCCGGGGGCCCCATAATCTTCTATTGCCGGGGGCCCCATGAGTTGTCAGTCCGCCCCTGACTGCACCTCAGTTCCAAGATTCCTCCCCATTCTAATGCCAATATTAGAGGGTATCGTTCGCCTTGGTAGCTTTTTCAGGTTAGTCTCCATGGCTGGGGACAGTGTATTGGCGACTCGGGTGGCAATGTATTGATGCTGTCACACCTATAGGTAATTCATATCAATAATTCCAAAGGTCGACCAATTTCTGATTTGGATGAACTGACTCTTATGGGATTTTTGCAGGTGTACTAATCCTTATACATGTTAATATCCAAGCAATTTATAGCAGTTCAAAGCAACTGGGAAGGAGTTTGGAGCCTTCAAAGACACTCAGAGGCAAGCAAGTGCAGCTTAGAAGCAGCTTGAAACATTTTAGGGACCACTAAGAAGCAAGCAAATGCAGATCAGAAGCAGCTTGAAGCATTTTAGGGACCACTAAGAAGCAAGTAAATGCAGATCAGAAGCAGCTTGAAGCATTTTAGGGACCACTAAGAAGCAAGTAAATGCAGATCAGAAGCAGCTTGAAACATTTTAGGGACCACTAAGAAGCAAGCAAATGCAGATCAGAAGCAGCTTGAAACATTTTAGGGACCACTAAGAAGCAAGTAAATGCAGATCAGATGCAGCTTGAAGCATTTTAGGGACCACTAAGAAGCAAGCAAATGCAGATCAGAAGCAGCTTGAAACATTTTAGGGACCACTAAGAAGCAAGCAAATGCAGATCAGAAGCAGCTTGAAACATTTTAGGGACCACTAAGAAGCAAGTAAATGCAGATCAGAAGCAGCTTGAAGCATTTTAGGGACCACTAAGAAGCAAGTAAATGCAGATCAGATGCAGCTTGAAGCATTTTAGGGACCACTAAGAAGCAAGTAAATGCAGATCAGAAGCAGCTTGAAGCATGGCAAATCAAAGCCACTCAGAAGCAAGTCAAAGCAACCTAAAAGCACCTGAAACACGCTGGCTTCTGCACGGGAGCTCTTCGGCAATGTGTATTGTAAATTGACAACAGAATACTGTACATTTATCCTGAGCTAGTCGCACATCTCATTGCTTAGTTCCTTCCAGGCCACATTACGTTAGTAGATTTTAGGTTGCCATAGACGATCTTAGTTATTCCTAGGGTAGGTTAGCATGATACTATGTCATACTAGCGCATGTTAGCCCATTATTTGACTTATTTAAACATATAAGTAGCTCATTGTCCATTTTTTTAAACTAATGATCTTGAACCTTTTTCCTGTTTGATTTCTCGTATCTCTGATTCCTTGTATCTCTGATTTCTTGTATCTCTGATCCCTTGTATCTCTGATCCCTTGTATCTCTGATTTCTTGTATCTCTGATCCCTTGTATCTCTGATTCCTTGCATCTCTGATCCCTTGCATCTCTGATCCCTTGCATCTCTGATTCCTTGCATCTCTGATTCCTTGCATCTCTGATCCCTTGCATCTCTGATCCCTTGCATCTCTGATCCCTTGCATCTCTGATCCCTTGCATCACTGATTCCTTGCATCTCTGATCCCTTGCATCTCTGATCCCTTGCATCTCTGATCCCTTGCATCTCTGATTCCTCCTTGTATCTCTGATTCCTTGCATCTCCGATCCATTGCATCTCCGATTCCTTGCATCTCTGATTCCTTGCATCTCTGATTCCTTGCATCTCTGATTCCTTGCATCTCCGATTCCTTGCATCTCTGATTTCTTGTATCTCTGATTCCTTGCATCTCTGATTCCTTGCATCTCCGATTCCTTGCATCTCTGATTTCTTGTATCTCTGATTCCTTGCATCTCCGATCCATTGCATCTCTGATTCCATGTATCTCTAACCCCTTGTATTTCTGTTTCCTCGTATCCCTAATTGATTCATTGCATCTCGTATTACTTGCATCTCTGATTCCTTGTATTTCTGACTCCTCGTATCCCTAATTGATTGCTTGCATCTCTGATGCCTTGTATCCCTAATTGATTCCTTGTATCCCTAATTGATTCCTTGCATCTCTAATTCCTTGTACCTCTTGATTCATTGTATCCCTAATTGATATCTTGCATCTCTTATTACTTGCATCTCTGATTCCTTGTATCTCTTGATTCCTTGTATCTCTGATTCCCTGTATCCCTAATTGATTCCTTGTATCCCTAATTGATTCCTTGTATCCCTAATTGATTCCTTGTATCTCTGATTCCTTGTATCTCTTGATTCATTGTATCTCTTGATTCCTTGTCTAATGGATTCCCTTTTTCTTGCAGTCACTGCGTGCATTGCTGGGAGAGGAATTAGCTGAATATTTAGTTTCTGGAGAAAGGGGAGAACGAAGCATTGACCCCAAAACTCGTGCTCGTCTTTTGAGGGACATTCGTGCTGATACCCGCTCACGGGCAGCTTGGACCAGACTACTCAACGAACACCCCAATTCCCGCAAATTTAAAGGCATCAACAAGAAAGGCATATCCAAGGGCTGCTTTGGTCTAAAGTTGGACCGCATTGGAGCCATGAGTGGTTTAGGGTGCTAAAAGCTGGAGCGCCATCTTGTGGTGGTAAGTAAGAACTACTGTATTGTTTTTCTTTCTTTTTTTTCTGCATGCTCTAATAGATATATTACACATATACTAAACGTAACTAAGTCGGACCTGGGGCAAGATCAACACCATTATAGTGTAGACTGTACAAAGCACTTGTTAAGTATGTTGGCATTGCTGACTAATCAGCAATTAATTAAACAATGGTATTTGCAGATCCTGTTAAACATAGGAGTAGATTAAAAATATATGATAAATGTAAATAATTTTTCCATAGAAAGCTGATGTTTTAGTTTTGGGTTGATTATGGGAAGGCTTAGTCCCGCAGTAGTCCAAACAACCATAAAGTCAGCGACAAGGTGAATATTTGTGTATTTACCTTGTCGCCGACTTTATTTTTATATTTACCTTGTCGCCGACTTTATCGTCCTTTATCCTCCTTATTGTTTCAAAAGAGTCAAAGGTTCCATACAACAGCCAACACTGATGCGTTTCAGTCTAAAAAGACCTTACTGATAGTTATTCCCGCAATAGCTTCTTATACCTTGCTAAGACCCCGGGGGGGCAGAATCCCAGTTGGCCAGGGCATATGTAGCCCTAATGCCGCGTACACACGGTCGTTTTTTGCGATGAAAAAAAAAACGACGTTTTCTGTGAAGTAAAAAACGACGTTTTTGAAACGTCACTTTCAAAGACGATGTTGCATACACACCATCGTTTTTTCACAAAAAGCAAGGTTACGTTCACCACTCTTTTCCATTGAAGCTCGCTTCATAACTAGCTTCTGGGCATGCGCGGGTTGAAAAACGTCGTTTTGAACGACGTTTTTGCTACACACGGTGACTTTTTGTGAAACAAAAAATGACGTTTTGAAAAACGACACAAAAAATTCAAACTTGTTGGAATTTTTTTCGGTCGTTTTTTTGAAGACAAAAAACGACGTTTTGCCCACACACGATCAATTTAAATGACGTTTTAAAAAACGTCGTTTTTTTTTTCATCGCAAAAAACGACCGTGTGTACGCGGCATTTTGCCGCGTACACACGGTCGTTTTTTGCGATGAAAAAAAAAACGTCGTTTTTTAAAACGTCATTTAAATTGATCGTGTGTGGGCAAAACGTCGTTTTTTGTCTTAAAAAAAACGACCAAAAAAAAATTCCAACATGCTTGAATTTTTTGTGTCGTTTTTCAAAACGTCGTTTTTTGTTTCACAAAAAGTCACCGTGTGTAGCAAAAACGTCGTTTAAAACGACGTTTTTCAACCCGCGCATGCCCAGAAGCTAGTTATGAAGCGAGCTTCAATGGAAAAGTGTGGTGAACGTAACCTCGTTTTTTGTGAAAAAAACGATGGTGTGTATGCAACATCGTCTTTGAAAGTGACGTTTCAAAAACGTCGTTTTTTACTTCACAAAAAACGTCGTTTTTTTTCATCGCAAAAAACGACCGTGTGTACGCGGCATTACTCTTGGTCTTTGGTACTTTAAAGCTTAACTCCAGGCAAACATCTTAATACACAAATAAATTACATATAAATTAGCTGTTTTACCTGCTAAAGGATTTGTATTTCTGTCCTTTAAGTCCTGATATTTACACAGCTCTGCCACACAGTACAGCCCTGTCTGGCAGGGAAGGAGACCTAATCTTTTCTCTGCTGCAGTCCAGTAACAGTTACAAGTCTCCTCCCCTCCCCCAGCCTGTGACTGGAAAGAGAAAGGACAAGCAGAAGACCGATGAGCTCATTTCTCTGTCACTCTGCTCTCCCCTCCTTTCAGCATTGAAACACAACTACCATTATTGAATTCTTGTGCTACTTCACCCTCCCCCAATCTGAACTTTGCTGTACAAGGACTGTAAAAGACCAATACCAAGTCAAATCCAGGTCCTTACACTGCTTGCATTTACATTGCTGCTGTATTTGTGTCTTTATTGTCTGCCTGGAGTTCAGTTAAAGCGGAGCTCCAGCCACGGTAAAAACATTTTTTAAAGTCAGCAGCTACTAACAGTGTAGCTGCTGACTTTAAATAAAGACACTTACCTGTCCTAGGCGCCCGCGCTGATGGGCCCCCCCGATGCCGGTCCCACGATCGCTCCGGGTCCCGCGCCGCCATTCACAATATGGGAAACAGGCAGTGAAGCCGTACGGCTTCACTGCCCGTTTCCTACTGCGCCTCCGCGAGTCTCACGCTGGCTTGTGAATGGGCGCGCTGCTCTCTGAGAACACACACAGTTCCCAGGAAGCAGCGCGCCCATTCACAAGGAGAAGGAGAAGAAGAAAACACACCGCGGATTAGGAAGAGGCAGATTACGGACTTCCGCATAGCAACAGCTATTTCGGGTGAGTATTTTTTTTTTTTTTTTTCAGGTTTTTTTTTTTTCAAACAACATTGTAAAATGTTGTTATACTGGGTGGAGCTCCGCTTTAAGTTAAGTGGTATAAAACCCTTATATTTCAGCTTACCAATAATGTAATGGCTGCATCCGTTTTCTTTTTTAGGCTTTGTTTCTTTTATTTTCACCTGGCTATTCAGCCAGTAAGTCTGTTCTTTTTCAACAGAAAAAGATCTATTTCAGATGTAGCAGTTACAGGGATGAGACAAATCAGGGTTTTGACAGGGGTGCTTACAATGATCAACTTTTTTTTATTTATGTAAATCCCTTATTCCAAGGATAAAAAAAAACAGTTTGCTGAACCAGCTTATAAAGTATTAGCTGGAGTTCGGCTTCAATTTGTTAGTGTATTTAAATCTGCTAGTACATCTAACACCCCCTCCTCCAGATTGACAATGCTGCTGTCCAACAGTGCCTCGTGTGCTCCTTCATCCAAAGTGGGGGGATTCTCATACAGGAGGTGTGTTACTAGCCAGGTCACCAGATGAAAACAGATAGAAAAAAGCCTATAATTAGGAAAACGAATGCAGCCCCCACATATGATTATTAGTAAGCTGCCATATATTACAATTTTTTAAAGTTAAGTTTAAAGTGGTTCTAAAGGCAGAAGGTTTTTTTTTTACCTTAAAAGAGAAGTATACGTTTTTTTTTTCCAGAATCCTACTTACCTTGGTGGATGCAGCATCAGTCTGATGCTGCATCTGTCCCCCGTCGCCTCTGCACTGAGAACTGAGCCATCGAACATCGCCAATGGCTCGGTTCTCACAGCTCCCCGAGCAGAGAGCTGATGACTGTCAATCAGCAGCTCTTCACTCTGCCCCAATCCCCCCCTCACTGGAGCGCTGAGCTATGAAGGGGTGGGAGCGGTTGTCTTAGGCTCCCAGCAGCTCGCTAAGACTTTATTGTCATGATGACTTGGTCCCTGCACTGAGTCCTGTGATGTCAGCAGAGAGCGGACTTCAGACGGCTCTCTACTGAAAACCGGTCACAGGAGTGCAAAACAAATTGCACTCCTGTGACCCATAGGAGAAGCCCAGCCTAACGAGCTCAGGCTGGACTTCTCCTTTAATGCATTCTATGCTTTAGGATAAAAAAAAACCTTCAGTGTGCAGCCGCCCTCATACTTATCTGAGCCCCATCTTGACCCAGTGATGTTGCACGAGAGCCTTGGCTGTCCAGGACTCTCCTTCCTGATTGGCTAAGACCCAGCAGTGGGAGCCAATGGCATCAATGAGCCAATGAGGAGAGAGAGGGGCCACCCCCTGATCTAATCTGCGGCTCCCTCTCTGAATGGACACACAGAGAAGCGGCTCGGGTGCCCCCATAGCAAACTGCTTGCTGTGGGGGCACTGGGCAGGAGGGAGGTGCCAGGAGCACCCTCATGGATTCCCAGAAGAGGAGGCTGCTCTATGCAAAACCACTGCACAGAGCGGGTATGACATGCTTGTTATTTTTAAACAAAAAAAAAACAAGACTTTAATATCACTTTAATACTGATTTAATCATCAATACAATGTAGACGGAAATATATTCAGAATTATCTCCACTGTGTGTCTGAAGGAGGATGTAAAAAACAGGGTTGGTAAGAAGGGGAGAACTGAGGAGGTCTATACCAACTGTACAGCTAAAACTCGGGCTATAGGTACAGGGTTTGCTTGCAGCCTGTGGGAGGAATACAGTGACAACTCGAGGAAAATGAATGATTTGAGGCCAGAGCTGTGCTTCCCAGGCTTCTGGCAGTGAAAATCCTGGGGCTGTGTTATTAATAACTAGGATCATAATTCCATCTGTATTTTCCATGTGCTGTTACAAGCCTTGAAGTGCTGCATGAGAGAAGTCAGAAACCTGGCTTGCCTTGCACTAATAACAATACTAATCCAAAGTCTTTTCTCTTCCAGGCTCCCAGCACTGACAACGGTTTTCTGATCACTGGTCATTATCCTGTCTTAGTGTAGACACCCAGCTGAGAATCTTACGTTTCCAGAAGCCAAAGATTCCGCATTGGGGGGACGGGCCGGTACGATGGGACATAGGACCTGCTGTTACCACTTGTCTGTCTTCGTTTTGTTCCCAGCACACAAGAGCCATACGTGTGCGTTCTGTGTACATATCTGTAACGAGGGCTGCCTAGATGTTTACATATCAGTGTTCAGACACATGCTTCACCTTTTAGGTGGCCAAGCAGACTTTCACTCATGTTCTTCACATGTAGGGTGACTAGGCTCTGTATGTGCAAAAAAAAAAAAACCATTCCTAAATCATGGCCTGTTGATGTCTCAAGCCGCATGGAAATCCTCCCCAGGTTACAGTTACATCATCACATACCTGTCTCTAAACTGAGATTTAACCATTGACAGCTCAATGTAGTCTTTAGAAAGAAATGTTTGAGCTACTGTAATGAGGCAACACATTGTGGTTTACCAACTGGCCATGTCTATATTAATGACCAGCCTCTTCCAGAGAGGTCAGTTTTGCTTATCCAGCTATACAAAAAAAAGAAGGCCATAGTACTTTTCTGGGAGAATGGTCGGTCTTGAAACTTTAGTGGCTGCTTAATGATTTTGAAACCTGTGTTAGTTTATTGTCAGTTTTACCCTGGTCTTGTGGCCAAGTAAATAAGCTCCAATGTTCTAAATGATATGCACGCAATGTTTTTTTTTTTTTTTTGTGTTTTTATTTTTAGCTTTGTTACAGAGCTGCAAATTATTATAGTAAAACAGGGAATTACTGTATGTAGAATGACTTGCAGCTGTGGAAATGTAATTCATAGGGGTTCCAGCCAACATGATCCACTAACATTACACGTGCACTTGCACAAATGGTCTAGTAAGGAAGTAATGTGAATTTAGACAATAGCCCTAGGTCATCCCAGCTCATGCTGGACTAATAAAAGTATACTAATAAAGTGTATACAATTATGTAATGTTTTCAGAACTCATAAGATCCTGCCACTGCCCAGAGATAACTATCTGGTATAGGTAACTACATAGACAAAAATCAATCTGTATGCAAAGGGTTTGAGTGAAGCTGTCCCAGACACACTAGACCGAATAGGCAAAGCACACATGAAGTCTGTATTCACTCCATGATTTACATTGGGAAGCCCACAAGCTTTGTCAGAGAGACCCAATCCAGCAGTGCAAGGATTATGTCTCCTGGGGTACTTGTATACATGGTGCGGGAGGGGAGGGGGGGTCTGACAGAGCTACATGTAAAGTCTCACCTTGCATCATTGTATTTATGTTGTAAAGCTATTTATATTGTTTATAAAGAGATATTTATAAAGAACTTTTATTTATGTAATTAAATGAACGGGGTCAAACATTGTAACATTTTGTCCTAAATAGTTGAAACGTTTTAAGATAAAAGAAACAAAGTGAAGAAAACTTCATTCCATGTACATCTGTAATCTGTCTTTATTTCTCGGTTCTGAGACATTTTACTGCTTAGTTACTTATTTTATTACTGAAGCTCAGCATCATTTTGGAAACAGAGATACAGGACTGCACATCACACATACATTGATTTGCCAAGTATACATTAGCAGGCCTGAGTCAATGAGTTCAAGAGGAGGTATAGATTAGACCAGTGGTCTCCAAACTGTGGCACGTGCTTGCTTTTATCCGGCTCTTGGGGCACTATTCCTCCCACTGAGATTACCAATGGGGCATCATTTCTGCAACTTACACTGACAGTGGGGCACTATTCCTAACACTGGCACCAATGATGGGGCACTATTCCTAACACTGGCACCAATGATGGCGCACTATTCCTACCACGACACCACTGACGGGGCATTGTTACCGATGCCAGGACATTTTCTACTCCTACTGGCCACAGACTAGCCTATTAAGGTCTGACGCTGGGTTCACACTGCAGCACAGAGCTTACAGCAGTGGGGCACTATTCTTAACACTGGCACCAATGATGGGGCACTATTCTTAACACTGGCACCAATGATGGGGCACTACTCCTAACACTGGCACCAATGATGGGGCACTACTCCTAACACTGGCACCAATGATGGGGCACTATTCCTAACACTGACACCAATGATGAGGCACTATTCCTCCCACTGACACCAATGATGAAGCACTATTCCTAACACTGACACCAATGATGGGGCACCATTCCTCCTAATAATACCAAAGATGAGGCACTATTTCTCCCACTGACACCAATGATGAAGCACTATTCCTACCACCGACACCACTGACGGGGCATTGTTACCGATGCCAGGACATTTTCTACTCCTACTGGCCACATACTGGCCCATTAAGGTCTGACGCTGGGTTCACACTGCAGCACAGAGCTCACAGCAGGGGGTCCAGTGGGTCCCCATTCAGGTCTATTTTAAGTCCAAATTTGTGTCTGAATTCGGACCTGAAACAGACCAGAAGATACACAGGACTCCTGTGTAATTCTTACTGGAGCCGCTTCAGAGATATGTGAATCGGCTCCATAGAGAGCCGGTCACAATCTCCTGTCATGCGAATTGGATGTGGTGAAATCCACATCCAATTCGCAATAGTGTGAACCCAGCCTCAGCCCAGGTTCACACTGGGCTGCGGGAATGAAGCCGTGTGAGTTCAGCTGAACTCGCACGACTTCACTTCCGCTTGTCAGTCCCGATTTCGGATGCGATTTCAGGTTTCTGCACAATGTCAATTGTAGCCCAAAATCGCAAAAAGTAGTACAGAAACGACTTTTTAAAATCGGTACAGCGCCATAGACGTGGCGTTTTACCAATTAGAATGGTGCCATTGCTGGCAAATTCCGCCGATTTGACATGTCATATCGCATGTCAAATCGTACCAATGTGAACCAGGGCTAAAAGATAATAAACTAGCCCTGTGTTTGGAGACCCCTGGTTTAGACTATGCCTTTGTTACTTGGATGCAAAAAATAATAATCCTACTCTAAGTAAACGCATTAACTCAACAATAAACTGGCTTATACAAAAGTGTCTGCATATAGTGCTGGTCTAGTTGCTCACAAAGCAACATAATCTCATTTTTTTTTAGACTATAACCAGATCATTTGATTGGTTAGTATGGGCAACGCAAACAGTTCTTCCTTCTTACAAAGGGTCAGTAGGGCAGACAGTGGGGATTTGCAGTAATGTATTGGAACTAGTTACAAACAGTATATTAACCAGTCAATAGGGACAGCTGAGCCATGCAACCTAGAAGAGAGAACAGCCTATCTGACCAGGGCTTCCATTTTCTAGCCAGGCTTTAACCAGATATTTGGTTGGTTAGTGTGGGCAACAAAAACAGTTCTTCCTTCTTACAAGGAATCAGGGATGGACTGGCCATTGGGACTACAGGGAGTTTCCCGGTGGGCCGATGGCTCAGTGGGCCGGCTTCAGTGACAGCGGATCACCACCCCCTCTGCTCCCTGCCCACAGCGCTCACCTGGGGGGGAACAAAGAAGCAGAGACCAGATGAGCAGGGGGGACAACAGAGGAGCATGGGGGAGGGGACAGACAGCTGACTCAATAACTATGGCCTGGGAGTTTCTCACTTCTGCCTAATCTTGTCCTATAAGGGAGGGGGGGGGGGCACCAAACAGATTTTTTGCCCCGGGTGAAATAATGTCTAGCTTCCCCACTGGTACTGCCTATAAGAATACCAGTACCAGCCGTTCTACTCTAATAAAATAGAACGGCTAGTGGCTAGTGAAGGGGGAAAGGGGGCTTGGGTGGCCAGGGGGGTGCGGGAGTTGTCCAGCCACCATGGGAGAGACCTGTCAAAGTGGGCCAGTCTGAATGAAGTCCAGGGCCAAATTTTTGTCCCAGTCCAGCCCTGCAAGGAATCAGTAGGGAAAACACTGGGGAGGTGCAATAACCTACTGCAACCAGTTGTATACAGTATTTAGGCCAGTAAACAATGAAACATGGAGACATGCAACATATTAAAGAGGACCAGGGCCTATCGGACCAGGGCTTCTATATTTTATCATTTATTAAATCAAGTGTTGCTGACACAATAACACAATAAAAGAGGGTAATATAGTCTACTATTTCACCAAGTTAGGCGTGGACTAGCGTGCCTTGAAGAAACACCATGTAGCAAAAATAAAGGGAAAAGACCCCTAAAGAAAGGAGGTACTAAAGTGGATCTAGGTAGTATGACCAGAGCCTGAGACTTCGTTTTTGTGATGTATGTTTCACTACATTAATATTCTTAATGTTTTTCAATAAAGAATGCACATTTTTTGTCATACTGCCTGAATTGCTTTGGTACCTTCTTTCTTTAGGGGCCTTTCCCCTTTAATGTTTGCTTCCATATTTTATCCAGGCTTTAACCAAATAATCGTATTGGTAATGATCGGCAACACAATTGGAACTTCCTCCTTACCAATTGCCAGTAGGGCAAACAGTGGGGATGTGCAGTAAACTACTGCAACCAGTTACAATCAGTATTTAGGCCAGTCAACAGTAGTGTTGAGCGGAATACGCCATATTCAATTTCGCGATATTGCGCGAAGATATAGAAGAATATTCGCGAATATTCGCTAATATCGAATATTCGTGATATTTTATCCAAAAAAATTTTTGCGAAATTTCGCTAATGCGAAAATGATTGCGAAATTCTCATAAACGGAGATCATTTCCTGTATTACTAAACTAATATGCACTAAACACTAACTCTACTTAAAAGAAAGGAGAATAAGGGGGCAAAAGAAGGGCGGAGAAGATAATCGCGCAATATTCCTATTGCGCGGTTATCTTCTCCGCCCTTCTTTTGCATCAGAGCCAATCAGAATAACTCGAATATTCGGCAAAAGGAATATTGCGCGATTTTCTTCTCCGCCCTTCTTTTGCATCAGAGCCGATCAGAATAACTCGAATATTCGGCAAAAGGAATATCGCGCAATATTCCTTTTGCCGAATATTCGAGTTATTCTGATTGGCTCTGATGCAAAAGAAGGGCGGAGAAGCTAATCGCGCAATATTCCTTTTGCCGAATATTCAAGTTATTCTGATTGGCTCTGATGCAAAAGAAGGGCCGAGTAGCTGATGCGATTCTTTTATGTTGCCGAAAATTCGCAATGCGAATTTTCGGCAACATAAAAGAGTCGCATCAGCTACTCGGCCCAGGGTCTTTCTCTAATCATACCAGCAATGCTTTTAGACGTCGATGGAGATCACTAGGATGTGATCTGTTTTAAAAATAAATTTGAAAAAATACGAATATTCGCCGCAATATTCGAGTTATTCGCGAATACTCGAATATGCAATATTCGTAGCGAATATTCGCAATGCGAATATTCGTGAGCAACACTAGTCAACAGTACTAATGGAGATATGCAAAGTATAAGAAAGAACAGCCTATATGACAAAGACTTCCATATTTATTAAGGCTATGTTATAGTGTAACAGGCCAACCTCCACCACAGAAAAAAAAAAGAAACAGTTGTCAGTAATCTGATATTCTGGGAACACCATCCCTTCTCCAGAATAACATGTCCTAATGTCATGTAGATATACATATAAAGTCACCTTCCATCTTTCTGGTCATGTTAGTCCCACGCATCTTCTATCTCAATCCCGCTGAACTCCTTCCTTCTCTTGGTGCCCTCAAAGATTGATCCTGGTGGTCTCCTCGCCCATCAGTCAAAGGAGAAGGTTATGTTCTGCCAAGAAGACAAACCCGCAACAAATGAAATATCAGATACTGTCTGGTCTCACAAGACATTGTAAAAGGTATAAGGATCGAATTTCCGAGTTCAATACAGTGGCAAGAGCATAAGTCGTCACCGATCACTTGTGCTGGAGCCTGGAGCTCCCCTTTAAACAGCACAACTGAACTAAACAAAGCACATCATTGTTCCTTGAACATGATCATAAAATAAACCCCCAGAAGGTGCGTATTCATCTTCAATGGTTGCCTTTGTTTGTTTAAGAATTTAAGTATGATACAGGAGATCATAATTATACTGTAGACAACAATGGAACCAACCAAGAGGGTGCAAATGAAAATATACTGATCTCTTTAATGTATCACTATAAATAAGTAGAGGGGCCTCCAATGGCCATGCTGTCAACCCTGTTGAGCTGTCAATAGTTGTGTCTGGAGATTCCCCAGGTCTACAATAATGTCTAAGAAGCAAAGAAGATTAAATTCTCAGGGCGTAATCAATGTCTACATAGTTGCAACAGCAATACATTTAGCCTATAATGTCAATAAAGCCCCGTACACACGGTCGGACTTTTGCCCAACCAACATCAAAATCCGACACTTTTCGCATTTGTCCGACCGTGTGTCGGTTCCATCGGACCAACTCTTTTGGCTTTCATCGGACAAAAAGTTGGGTCTGCGAACGGACCAACTTTCAGGCAACAAAAGTCCGATGGTGCAAAGTCCGATCGTGTGTACAGCAAACCATCGGACTTTTGGACAAATTACAAATGCGCATGCTCAGAACCAATGTTAAAATCAACCAACAATAGCAAAAGTTAACCAAAGGGTGGCAGTAAAGAGCAGAAAAGAGCAGAAAAATCACGTGATGATGGAAAAGTTTTAGAAAAGTTTGCAGAAAAGTCCGAGCGTGTGTATGCTATGGGTGTGATCGGACAAATCAATTAGGACAAAAATCCAAGGGAAGTTTTGTTGGATGTCCGACCATGTGTACGGGCCTTAATACAAACAAAATATTAATTTCCTTGTCCATAATATACAGATAAAATCTGTGTAGGGCCGGCCATACTCTATACAATCTGGCTGTACATTCTCCTTTAAATCTATCAACAACTATGTAGTGCAGGGGCCTACTTGTCTAAATACAATTTAATGGAGTATTTCAATATTTATTCATATTACATAGTTTTAACAAAGCTACAGGAGGTTGTACAATCAGATTGTATAGTCTATGGTCAGTTTACGAGTGCATTAGATGATTTAGGTAGATTTAGAAAGACACTTCATAAACTTGCTTGCCTCCTGTATATAACGAATCAATCTTTTCAACAAAACTGCAGTGTATTTTATATAGGTGTGTTTTATGGACGCCAGCATCAATTGTGAGCCAATATTTCATGACATCTTTTCATTATTAAAAAAAAAAAAACATAAACGCAATGACACCCTGACACTTAATAATAACAATATTTGCTAATGATAAGGTGCTTTGGATTGATAAGCACTCCATTTGCTGTAGTGAGTAGAAAAGCAGTGAGCATTAACTGGTGTCCAAGTTTCAGGGACTATGGGTCTGTAACAAGAGAGGTACCTACTATTCTATTTTTTTTTCTATAGTATTTTTAATTAAAGTGACACTAAACAATAGCCATATTTTTCAAAAATAATCCCTACACATCCACTACCTAATGTAGACTGTTTTTCATGAAACTGTTTTCTCACTGTGTTTTTCTACCTCTTTGTAATGTCCTTCATGAGCTCCAGAATGTCTAGTTTTCCCCCAGCAGTGAGCAGTGCCCGCTAGTTGCCATCATGTGCACTGCTTTATGCTCACTACAAATCCCAAAGTCCATAGTCCCCAGTCCATATTTGAGCAAGCAAGAGAGGGTTGCCACAGTCCTACATACAATGGGACCATGGAGAATAACCGTAGTCACCTGTAGACACATGTGTAAAACACAAGGCTCGCGGACCCAGGGAATTTTTTCAAGCGTAACGTGGGGGAACTCTGCTCCACCATCTCCGACTTTTGCCCTGCGCTCCCCACTCACCACTGTCACTTGTAAACATAGAAGCCTTCTTCTGAGGGCTCTGGAGGGAGATGTGTGCAAAGGTGGGGGATGGGGGAGAGTGGTGCAGAGGTCAGAGCCGAGGAGGGGTAGAAGTGAGATGTGGACAGCCTGTAAAAGAAAGCTGAACGCTGCACACTGTGCAGAGCACACCCCTAAACCCTGCACTCTGTATGTAGTGCACTCCTCAATCCTGCATTTGGTACAGTGCACCCTTAAACCCTGCACTCAGTAGGTAGTGCACCATTGAACCCTGCACTCGGTACATAGCACAACCCTGAACATTGCACTATGAATGCAGCGCACCCCATAGTGCACCCCTGAACTCTGAATTATGTAGGTAGTGCACCACTGAAACTGCAATCTGTACATAGTGCATCCCTTGGTATTTATTGCACCTTTAAGATCCTCCCACCGTTAAAGCAATTTGGCCACACCCATCAGTCGATGAAGGTTCGGTGGGGAAGGTTGAGGTCCTGCACCTATTATCCTTTGAGGGCATCCGTAATGCTTTTGCAACCCTCAAAAAAAATTAAGTTGGACAACCTCATTCGAACAGGAATACAAATCACATCAGAAAAAAAAAGTTGAATAAGAGGATTTGGTAAATGCTGAAAGAAGGAACTTAAATATAACTTTAACATTAGGTTTCTAAATGTTCCATCAAAGTTTTGCAACCGATAAAAAGATTTACAATGATATGGGAAAGTCAAGCATAGAATGCCAGCATCGATAGCCCCTCTCTGCTTTTTAAAGTGTATCTAAATAGAAGAAGAACAGAAGTGTGATGTATTGTAAAATATATCTTACCAGACCTTATGCCCCGTACACACGATTGGAGCGATGTGAGCTTTTGAACCAAAATTCTGATCGTGTGTATGCTCCATCGGACTTTTGCTGTCGGGAATTTCCTCCAACAAAAGATTAGGACCTGGTTCTCAAATTTTCAGACGGAAAAAATTCCTTTTAGAAAATCCGATCGTCTGTAGCAATTCCGACACGCAAAATTCCGACGCATTCTAGGAAAAAATTTGACAGAAGCTCGGAAGCATTGAACTTAATTTTCTCGGCTTGTCGTAGTGTTGTACGTCACCGCGTTCTTGACGGACAAAAGTTCTGATAACTTTTGTGTGACTGTGTGTATGCAAGCCAAGCTTGAGCGGAATTCCGTCTGAAAAAACACCCAAGATTTTTCAGACGGAAAAAACGATCGTGTGTACACGGCATAAGGTGTGGTGGCTGAATGTTTTATTTTATTTTTTTGATTTTTTTTCTTAAATTTTTACCTGGTGATCCTGCCAGTAACACACCTTACTCCTGACACTGCTCACACACAGCACTGTATCTATGGAGGAGCAGTATTGTCACCCCAGGACAGAAAATATATTAGGACTTCAGAACACATCCCTCTCTTATCTCTGGAGATAAAATGAGGGGAGCTGTTCTGTAGTTAACAGAGGTAACCTGGGCAGGTTTGATTAGACTGATTGAGATAACATTGCAGAGTGAACAGGAAAAAGGACAGCACTGGTACTCTTTTTGCACTTATCAAACAGCTATAACAAAATGCTTTTAATAACGAAAGAAAGCAAATAAAAGAAGTTGGGTTTACCACACGCATTAAGGGCAAGGCCAAACGTTAACCTGTTTGCTGTAGAAATGCAGGGATCACTAGCAGAGGTATATGTCCAACCATGATACTGCATAGGGCCTGAACTGTAACCACTAAGGCCGCGTACACACGATCAACCATATCTGCTGAAACTGGTCCGCAGACCAGTTTTAGCGGACATATCCAACCGTGTGTACGGGCTAGCAGACAGGTTTCCAGCAGACAAAAGTTTTAAAGCATGCTTTAAAACTTGTCTGCTGGAAACCCGTCTGTCCGACATGTCCGCTGGTTAGTACGCCTAACCAGCGGACATAAATCCCCCGCATGCGCCGAATGGATTCGACGCATGCGTGGAAGTATTTTACTTCCTGGTTCGGTGACGTGGCGGCGTCAAAGTCACCGCCACGTCACCGCGCTGTCCGTCCGTGGGGATTTTGGTTTGATCGTGTGTACACACATCAGACCAAAATCTCCAGGAGACATGTCCGATGAAATCGGTCTGTTGGACCGTTTTCATCGGATAAATCTCCTCGTGTGTACGCGGCCTAAGAGGGAAACTACAGAGAGAAATTTGGATTGATTAGTAATTCCAGTTTGCTATTTTAGACTATAAACTGAAATTTGTGGAGGTTAAAGAAAGACTCCTCATGTAAAAAAAAAAGTACCAAAGGAGCTTTAATGTATATGTTACCAAACTGTTAAGCCCTGTACACACGATCAGTTTGTCCGATGAAAACAGACCGATGGACTGTTTTCATCGGACAAACCGATCGTGTGTGGGTTTGTTTTCCATCGGTTAAAAAAAACGTTTGTCTGTGTGGAAGTCCATCGGTCAAAAATCCACGCATGCTCAGAATCAAGTCGACGCATGCTCGGAAGCATTGAACTTCATTTTTTTCAGCACGTCGTAGTGTTTTATGTCACCGCGTTTTGGCACGGTCGGATTTTGACTGATGGTGTGTAGGCAAGACTAATGAAAGTCAGCTTCATCGGATATCTGACGAAAAAATCCATCGGATTAGATTCCATCAGATATCCAATCGTGTGTACAGGGCTTTACTGTACTATTATATAGTATACTATATAAGAGTCCTGCAGTGTGTTGTAGAAATCTTTCATCTGTGAGGAATGCTTAGTGTGACAATTTTTTATACTTTGTTGGAACTTGTTTTTGGAAACCAACCCAAACTATTTGCCTCTGGGACACATGTCTCTCACCACTTTCTATTGCACAGATATTAGTAATTACCTCATTTTTACCCTCAATATACAGAAATAAAAAACATCATGAATCATGCTTTAATCACTTCCTAAAACTCAGATATCAGAATATATAAAACTATATATACCCAAACAAGGTAAAGCTTTGACGCCGGAATCAGACTTTGGTCTTACATTTTAAAGTCTGCATAAACATCAAGAATCATTTAAAAGGCTGTGATTTTAGAATAAGAAGCTGTTTTGATCCAGTGATTGTGCCTAGGCTGACATGGGTAATCTGGAAATGATGTAATCAGCCCGCTGCAGGCAGAAATAAGCATTTCTTCAGTCTATACTTCTCTCAGTGACATACTTTCCAACCATATTGGGAATGCTGGAACGCTTATTCCAGGATCCAGCTCAAGCTCTATGCACATCTGATCCGCTTCCAGACAGTGTTTGCATAGTCCCAGAAGCAGGAGTAGGAAGAGATTAGCAGCACTGGACACAGGCTTATTGTGCAATGTAAGTCTACTATCTACTGACACTAATGTTTACCCACATCCCCTGCTGTGTACCGTTTCTCCTTTTTACCCCCCCCCCCCCCCACTGGACACTAATATTGCTCTCCACCTCTGATGGGCACTATTGCTCCCCCACTGGGCACCCTTCCTTCTTCCGCTGGGCACTTTTGTTCCACTTACTCACCCTGGGTACTATTGCTCCTCCCCTTCTCTGGCCATTAAAGCGATTGTAAAGGTCTACTTTGCATGTCATACATACCTTCTCTGTGCAATGGTATATCATAATGCAGCCCTGATACCCCTCTTCTGGGGTCCCCTGCACACAGTGTGGCTCAGTCTTACCCCCACTGTCTGCTCACAAAATTTGATTGACAGCAGGAGGAGCCAATGTCCCACTATGCTGCTGAGTCTTCTGTAAGAAGCGAGGAGAGAAGAGCAGCACTGCTGTAGCTGGGCACAGCGATGGATCGAGATCAGTTTATATATTTAAGAGGGGCTGGGGGGAGCTCACATGGAAAGGTTTTTACCTTACTGTAGAGAATGTATTAAAGTAAAAAAAATACAACCACTTTAATGTTCCCTCCTCACCCTCTATTGAACACTATTGATCTCCCCAACCCCCATTGGGCATTCTTCTCCCCCCACTTTTCTCTTAGCACTATTGACCACCTTTGACACTATTGTCTCTCCCACTGGTTTGCCACTATTGTTTCCCTACCTCCCAATGGGCAATATTGTTCCCTACACTGGGCCCTATAGCTCATGCACCTGCTCAGCACAATTGTTCTCCCTACCCCTGCTGAGTATCAATGTCACCCCTCAACCACTGAACACCAATGTCTTCAACCATGCCACACTGACACAAATGCATCTGGGGGGTGGGAGCCGTTTTGTTTGTTCTAGCCTTAAAG
The DNA here is from genome assembly GCA_029574335.1 of Rana kukunoris. NCBI lineage: Eukaryota > Metazoa > Chordata > Amphibia > Anura > Ranidae > Rana > Rana kukunoris. The sequence goes on from CM056052.1 coordinate 230,383,851, forward strand.
GGGTTGTAAAGGTTTGTTTTTTATTTTCTAAATAGGTTCCTTTAAGCTAGTGCATTGTTGGGTCACTTACCTTTTCCTTTAATTTATTTTCTAAATGTTTTCTTTCTTTGTCTGAATTTCACACTTCCTGTTCCTCCTCAGTAAGCTTGCCCCCATCATCTGAGCCGTTCTGGCTGGGGGTTAGTCAGCGTGCTCGCACCCTCACTTGGGACTGCATCACTGCGGGGAGACGTTGTGAACGTTCACAGCATGTCCCAGCAGGGATGCAGTCCCAAGGGAGGGGGTGAGCACGCTGACCAACCCCTACCAAGAACAGCTCGGATGATGGGGGCAAACTTGCTGAGGAGGAACAGGAAGTAAGAAATTTAGACAAAGAAAGAAAACATTTAGAAGGCAAATCAGAAGAAAAGGTAAGTGAACCAACAATGCACTAGCTTAAAGGAACCTATGTAGAAAATAAAAAACAAATATTAATTCCACCGTAATTTACCTAAAAAATGCTACTAATAATAAGACTTAGGTCCCTTACACACGAGAGCTCCCTTTTCATTAGCAATGGATCAGAGCATAGCAGGTGGATGAGACATCTGTGTTCGCTCAGTTTCTGCTGTATAAGCGGCCGGGTATAAAAGAACTCCATGGTCCGTTTACACACGACTGCCCTCTAATCTGCCTAGACAGAAGAGGAAAAATCCCCTTCTGTTTTTTTTTTTTTGCAGACCGGATCATATCAGAGGTAGGCAGGCAAGTCTGTTTACACCCGCCAGTCCATATGGATGAATGGACCGTCCAATCAGGTCCGCCTGAAAAACTGACAGGTGGACCTGATTGGACCCTTTTTGTAGATGGGATTCCCTGTCCATTGGAGATAAGGGGTGTGGAACACAGGAAAAAGACATTAAGTTTATAGTCTGTAGCTGTATTTGACAGCTATGCTCCAATCTATGCTAAAGCACTTTTTATAATCCACTCTATGTCTATTCTGAGGTGTCCTCCTGGACATTTGTGTAGTGCAAATCCATTGGTGTGATTAGCTTAGAGCCTGTCAAACTCAACACTTATCAGTTCTTGTCCATAGTCAGTGACTTGTTCAACCCTTGCTTTAGTTGTGGGCCCTTTCAAATTCTTGGTCCTGGTAACCTTGCCTGTCACAGGTATAGAAATGGGTCTTACGAGCAGTAGACATTGTGAAAAGTGGCTGCTTGTCTAGACTATGAACCTGACTCCCCAATCAGTCAGCTTCCAACCTTGGCCTGGTTCTACAGTATAGAATATCAAATGTTTGTACTTATCTTGACATCAGTTAAAACTCTAGGAAACTACAAACCTGCCTTTGGCAATTGGCAGTGAGCAGGTGGTTGTAATAGTGATGCAAGGATTCTGCATATAAGATAAAAGCTAATATTTAATTTCCGATGATGCTGGAGCACAATACAGTTTTCTGATCATTTAGGTCTTTGTGACCACATTTCTAAAAAAAAATCTTTCCATAATCTTTGCAAGTAATTAAATAAACATGTATCTGCTGCTCTTAGTAAAAAATACTTAATATCCACAATCCTTAAATTCAGCTGCTAACTCAATGCTGATGAACGTCAACATAAATTAGATACAAAAGTTAGAGGTGCAGCGCTAAACATCAAAACTCAGTTCGCATGTGCCGCGCTATACAAGTTTTCATTCATTCATTCATTCAAACTAAGAATCGTAAAAAGTCTATGGTAATAAAAATCCACAGGAGATGTCCAAAAGAACTTCTGACAAGAGAGTGCAGCTAAATAGCACGTATGTGAGGAAACCACCACTGGCACCCAATCACACTGCCTCTTAGGCTGCGTACACACGATCGGTTAAACCGATGAGAATGATCTGATGGACCCTTTTCATCGGTCAAAACCGGTCTTGTGTGGGTGCCATCGGTTATTTAACCATTGGTAAAAAAAAAGCCAATTTGCTTTAAATTTAACCGATGGATTCCTAACCGATCGTTAGTACGCACAAACCATCGGTTAAAAATCCACGCATGCTCAGAATCAAGTCGACGCATGCTTGGAAGCATTGAACTTAATTTTTTTGTTTTTTACGTCCCCGCGTTTCTAACACGATTGTTTTTTTAACCGATGGTGTGTGGGCGCAACGGACCATCAGTCAGCTTCATCGGTTAACCGATGAAAATGATCCGTCAGACCGTTCTCATCGGATGGACTGATCGTGTGTACGCGGCATTACCCTCCACGCAATGGGCAGCAATCAAGTGAGGTCCCCACTATCATTATGCTCTGTCCAGCTATAACGAACACCTTCTACAAAGCTTGATCAATCACATAAAGGGACAAAAGAGACACTACTCTGCAGAGATCTCAATCCATTTTAATAAAGGATATAAAATATCACCCACATGGTAGAAGTAAAAACACCCATTTCTTGGTTTAAAAAGCCAGTGTTCCCAACCAGCAAGATGGCTGCCGCGTTCTGGCATACAGAAGCGTCACACGTCTCCAGCTCTTCCCTATGCATTTCATCATCAGATGATGCATAGGGGGGAACTGGAGACGTTTGATGCTTCTGTATGCTGGGACATGGCAGCCAATGGGTTAAAAAAAGACACAAGTCCATCTAGTCAAACCATTATCATGCGTTTTTCCTTCTACAAGTCAAACCATTAATTACCCTGCATGCCTCAATCATGGTATGAATAAACCCAAATTTAGGAGTTACATCATCCCAGCCAGTCAAAATTATTTGAAATCTGGAAAAAAAGATGGAGAAAGATGTTAGCACTGGGGACGTAGTTTGTAGGCATCACATCTCTGAAAGGGGAGATGAGTATAGTTCCGCTTTAAGGCAAATCACCCCAGTAGGATACAATTAAAAACAAGTTTGGGCTTTATATATACCTTGAAGTAAACTTGTCACATACATTGTTAAACCAACGTTGATGAAAACAAATGTAGAACTTAGCTTTAGGAAAAAGTCAGTATTTTCATTTAGATTTAGCAGCCTGTAGCTCTGCATCTACTGATCATTTTGACATGCGCTTTTCACTGACGGTAATATCGGTTTACATGGTTTTTCATCATTATCATGCTTAGCTTGCATTGCCTGGGGTTGTGACAGGTTTATTTTAAGTTACATCTAAGCTAGCTTTAGGTAAATTTGAATACAGTTCTGCACATGTCTTCTAAAAAAAAAAAAGAGGAAATCTAAAGGCTCATGTATGATAGTCTAAACAAGTTCCAAATCCAGTTATTATGTAATGCATAAGGCTTATAAAGCTACATAATACAACTCTTTTTACCTTCCCTGACTGAGCCAAATCATACTTAATTTTATGTCTTACATTAACCGCAAACCACCCCCTCCAAGCAGACACTGCAGCAGGGGCAGTGCTGCCCATCCAAAAGCAGTGGGCAGAACTAGATGTGGTCAGGTGCTGATTGGCAAGCCACAGGCTTATAAAATAAGCAGTGACGATGCTGATAGCCAAATCCCCAGCAACATATTTTCACCCTACAATTACTAGTACAAGCAAATGTGGAATACATGCGAGTGGCAACTCTGCTCTGAATTAAGAAGCAGTGGAGTATTGTTGCCACACCATCACAAGAATCTGCATTTTGGTGGAGTTCACTAGCAGAATTTGTAGATCTCTCCTGAGGTGCTAAGAGAAAACTAAGTGCAGATTTGCTCAAGAAGTTATGCTGCAGCACATCTTTTTTTATTGAGAGTCCTTAATTCCACTTTAACATTAAATTGTATATATTCAAAAACTGCATACTGTGTTGAAAAAAGTTATTTTAATTATTTAAATGTTGTATTAATAATTGTGTAGTATAGTTCAGCTTATTTAAGTGCTATGGTTGCAGCCTATGCTTTCATTTTATAACATCGGCATTGTAATATCAATACAAAAAATATGTTATTTTTGACAATCCGCCATAAGCTTACTTCTGGCCATTTCTTCCACAACTTCCTGGATTCCCTGCATGCTTTCCAGATTCTCCCCTGCTGTTTACTTTCAATTTCTAAGGACTACATATCCCATGGTACCTTGCTACCCACAAGCTGTGATTCCTGTATTGACCCCACCTTCTCCCAGCACCTCTATAGTTCAGAAGGCAGACTGTGAGGGAAATTGCAGTGAAAGTTCTGGCAATCTTGCCAGTAGAAGAAATGGGTGCCATAGGTGCATCATGTGACAGATGGTTCCCCCTGCATGCCTATAAAGCACTGCCTCTGTCTGACCCAAGTTGTTCGATTGTCGTCAGCTTCCTGTATTCCTGAATCTCTGTGTGATTACTTGGATTTCCTGTTTATTGACCCGGCTCGTTCCAGACCTGTTGACCTCCTATCCTGGCTCATCCCCTGGCTTGCTCCTGGACCTTCCTTCTGCCTGGTTACCCGTGCATGACCCTTGCTTGATTTACAGTCTTTGCTTCTGCTTGATTACCAGTTTATGACCTTAGCTTACTTCACAGATTTTCTCTTGCTTCTTGCCATCCTGTGTTTGACCCTCAGCCGGGTGTTCCTGTGTTTGACCCCAGCTGGGTGTTCACTGCTGTCCTCTGAAGCACGGTTTATTCCAAGAACAGCAGGGAGTTCCTGTGCTTGCTTTACACTAGTAATGGCGAGGTGCATCAGTGGAGGAGATTTTATAACTGCTTAGCGCCTGCCCCACGCAGATATACCGTGACATGGTGGCCGCTCTGTGTCAGATCACGTACCTAGTACATGATCTGACACTTCCGGGTTTAGGACGAGCGCCGTCGGCAACCTGCTTCTGCTGTGATTGGACACAGAGAGAGCCAATTAGCAGGTCCAGTGGACGCGATGTCTGCTGGGACATGCCGATTGTTCAGGAGAAAGACAGAAGTGTGGTCTGCCTATGTAAACAAGGCAGACTGCCGTTCTGTGAGAGTGGAATGTACTAATCCTGTGTTCCTGCTAAGCAGGAACATGGATCTTTACATTTCTCCATTCAAAGCACCTCCCCCACAGTTAGTAATTACTCCCAAGAAACACAGTTAACCCTTTGATCGCCCCTAATTTTAACCCCATCCTTTCCAGTGTCATTAGTACAGTAACAGTGCATATTTTTTAGCACTGATTGCTGCATTGGTGTCACTGGTCCCCAAAAAGTTTTGAAAGTGTCAGGTGTTCATTTGTCACCCACAATGTCGCAGGCCCGCTATAAGTTGCTGATCACAAAGACAGCCATCATCCTTAAGGGCCCCTGCAACTGACCTTACCTTCAACATTCATCTGGAGTTATCTCTATCAGTAACTTTATATACCTGGGTATATGTGCACAATTCAACCAGGACTCCTATTGGGCTCTTTGCTGATAATACTTGTTTGTACATTGTTTGGATGTACGCACTGTTATTAACCTTTTCTTATATACAGCTTGTATTATTTCTATATGGAGCGCACCTACAGTATATGCTTATGGTTAATGTTATATTAATGTTAATGTTATATTCTGGTTGCAGTAGTTTTTTTTCTCCCAATTACTTTGTTTACTTATAAATTTCCCAGGGAAGGAATCCCCTTCCCAAAGCCCCTGTCCTGGGTGGAGGGGCTGCCAACTTTTTTTTTTTTATCAAACCCACTTTTACACTTAGCAAAGGTTATGATTCTCTTATTGACCTACAGGTTTAGCATATTATCCTGTTTGGCAAGGGCCATTTCTCATAACCCCCTAAAAGAGGGCTACATTTGGAGGCACTGCTGAGATCAAAGTAGGATTAACAATAGTATGGAGGAGCAATATAATGTTGAGCAGCACCTTCAACCTACTTCTAAAGAGCATAACCTGCTTCTAGGTGCATTGATAGACTTACCCTGTTCTTTTCTACCATTTAATGTACGTAAAAATAAAACCCATATGAGCTAGCTATTCTCAAAGAATGGATAATTATAGTGAACACCCTAGTGAAAGTGTAAGTGGTACTTTAGCCAAAATGACTGAAATGTTGGCAAAGGGTTTATAGTTAGCTCATTACAGGAAGTTAAAAGTGATTTATGGGAATGTCCCTGTGATGCAAGGAGAAGGAAGTTTTGAAGCCTGGAAAGAGCACACTCTCCAAAATCTAAGGGAGTGGTCACTTTCATAGAAGACAAGCAACAACATGTCACTGAATGTCTGCAGAATGATCCACCTGTATTGAGACACTCATGAAGGAGTAAGTGCAATGGACTACTGTACATACAGGTACTGTCTGATCACTTTGAGAAAGACTATGATCATGAACAGATGGTGGCTGACTACTAGAGATGGCATGGACACCGGCCTGGTTCGGTTTGCACCAGAACTCTTGAACATTGCAAAAGTTTGCACCCGACCAACGAACCCCCATTGAAGTCTATGGGACCCGAATGTGAAAAATGAAGGTTCCCATCTTGAAGGTTAATATGCAAGTTATTGGCCAGAAAAAGGGTATGGGGGCCCAGCTACTGCCCTGGTGGACCAATGCAAACAAAAATGTAAAACATTTTTTTTTTTTTTTAAGGATTTTAATGATTTTAATGATGCTTAAAGTGAAACAATAAAAATAAAAAAATATTTAGTTTCATTACCTATCGTAGAACCAAATCTTTAAAAGATGTATTGACACAGAGTGAATTCACAGGATAATTTTGCAATGATCCCTGTAAGCGCCCAGGCACCTTTCGGTGTGGTGGTTTAGCTATTGCCAGTATATGTACATCGTCAACAACATTATGCTCAAACCCTTACATTATGCCAATTTGAATGCTGTGTACACATGGTCGGAATTTCAGAAAAGAAAAGTTTGATGTGAGCTTTTGGTTGGAAAGTCCGACCGTGTGTAGGCTCTATCTGACTTTTTCTGTCGGAATTTCCGACAGCAAAAGTTTGAGCGCTGGTTCTCAATTTTTCCGACAAGAAAAGTTCATGCCAGAAATTCTGTCTGTATGCCATTTCGATACGCAAAAAAAACATGCATGCTCGGAATCAAGTCGACGCATGCTTGGAAGCATTGAACTTAATTTTTCTCAGCTACATTCTTGACGGTTGGAATTTTGTGTGAATTTTTGTGTGAATTTTGTATGCAGCACAAGTTTGAGCCAAAATTCCTTCGGAAAAAAATCCAAGGTTTTCTTGATGGGGTGGTCTACATGCTAGCCTGCCAATGTGGGCCACTTTATGTAGGAAAAACTAAACAAGAATTCCACAAAAGAGCTTATAGACATATCCTAAACATAAAAAAATCCAATCCAGACCTCCCACTAGGCAGGCATGTGAGAGATGTCCATGGAAGCAAATTTCCGCAAAAAAGTTTTCTCATCCTTGATAGAATTTTATTACAGTGTTAAACACGCTGGATAGCTACTTTAAACACCATCTCATCTCCTGGCTTTAATGACATGGTCAGCTATCGCCCCTTTCTGGAGGGCTTTTCATCCCGGGGATGGAAGGAATAGAATTCCTCTTATGAGTCCAACCATTATTGCACCTATTCCATTTTCTTATTGCAATATTCATGCACTTTGCCCCCAATATATTGGTCCCCCTTCTGTTTTATTTAACAATTTATTGTTCTACTTCTTACACTGCCTTTCTTTTCCTCCCTTTTTCATTCTGATAGCTATTGCCTTCTCCTACATGTTTCCATTGTTCCTCCCTTATGGATCTCTAATCCAGCGCATTGGGGGGGACATTCGGTGATTTGGCGTTGAGTGCCCCTTTTAATTGTCATGGTCGCGACATCATTGGGCTCTTTTTAAGTAAGCGGTCACTGTTCACTTGCTGTGATTGTGCGTTGGTGCTCACTGAACGCAGGGCACTGTCACGCCTCCATGGGGCGGTGTCCTGCACTCAGAGAACAGTTGGTCCGGGTCTGCCTCTAGAACCATGCGCAGGGACTCCCTTTCCTGTCATTGGGTGTGCGTTGTGAAACCGCACTGTCGCTGAACTATCAGCGTGCGCTGATGTCACCTGGACCTTTATCAGAGCCGTCCGCGGCATGTAAAAACAGCTGCGATGGCTCTGAATACTTTCACAATTCCTACAATTGCACATACTGTAGGTTACTGATACTTTGGTATGTGATCCATATTGCCCATGACTGTGCTTTTATCTTTTATGTAAATGTATTATCACTAAAGAGTCATCAAGCCGGAAACGTAGGGTTTATCTGAGAGTTTACATGTGTCTGTATTTTTATTTTAATTTGTTTTTATTAAATTAAAATAGGGTTCAGCAATACATATTCATAAATCACAACATAAAACAATTACACGTAACATTACAATATGGGTCAATCCTACCTCCCCCTGATCTTTTACTCTCTCCTCCCCCTTTACCCTCTTCTCCCCGTCCCCCCTACCCCGTGAAAAAAAAGGAGAGGGGGGGAATCTTAAGGTGCTATGTGCTCAGTATCTATTTCTAATTTTAAGTGCCTGTGCCCTCCACATTCTATTATTGTTTATGAGGGGACAAGAGTGAACTCTCGTATCCCATTGCCTGTATGCCTCTCTCGAAGGAGAGAGGGAGAAAAAAAAACACCACATCAGGTGCTTCTTACCCTTTTATTTGTGTGACTTGATAAATTTTCCCTCTTTTCCTCCCTCCCCTCCTTCTCCCAGCCAGGAGGGGAGAGAGGGAAAAAAAAGGAAAAGAAAAAAGAGAAAAAAAAAGGGGGGGGGGGAAGGGGGGGAGAACCCCCCCCAACACTTCCTCCCAGGGGGGAGGGGAGAGCCCTGATTCCTACCTGAAGCCCGACGGGCCGTTGTCAGGGATGGACTGAGACCAAAATTTGGCCCTGGACTTTATCCAGACCGGCCCACTTTATGTTTGCAAACAAGAACAAAAACAGTATATAATCTATACGCAATTGTGCAAAAAAAACATAAGTAGCATAACATAAGGAGTCCTCACTCACCTCTTTTATTATTTCACTTATTCTCCTCTGTATTTTCCTCATTCTTCTCACATCACTACATTAAGGAGGGGAGAGCTGCGCAGCCAATACTTTGACAGGCTGTCATTGAAAACGGCCCATTGAGCCATCGGCCCACCGGGAAACTCCCTGTAGTCCCTATGGCCAGTCCATGCCTGGCCGTTGTTACCTAAATGCTATCCTCCCTGCACATGTAGCCTATATAAGCCGTAGACTGTATAAACTTCGCCCATCCCTCCCAGGTTCCAATATCTCCACTATTTAATTCCTTATGTTGGTAGGATATCTCCTCCATGCTTCTTATCCTTTCTATTTCCCTTAAGCATTCTTGAATCGGAGGGGCTAGCTTATCTTTCCATTTTTTCGGAATCAATATTTTTGCTGCGTTTAATAATATTGGGATAATTGTCATTTTATATTTTTTCTTGGGGATGGTCGTGGCATGGAACAGACATTGCCATGGGTCCATACTAATTTCAATTCCGCTAATCTCTTTAACTAGCTTTAATATTTGGGCCCAGTATAACTGAATCTTCTTTTTGGCCCCTATATAACTGAATCTTCTTTTTTTCTAAGCCGTGTATAGAACCCGCTGCAGCAAAACTGACATAAAGAAAAAAAAAATACATTCAAATTAGATTTTTCCTGCAAGCTTTCTTTATTTTGTAAACAACAGTTCGGGGAGCCAGTCTGTATGATAAGGCCACAATTTAGTGCACTCGGAACAAGATTAGAGATTTTTTGGATCATTTCTGGTGTCTCTTTGGCAGACTTTGGATAGAATTTTTTTATTTTTTTTGCATCATAGTGAGCAAGCCTTATGTGAATAAGCCAAATTAAAGTACACCCAGGCCAAGATTAACAATTGTTTTAGATAAAGTCTGGTGTGTCTTTCGCATACTTTGGATAGAAGTAACGATGTGGAAAAATTGGTCTTATAGTGTTGGTGGTGCCTTCACCCCAAATCTTTTAGAGGTATGTTTGATGAAAGTAAGAATTAGCCTTGCTGTAAAAAATAAAAATGTGATGCCCCTGGTGCCCCAGGTGTGGAAAAAATGGCCCCTGGGTGTTAATTGTGCCCATAAAACCTATACCAAAAAAAATACTTCAAGAAAAAATCAACACCCACAAAACTAGGCAGCCTAGACAGTCTTGCAGAGATTTGAGATCACAATAGCACTGAATCAGTGACATTGGCATTAGTGGCTTGATAGCTGCTGCTAATCCAGGACTGATTCATTTTGACAAATGTCAGCTGGTCAACAGAGTCTGTGGACAGATGCAGTCTTTTATCTGTCACAAAACCTCCAGCAGCACTGAATGCAGTTCAGAAAGCACGCTGGATTCAGGGCAGTCCAGCAGCTAAATTGCATACTGGGCAAGTTCTGGCAAGTGGCCTATTCTTATGACCCAGAAACCCAGTGGATTGTCTTTCACCATATGAGGCCGATGGGATCTTGAAGCTGACAGTTCTTGGTGATGAGGACTAAAAAAAAATTGAAATGCATCACTGAGGTGGCCATCTTCTCTACTGTCCCTCCTTTGACAAATAGAAGCCTAAAAACAAGCTTTTCCACGAGACTGTAACCCACCAGAGTCTGGAAAGGCGTTACATAAACTCCTCTTTAAGATATCTTCAAGATAATTTATCCTGTGCTCCCTTTGCGAGGGCAGGATATATTCAGAGACTTTCCCCTTATAACAGTATTCAAGGAGAGTTGCCAACCAATAATGATTATTTTCCTTCATGCCACAAATTCTCTGGTCTCTGGGTAACTAAGGATTACAGTAGCTCGAACTGCCTCCTCCCAGACACATTCTACTCCCAAGGTTTCTGGGGACTGAAAACCATACCTTAAGGTTTGACGTATGCCTTCATCTGCTTCTATGCTTCCAAAACTGCCATAATTCTCCTACTCCCTCTCCTCTCCACTGCTCTGCCTCGAGTACCATGTCCATAAAGTCACACAGAGTATGCTCCAGCAGAAACACAAGAGGGATTCTGTCACTGATGCATGCATTGTCACGGCTCACCATCCTTGTTGCCTCCTCAAATGATGAGAGTACAGTGCATGCATCCTTTATCAGCAGCCATCGAAAAGGCGATAAAAAGCTGAGCTGCCCTAAACCTGTCCTTGTGCCATACTCACACATGGATACATTGACGTCCCTCTGCTATATGTGCAGCCACTGCAGCATTGCCATAGTTGAGTTGAGCATGTCATAAATCAGGTGGTTTATGGGCAGGAGAAATTCCTATTGTCCCTGACCATGCTTGCTGGACCACGTGTCAGCAGTAACATTAACCATGCAGCTAACTGCCTTGCCCAACAATGCCACAACATTGCCTTCCATGTGATGTACAGAGCTGGGATGGTCTTACATGTAAATAAATAGTGACTGGGAACCTACCATTGTGGTACAGCACATTCTGAAAATTCACGGAAAGGGGCAGAATCCCCCAGATGGAGAGGCAGGAGTTGTAAAGCCAATAATTTGGACAAGCTGGAATTTAGATATTGGGCATGTGGTTGGCAGGGAGTGTATTTTTTTTTAATGCAGTAGCTGGGGCAGAGGAGATTGCCTGATACACTCTACTGCTGGCAGACATGTTGCAAGGACCTGTGACACCCTTTGATATACCATTATCCCTGTCAGTGGAGGCTGCTGAGAGGTCATGAGATATAGCAAGGGTAGACATGAAAGGTGATGAATGAGGAAGACAAGAATTGTGTCCCTTGTGTGTGGCCTTCAGGTGCTCTTGCCAACGGCTGGTGAAAGGCTAAATGCCTTGTCAAGCATGTGGTACACAAATGGCTGGTGTTTTTGTCATGCTTAATCTGCTCTGTGGCAGCTGAGCAGTGGGAAGTGGGCCAGGAGATTAAAGCTCCACAATCTGATGGAATAGGGTGGCTGCTCTCAACTCTTCCATAATGGCTGCCTCTAGAGCAGTGGTTTTCAACCTGTCTAGCCATGACCCCTTGATAACATTTCCCAGGTTGTGGGGACCTGTAACAGTAAAATTATTTTCCTATTGTGGGTTGTCAGCACCCAAGGCGCTTATTACCCACATTTAATAAAAACTGGGAAATGTGTGAATGGATGCACTTCAAAAACGAAAAAAAGGGGGGAACCCCAGCATCTCAGTCAGATAAACTGCGGCTGACAATTTGAAAAGAGAAGACAGGAAGGGGAAAAAAAAGAACAATGAAAGAAAAAACGCAGCAACCTAAAAAAAAATATATATAGCACTGAATGTTATAAAATGCTGTGTAAACACTGAACCACAGTGCCTTGCAAAAGTATTCACCCCCTCCCCCCCATTGGCATTTTTTGTGTTTTGTTGCCAGCATCTCAGTCAGCTAAACTGCGGCTGACAATTTGTAAAGGCAGGCAGGTAATAAAAAGACCAAAGTAAGAAACACGCAGCAACCTTAAAAAAAAGAGTATATAGCACTGAATGGTATAAAATGCTGTGTAAACACTGAACCACAGTGCCTTGCAAAAATATCCCCCCCCCCCCCTATTGGCATTTTTTACTAACAACAACTTACAAAGCCATCCACAATTTAGCCCCCAGCTACATCACTAGCCTACTCTCAAAATACCAACCTAATCATTCTCTTTGTTCCTCTCAAGACCTCCTGCTTTCTAGCTCCCTCATCACCTCCTCCTTAGCTTGCCTCCAGGACTTTTCCAGAGCCTCTCCAATCCTATGGAACGCCTTACCCCAACCAATCCGATTATCTCCTACTCTATTGGCTTTTAGTGATCCCTGAAAACCCTCCTTTTCCAAGAAGCCTATCCTGCTTACTGTACATTAATTTACTCCATCAGTTCATCCTCCACAGTTATTACGTTTTTTTCACTTGACACTCCCTTCTAGATTATAAACTCTAAACTCTCACTTGCTATATTTTCCTAGATCAGCTAGCCAGGCCTAAAGCAGCTGCCCTTTACAGGCAGGGACTGTGGACCCATATAGTATATCAAAAAGTAGAAAATTCCCAGTGCTAGCTGTCCCTGTGGCTACTGCTCCCAGGACCACCTCTTCAGGCACTGTCAGCCCTCCTAGCTGCAGCTGTCCCTTTCCACAGATTGTACCACCACCATCCTCCAGACTGGCTCTGCACCCATCCCAGACTGCTGCATCTCAGTCCTCTCAGGTGTGCCTCCCAATTCTTCTGATGGTGTGAACACCCACCAGCCCTCCTGGCTGCCTTTGTGGAACTCCTGGAGACTTGTCCAAGAGTGTTCTTTTGCTGTCCTCTCTTGCTCGTCCTGTGCCTTCTGGTCAGGACTCCTCTGTGGGTTGCAAGATGGTTCCATCCACACCTGAGCCCAGGCCCGGTTCCATCTAGGCTTACCCTGGGTATTTAAGAAGGCCTGCCCCCTGCCAATCCAGATTGAGGATTGGTCAGCGCTCCTAAGAACACCCCAGGTGGCTCCACTTACCCTATCCACCTCTCTTTCCACCTCTATTTCCAGAATATACCAGAAGATTCTGCAAAGAAGTGGGAGGTCCTGGTGACACCACCTGTGAGTCACCCAGCACTACTCTAGGTCACTCCCAACCCAGATCACTAAAACAGGCCCAAGCCTGGAAATTGACATACTTTCACACTAGAAGGTGCTAGACTCACCCAAAACATCCAGCTATTACCTTGACTGGGAAAATTTACAAAATAAGCTAAGCTGAAACACAGATCTCTCTTTTACTCCATTGTATTCGTCCCCCACACAGTTAGTTAGCACCTCCCAGGGACATACTTAACCCTTTGATCGCCCCTGTTGTTAACCCATTCCCTGCCAGTGTCATTTATACTGTGACAGTGCATTTTTTTGCCACTTAGGGCCAGATTCAGGTAGATGAGAGCATCTTTGCTCTGGAGTAACGCTTCTCATTTACGTTACTCTGCCGAAATTTTAGGAGCAAGTGCTGTTATTCATGAAGCACTTGCTCCTAAAGTTGCGGCAGCGCATCGCAAATGAGCCGGCGGAATTCAAATTGGGCGGGTACGGGGCGTGTAATATTTAAACAATGCGCGATCCCGCGGCAAACGTACTACGCATGCGTCGAGTGTCAATGCATCCCAGTGCGCATGCTCCAAATTCTGTCAGTGAACGTCAATGACGTCACATCCCCATTCATGAACGTTTTACGCAAGCGACGCGATTATTTTTTTTTCCGACGCGATGACGACGCCTATACTTAACATAGGATACTCCACTAGGGGGCTGCTTTATCTTTACGTCGCGTATCGCTTCCGGAAACGTCGTAAAGTCACTGCGTCGCGCCCGAAAAAGATCGTGAATTTCCGACTCCCGCTGATTAACATATTTTTTCAGCGTTAATCAGCGGGAACGCCCCCGGCGCCATTTTTAAGTTGAAGTAACGATGCGATGGCGAAATTCAATTACGCCGATCGCATCGGAACACCAACCCGGTGTTTCTTGTTTTCTGGTTACAGAAAACAGAAACGCCGGCTTAAAGTGACAGTTAGGCTGGAGTATCACAGATACTCCAGCCTAACTCTACCTGAATCTGGCCCTTAGTGTCCAATTTGTCCGCCACAATGTCGCAGTCAATAATGATCGCCACCATTACTAGAGAAAAAAATAATAAATTAAAATGCCATAAATCTACCCCATAGTTTGTAGACGTGATAACTTTTGCACAAACCAATAAATATAAGCTTATTGGGATTTGTTTTACCAAAAATATATAGCAGAACACATATTGGCCTAAACTGACAAAGACATTTTTTTTTTATTTTTTTTTTATTTTAATGGAATGTTTTATAGCAGAAAGTAAAAAATATTGTTTGTTATTCAAAATTGTTAGCTTTTTTTTGTTTAGAGCACAAAAAAATAAAAATGCAGGGGTGATCAAATATCACCAAAAGAAAGCTTTTTTTGTGGGGAAAAAAAGGACATAATTGTTTTTGGGGTCAGCGTCGCATGACCGCACAATTGTCAGTTAAAACAATGTAGCGCCGTATCGCAAAAAAATGGGCTGGTCAGGAAATGAGTAAAACCTTTTCGGAGCTGAAGTGGTTAAATGAGCCATCACTGTTAAGTTACATGAATATTTGTATGGGGTTACGTTTGAAATAAAAATAGATAATAATCCTTTAAATTATGTTCTAACCACAGCCCGAAGTACAAACCTGGCCCAAGGAACATAGGAGCTGGTGCCCTATCTAGACATTCAAGATTGGCTTCTATTATCAAAGAGAGTGGATGGGAATATCTCCTTGGTCCCAGTATGGGGACTCTGTGGCAATAAATGAAAATCAAGTGGCCTTTTCTGAAATGCCTCTGATAGACTCCATAGGGGGTGGACCGAAAACTGTGCCAGACATTTTTGCCTACCCTGTGGCATTGGGGTCATTTGACAACTGTTCTATATCTTCACAGTGAATGATCAGGAGTCAAAAGGCTGATCCCTTAATTGATCCTCTGTATAGGGCTATGAGGGCCAAAGACCAAGAAATGTTGAGGAAGGTCTTACTTACTGAGTGTGATCAATTCCCAAGAGATTGGGAGAAGTTTAGGATACACACAAGACTGATGTATTATGTGGTGTTGTATCATGACCACTCTAGGAGAGGACAACTGGTTCTCCCATATTGTTTCTGAAAGGTGTCCCATGGCCACCTGGGACTTGAGAAAAAGTATTGCCTAGTTCAATAACATTTCTATTGGCTTAAGATGAGAGATGTTTTGCCTAGTCTATGTAGATGTTGCCTCAGTTGTTAACAGAGGAAAGCCCTGCCAGTTTGAGCTTCTCCAATGGGGCATTTACAGAGTGGAGGCCCTATGGACTTTTTCTTTGCATTGACAATGATTCAGGAAGTTCTGAAATGCCCAAGCTTTTCTACTAAAGATCAAAGGGCAGTTTCAGTCACAAGGGCGCTTTTGGACAGATATTTACGTTAGCTGTTGAACATTTACAAAAGTTGAACAACCTCTTATCACCCTGAAGGTGACATTCTTCCTGAGAGATTCAACAGGACCCTGCTTGATATTCTAGGTACCCTACAGGCTGATGACAAGCAGGGTTAAAGCCATTGTCCATGATTATAACAGCATCAGGCACAAGAGTACAGGATTCTCCTCCTATTTCCTGATGTTTAGGATGGACCCCAGCTTGCCCATTGACCTCCTGCTAGGAGTCTCCACTGATGGTATTGGTCATTACCAATACCTGGCTTGTCCAAAAGATACCCTCAAGTCTGCTTACTGCTTACTTAAAGCGGAGTTCCACCCTAAAGTGGAACTTCCGCTCATCTGATTTCTCCCCCCTCCAGTGCCACAATTGCCACCTTTCGGTGGAAGGGGGGACAGGATACCTGTCTCTCACAAGTATCCTTTCCCACTTCCGGGAATCTGGCCTTGGCCAACAGCCCCTGACGTCACTGCGAGGCTCCGTCCTCATCCTCCCCCAGCTGCCAGGCCAATAGGAGAGAGGAGCGGGGCATCGCGTATGCGTAGTAGGGTTCCCGGCATGAAGCCGAAAGGCTACACTGCCGGGTACCCTTACCCGAAATGATGGCGGCAGCACCTGACAGCTGATGGAAACCGACATTGAGGGACTCCAGGACAGGTAAGTGTCCATTTATTAAAAGCCAGCAGCTGCAGTATGTGTAGAGGCTGGCTTTCATTTTTTTTTCCCGGAACACCACTTTAACTGAAGAAAATGCAGCTAAAATAAACAAAAGGGAACAAAAGACAATTTGGTCTCCATGTGAGATTCAGAGGTCTGAAACCAGGTGACCAAGGCTTGCTGCTACGAAACATGAGAGCATCTGGAAAACATAAGCTGGCTGGCAGATGACAAAAACGAATTGCCCAGGATCCCAGTATACAATATAAAGGGGCCAGAAGGCAGGATCAAAGCCTGGCATTGAAATAATTTTCTGCCTTTTCAGCTCAGATGACACTTCAGAGTGTGATGCACCCTAGCTTCAGGCTGAACTCTTATCTGATCTACTGGCTACCCATGTGAGTGATTGGACTGTAGTTCCTGAGGCCTCTAGCCCAACAGCACTCTCTCCTCCAAGAAGGCCACTGGACCCTGAATCTCCAGAGTTTGTGCCTCAATTAGTGAGCACATCTAGTTAGGGACCTAATCTTTCTACACAGCCAGTGTCATCCCTTCTAAAGACTCATAGTCCATGTTCAGTGCCTGAAAATATAGGATTACTTCAGGGGGAAGTGCGTAAAGGGCAGAGAGTTAGGTATCCTCCACCCATTTTAATTCACCATGGTGGATTACGCATGCTCACCTGAGGTGCAGGGTCTGAGTACTAACCGGAGCTTCTGTTGATGGAGATGGATATAAGCATGTGTTGGTACCAGGTCATGATCCTCAGGATCGCCCCACCAGGGGGGATGAGCAGGCCGGGGTCCAGAAGCAGATATAGGAGGTAAGGATCAAACAGAAGTGTAATCAGTAAACAAGCCAAAAGGTCAGTAAGAAGTAGTTGCAGGTTGGGATCAGATGGAAGCAGAGGTCCCAGGAAAAAAAGTCCAGGCCCTGACATCTACCATGCTTGGGTAGGAGCAGACTCAAATTTAGTCAACATGTTGCCTGTTTTGGCTTCACCTGGCATGTAGTTTTACTAACCTGTGCTTTTTCCTTGGCAAGCCAATGTAATGGGGGTAGGACAATGCTATTTTCTGAAATTTACATTTATTATATATATTATATGTACATGTATTGCTTGGATGGGATGATGTACAGATTTCATCAGGGGGAGTGTGTAGGGATATGCTTCCCTCTAAATCACAAAAGATAAAAGAAAGTTGGCAAGATGCTGATGACCAAAAGTCTCACTGGTTAACTCCGGTAACAGGTTACCAACTCACTTAGGATATAATCTTTATTCAAAAGGGTATGTAGAAGGAAATAAATTCAAAAGAAGGCAATAGGTAATTGCACATAGTAAAAACGACAATGTTGTCAATTAAAGACGCAAAAGCGCATGTCCATGAGTTTCGCCATGCCAACATCAGCCGCACGTGTCAATCAAATCAAGTCAACTAATAATGTGATAAATCACAGTTGGGTATAGATACAGGACTAATTGAGTCCTGGGAAACCTCGGTGGCACGCATTGGTACTTAGTCTTAGAAAAATTTTACTTAGGAAAATTTTAAAACATGTTCTATTTTTTTTCACTGATTGGGCCCACAAACGATCGGTTTGTCCAATGAAAACGGTCCATTGGTCTGTTTTCATCAGACAAACCGATCCTGTGTACAGGGCTTATCAATAGAGGCTTAGCTTTTCCAACCTTGGAGATTACTCTTCCTCAAGTTATGCTCAGCCTGCAAACCTATTAGCCCAAATGTCCAATAAAATCTGGTTAATGGGGATAAAAGCAGGCACATTTTGCATTGCCAAGAAATTAAGGTATCAAATTAATTTGTGGTGAATGATTTGATTGTGGATTTTAAGAGGAGTTCCGGCCCAACAAAAAAATTAAAAGTCAGCATCTACAAATACTGTACCTGCTGACTTTTATTATTAGGACACTTTACTGTCCAGGGTTCCTGCAATGTCGGCACCCAAAGTCAATTTTTGGATCGACTCTCGGGTGCTGCCATTGCCATTCGAGGTAAGGGAAACGAACAGTAAAGCTTTTTGACTTTGCAGCCATTCCCTATTGCACTTTCTAACTGGCCCGGTGTTTTATCAGCTTACTGCTACCCATCAGATTGTGCAACAGAAGTGACGTTCTTACCAAAAATATTTACTGCGCATGTGCGATGCATTCCACACTATGCATTCCACACACTTTATGATCTGACGGGTAGTAGTACTCTGATAGAACAGCAATGCGGACATCTCAGTACACCTAGCTGTGTCTTGAATTGCAGAGTAATGTTAGCAATAAAGTCAGCGTATATAAATCAATATCACAGATGTCAATATACTGTATTTCTTTTTTTTTTATCATTCAAATTTAAGTTTATTTTCAAAACAAAAAAATATAAAATATACAGCTATGCGCCAAATAACACAGTAAATATTACAGCTGAACATACATTTGAGAATAAACAGGTACAATCAGTGTTTATCGTTTCCAACATTTTTAACCCCAGAGGGTAGTACTTATTGAACTGCAAAGAGAAATGAGAACTATTAAGATAAATCAGAACCCCATAGGTAATATAGTTTGTCCCAAATCACCTCCCTAATAGATCTCATATATCCTATGGTCTGATCCAGAATATTAAAGCAATGAGGGATGTAGTAGACCAATCTTTCATAGACCCCAAGAAGGTGGGTATCCAGGACAATCTCTGCCTCTCCGACACCCCTCTTGGGATCACTCTGTATCCTAGAGGTGGACCTGTCCCCTCCCCCCAACCTCCCCAAAAGCAACTTGATCTAACATTTGTCTAAAGAACCAAGACAACATCCTACCCAGGGTTAACTATAATAGAAAAACCCAATATATAATGAGTATTTCCGAACCCATTATCCCCAAAGTGAGAATATCACATTATGAGAAGTAATGTACTATGTTTAGTCTTCTCGAATCTAAAATTAAGAGAAAAAAAGAAAAGAAAAGGAGAGAAAAAAAAAAAGGGGAAAAGGGGAGGAAGAGAAGGGGGGGGGAGATAGAGATGAGAAGAGTAAAGAGTTCAGAGGAAAGAGTAAGCCCACCTGCCAAGATTATGCATCAGTCCGGAGCAACAGCCACTACTGTATCCCCGGAGTATAGGGGATTCCCATGTACTTAAGCCACGGTTCCCAAGTTTCAGTAAACAAAATAGTTTTATCTAACATTAAACTAATTCTCTTTTCCTGCTCCATGATCCATGTGACTTTTCTCTTCATGTGTAGAATAGAGACCGACTGTTTCTTCCATGCGGCTGCAATAGTAATTCTGGCGCCTGTCAGGATAAATAGAATCAGTTTTCTGGTAACCTTCGAGATTTGTGGAATTAGACCATTCAATAGAGCGATTGCTGGAGACTGATGCACATTACACCCTGTTACTCGTCTGACAATGTGAAACACCTTATTCCAATAACCCCGAATCTTTGGACATTCCCACCAAGTGTGAAACATGGACCCTATTCCCTGGCAACCTCTAAAGCATAAGGGTGAGTATGAAGGATACATCGAGGCCAATTTAAGAGGGACCATGTACCATCTAGTAAAGATTTTCGCATTGGCTTCCGCCAGAGATACACTTAGCAAACCCTTGATAGATCTAGCAAAATTTCCATACCAATCCACTAAGTCCCATTCATCTCCAAGTTCTCTTTCCCAAGCGAGCATGTGGGGTAATTTTGTATCATTTGTCGCGAGAGATTTATAAATAACTGAGATATTACCCCGTCTCGCCGAGGCTTGGTCGCATCTATGTTCAAATGGAGATAGGGAGCCAGAGATTAGATTATCAGACCAAAGATTTTGGGCGTAATCATGTAATAGAGAGAATCTCAATCTCTCGGAGGAGGGGAGATCAAAATTATCAACAAAAAATTGTTCGGGCAAAGGGCCCAATCTTGAGAAGAGCTGTCCAATGCGGTACACCCCCTTGTCATGCCACCATTTGAAGGAGTCGACGTCGACTCTAGATGCAAAGATCGGATCCAGGAAAACCTCCGCTAAGGGTTGACCTTTCGAGACCAGAAAAGGATTTTTCCTAAGTGAATCCCAAATTACTAAAGCTTGAGAAAGGGTTGGGGACATAATAGCGGGTCTGTGTTTGGGGGTACACCACATCAAATTTTCTATAGTAAACGCAGAAGATGCTTGTTCTTCTATATTAA
Source organism: Rana kukunoris (assembly GCA_029574335.1). NCBI lineage: Eukaryota > Metazoa > Chordata > Amphibia > Anura > Ranidae > Rana > Rana kukunoris. Next base: position 230,404,574 of record CM056052.1, read on the forward strand.
TCCAATCAGGACGGTCCTTTTTAAGATATACTTCAGATAGTTGGGCCAACCTAGCAGACTGGTAGTACCACCACAAATTCGGGACTCCTAAACCCCCCTGTTCAGTTAGATTGAAGAGGCTTCGAGAAGGAACACGCGGACCCTTCTTGTTCCAAACGAATCTGGTGATTTTGCCCTGAAATGATTTTAGGTGACTTTTAATTATTGGGATGGGCAATGAGCGGAAGAGATATAAAAGTCTGGGGAGCAGAGTCATCTTAACCGAATTAATCCTACCAATCCATCCTATTTTCTGGGAACCCCATTCATTTAAATCTTTCTCGAGTTTTTTAAACGTAGGAGGATAGTTGGCATAATAGAGATTCTCAAACTTCGAAGTCAGGTTGATTCCTAAATATTTGATAGATGAAATTTCCCATTTGAATTCATATTTGTTTTTTTAACATTAAAACTGTGGGTTCAGGGAGTGACACATTAAGCGCTCTGGATTTAGCCCAATTTACTTTGAGGCCCGACACTCTAGCGAAGTCAGTCAATAGGTAAATAATTTCAGGAAGAGAGGATGGAGGTGAGGTTATGAAAAGTAATAGATCATCTGCAAATAATGCACATTTATGTTCCTTTTGAGAGCATTTAATTCCCTTGATATCCGGGTCATCACGAATAGCTATAGCCAAAGATTCGATCATGACTGCGAATAGCATAGGAGACAAGGAGCATCCTTGTCGTGTGCCCCTCCGGATCTTAATAGGTTCTGAGAATAGGCCCTGTACACGGAGTTTAGCTTCCGGACATGAATAGAGCGCAGATAAGATTCCCATGAATTTAGAGCCGAAACCCCATCGCTTCAGTACCCTAAACATATATGGCCAGTACACTGAGTCGAAGGCTTTCTGGAGATCTAGGGAAAGGAGCATCCCTTCTTGTCCACGATCCCCAGTCCACCCAGATTGTAGAATGGAAATCAGATCAACTGCCCTTCTTATCTGGTCCGGTCCCTGCCTCCCTGAAATGAATCCTACCTGATCCCCATTAATATATTGGTTCATGAAAGGGGACATTCTATTGGCCATAATTTTGGTTAATATTTTGAGGTCGTTATTAATAAGAGATATTGGCCTGTAATTTTCAACTAGACTAAGGTCTTTATCTGGTTTCGGGATCACTGAGATATAAGCCATATTAAGTTGTTTATTAATAGAAATACCATCTGTCAAGGAATTATAAAAGCGAGTTAAGTAGGGTGTAAGGATAACTGAGAATGTTTTATAATATGGGGAGGAAAAACAATCGGGTCCCGGTGCCTTATCCGTCTTTAGATTTTGAATTACTGATAGAACTTCCTCAGTTGATATGGGAGCCTCCAATATCTCCATATGTTCCTTTTTCAAAGTAGGAAGACTTATTTTATCCAAGAATTTCTCTATTTTATCTGAAGTAGATTTATCGTCAAAAGCGTAAAGTCTAGAATAGAAATCATGGAAGGTTTCCATCATCCGCTGAGGATTTAAAGTAAGGGATCCATCTGCTTGTCTAATCTTGGGGAGCGTCTTCGATTTAAATCTAGGTGACAATTTATTTGCTAACATCGGCCCTATTTTATCCTTCAATTGGTAATATCTGGCACCTGTCCATTTCATATCTTCTCCTGCCCGTGCTGTTAGTGCTAAGTTCAGGGCCGATCTAGCGGCATCAAGTGAAGAGGTGGGAAATCCAGAAGGATCTGACTTATGTTTTCTGCGCAAGTCTAGATATTTCTCTTCTAGCTCTCTCACCTCCACCCTCTTTTGTTTTTTAAGTCTGGACGCAATTTGTATTATTTTGCCTCTAACTGTTACCTTGTGGGCCGCCCATAGAGTTTCCGGGGAAACTTCTTGTGTATCATTAAATTCAAAATATTCCTTTATAGCTTGTTCAATTTCCGTCACAAGGGCTGGATTTTTTAAAATAGATTGATTAAGAGTCCAATGAGATACTCTATGGGCTGTATTCTCCCGTCTTAGAGATACCAGTACCATAGAATGGTCCGACCATGGAACATCTGCAATAGTTGACTCAACAGCTGCCGGGACATGATGATTCGAAATCAATATGTGGTCTATTCGTGAATAAGATAGGTGGGGATTAGAGAAATGTGTATAGTCTTTAGCGTTTGGGTTCAATTCTCTCCAAATATCAATCAACCTAGATTGGTGTAGCATACGTGCCACTTGAGTACTAGCTTTAGTCAGCCTAATTATTTTAGTCTTATTTGGTTTAGATTTATCCAAACCCGAATCAAAGGCCAAGTTGGAGTCCCCCCCCATAACTATGATACCCTCCATAAAAGGTCGGAGAGTATCTAGCATCTGTGAAAAAAAATTCTGTTGTCCCCTATTTGGTGCATAGTATGAGACAAAAGTGTACATTTTTTCATCTAGGGTTCCTTTAGCCAAAACAAATCTTCCTTCCGAGTCCCTGTATTCCTTAAAGTGAATTTACAAAATTTAGAAAATAAAATAGCCACCCCTTTGGTCTTATTTTCCGCCTTAGATAAATAGAACACTGGAAAGTGAGCATGTAAAAAAGAGGGGGTGTACCGCCTTGGGAAGTGTGTCTCTTGTAGTAAAACAACATCCACATGCATAGACTTATAGACTTGAAAAGCCTTTCGTCTCTTAATAGGAGAGTTCAGCCCCTGAGTGTTGTGTGTTACAACACGAAGGGGTGTGGAAGAGCTATTTGGTCCAGCCATGGAACCTAAACCTTACATCCTCCAGAATGTATACCATGTAATGAGTCTGTAACCTAGAAAACCCATATCTTGACAGGTAGGCCGACAGAGAGGAGAATACAGAGTGGAAAGACAGGGAGAAAGAGGGAGAAATCAAAAGGAAAGAATAAAACAGTAAACAATAATGCAAAATGTGGCATAACATAAGGTCAAACCATGACCCGAAATGGGGGGAGGGACTAATCTCCCTTCCCCCATTTAAAGAAGAAATTCCAAAGTGGTCCAGTGTTGAGGGACCAAACACCCGCTTCCCAGGACGACAAAAAGTCTGTCTGGAAAGTGAGTAGAGGCTCAATGCCTCACCACCACCCATTACCAACAGTCTATACGTTATCCTATACAACTTGTTTTTAGGAAGAAATTGATCTCATACAGTTTATGCATTAAGACATGTGCCGTAACGAGGTTTCCCAGAGGAGGAGCGATGAAGAGGGAAGAGAAAAAGGGGGGGGGGAAACCCACATAATATGCATACACCCATATATATTATCCTATATATACATATAAGCTCACAAGGGAGGGAGAGAAGAGAGAAAGAAAAAAAAAAAAATTAGAAATGTTCTCCTCCCCCCTCCTTCCCCCCCCCCCTCTGTAGTTTCAAATATTAATCTCATTGGGGGAAGAAAAAAAAAATAAAAAAAAACCCTTCTTTGTAATTTCAAATATTATATGTATACCCCTATATATATTCTCATATAAACGCATACAATCTCATTGGGGAAAAATAAATAAAAACATTTCTTTGTAATTTCACATATTATATGCATACCCCTATATATATTCTCATATATACACATATAATCTCATTGGGGGAAAAAAAAAAAAAGGGGGGGGGCCCCCCCTTTCTTTGTAATTTCAAATATTATATGCATACCCCTATATATATTCTCATATAAACGCACATAATCTCATTGGGGAAAAATAAATAAAAACATTTCTTTGTAATTTCACATATTATATGCATATCCCTATATATATTCTTATATATACACATATACTCTCATTGGTGGAGGGAAAAAAAAGGGGGGGGAGTCCTCCCCTCCCCCCCTCAAATCCCCAATTGGTGTCTCCTCCGGGAAAGTTCAACTGGAATTAACCACTTAAGACCCGGACCAATACGCTGGCAAATGACCCAAGGGGTTTTTGCGATTCGGCACTGCGTCGCTTTAACAGACAATTGCGCGGTCGTGCGACGTGGCTCCCAAACAAAATTTGCGTCCTTTTTTTCCCACAAATAGAGCTTTCTTTTGGTGGTATTTGATCACCTCTGCGGTTTTTATTTTTTGCGCTATAAACAAAAATAGAGCGACAATTTAAAAAAAAATGCAATATTTTTTACATTTTGCTATAATAAATATCCCCCAAAAATATATAAAAAAACATTTTTTTTCCTCAGTTTAGGCCGATACGTATTCTTCTACATATTTTTGGTAAAAAAAATCGCAATAAGCGTTTATCGGTTGGTTTTCGCAAAATTTATAGCGTTTACAAAATAAGGGATAGTTTTATTGCATTTTTATTAATTTTTTTTTTTTTTACTACTAATAGCGGCGATCAGCGATTTTTTTCGTGACTGCGACAATATGGCGGACACTTCGGACAATTTTTACACATTTTTGGGACAATTGTCATTTTCACAGCAAAAAATGCATTTAAATTGCATTGTTTACTGTGGAAATGACAGTTGCAGTTTGGGAGTTAACCACAGGTGGCGCTGTAGGGAATGTGTACCTAATGTGTGTGTTTACTACTGTAGGGGGGTGTGGCTGTAGGTGTGACGTCATCGATCGCGTCCCCCTATTACAGGGATGACGCGATCGATGCTCCGGCCACAGAGAAGCACGGGGAAGCCGTGTGTACACACGGCTCTCCCCGTTCTTCCGCTCCAGGGACGGATCGCCGCACTGCAGCGGCGATCGGGTCCGCGAATCCCGCGGTCCCGGTCCTGGAGCTTCGGACCGGGTCGCGGGTGCGCGCCCGCGGGCGCGCGCCCGCGGCCCACGGCTGGGTACTAAAACCAACGTATATATACGTTGATGTGCCCAGCCGTGCCATTCTGCCGACGTAAATCTGCAGGAGGCGGTCCTTAAGTGGTTAATGATCCAAGTCAGGTTGCTGAGTTTTTCCCAACTTTCCTGTGTTTGACTCTATTCCATTCGCCCGAAGTAGGGCTAGTAGGTGTCTGTCTTTTAGCTGAGAGAGGCTGTGGAGGTGTAGTATCCATGTCTGGTGCGGTTGCGATAATTCTTAGGTCTAATAGTAATCTTTCCCCCTCCTGAAAGTTGCGTACAGCATAATGTCTACCATTATAGGTGAATTTTAGAGCAAAGGGAAAGGCCCAATTATACTTGACTTCCTTCTTCATTAGGGCCGACAATAATGGTTTCATTGCTCTCCTCTTCTGAATAGTGTGGGGGGAAATGTCAGAAAATATTTGGATCTTTGCTCCTTGGTACTGCAAATGTTCTTGTTGACGGGACTTTTGCATTATTTCCTCTTTGGTGGAATAATAATGTGGTTTAACTACCACGTCTCTAGGTAAACCGTCCTTGCGTAACGGGCCTAAGGATCTGTGCGCTCTGTCTAATTCCAACTTATGTGCAGGAATGGATGGAATCAGATCTCTAATGATGTCTTGTATAGCAGAGTGAACATTAACTATGGATTCAGGTATCCCCCTTACCCTGAAATTATCTCTCCGAGATCTGTTTTCCAAATCATCTATCCTATCTTGAGCAGCTTCTAGTTGTTCTTGCATGAATTGTAGATGGTCAGTATTCTGATCAATCCTTGAAACATTAGCGTCCAATTTATGTTCAATAGATTCTATCCTGTTACCAATACTTTGGAAGTCTGCTCTGATATCTCTAGTGATCCTCTCAGCAGTCTGTGTCAGACCCTTGTCTAACATTTCAGCTATTCTGTTAAACAGATCAGTTACATTGAAAGATACATCAAGAGCCCGTTCAACATTCACCTGCTCATGCCCAGGAGGAGGTTGTGAGGAGATTGCTGTAGAAATTACATGACCAGTCAACTCAGTGACTGTTCTTTCTTTCAGTACAGAGGAATATAGAGCAGGAGTTGGATTAGATCCCAGAGGATGAGTTATAGAGGTGACAGGCATTTGAGGTGAAATTTGTCTGTCAGACATGGATGCCTCTGTAATGCTCAGCATGTGTGTCTGAGGTATGGCAGACATTTTGTGGAGATTTTTCACAGTGGAAAAGTCTTTGTTGTTAGTTCTGACTTGTTTGTGTTGTTTTCCCTTCATAAACTGGAACAACAATATTTACCAACACCCACTGGCGTCGTTATAATATCAGGAGCAGGGTTTATGGAGCTTTTGGAATCAAATGACCTTAAGCCAGGATATGTATTTTGCAGTGGACATTTGCCTTGCTAGACCCCAATAGAAAAAAATAGGGAGAAACCGTATGAATTGAATATCCATATTGTGTACTGTTTGCTGCTGTCTTAAATGCGGCTGAGAAGGATCAATATATTCTGCTGTGGTTGATAGACAATCGGTGGCGAGTGAGGCACCCTCCTCAGGCCTCCATCATGGGAGCGCCTCACATATTAACAACAAGGGGCCTCAAAAATGGCGGCAATACCTTGGTGTAGAGATCCGTTCTCGTCTCCAGTAACCACTCAGGCTACTGTCCCCGGGCCACCTCCCAGACTGCTACCTATTTTGCGGAGGATTACAGTGTGGCAAGGCCTGTTTCTTCAGCCTCTGCCACACTCAAGTTCGGCTGCAGCTGAGGTATCCCAGACCTCCTACAATGGCGGCGGGGTGTCTCCAAATGGATCCTGTCACGGATCGTTTTGTTCCCTCAGCGGACCACCGGGAGGCTCCGCAACAATACCGGGTTGTACAGGGAGAGTCCCCGGAGCAAGTCCGAGGTGAGAGGGGCTTGTGTCACCTGTTTCAGAGACCAGAAACTAATATACTGTATTTCAAGACGTAGCTGGGTGTAGTAAAATGTCTGCATGGGTTTAATTCCCCTGCGGAGCTAAAATGACCACTAGGGGGCAAGAGTGTCCCCTGTGAGAGGAGAATGTGTCTTCAATGCAAGAGGAGCAGTGTTCTTTTAGAATACGGCTACCCGTCAGATCATAAAGTGTGTGGAATGCATGGTGGAACGCATCGTGTACGCGCGGTAAGTATTTTTGGATCGGAACGTCACTTCCATTGTACCATCTGATGGGTAGCAGCAATCTGATAGAACACCGGCGGTGGAGGAAGGAGGAGGGGGCCAAACTTCCGAGGGACGGAGCTATGGCACTCTCTCCTAGAACAGGTGAAGGGTACCTGTTAAAAACAGGTACCCATTCCCACCTCCCCCTGAAAGGTGCCAAATGTGGCACCAAGGGGGGAGGAAGCATATAAGCAAAAGTTCCACTTTTGGGTTGAACTCCGCTTTAAAGGGGTTGTAAAGGAAAACATTTTTTTCCCTAAATAGCTTTCTTTACCTTAGTGCAGTCCTTCTTCACTTACCTCATTCTTCCATTTTGCTTTTAAAAGTCCTTATTTCTTCTGAGAAATCCTCACTTCCTGTTCTTCTGTCTGTAACTTCACACAGTAATGCAACACTTTCTCCCTGGTGTGGAGAAAGCCTCCTGAGGGGGGAGGGGGCAAGCAGGCAAATCAGGACACTCTCTACTTTGCAGATAGCGAAAGGAGCTGTGTGTTAGTGGGTGTCCTGACACTCCTGCTCGTCCCCTCAAGAGGCTTTCTCCACACCAAGAAGAAAGCCTTGCATTATGGTGGTGAGTTACAGACAGAAGAACATTAAGTGAAGATTTCTCAGAAGAAATAAGCACATGTAAAAGAAAAATTGAAGGATGAGGTAAGTAAAGGAGGACTACACTAAGGTAAAGGAAGCTATTTAGGGAAACAAATGTTTTCCTTTAGAACCCCTTTAAGAACGGTCTTGGCCTCTACTGCTAATCTTTGGCTTTGCCTACAGTATTTTAAAGTGTGGATTGCCAATGGGCATATCTCCCCAGTAATTGGCTGCTCTGCAGGGGCGGACTGACAACTCATGGGGCCCCCGGGCATTAGGAGATTATGGGGCCCCCGGGCAATAGGAGATTATGGGGCCCCCGGGCAATAGGAGATTATGGGGCCCCCGGGCAATAGGAGATTATGGAGTCCCCAGGCAATAGGAGATTATGGGACACCCCCGATAATAGATTATGGGGCCACACAGTATACACAAATACATACATTATACATACACAATATACACACACAGTATACGTACACACAGAATACACATACACACACTGAAAAGGTACTGGAGAGGCGGGGCAGCTTTAATCCTGGGATTTAAAAAAAAAAAACACAGATTTTTACATACTGTCCCTGGTTTTACTGAGGCTGGCAACCCTGATGGGGCCCTCTAGTGGCATGGGGCCCTCGGACCCGAATGGTCAGTCCGCCCCTGCTGCTCTGTGAATACACAACTGTCACACACAAAAAAAAAATGTGAGTTCATGTATCTAGCAGGTTCGAAAGCGTTAGCAAATCTTGAAGGTAAAAGTATGTTCTAAACTACACAAATTATTCCTCTGCAAATTGTTGGTATGTGTTTCTACAAACAATAATTTAAAGGTAAGAGAGATCTGGGTGGAGAGACACTTTAAAATCTGAACAGAGAAAAGTGGTGCCCAGTGCACCTTATCTTTACTATACTAAAACCAAAGATCACACTCTTATCAAAGTGGAAAAAAAGTCTAAGGATCATTTACTAACCAGATTCATACCTTCTATATCAAGAGTCATCGTTTCGGGTAATTTTTTTCATTTAGAAACATTGATTTGTAAGGTGAGCTTTGAGACTTATATCTAATTACTGTTAAATGTGACTTGGCATACTGCTTTCTAAACTGTGTTACCTTCACACTCAAACATTGGGTGTTTCATAGTTATGTAGAAAAACATCACTGAATTTGATTGACAGCAGAGGGAGCCAATTGTGAAATGCATTAAGGTGAAAAACTTTGAGGATTTACAACCTGCATTCACTATATCTGGTCCCCCACAGTACACAGAATATTATTTTAGTAAATATAAACTTCTAAATAGACTGTAGGAAAAAAAGTTTGTTTATGGGAATCGGGTGTATGAGACTGCTAACATCCTAAGAACATAGATAGAAAGAACATACAACACATGCAATAAAGGGGCCGTCCCCTTGGACTTTTAATGGCAGGAAATCAAAGTAATTAATCAGATTTTCTGTCTTAAAAGTCCAAGGGGGTGGCCCCTCTATTGCACGTGCTGCATGTTCTTTCTATCCTAAACTGATAAATACCTTTTCTCATCAGCAGTATAAAGCAGTCTTGTGACTTCTATCAGTTCCTAGTAAACCTTGTAGGAGGAGTTTTCATTCTCCCCTGATCTTCTGTCTGGACACTGCTGATTGGCCCTGTGCTGATCACATGCACCCTCCTAAGAATAAAAAAAACTCTCTAGCAATACACACCTAACTGAGCATGTGCAGCCTGTCCACTGGCTCTGTTAATATATTTTTTTTTTGAGACAGTGGAAGAAGGGGAGGATCAGGGAGACAGGATCAAACAGCCTTTATACACAATGCAGAGGATTAACCCCTTAGGTTCTACCGTGAGTATAGCAAGTATACTTTACGCATATACAGACTGATTTTACTGTTGTGTGTTTAGTTACACTTAATGATCAATAAATTATCAATTAATTATCAATAATTATTAATTATCAAATTAGTGCACTTTTTATTGTTAGTGCTTTCTGGAATGAATTTCTGCTAACTGATTGCTTTCATTTGTTTTTTCATTTTTTATTGTTTTTGGATACACACATAAAATTAGCTCAGTAGATAAGTGTACTGTAGATTAGCTCAACAGATCAGTGTTATGCAAGTTGTATTTTATGTATGTGTTTTAATATGTTAAAAATTTGTATTTTATGTATGTGTTTTAATATGTTAAAAATGTTAAAAAAAATTGTTTATAAAGTCAGAATCAGATGTTGAAAGTTGTGTACACACAATACGGAAATCGAACGATCGTCGTACCTTGTATGATTTTCTCATAGTGTGTACCCCCCTCATATATAAATATAAATATATGTATATATATATATATATATATATATATATATATATATATATATATATAAACACATTTATTAATTGTGCAGTGCATTTTTTAATGCTACCTTATAAGCAATGAACAGATTTCTTTCCAGGATTTTCTGTGTGAGTCACATGACCTGCAGAAAGCCTTTTCAGCCTCTGCTAATGTTCTGCACAGAACTGACTTGACTGGCTGAAATTGGATGGAGATTCCAGGTGTTGGAGGGCAGTCAGACAGTTTGATTACGTAATGCTTGCCTGCTGTCATGGGATTAAAGTAGTTGGCATGACTGTGAGATATACTTTATCCCAGTAGTGAAAGCCTTAAGGTGTAGTCCTTGGCTGGATATTCAGACAGTGTTTTAGGATACTCTTACAAAAACCAGTTGTGCCACTTACGAAAAGCTTTTTTTTTTTTTTTAATAAACAGTTAATTTGTGGTAGAAGAGTTTACACCTACAGAACCTCATATTTAAAACATTTTGTAATGTAAAATTATCAAGATTCATAATGATTTTATTACTTAGAAAAGTGTATAAGTGTTACCATTCTCTAAAGAAACATTACTAAAGACATTTATATTCACTGGCACATGTACAGTACATGCATATATGTCCAATTGATAATAGGAGAAACGCACCCTTGCAGAAGGTAACAGGTGATGAATATTACATTTACTGTAACCTGTGAAAAGTGTTATTCAAACACTTAAAGGGGTTGTAAAGGTAAAAAAAAAAAATCCCTAAATAGCTTCCTTTACCTTAGTGCAGTTCTCCTTCACTTACCTCATCCTTCCATTTTGCTTTTAAATGTCCTTATTTCTTCTGAGAAATGCTCACTTGCTGCTGTTCTTCTGTCTGTAACTACACAATGTATGCAAGGCTTTCTCCCTGGTGTGGAGAAAACCTATTGAGGGGGGAGGGGGTGAGCAGGCAAGTCAGGACACTCTACTTTGCAGATAGAGAAAGGAGCTGTGTGTTAGTGGGCATCCTGACACTCCTGCCTGCCCCCTCCCGCCTCAAGAGGCTTTCTCCACACCAGGAAGAAAGCCTTGCATTATGGTGTGTAGTTACAGACAGAAGAACAGGAAGTGAGGGTTTCTCAGAAGAAATAAGGACATTTAAAAGCAAAATCGAAGGATGAGGTAAGTGAAGGACTGCACTGAGGTAAAGGAAGCTATTTAGGGGGGAAACAAATTACCTTTACAAGCCCTTTAAAATTATTATGATATTAAACAGACAACACAGAAGCCTCAGGGAGGCCTATTGACGCATTTCAACCCCATTGGAGCTTATTCAGTATAATAAATATTATAATAAATAAGTGCCTGATGGCATGAAAAGCACCCCAGGTAAACGTATTCATGCACATTTCACACCAATGCGAGCTTATTCATTATGTTATTATTGTAAATAAGCACCCGATAGCACCTGATGCCGTGAAACGCGTCAATAGGCTTCCTTTGGGCTTTCCTGCGATATTGTCCACCTAATAACATGATGATTCTAAGTGTTCGAACAGAGAAGATGGTTTTACGTGACACTGGTGTGCGGTCGTCTGGTTTTTCCACTAGCCAGGGCATTCCACAAACTTAGATCACGAAAAAAATAAAAAAACATAAAATAACTGTTCTAGTGCCACAAATGTTTTTTACATTTGTGGCACTAGAACAGTTATTTTATGTTTTTTTATGTTTTTTTATTTTTTTCGTGATCTAAGTTGTTTAAAACTAGTGAACAAGGCCAGAAAAGACTTTTATTTTTCTAAATGTGTTAAAGTGGATGTAGACCATTTTTTTTTTATGTCACAATGTAGAGAATAAGATTTCCTATCATCTGTGCCCAGTCTTGCCACACAGAGTTAATCCAGCTCTGATCAATCCTCTTTTATTGTTCAGTGAAAATGAATAGACTTCCAGATAAAAACCTGTCTAAATAAAAAGTCAGTTTCTCTCTTCTTGCTTTGAGTGAGAGGTTATTTACATATCTAGCTTGGACATGTTTATCATATGTTATGTTATGTTTATCATAATATGAGGTGATCCAAAGTATAAAAAGTGAGAAATCCACCCCTCCCCCACATAACACATCCTGGTAATATACAATGAACTTTGGGGTTACATCCACTTTAACCACTTAATACCCGCCCGCCGTCAAATGACGGCGGGCGGGATACTCTATTTTTCTGACAGGACGTCCTGTCATTTAAAGCCACTAGGCGTGCGCACCCATCGCGTCACTGAGAACACCGTGCGCGTGCCCGGCGGCCGCAATGGCCGCCGGGCACCTGCGATTGCTGAGTATCTGAGCTGGGACATGGAGCTCTGCGTGTAAACACAGAGCTCCACGTCCCTGTCAGGGAGAGAGGAGACCGATCTGTGTACCTTGTACATAGGGACACAATCGGTCACCCCCCCCAGTCACCCCCCTCCCCCTACAGTTAGAACACAAACTAGGCTACACATTTAACCCCTTCCTCACCCCTAGTGGTTAACTCCTTCCCTGCCAGTTACATTTATACAGTTATCAATTCATATTTATAGCATTGTTCACTGTATAAATGTGAATGGTCCCAAAAATGTGTCAAAAGTGTCCGATGTGTCCACTATAATGTCGAAGTCCCGAAAAAAAAATCGCAGATCGCCGACATTCCTAGTAAAAAAAAAAAAAAAAAAAATCATAATTATGTCCCCTTTTTTGTAGGCAATATAACTTTTGCGCAAACCAGTCACTATACGGTTATTGCGATTTTTTTACCAAAAATATGTATGAAGAATACATATCGGCCTAAACTGAGATAAAAATTGTATTTATTTTTTTAAATGGGATATTTATTATAGCAAAAAGCAAAAAATATTGTGTCTTTTTTCAAAATTGTCGCTCTTTTTTTGTTTATAGCGCAAAAACGCACGGGCGATCAAATACCACCAAAAGAAAGAGCCACGTCGCACGACCGCGCAATTGTCAGTTAAAGCGACGCAGTGCCGGAAGCTAAAATTGTGTCTGGGCAGGAAGGGGGTGTAGGTGCACAGTAGGCAAGTGGTTAATTTAAATTGGGCTTTGTTTGTTTTAGGTCGCGTACACACGATCGAATTTGTCCGCTGAAAACGGTCCGATGGACCGTTTCAGCAGACAAATCCGATCGTGTGTACGGGCTAGCGGACAGATTTGTCCATCGGACAAATTTCAAAGCATGCTTTGAAATTTGTCCGCTACAAACCTGTCCGTCGGATATGTCCGCTGGTTAGTACAGGAAACCAGCGGACATATCCTCCCGCACATGCGTCGTATCCTGTGAATGGACCCGACGCATGCGCGCGGAAGTGTTTACTTCCTGGTGCGGTGACGCGCTGTCTGCCGGCGGGGATTTTGATCCGATGGTATGTACATGCCATCGGACCGAAATCCGATGAGACATGTCCGCTCTAAACTGTCCGTCGGACAAGTTTGAGCGGACATATCTCATCGTGTGTACGAGGCCTTAGAGTCCCAAAGCAAGCAAAGTGAAGGGAACACTTCTAAAGCACATCACTGTGATTTGTAAATGCATTTTTTTTTATATTTAAAGCGGAGGTTCACCCTATATATAAGCCCTCCCATGTGATTCAGCATACTGGCGTCAGCGCCAGTATGCTGTTTTTTTTTTTTTAAATCCATCACTTACTGTATTATGGTGTATTTTAATTTCTATCCCCCACGGTGGACGGCTCTAGTATAGCGCGTCACATCTTACGAAAATACCCGATAAGGACTCGGGTAATCTCGGCGAAAATGCGGCGCCTGCGCACAGACCTAGGAGCTGACTGCGCAGGCGCCGTATTTCTCCGAGTCCTATTTCGGCGTTTTTCGGAGGGCGTGACGCGCCATAGCCGTAGGACTCGGAGAAATACGGCGCCTAGGTCTGTGCGCAGGCGCCGCATTTTCGCCGAGATTACCCGAGTCCTTATCGGGTATTTTCGTAAGATGTGACGCGCTATACTGGCGCCGTCCACCACGGGGGATAGAAATTAAAATACACCATAATACAGTAAGTGATGGATTTAAAAAAAAAAAACAGCATGCTGACGCCATCACATGGGAGGGCTTATATTTAGGGTGAACCACCTCTTTAAGTAGCAGTATAGCCACTGTAAAACCAGCTTGTTTATAAATCGATCCCTATGTGAGCCCACACACAGTTTTTTGTACAATGCTGTCTTAGGCCGCGTACACACGATCAGACCGGTCCGATGAAACTGGTCTTAAGACCAGTTTCATCTGACCAATTCGATGGTATGTACAGCCTATCGGACCATTGTCCGTCGGACGAAAGTTTTAAAAATTGCATTAAAATCTGTCCGACGGACACCTGTCAGTCGGACAGATTCGATGGTTAGTACGCCAAAGCATCGGACCAAAAACCCGTGCATGCTCAGAATCAAGTTGAAGCATGCTTGGAAGCATTGAACTTCCTTTTTTCAGCACGTCATTGTGTTCTACGTCACCGCGTTCTGGTCTAATCGGATTTTTGGTCCGATGGTGTGTACACACATCAGACCATCAGACCACTTCAAAATGGTCCAATGAAAACGGTCCATTGGACCAGTTTCATCGGACCAGTCTGATCGTGTGTACGTGGCCTTAGAGATTGGTCAATTCAGTTGTAACTGTTATCTAGATCTAGTACGCATTAGGCGCTTGTAACAGCAAAAATTGTAACTTTTTTTTTCTACTTAATGTTGGATTTGGCACAGTTCTCCGGCCTTCCTTTTTGCTTGAGTATCATCAACATAGCAACTAACAGATCAGTCAGCAAGCGCCCTAGCACCTCCTGCAGGTCAGTTTGGTTTATGGCACATTGACACATTGCAACCAATCACTAGAGGTAAAAGTGGTTTTTGGTTGCTGCCTTATGCTAGCCACACACTGTATTTGATTGTGAGATGTTATGAGCACATTGATTAAAAGATTACATCATTTAAAAATCAATTAATCTAAATTGAACAATATGTCATGGCAAAAAAACATTTGAATGAGACCAGATCAATCTTCTCTTAACTTGGTCAAATAATTGCTTTTAAGTATAAGCATTTTTTGAAGAAAAAAAAAAAAATGTGTGTATATACATATATATCTATGTAGATCTATATATCTATATACACATATACACACAGTGCCTTGAAAAAGTATTCACACCCCTTGACATTTTCCACATTTTGTCATGTTACAACCAAAAACGTAAATGTATTTGATTGGGATTTTTTGTGAAAGTCCAACACAAAGTGGCACATAATTGTGAAGTGGAATGAAAAATTATAAATGGTTTTCAATTTTTTTTACAATAAAATATATGAAAAGTGTGGCATGCATTTGTAGCCAGCCCCTTTTACTCTGATATCCCTAACCCAAATCTAGTGGAACGAATTGCCTTCAGAAATCGCCTAATTTGTAAATAGAGTCCACCTCTGTGTAATTTAATCTCAATATAAATACAGCTGTTCTGTGAAGCCCTCATATGTTTGTTAGAGAACCGTAGTGACCAAACAGCATAACAAAGGCCAAGAAACACACCAGACAAGTCTGGAATAAAGCTGTGGCAAAGTTTAAAGCAGGGTTAGGTTATAAAAAAAAATATCCAAAGATTTGAACATCTCACAGAGAACTGTTCAACCTGGCTTTGGGCAGTGTGAAAGAGTGTAACAGACACTCTCAGCTTAGACAACTGCAGCCAGCAACCATGCTGGGAGGCCATAGACCGGTTTAAATAATGTGTCAGAGTTTCAGGCAGTCTGAAACCTGGACGCATGATTCCAAACCCTAACTGTCCGAGTGAATACTGGACAGGTGGCAACCCTTACTTTGATATGTAAGAAGGCACCCTGGCATGGAAGGAGGGCACTGATGCATAAGGGGGGACTCTGATGTGGATGGGGGGCACTCTTGATGTAAAGGGAGTGGGGGCTCTGATGTTAAGGGGAGGGGCTCTGATATGTAAATTGGGACTATGATGTGTAAGGGGGCATTCTTAATCAAAGAGGGGATTCTAAAGGTGCAAGGGGAGCACGCCTGATGTAAAGGAGTACTCTGATGTATAAGGAGGGGGTTTGAAGTAAAAAAGGGCAGCAATGATGTGTAAGAGGGGTGCTGATGTGCAAGTTCTGGGTATTCCCAACACTAAGCATTAAAAAAGGTGATGAAGAGGAGAGCTCCAGAACACAGCCTGTGAGTCACAGCCACAGCTTGGCATTGTTCTTGTGTATTGTGGGGGGTTGGGTCCCTTCCCTCAAATCAGGGCTCAGAGCTCCCCTCACTAAAAATCTGCACCGAGAGATAGAATATCCCAGCCCCCTGCTGCTAAAAAAAAATCCTTTGGTCTTTGTGTTTTTTTAGAGAAACCTACAGAAGAAATTGCTGCAGGCAAACAGGTACAACATATGTAGGAGGATTTGTTTATTATCTGTGTATCACCTAAAGCCAGTTACTTCAATGGGTATGTGAGCATTTTCAACCACTTTATTTACACAACAGCTGAAGCCCAGCAGGCCCCCTTAAAGGGGCAACAGCAAGTAGACCTGTCTATACAGCAGGTCCTGCCAGAGAGGCAAATGATGGCACAGGGGCCTCAATAGCTGATGCAAGGCGCATTATGAATATAGTCTCTGGAAGATAATGTTGAAGCCTACCTTGGCATCTTTGAGAGAGTAGCTAAATAGAAGAAGCTGTCCAAGGATCATAGGGCAGATGTGCTAGCACTGTTTAATGAGGGAACCCAAAAAGACCTACTCTGACAACCTCAGGATGAGAAATTTCCGCCAGGCACAAGGTTATCATGGCCCTCCAAATGCAGTGTGTGTTCTTATAAGAATATGTGCCATGAAAAAGCCTGCAAGGTTCCAGATGTATGATTTGTTCCACTTTACAAACAAGCGGTTGCAACTGAAGGTTTTCAACCTGGCTCCGTGTGGGCTGTGAGCGTTATGTCAGAGATTTGATTGTCAAGATACAGTGGAGCATTAGGCATATAGACACCAACAGTGTAGATGAGCTGGTGCCTATTATGGATTGCCATATTCCTACCAAGGACTATCTCTGTAATCAATCCTTCCAGGTAATACCTGGCAACACCCCCTATACAGCGGCCTGTAATTGTCATCATAGGTATACATCAACTACCGTATGAAAGACAAAATGTGGAAACAAATCCAGACAATCACATTGTCTGATTTGGAAAGAATTTATTTGCAAATTATGGTGGAAAATAAGTATTTGGTCAATATCAAAAGTTCATCTTAAACCTTTTCTGTAAGTCTTAACAAGGTTGTCACACACTATTTCTGGTATGTTGGCCTATTCCTACATGCAGATCTCCTTTAGAGCAGTGATGTTTTGGGCTGTCGCTGGGCAACACAGACTTTCAACTCCCTCCAAAGGTTTTCTATGAGGTTGAGATCTGGAGACTGGCTAGGCCACTCCAGGACCTTAAAATGCTTCTTACGAAGCCTCTCCTTCGTTGCCCGGGCGGTGTGTTTGGGATCATTGTCATGCTGAAAGACCCAGCCACCATTCATCTTTAATGCCCTTGCTCATGAGGAGGTTTGCACGCAAAATCTCAGGATACATGGCCCCATTCATTCTTTCATGTACACGGATCAGTCGTCCTATTCCCTTTGCAGAGAAACAGCCCAAAAGCATGATGTTGCCACCCCCATGCTTCACAGTAGGTATTGTGTTCTTTGGTTGCAACTCAGCATTCTCTCTCCTCCAAACACGACGAGTTGTGTTTCTACCAAACAGTTCTACTTTGGTTTCATCTGACCATATGACATTCTCCCAATCCTCTTCTGGATCATTCAAATACTCTTTAGCAAACCTCAGACGGGCCCAGACATGTACTGGCTTAAGCAGGGGGACACAGCTGGCACTGCAGGATCTGAGTCCCTGGCGGCGTAGTGTGTTACTGATGGTAGCCTTTGTTACATTGGTCCCAGCTCTCTGCAGGCCATTCACTAGGCCCCCCTTGTGGTTCCAGGATTATTGCTCACCGTTCTTGTGATCATTGCGTGGAGCCCCAGATCGAGGGAGATTATCAGTGGTCTTGTATGTCTTCCATTTTCTCATTATTGCTCCCACAGTTGTTTTTTTCACACCAAGCTTCTTGCCTATTGCAGATTCAGGCTTCCCAGCCTGGTGCAGGTCTATAATTTTGTTTCTGGTGTCCTTTGACAGCTCTTTGGTCTTCACCATAGTGGAGTTTGGAGTGTGACTGTTTGAGGTTGTGGACAGGTGTCTTTTATACTGATAACAAGTTTAAACAGGTGCCAATAATACAGGTAATGAGTGGAGGACAGTCTGTGAGAGCCAGAAATCTTGCTTGTTTTTTGTTGACTAGGGATGAGCTTCGCGTTCGTTACGAACGTATGTTCAACTCGAACATTGTCTGTTCGTACGTTCGACGAAATTCGAACAAAAGCGGTCGTTCGCGCCAAATTCGAGTGACGCAAAACGGCCCATAATTCACTGCGGCATTGCGCGCTGATGATTGGCCAAGCACGCTGTATGTCCCGCATTCTTGACCAATCACAGCACGCAAAAAACGAAGAGCCATAATTGGCCAAAGCCTGGGTGGCTTTGGCCAATTATGGCTCAGGGCTTTAGCACACGCCCCACACTATATAAGGCCGCCTGCTGGGCGGCCTCGTGTAGTGTGTTCCGGCTTGTTAATGAGAGTAGTCAGAGAGACAGAGATTGTCTTTTTATATAGCTAGATAGAGCAGGCAGGCAGGCAGACTAGTCAGTTTAGCCTAATTTACAGTGTGTAGAGAATATATATACATCCCTAGGAGTTGTACATATATTTATACATTGTATAGCTTAGATAGATCAGTTCTTCCTAATTTACTGGCAGGCAGGTGATTGTGCTAATTAAAGACGTTATCACACGTATAGACACCCAGCAGGTACAATATTTAAAGGAATTTTGTAAACCCACTTTTTTGACTTTTACCTACAGGTGAGCCTATAATAAGGCTTACCTGTAGGTAAGGAGAATATCTCCCAAACCTGCACGGTTTAGGAGATATTCCCCTCGCAATGCACCGCTGATTGCAGCGGCGCATGCGCAGGGGGACTCCACGGCGAAAGGACCGGCCACCGCCGGACCCTGCCGGATTTAAATCTCCCGCGCACGGGAGTGACGTCATTGCCGCTCCAGCCAATCACAGCGCTGGAGCGGCGATACCCGGAAGACACGCCGAGTCAAGATGATATCTCGCTCGGCGTGGACCAGGTAAGTTCTACACACCTCGTTCCGAGGTAAGTATTTCATAATGAGCTAATATGCGGTGCATATCAGCTCATTATGGCTTTTGCCTTGCAGGAGGAAAAAAAAATTAAAAATGTTGATGCGGGTTTACAACCGCTTTAATTTTTTTTAATATAAGCATCAATAAAATCACTGCTCCTGGAGCAGTGATTTTAATAATGTTTTAATAAAAATAAAAAATGAAAGATTCCTTTAAATATTGTACCTGCTGGTGTCTATAGTTTGCCTGTGAAAACGTCTTTGAGAACCCGGGTCTTGTCCCAGGGAACATGTATCAATGGAAAAAAAGTTTTAAAAACGGTCGTTTTCAGGAGTCCTGAAAAAACGCCTGTTTTTAAAACTTTTTTCCATTGATACATGTTCCCTCGGGCAAGACCCGGGTTCTTAAAGACGTTTTCACAGGCAAACTATAGACACCCAGCACTGCATGTACAATATTTAAAGGAATTTTTCATTTTTTTTAATTTAAACATTATTAACCACTTAAGACCCAGACCAAAATGCAGGTAAAGGACCTTGCCCCTTTTTGCGATTCGGCACTGCGTCGTTTTAACTGACAATTGCTCGTGCGACGTGGCTCCCAAACAAAATTGGTGTCCTTTTTTCCCCACAAATAGAGCTTTCTTTTGGTGGTATTTGATCACCTCTGCGGTTTTTATTTTTTGCGCTATAAACAAAAATAGAGCGACAATTTTTAAAAAAATGCAATATTTTTTACTTTTTGCTATAATAAATATCCCCCAAAAATATATAAAAAAAACGTTTTTTTTCCTCAGTTTAGGCCGATACGTATTCTTCTACCTATTTTTGGTAAAAAAAAACGCAATAAGCGTTTATCGGTTGGTTTTCGCAAAATTTATAGCGTTTACAAAATAAGGGATAGTTTTATTGCATTTTTATAAATTTTTTTTTTTTTACTACTAATAGCGGCGATCATCGATTTTTTTCGTGACTGCGACATTTTGGCGGACACTTCGGACAATTTTGACACATTTTTGGGATAATTGTCATTTTCACAGCAAAAAATGCATTTAACCACTTAATCACCGCCCTATAGACGAAATACGTCTATAGGGCGGTTCCTGTACTCTAACAGGACGTCCATGGACGTCCTCCGTTAGAGTCAGGTGTGCGCGCCCAACCGGGCGCGCACACGCGATCACCGGTGCTCACGGGACCCGCAGCACCGATGATCGCGGTAAGGAGCCAATGGCGGCGGCTCCTTACCACGTGATCGCGCCGTCCAATGACGGCGCGACCACGTGTGTAAACAAATCGGGACCCGCAGCGTCAGTGATCTCGGTAAGGAGCCAATGGTGGCGGCTCCTTACCACGTGATCGCGCCGTCCAATGACGGCGCGATCACATGTAAACAAACCGCGTCACTTGCTGACGCCGGCTCTTCCCTCCTCTCGCTGTACCGATCGGTACAGCGTGAGAGGAGAGAGCGGATGGCTGCAGCAGTGTGGGATGGATCTGTGACTATTGCAGTCACAGATCCATCCATCCCTGCTCAGCCATCCCTGCATTAACTCCTTCCTTCCCTGCGCAAAACTCTGCATACCCCCCACAATACTCTGCATACCCCCCAATACTCTGCATACCCCCCAATACTCTGCATACCCCCCAATACTCTGCAATACCCCGCAGTACTCCGCAATACCCCGCAGTACTCCGCAATACCCAGCAGTACCCCACAGTACCCCGCAATACCCCGCAGTACTCCGCAATACCCCGCAGTACCCCGCAATACCCCGCAGTACCCCGCAGTACCCCGCAGTACTCCGCAGTACCCCGCAATACTCTGCATACCCCGCAATACTCTGCATACCCCGCAATACCCCGCAATACTCCGCAGTACCCCCCAATACTCTGCAGTACCCCCCAATACTCCGCAGTACTCTGCAATAATCTGCAATACTCCCGCACAATACTCCAGCACAATACTCCCGCACAATACTCCCGCACAATACTCTGCAATACCCCCGAACAATACTCTGCAGTACCCCCGCGCAATACTCCCCACGCAATACTCCCTGCGCAATACTCCCCGCGCAATACTCCCTGCGCAATACTCTGCAATCGTTTTTTTTTTTCAGGCTTCCCAGCCTAGAGGGGAGATGTGGGGTCTTATTGACCCCATATCTCACTGTAAAGAGGACATGTCATGCTATATTCCTATTACAAGGGATGTTTACATTCCTTGTAATAGGAATAAAAGTAACCAAAACATTTATTTTTGGGGAAAAAGGTGTCAAACTAAAATAAATAAAGTAAAATGAACAATAAAAAAAAAAAAAAAAAATTACAGCGCCCCTGTACCCGTGTGCTCGTATACAGACGCAACCGCACACGTAAGTCCCGCCCACATATGAAAACGGTGTTCAAACCACACATGTGAGGTATCGCTGCGAACGTTAGAGCGAGAGCAATAATTTTGGCCCTAGACCTCCTCTCCAACTAAAAAGATGTAACCAGGAAAAACATTTAAAGCGTCGCCTATGGGGATTTTTAAGTCGCGTAGTTTGGCGCCATTCCACAAGCGTGTGCAATATTGAAGGGTGACATGTTGGGTATCTATTTACTCGGCGTAACTTCATCTTTCATATTATGCAAAAACATTGGGCTAACTTTACTGTTTTTTTTTTTTAAGCACAAAACTGTTTTGTTTCCAAAAAAAAAACGCGTTCGAAAAATTGCTGTGCAAATACAATGCGAGATAAAAAGTTGTAACGGCTGCCATTGTATTCTCTAGGGTCTTTGCTAAAAAAGCATATATAATGTTTTGGGGTTCTATGTCATTTTCTAGCAAATAAATGATGATTTTTCCATGTAGGAGAGAAATGTCAGAATTGGTCTGGGTGTTCCAGAACGCCTGATGGCGCTCCCTGCATGTTGGGCCTCTGTATGTGGCCACGCTGTGTAAAAGTCTCACACAAGGGGTATCGCCATACTCGGGAGGAATAGCAGAATGTGTTTTGGGGTGTAATTTGTGGTATGCATATGCTGTGTGTGAGAAATAACCTAATAATATGAAAAATTTGTGGAAAAAAATTTAAAATAAAAAAATCTTGATTTTGCAAAGAATTGTGGGGAAAAAATGACAACTTCAAAAAACTCACGATGCCTCTTTCTAAATACCTTGGAATGTCTTCTTTCCAAAAAGGGGTCATTTGGGGGGTATTTGTACTTTTCTGGCAAGTTAGGGTCTCAAGAAATGAGAGAGGCTGTCAGTACATCAGATGTGATCAAATTGATCAATTTTCAGTAATTGGTACCATAGCTTGTAGACCCTATAACATTCACCCAGACTAAATATTATCCAATTTTTTTTTTTTGTTACCAAAGATATGTAGCAGTATACATTTTAGGCCAAATTTATGAAGAAAAATTACTTTTTTGCAAAATTTTATAATAGAAATGAAGAAAAATTCATTTTTTTACAAAATTTACGTTCTTTTTTCATTTATAGCGAAAAAAATAAAAACCGCAGAGGTGATCAAATACCACCAAAAGAAAGCTCTATTTGTGGGAAAAAAAGGACAAAAATTTCATTTGGTTAGAGTGTTGTATGACTGAGTTATTGCCATTCAAACTGTGAGAGCACCGAAAGCTGAAAATTGGTCTGGTTATTAAGGGGGTTTAAGTGCCCAGTGGTCAAGTGGTTAAATTGCAGTTTACTGTGGAAATGACAGTTGCAGTTTGGGAGTTAACCACAGGTGGCGCTGTAGGGGATGTGTGACCTATGTGTTGTGTTTACAACTGTAGGGGGGTGTGGCTGTAGGTGTGACGTCATCGATCGCGTCCCCCTATTACAGGGATGACGCGATCGATGCTACGGCCACAGAGAAGCACGGGGAAGCCGTGTTTACACACGGCTCTCCCCGTTCTTCCTCTCCAGGGACGGATCGTCGCACTGCAGCGGCGATCGGGTCCACGAATCCCGCGGTCCCGGTCCTGGAGCTTCGGACCGGGTCGCGGGCGCGCGCCCGCGACCCACGGCTGGGTACTAAAATCAACGTATATATACGTTGATGTGCCCAGCCGTGCCATTCTGCCGACGTAAATGTGCAGTAGGTGGTCCTTAAGTGGTTAAAATCACTGCTCCTGGAGCAGTGATTTTAATGATGCTTAAATTAAAAAAATAAAAAATAAAATCCTTTAAATATTGTACCTGCTGGGTGTCTATAGCTTGCCTGTAAACGTCTTTGAGAACCCGGGTCTTGCCCGAGGGAACATGTATCAATGGAAAAAAGTTTTAAAAACGGTCACTTTTTCAGAAGTCCTGCTCCTGAAAAAAGGACAGTTTTTTAAACTTTTTTTCCGTTGATACATGTTCCCTGGGACAAGACCCGGGTTCTCAAAGACGTTTTCCAACAATAACTTGAATATTGGTCTTTAAAATTAGCGTTTTTGAATTCAAATGTTCGAGTCCCATAGACTTCAATGGGGTTCCAAATGTTCGCGCGAACGGTCGGTCTGTTCGACGGTTCTGGTGCGAACTGAATGCGGGTATGTTCGTCTCATCTCTATTGGTGACCAAATACTTATTTTCCACCATAATTTGCAAATAAATTATTTCCAAATCAGACAATCTGATTGTCTGGATTTGTTTCCACATCTTGTCTCTCATAGTTGAGGTATACCTATGATGACAATTACAGGCCTCTCTCATCTTTTTAAGTTGCAGAATTGGTGGTTGACTAAATACTTTTTTGCCCCACTGTACGTCTTTTATGTCTTTTCCTTTACACAGCATGCCTAAAATAAAATATAAATACATAATTCTTACAATTTAGATGTTTCTCAGAAAGAAGGGGTCATGGCTGACTGCAAGGTTTTTGAACAATGTTAGAGTAAGCCTGTCCATACAATACTAGAAGCCAAGCCTCTACTCCTTTAACCCTTTATAACAGGGGTCTTCAAACTACGGCTCTCCCTAGTCATGTCTGTGAATGTCCGAGTTTTACAATGCCTCATGGGATGTGTAGTTCCGCAACAGCTGGAGGGCCGTAGTTTGAGGATCCCTGCTTTATAAGGACAACATTCAGATTGAGGTATTGTTTATAATGAAGGTCTGCCTGCACAGTACACACAGGATTAATGACAAACACAGATGCCCAGTTCCCTCATAAACAAAGAGAACTACTCATGATTTTTTTTCTTGCTGGAAGGCCCAGAGCAGAACATCTAAAAAAGGTAAGCTACAATTTTTAAAAAGAGAAGGGCAGGAATCTAAATCAATAAACAATCAAACTCACCAGATGGCTGCAACATTCATCCGAGCTACAGCTGTCCCCTGCCCCCTCTACACTATGAACTGGTTGGTCAGCTCTCAGGTCCGCTCTGTGCTCTGCCCCTCCAGTGCTCACTGGAGCGCCGGGGTGTGGAGGGGCGAGAGTGGCTGGCTCAGCCTCTCAGTGACACAGAGGCCAGGCATCTGAGCGAATCCTAACATTATCAGGATCCCTGCAGAATGTGGACCGGCTCTGTGACATCAACTGGCAGCAGAATTTGGGTCACAAGAGAACTAAGGCCAAAGGAGCTTTAGTCATACTTATCTTTTAAGTTATACCATGTGAACGGGGAGATCAAACAAATATAAAGTAGGTGCTTTCCTAATTTGGCTGCAAAAGTGAAAATCCATTTTAATGTTGAACCCTTAGCGTTAATTGTAAATGACATGTTAGCTCCATTATCCCCGCCCCCCCTTTAAATAATTTTATTATTGCGAATATACATACTTAAAAACTTTTTTTTTTTTTAATACAACATAATCTGCTCAAAAAAGGAACATTTTGAAAGCACATAATATCTCAATGGGGAAAAATATCATGCTGGATATCTATATTGATATGAACTAGGTAATGTGATAGGAACAAAAGATAGTCACATCGTTTGATGTAAATGAAAATTAACAACCTACAGAGGGCTGAATTCAAAGACACCCAAAACATCCAAGTATGTATGTAAGGCCCCCACGTGCTTGTATTCATGCCTGACGATGTCGGGGCATGCACCTAATGGGGCAACGGATAGTGTCCTGGGGTATTTCCTCCCAGATCCCAACCAAAGCATCACTGAGCTCCTGCAACATCCAATGGACCAAAACATAATGTCCCAGAGGTGTTAAATTCAATTTAGGTCAGGTGAGCGTGGGAGCCATTCAATGGTATCAATTTTTTTCATCCTCCAGGAACTGGCTGCATACTCCCACCACATGAGGCCAGGCATTGTCGTGCACCAGGAGAAACCCAGGATCAACTGCACCAGCGTAGGGGTCTGACAATGGTTCCAAGGATTTAATCCTGATACCTAATGGCAGTCAGGGTGCCATTGTGTAGCGTAGCCTATAGAGGTCTGTGCGTCCCTCAATAAATATGCCTCCCCAGACCATCACTGACCCACCACCAAACTGGTCACAGTGAACGATGTTACAGGCAGCATAAAGTTCTCCATGGCTTTTCCAGACCCTTTCACATCTGTCACATGTGCTCAGAGGGAACCTGCTCTCATCTGTAAAAAGCACAGGGCACCAGTGCCAGGCCTGTCAATTCTGGTGGTCAATGGCACATGCCAATCGAGCTCCACAAGGCCCACTAGAGGACCTCGGGCCACCTTCATGTAGTCTGTTTCTGATTGGTCAGAGACATTCACACCAGTGGCCTGCTTAAGGTCATTTTGTATGGCTCTGGCAGTGCTTATCCTGTTTCTCCTTGCACAAAGGAGCAGATACCAGACCTACTGATGGGTCAAGGGCCTTCTATGGCCCTGTCCAGCTTTCTTAGAGTAACTGCCTGTGTTCTGGAATTTCCTCCATGCTCTTGAGACTGTTCTGGGAGACACGGTGAACCTTCTGGCAATGGCATGTATTGATGTGCCATCCTGGAGGAGTTGGACTGCCTGTGCAACCTCTATAGGGTCCAAGTATCACTTCACGCTACCAGTAGTGACACTGACCATAGCCAAATGCAAAACTAGTGAAAAACAGTCAGAAAAGATGAGTATTGTCGGTATGTCTGAGTTCAGCCCTCTGTAAGATGATAATTTTATTTTCCATCAAAACTATGTGGCATCCTTTTCGATCACAGCACATTACCCAGTCCATATTAGTACAGTGATATTTTTCCTCATTGGGATTTTCAAAGTGTTCCTTTTAGGCAGTGTGTGTGTGTGTGTGTGTATATATATATATAGATATATATCTATCTATATATATACACACACACACACATACATACATACATACATAATCTCGCAAACGTGAGTACACCCCTCACATTTTTGTAAATATTTTATTATATATTTTTTTGCGACAACACTGAAGAAATTACACTTTGCTACAATGTAAAGTAGTGAGTGTACAGCTTATATCACAGTGTAAATTTTCTGTCCCCTCAAAATAACTCAACACACAGCCGTTAATGTCTAAACCGCTGCCAACAAACGTGAGTACACCCCGTTCCAATTAGCCATTTTCTCTCTCCAGTGTCATGTGACTTGTTAGTGTTACAAGGTCTCAGGTGTGAATGGGGATCAGGTGTGTTAAATTAAAATTTTATGTTGTTATCGCTCTCACTCTATCATACTGAGGTGCACAAAAGTATAGAGTGCCAAACACAAAAAAGTCTATCAGGGACAAGGATAAGTCCAAGGAAAGTGCAAAAACTCAAATATGTGCACTAATAATCCATAATAGTGAAAAGCAATGTGGAAAGGATGTCCACTGATCAGAGAGATGTGAGGAATAACACCACCACACAGCGTGTCTGGTCTCCCAGAACTCTCACCTCCAGCATGTAAACACAGGCATATATGATGATCTTTGTGTGGAAACCTCCCTCAGTAGTCTTGTTCACCACCACGGGTCGGTGGGGAGATAGGTACCTGAGATCTCGGGTGATAGTGGAAAAGAGGAGGGAGAAGGACAAAAGCCTCCAATAGTGTATTATCCTTGGTATAAAATAATTTATTGAGGAATTGCACTTACAGGTAGATGAATAAAAATTTGCATATCGACAACGGTGATCACAGCGCTTAGGCACGTCACTCACTGCACGTCTTTCCCTTCCCTATCACCCGAGATCTCAGGTACCTATCTCCCCACCGACCCGTGGTGGTGAACAAGACTACTGAGGGAGGTTTCCACACAAAGATCATCATATATGCCTGTGTTTACATGCTGGAGGTGAGAGTTCTGGGAGACCAGACACGCTGTGTGGTGGTGTTATTCCTCACATCTCTCTGATCAGTGGACATCCTTTCCACATTGCTTTTCACTATTATGGATTATTAGTGCACATATTTGAGTTTTTGCACTTTCCTTGGACTTATCCTTGTCCCTGATAGACTTTTTTGTGTTTGGCACTCTATACTTTTGTGCACCTCATTTATCACCCACTGTGTATGTTATGATTTGTTTTTTCAATTTGCGCTATCACCCTTATTTGAATTTATGTTATTAGTTGCTGTGTATGCAATTTTGTGTTTGCTGCATATTGTCACTGATTTCTGGATAGACTTATTAGTAGCGCAGAAGTCCCACTTGATTTACTATCTATCATACTAGTCACTGGAAGTTCAACATGGCACCTCATAGCAAAGAACTTTATGAGGATCTGAAAAAAAGGATTGTTGCTCTACATAAAGATGGCCTATGCTAAAAGAAGATTGCCACAACCCTGGAACTGAGCTGCAGCATGGTGGCCAAGACCATGCAGCAGTTTAACAGGCCAGGTTCCATTTAGAACAGGCCTTGCCATGGTTGACCAAAGAAGGAAGCTTCTTCTAAAGGTGATGCACAAGAAAGCCTGCAAACAGTTTGCTGAAGACAAGCAGACTACGTACATGAATTACTGGATCCATGTTTTGTGGTCTGATGAGACCAAGATAAACCTATTTGGTTCAGATGGTGTCAAGCGTGTGTGGCTGCAACCAGGTGAGGAGTACAAAGACAAGTATGTCTTGCCTACAGTCAACCATGGTGGTGAGAGTGTCATGGTCTGGGGCTGCAAGAGTGCTATCGGTACTAGGGAGCATACAGTTCATTGAGGGAACCATGAATGTCAACATGTACTGTGACATACTGAAGCAGAGCATGATCCCCTCCCTTTGGAGACTGGGCTGCAGGGCAATATTAACATAACGACCCTAATTACACCTCCAACACGACCACTGCTGCTAAACAAGCGGAGGGTAAAGGTGCTGGACTGGCCAAGCAAATCTCCAGACCTAAACCCTATTGAGCATCTGTGGGGCATCCTCAAATGGAAGGTGAAGACACGCAAGGTCTCCAACATCCACCAGCTTTGTGATGTCGTCATGGAGGAGTGGAAGAGGACTCCAGTGGCAACCTGCGAAGCTCTGGTGAACTCCATGCCCAAGAGGGTTATGGCAGTGCTGGAAAATAATGGCGGCCACACAAAATATTGACACTTTGGGCCCAATTTGGACATTTTTACTTAGGGGTGTACACAATTTTGTTGCCAGCGGTTCAGACATTAAATGGCTGTGTTGAGTTATTTTGAGAGGACAGCAAATTTACACTGTTATACAAGCTGTACACTCACTACTTTACATTGTAGCAAAGTGTAATTTCTTTAGTGTTGTCACATGAAAACATAATAAAATATTTACAAAAATGTGGGGGGTGTACTCACTTTTGTGAGATACTGTGTGTGTATATATAAAAAGTCTATACCACACCCCTTTTGAAATATCAGGTTTATGTGATGTTAAAAAATGAGACAGATTAATAATGATACTACAACTCGATTGAAAAACAAACTGAAATCTTTTTTGGGAAAGGGGAGTAACAATAAAATACTAAAATAATGTGGTTGCATAAGTGCTGCATTCAAACTGTTAAGAATGTTAAATAGCAGTCAGTACACACCTGCCATAATTTAAAGTGCTTTTGATTAACCCTAAAGAAAGTTCTACTGTTTGAGTAGGTCTTTCCTGACATTTTCTTGGTGGCAGCCTACAGGTTAAACCTATTTTCTTCTAATTTTAATAAGTGTCCACATGTTTTTATAATCTCCCTTCCACAAAAAAAGTTTTATCCCTATTGTGGGGGTCACCAGAATGGTATTTGAAAGTTGATATCATATATCCTCTCAAGCGTCACTTCTTCTTCAGAAAGAATAAGTTCAGTGCTCACAACCTTTCTTCATAACTAATGTCTTCTAGACCCTTTATTAGCTTTGTTGCCCTTCTTTGAACTCGCTCCATTTCCAGTACATCCTTCCTGAGGACTGGTGCCCAGAACTGGACTGCATACTCCAGTTGCAGCCGGACCAGAGTGGGAGAATAATCGCTTTATCACTGGAGTTGGTCCCTTTTTTAATGCATGCCAATATTCTGTTTGATTGGATAGCAGCAGCTTAGCATTGCATGCCATCTACTTATGACCCCCAGATCCTTTTCCATCCTAGACTCCCCCAAAGTTTCTCCCGCCAGTGTATAGATTGCATTCATATTTTTGCCAAATACATTATTTAATTTTCATTTCCATTTAACCTCATTTACCATGTAGTTGCAAGCCCCATTAGTTTGTTCAGATATTCTTGCAAGGTTTCCATATCCTGCAGAGAAGTTATTGCCCTGCTTAGCTTAGTATCGTCCGCAAGTACAGAGATTGAACTGTTTGTCCCATCCTCCAGGTCGTTTATGAACAAATTAAATAGGATTGGTCCCAGCACAGAACCTTGTGGGACCCAACTACCCATCCCTGACCATTCCGAGTATTGCCCATTTATCACCACCCTATGAACTCGTAGCCAGTTTTCAATCCATGTACTCAACCTATGGCCAACGGACCTTATTTTGTACAGTAAACATGTATAGGGAACTAAGTTAAATTCTTTCGCAAAATCCAGATACACCATCACCACTACAGGCCTTTCATTATCTAGATGGCAACTCAACTCCTCATGGAAGATTCATAGATTGGTTTGGCAAGACAATTCTTCATGAATTCATGCCGATTACTGCCAATAACGTTTTCATTACTAAAATCTTGTATTATCCCCTCCAAGAGCTTGCATACTATTTATGCTAGGCTAACTGGTATAATTCGGGCCTTTTTAAAATATTGGTTCTACACTGGCTTTTTTCCAATCCGCTGGTACCACTCCAGTCAGTAAAAATTAGGAACAATGGTCTGGCAATTACTTGACTGAGTTTTCCCAAGTACCCTCGGATGCAAGCCATCCGGTCCCAGCGATTTATTAATGTTACGTTTTCAAGTCCAATTCTGTTAGATATTGCAGTTTTGATTACTAATGCCCCCCCGATTCCCTTGTGAAGACTGAGAAAAATAAATTCAATACTTTCACCATCTCCCAATCCTTTGTAACCAGATGTCCTTCCTCATTCTTTATGGGGCCAACATGGTCTATCTTCCCTTTTTTACTGGTTTGCAAACTCAAAGAATTTCTTGGGATTCTTTGGCCTCTATGTGTCTTTCATGTTCTATCTTAGATGCCCTAATTGCACCCTAACATTTCTTGTTGCATTCTTTATAAAAGTTTTAATGCCAATGATGATCCTTCAACCTTGTATTTTTTTAAAGGCCTTCTCTTTTGCTTTTATATGCATTTTTACATTGGCGTTAAGGATTTTTGTTCACTCTTTTAAATGTAATACCTAATGCACTGGCTAATGCCCTTATTTAAAATGCTCTTAAAGCAAACCCATCTCTCCTCCATGTTCTTTGTTTCTAAAATGTTATCCCAATTTATATCTTCTAGCAATGCTCATAGTTTAGGGAAGTTGGCTCTTTTGAAATTTAGTGTCTTTGTATTACCCTTATGTTTCATATTTGTGTGATTTATACTGAAGCCAATCGACCTGTGATCGCCGTTTTCTAAATTTCCTCATAGTTCCACATCCGTGATCAGGTCTGTATTGTTGGTAATCAGTAGATCTAATAACACTTTATTTCTAGTTTGCGTGTCTACCATCTGACCCATGAAATTGTCCTGCAAGACATTTAGGAACTGGCAAGCCTTTGCCCAGTCTGAATAATTAAAATCCCCCGCTATGATAACAGTTCACATCCTTGCTGCTATTACAAATTGTGACAGGTGGTCTGCCTCCCCCTCCTCCCTTAGGTTAGAGGGGCCTATAGCCTGCTCCTAGTATTATTTTCCCCTTTGCTTCATCCCTTTGGAGCTCTACCCACAAGGATTCCACCTACTCCCTAGATCTCTTAGTGATGTCATCTCCTACATTCACTTGCACATTATTCTTGATATACGATCGGAATATCCGGTTAACCTACACTTTTGACAGGGCCCAAATTTCCTTCTTGGACCTCAAGATTGGCCTTAAGGAGGGTAAGATCACAACCTGTACTCACAGGAAGGATACTGCCGCTAATACTTTATTACAGGCAGAAGAATGGTATCCCCATGGGTGAATTTATAAGGATCAAACGTAACTGCTCCGATCCCTTCACATATCACTCAGAAGCGAAAGACTTGTATGCTAGATTTCGCGAAAGGGGTTATTCCCACACGCAAATCAAAATGGCAAAATGTAAAGTAGCTAAACGTGATAGAAAAAGTTTGCTTACTCCAATTACACACAATAAAGGGAAAGAAAAGGTAGAATATGGCCCAGTGCGACTCGTAACCACCTTTGGCCCCCAATGGGACAAGGTGAGGAAAATCCTAGAGAGACACTGGGGCATACTCACTAGCAATAAGAACTTAGCAGGCATTGTGGGCGCAGGCCCAAAGATGGTAGCTCGTAGGGCAAAGAATTTGGGGGACATGCTGATACAGTCTGAATACGTTAGACAGACGAACCAGTCATGGTTATCAGACTTTCCTCGAAGCCTCGGTATGTTCCCATGTTCCAAATGCCAGATCTGCCCCTTTATTGACAGAACAAGTACTTTTAAAGACGCACTGGGCGCCAATGAATATGAGATCAGGGATCTTATCAACTGTTCCTCAGAACGGGTCATCTATATGATTACATGCCCATGTCCGAAGATGTATGTCGGTAAGACCAAAAGACAGCTCAAAGTTAGAATTGGTGAGCATCTCAGAGAGATAAGGAAAGGAAAGGAAAGAGACAAAGAAAAAAGACAGGAAAGACCATTAGCGCTACATTTCGCACAATATCATCAGGGCAAACCTGACGGCATGAAGGTCAAAGGTATCTACAAGCTTAATTTGTCTCATAGAAGAGGAGACTTTGATAGAATACTGCTCCAGAAAGAAAAGTGGTGGATTTTCACCCTTAAATCGTTGGTACCCCTAGGTATCAACACAGAATTAAGCATGCAACCCTTTCTGGAGCCGTAGTCCCATAACTCTCCTCTTCGCACTTTTTCCTGTTACATATCTATAAGGAGCTCTTGTTTTCAGCCTTATTTAGGGTTTATGTTTGTTTGTCTGTGTGTTTTATGTTTAAAATGTATTACTCTTCCATATCTGAACTACTAGTGAGCCTCTTATCTATATTACCATATATTATATATAATGATTTTCCTTACAATTTAAGTCACTTTGTTTTTCTGTGTGTTCTTGATTCATCTCACTCTTTGGAGTTTGTGAGAGAATTAATTCTCCGTTTTACTATGAGGTCTGACAGATAAATGTATCTCTACAGACCAAAGGGGAAGATAAACATAGCATTTTTGTCAAAAGCTATAAACGATCAATATTGCATTTTTGCCTTCCAATGGCTGCATTTCTTTTAGGCAAAATATAGTGTGTATGCGTTAATATGCAATGTGCCTGTTTAGTATGGGGAATACCTATGGCGGGGCTTGAAGATAGACATTACATAGGAAACAACATCCAGTCTATCCATAGGGACTCCCATTGATAATCCTCACCACAACGAGGGACGGCCGTGCGCCGATAGCATATAAAGGAGCGACGTACGTCCCCCCCTCCACGTCCAGGCGAAGCTTACGCATTAACGTTGCGAAACGCGTTGACGTAATACGGCATCGGACGCCACGCCTACAATCCCCAGCGGGATCGGGATCTCTCTGAGGAGACTTCCACGCCGGAGAAAAGGATCAGTATTAGACCAGCTGCATAGCTTCACTCAAGAGCCGGGACCTGTACCTACATCCAAAAAGGATAGGGCACCTCATCGGGCATTCTCAAACAAAAGTGTGTTCCACGATGGTACACCCGGCCAGGCTATCTGCCGCACACGCTGTCTAATTCCGACAGACCTGATGATACTTGTTACGGCCAGCAGCATTCTCACTATTCATGAGCTGGGAGTCAAACACTGCCGTCTGTTATCTCTCTCAAGAGCCTGGTAAGACTGTTCCTCTCATCATATTGACAACTGTTAGGACTGCTTATACCCGAAAGACTTGGGGACATTTTATAATTATCTAGTCCACCTCTATGACAGTGTCAATCAGGTTATATACCAATATGATTATCAGTGAACTATGTCAACGCCATAGCCAATGAAACCTACACTGGAATCATAGGAAAATATTTAAAGGCGTGTAGTCCCCTCAATAGTGGCTGCAACTTACATAAAGTTGCTTATACTGTGTTCCTATCGACCAGCACCAATCATCTGACCAGTGTAATAATGGTCTACAACGATCACTAAACTGGATGCAGTTATACTCATACTACTATATATTATATTAAGTTGCAACCACATCCTTCTCCCGCAGGGGCACTCCGGCTGGAAATTCCTATACATTATATATTTTTATTTTTGAATGTTATTTTAGCGGTAATTACCGTACGAAATCTCCAGCAGCAGTGACCTATTTGGCGTCCGGATTGCCCGAGTTATATTTTTTTTATCTTTGTTATATGTTTGTGTCCTATGTGTGTCGCATTGTTGCTTGTTACATGAACTAGGTTCATGTGTGCAGCACCGGCCGGCTGCTGTAAGTAGGCATATTGGTGAATCTTTATAACATACATTTAGTATTTGTAATTTTTTGTTAAAAAATTTCTTATCCCGAATTTTTGTATCCTTATACGATCAATAAATAATGTTATCTATATCACTGCCCATCTCTGCCTTGGTAACCCCTTGGTTGCCCACTGGGGATACTTTGTCTTAAGTTTCCCCATAGTGCAACTTCCTTTTTTCTTTATATGCATTGTCTTGGCTACGGCAGTGATCCCTAAAATAAAGGAAGTGACAGGCTATAGATCTTTCAGGATAAGCACACATAATGTTGTAGAGGTAGAAGGTTCAACCTTAGTTTTTCTTTATATGATATACAGGCATACCCCTCCCCCTTTTTAACC
The DNA here is from genome assembly GCA_029574335.1 of Rana kukunoris. Classification (NCBI taxonomy): domain Eukaryota; kingdom Metazoa; phylum Chordata; class Amphibia; order Anura; family Ranidae; genus Rana; species Rana kukunoris. Next base: position 230,439,037 of record CM056052.1, read on the forward strand.
CTCGCTATCCCTGCAATAAATGGTATACCCTTGAATGGTTGCAAACCAATCTTGGGAGTTGAACAAACTCTCCAAAATTCCCACAAATTCAAAATCCTCCTCGTACAACAGTATCTCTAGTTCACCCATCTTGTCTGCCAGGCTCCTGGCATTGGTAAACATGCCACGTAGTTTAGACCAGTTCCATACTATCCTCTTATTGGGCGTTCCGAGATTGTAACTAGGACTTGTTACTATACTTACCTTGGGCTTATGTGGTTTAGTCAACCTACCACTAATGCCCCCAATACTACCCTCTGGACTATGTTCCATGCTGACTATCTCCACCTCTGGACCCTTCTCCCATCGCCTAGTTTAAAAAAAAAAAAAAAAAAAAAAAAAAAAAAAAAAAACTTTGGCAACCTTTACTCCCTGGAACATCAGCAATCTCTTTAGGTGCAGTCCGTTTATTCTATAGTACTGGCAAATGACTGAGAAGTCGGCCCAGTCCTCCAGGAACCCAAACCCCTCCTCACTACACCAGCTCCTCTAATCTCCCTCTGCCTTTCTGGTGTGACTCAATGCACTGGTAGTATCCCTGAGAATACTACATTGGAGGTACTTTTCCTCAATTTAGCGCCCAAGTCCCTAAAATCATTCTTTAGGACATCTCATTGTTAAAAGGTATCAGTCAGGAGAAGGGTACAAAATAATTGTGAAGTGAAGACAATCATTAAATATGGCACAACAGTGATATTAAACACAAGAACTGAACGTCCCTTCAAAATTGATGAAAAGATTAGAAGAAAACTGGTCGGAGGCTGCCAAGAGCCCTAACAGCAACATTAAAGTAGCTGCAGGAATATCTGTCAAGTACCGGCTGTGTGATACAATCTCCTGTATTCTACATATGTCGGGGCTATGGGGTAGAGTGGCAAAAAGACATCTGAAGTCTCCCAAAAGCATGTGGGAAAATGTGTTATGTTGTGATGAAACCAAGGTTGAACTTTTTGGCCACGATTCCAAAAGATATGTTTGGCACAAAAACTTCATTGCACATCACCAAAAACACCATACCCACAGTGAGGCTTGCTGGTGGCAGCATCATGCTTTGGGGCTGTTTTTCTTCAGCTGAAACAGGGGGCTTAGTCAAGGTAGAGGGAATTATGAATAGTTCCAAATACCAGTGAATATTGGCACAAAATCTTCAGGCTTCTGCTAGAAAGCTGAACATGAAAAGGAACTTCATCTTTCAGCATGACAACGACCCAAAGCATACATCCAAATCAACAAAGGAATGGCTTCACTAGAAGAAGAATAACGTTTTGGAATGGCCCAGCCAGAGACCAGACCTAAATCAGATTGAAAATTTGTGGGGTGATCTGACAGATTTGGAATGTTTTTGCAAAGAAAAGTGGGCAAATATTACCAAGTCAAGATGTGCCATGCGGATAGATTCATACCCAAAAAGACTGAGTGCTGTAATAAATCAAAAGGCGCTTCAACAAAGTATTAGTTTAAGGGTGTGCACACTTATTTTATTTTTACGTCTCTTTACCTAAGCGCCATTTTTAGCGGTGCATTAGTCAATTTTGCGGCGCTATTCAGCCGCTAGCGTGGCGGCTTTACCCCCTGCTAGCAGCCGAGAAAGGGTTAAATACCACCACAAAGCGCCTCTATAGCCGCAGTGCCCCATTGATTTCAATGGGGAGGAGCAATATAAACACCGCTCCTTCTCTCCAAAGATGCTGCTAGCAGGACTTTTTTTACTGTCCTGCTAGCGCACCGCTAAGGTGTGAAAGCCCTCGGGATTTTACACTGGAGAGATAGCAGCGGCTGTTTCAGGTCGGTTTGCAGGCGCTAATTTAAGCATTATAGCGCCTGCAAAGTGCCCCAGTGTGAAAGGGGGCTAAAAGATTTCAGTTTTTTCAACTGAGTTGCACGGTATAAAGGTCACATTAAAAAGGTGGAAAAAGTTCTGAAATAAATTATCTTTGTCTCATTATTTTACATCACAGAAAACTGACTTAATATCTAGCATGTATGCATGGATGTACATACACACATCCCCTGATGGCTGTCGGTCAGTCACGGCTCTCTGCTCTGCCCTTCCAGCACTCACTAGAGTCGCAGGCTGTGAAGGGGGCTGGACAGACTGGATCAGGCCCTCAGGAGTACACAGAGGCTGAGTTAGCCATCAGTCAGGCATCTGGGTGGATCCCGACTAATCGGTTTTCTGTGATGTCAGCCAACAGCAACAGCTCAACCTAGTTCACAGGCGTGCAGAAATAAGTGCATTCCAGTGACCAAGAGGAGAATTATGGCCATACTTCTCTTGACATTAAAATTCAAGACATTCCTCTCTCTACTTGTGTAAAAGATGGGATTTCTTGTAGCCATCACCTCTTTAGAACAGTGTCTGAGCTGGCGTAATTATCCTGTGGAGGAACCCATTTTATTTTTCTGCATTTTACAAAGAAAAAAAAAAGGAGAGGCAGTCTATGACTGTAGACATAGATCCGTTTTATCTTTTTGCTACTGCACCCTAGGTGTACAATTCCCGCCTCTCACCCCAGTTTGGGATTAGGCCTAGAACTTCTACGCTTTAAAGTGATTGTAAAGGTTTATTTTTTTAGATAACAAACATGTCATACTCTGTGCAGTTCGTTTTGCACAGAGTGGCCCGATCCTCCTGTTCTGGGGTCCCACGGTGGCCATCTCGGCTCCTCCCCGCAATAGCTAACCCCCTCTGGGAAGCTTGCAGGCACGCTCCCTGTCATACACTCTGTGTCCATTGGATTTGATTGACAGCAGTGGGAGCCAATGGCTGCGCTGTTATCAATCTATCAAATCAACACAGAGACTCCATTGAGAAGAGGACACACACACAGCAGGTGAACTGGTTCAGGTAAGTAAAAAAGGAGGGGGACTGAGGGGCCCGTAACAGCGAGGATGCATTAAGGTGAAAAAACACATTGTATTATTGACGATATAAAATTTCTGTTTACAATTTTTATTTCCCTTATAAGGTAACCCCTGCCCCGGTGAAACAAACATGCTTATGGATAGATTTACAAGAAAAATCATTAAAAATGTAAATAGAAAAAATAAAAAAAAATCGTCAATAATACAATGTTTAAATAAAAAAAGTTGTATATACCGGTACATGCCACAAACACTACTTCCAGTCTATTACAATCAATGTCTTCCTCTAGACTGCCTCTAATGTATTTGCTTGTCATAGGTAAATTTGAGGAAGGACAGGCATTCTAACTATGGCCATAGGATTTTACCTTTTACTGCCTGCCCTTCCCCCTTTTCCATATGATTTCCAACACATATTTGCTGCTGCCTGCCCTTAAATGTAGATAAAATGTGTAAACATTTTGCATATACCTGCCAGTAAATTGGGCTTAGCCTTCCTAAAATGATCCTGCTGCTGGACAGTTTTTCACTGCTGTGGCATTTTCAGTTGCTTAATTTTTGTGGTAGAAACACTTACGTGTACTCTTTGGGGTTGAATTACTAAAGGCAGATAGGCTGTTCACTTAGCAAGGGATCTCGGCCCAGGGCTTAGTGAATGAAGGGAGGCGTTAACATCTAATCGTGAAAGTAAAAAAACTTTATTTTCCCTGCAAATGATTAGGTATTCTTTGCAAAATGAAACTTTACCACGTTCACAAATTTCTGGGGAAGATTCCCTTGGGAGCAGCCTATTAGCCTTTAATAAATCAACCCTTTTGTCATTCGTACATTTTGAACAAATATGGCTATCTGGTCTCCTGCTTGTTTTTCTTCTGAATCAGTCATTATAAAATATTAACATTAAAACAGTCATTAAATGTCTGCCTCGCTCCACTGGTACATTTCTAGCTTTTAGGTTTACAAACTGGGTAAAGTTGAATAAAACTATTTTAGGTTCTTGTACCTACTGATTTCCCCCATGTGTTCTCCAATTTTAAGGTTTGTTTACACTCCATAATTAAAACCACAGTTCATCAATGCCTTTTAATTATATAAAAATATCAATAAAGGAAAAGTAATATCTACTACATCTATATGTTGTGGATTCAGCTACAATGGTTGGTGACAAAATATCACATCATTTCCATTGCACCCCAAAATTATGAAAAAACGCGCTGTTCACCATTTACACAGAAATAAATAAGAACGATAGTTAGATTTGTATTTTTTTTTTAATAATTATTTGGAGATTTAGATGCACAGAGAGGGAAACAGTGTATATTAAGATAATAGAACCACGCTGCCCGAATCAGAAAGATGTACGACACTGCAGAGAGGTGTCTTCTCAAAGGCGAACCTTGTCTGTGAAATCCCCAAAGAAGACTTAAGGTCCAAAAAATGGATTAGCTGGGAAAGAGGCCAGAGAGTTTGTTCCTATATTTTAGCGTCAACGCATGCCTCCTCTAGATGATCCTAAGGCTTTGCTGATGGAAGCAGCACATACATATATGTGTTGTGTATTTACATGTTATTCCCTTCTGCTCACTTTAGAGACAAAGCAGGATGTCCAATATTGATTTAAACCTCTTAGATTGTTTAGGAATACAAGGAAAAAAAGTGCTTTAAAGCTGGAGTTTCTATTTCCCCTTACCCAGAGACTCTAAATGATTAGAATATCTCTTGTAGAAGTCAAAAGGTTGGTTGCCCGACATAGGAGGAAAGAAAATACAATTTCCTGAAAAAAAATAATGTTTCAAGAGGGTACAGTTAAGAAAATAGTAAAACCTACTATACAGACTTGTCCCTACTGCACATGTTAAATCTCCAGAGAGATGACAGGACCAACGTCACCTGGGATTTTATAACCACGCAGCAATAAGCAGCCATTTCTGTAATCCTCTCTCTGACAGAGAAGCCTGCTGTGCCTTGCAGTGACACAACAAACCTCTCCAGCAGCGAGAAGGATCCACAAAGATTTAGGCAACATGTCCTGATCTGCCAGGACTATTCGCAAACTGAGCTGGGTCACAGCATTGTTAGCGCTAATGGGTTTATTGTCCCTCCTAGCAGGCAGGGTCTCCGAGGGTTTTTGGGTAGAAAGAGGCTGACACAATGGTGGTGTGTGGTTAAGTCTGTAAACAATCCAGGAGCAAGTGTGAACCCCTGGAGCCTCCTCCCTGTTCTTAGGTTCACTAGTGGCGACTGGAGACTAGACCTTTAACCTTCGACATCTTTTTGGTGGGCTGTCGTTGTTCAGCAAGGGGGGGCCCTTCCCGTTCTGCAAGGTGCTGGTCAGTGTCCTGAGCAGTTGAGGAAGCTGTGGCTTTCAAAGTCTTCTTTATATTTGTCACCTAATGGACAAAATAAATTATATATTATTACAAACTAACAAGAATGCAAAAAAAATAATTATATATATACATATACACACACACACACACACACACACACACACAAAAAAAACACAACAGTGTACATACCATACAGAGGTAGGCAAACTAATAACACATTATAAAAAAAGGTAGCTGCCAGTATGTGTCACATAGTTCCCACTCCCCAGCTGTGGATCTGTGCAGCTACTTCAGATTAACCACTGGCCACTTACTTGCTATCCAGTAACAAAGCTTTGGTAGTCAGCCTTCACTAAGCAGAGTCAAACTTGGATATATTTTTTAATAATGGATTATATGGGGTTTTCCTATTTTTTTTATTTTGTTTTAACCAACAAACACTGAATGGTGCTTCCCCAGAACTCTATTACAAGCTTGTTTTGATAACTCTTAGGTCTTACTGATACTGCTTAGATATGTTTTCTAGCAATCTATGTAGCTTTTCCAAAACAGCTGTATTTATTTTGAGATCAGGTGTCGCTGGACACAGATGGACTCTCTCCAAATAATTATAGGCCATCTGGATGCAATTAGCTGCACCAGTTTTTTAGTGGCTTCACAGCTAAGGGAGTGAAAACTTATGCAAGATTTTGCATGATTTTTTTTTCCACCACTTACATTATTTTGGGTAGATCAGAGACGTAAAATCCTCATTAAATCCATTTAATTTTTAGGTTATACTTAAAAATGGGTAAAACTCCAATGACAAATTGAAACGCAAAGCAATGTATCTATAAAAACACACACACACACACACACACACACACACACTCTAAATTACTATAATTTCTCATTGAATTAGAACATGACATACTAAAAAGGAAAGTACTGCCCTCTGCTGGTTTTAAAAAGGAACCACCACTGCCCACCATTGACATTATATTACACTTGTCAAATTGGGGTGCAGTCACAGGACTAATTTTTAGGTTAAACTTTTATGCTTTAACTTTTAAAAAGATTTGTGTTTTGGTATCCAAGGTATGTTTCGTTTTTTTTAAGAAAGTAGAATAGAGAACAAATGTCTGCGATTGCCGAGTATCTATTGCAGTGTGTCACTTGCCACTTGCTTTTCCTTTTGTAAATGAAAGAGTAGTGTGATAAAAGCATCTTGTAACAATACCTGGCAAACAGATATACAAATCTCTGAAAGGATAAACCTTCTAGCTGTCTACAGCCAACAGAACGTCCTTTTCATTCTTTTATACTGAACTTGCATTTTAGAGTGCTGTATATTTTCTATGCACATTTTGGTTGGATTCGGGATAACAACTGTTCCTCTTTTAGACACCTATGGATGGCGTTCCAAATGACTTTTCAAACTGTATTTTAAGATTCAAGGTTACATACAATAGGCAAGCTTTACATAAACTGTATCTGTCAAGAACACGCAGAGAATAAAGGTCAATGGTCCTCTGATCATTTTTTAAGTACTTAGAGAAATAAGTGTGGTTTCCCAATATGGTTAGGCAATGTGCCAGAAGGGACTTGCATTTACCTTTAGTTTTGTCACACTAACTCTGCATGCACCCATGCAAGAGTCCTTGACTTTCTATGAATTGATTAAAGTGTAACTACAAGCTTATTGAGAAAAAAAAAAAATACAACCCTCTCTGAGTGGATCTAGGTATATTGCCAAAAAATTTTTTATTTAACTGTTTAATAAACTCCAATAGCTGTACAAAAGTGTAACATTACATTATTAAAGGAGGATGTGGAGTCATCTGGATACAGATATTGAACATAAAATAAAAATGAAAATCAGTGTCATTACTATAGATTGCCATTATGTGACGGGGCTGGTCATTCCGAGTTCAGAGTAAAAGTAGATTTGCACCATTAACCCCAAATTTTGTGAGAGGATAATTTTCCTAAACACAACTTTTTAAAAAGAAAATCTGACTAATTAAAATGATTTCCACTGAGCTGTTTGCTGGGGAGGATAGGTTCACCATTTAATGGCTACAGGACAAAGTACGGTATTTCTCAAATATTTTATTTTGTTATATTATGGCCAGAACTCTTCACCTAGTATGCCAAACAGGCAGTTGTCAAGGGGTACAGGGGACAAAAAAAAAAAGTAGTAACGTTCATGTGTTATGCAAACATGTTGGAAACCATTTGTCACATATATGACAGGCTTTGTATTTTGTATGACTGTTTGCAAAACAAAAAGTAGTAAATTAGTTGGCATGATGACTACTTGCTTTCAGAATGCAAATATCATCAGACAACCACAAATGAGATGTATCAAATCTTTGTATTGCCCATATTATACCATTGAACAAGGGATATTTATGTTAGGCACATATTGTACAAATCGGATCAGCTTGTTAACTGCAGAAGAAACAAACCACGGGGCTGAGGATTCAAATTTTGCTTCCAGCTTATTTAATGCTCCACTCATAAAAAACAGGACATATTCCCCCATCAGAGGGGATCCTGTTCCTATTACTCCCTGCTCATTCCTGGCCTCGGGATCCATGCCTTCTATTTTGCTCACGTTGCTTCTCTTACTATATCTACTCTTACTTTCACAGGATACACCTAGTCCGCAGTCATTTTGAACGATATGGGGCTCGGGCCCATGGACTTTAGACCACCTCTTTGCTCCTTTATGGACAATGGTGGACATACTCATATTGTATGCCTTCTTTTTTGATTGTCACACAGTAAACCTGATCCAATACCAATTTTCTGTTTCTTATATGTGGACATGTACCCTATTCTTGTTGGATCCCGTTATTACTCTTTTAGAATTGTAAAACCTACTGGCCCTTTTTTGTACCGTTTTGATACACCAAAACCTAAATACAATATAGTCAACTATAAAAAGCAGGAAATTACATTTCTGTGAGCAGCCTGTATGCTAGTGGTCTTTAAAATGCCTCCAGGTTACCACATTCTACGGAATTATTGACCGGTTTCATGACAGTTGCACATTGTAAGAGAGGAAACTTGAATTTAAGTTAAATAGCAAAAAGGCCTGTATAGCAAATTTATATGCTTTATACTATCTAACAAAAATGTTTTCCTTTACCCTCTGGGAGCTTGGCACACCACTTAACATCCCATCTTGCAATAGAGCACCACTAATATATAGGGGAGATGCTGGAGATGTATGTCAAAGCTCCCTGAAAGGTGTTTGAGGTGCAAAAGATCTGTCACATTATTAACATATTCTGGTAATCCCTCTAACACAGGCAATCCCTTTAGTTGGAAGTAAAATCCTCACTATTTAGAAGCGGAGTAGTAACATGAGACAGCAAGCTTAAAAAAAAAAAAAAAGCTCAAGACAGGCAAAATGCAACCTCTTTTACCCTAATCTGTTAAATTTAAACAACCCTTGCGCTAACAATATCCTTAGAGTACTTTTGCCTGATACAGCCAATATCAGCTCCCTCTAGCAACATTTGCAGGTATCAACCATATGCAGGCATCACTGGACAAGAACATAATAAAATCGTAATCTGAAGCACTGTTTATTGTAATGTGCCACCCATCCCTGAAAACATATATACACCAAATACAACAATTTATATTAGCGCTGTAATCCACAGTAGCCCAGAGTGTAATCCCAGTAGCCTCCGAATTACAGATTTAATATAAAAAATTGTCAGTATTAGCTGTGGGAGTTACCATGGAGTACTATATGGATCTGCATTTTACCAGCACTTCCATCTGCCCCTTTGGTCTTTGTGGGTCATATTGCCACAGCTTCTGGGGCAGACATTCCGAGGATTTTTAATCCCTAGTGTTGCCATGTCTAACTTGGAGCTGATTAATATGCAGATTGCATCTACTCCTGGGGAAGCAGATAGAGATCCACGAAACAGGTTAAGTTATTGGATTCGATGTGTGTAATACAATCAGGCACCAGTAAAATGTTATGACTATGGATGAATTTATTTTGCATTATTTATGTTGCTATATTCTACATATTGCAAATCAGCTCCATATTATTTTTAATTGGATTTTTTTTTGAGATGAGACTTGTATTCACGGAATAATACATCTGCAATCGCATGCATCAATTATATAGTGATTTGTATGTGATGTACCTCGTCCACAAGCCAATGTATTGGAATGTGTGTATATACCTCTATATGGTCTTTATAAGAGATGGGGCCAAACGGAGTGTTTGCACAAGGCATACATGTGCTTGGTTGGGCAGTGTGATAATACAGGTTCATGCCCCAATCATTCTACTCAAAGACCACGTTGATTATTTCACTGAACCACTGTTTTAGGTCTTCAAACTGCAAGTTTGTGTGTGTTATATGTACTACTGCTGGTTTCTTTGCTTTTAAATGGTTGCTTCTTTGTCTTTTGAGCCCTGTGCACGTTTTTTTGGAAACATGATGGCAAAAAGCAATACTGATAAACTGTGGAGCATATATATTTAGCCTGTAATGATGAGCGGCTTGCTTTTGGTTCAAACAGTGTGCTTATACTCACTTCTGTCTCTATTTGCTGCTGTGTGCGGATGTGGTTCTCCTTGTACTGGTTAGCCCGTAGCACTTGCTGTTCAATCCCCATTAACACTGCCTCACAGCCATCACACCTGAGATATAAAATTATTTGGAAATCAGAAGCATGCTTAGTATTATAAAAAGTTTCAATTCCTCAACCCAAAACAAAAAGGTAACATAATAACCAATTATACATGAATAGGAAGCCAACTATGAGACAAAGTCTATGATGAATGTTTTCATCCTCTGCCATTAGAGGTACTGGTATTTATTCTCTGGTCTACTGATAATTTTTACATACGTGCCATCTTGAAGGAGAACTTTAGTCAGAAAATGAAGTCCTGCTAGATCACTTCAGGCTGGTGCCTTTTGTAGGTATAGCCATGTAAAAGATTAAAAATAAGTGCCTATACTTGCAGCTGCAGGCATCATTCAGATAGAATTTTCAGGGGGCAGAAAAAGTTCTGCCGCTTGATCGTTCTTACAGGCAATGGGAGGGGACACCCCCCCCTTTCCGCCGCCATTCCGGTGCTTCTCCGGGCTCTCTGAGAAAGAATCGGCCGCCGCCGGATGATGACCATAGAGATTTCCGGTGACCAGATGGTCACCAGTCGTCTCTATGACCGTCGGATGCCCGGGTGCGACGTTATGACATCACCCGAGCCCCGAATGTAAACAAAGCCTTAATCGCGTCTGACAGCATGAAGTCAGTGAATTTTTTTTTTACAATCCCATGCTTTCCTATTGACCCTGCATCTCTCCATAAAGAGGACCTGTCACGATAGATTCCTTTTACCAAGGATGTTTACATTACTTGTAATGGGAATAAAAGTGTGCAAATAAATGTAAAATGCCCCTGTACCCGGTAGCTCGCGCTCAGAAGCGAACACACAAGCAAGTCCCGCCTACATACGTAAACGCCGTTCACACCACACGTGAGGTATCGCCACGTGCGTTAGAGCGCAGGCAACAATTCTAGCACTAGACCGTCTCCAATTCTAAACTGGTAACCTGTAAAAAAGGATTTTTAATAAACAGCTTACCTGTAAAATCCTTTTCTTGAAGTACATCACGGGACACAGAGCGCATAGCCATTACACTTGGGTTATATGGGTACCTTCAGGTGTGGACACTGGTGTAATCAATTTCACAGGAAGTTTCCTCCCTATATAACCCCCTCCCACTGGGAGTGCTTCAGTTTTGTAGCAAGCAATTCTCCCGAGGTTACACAATGTTCCCCAAAAGAGGGGTGGGAGCTCTGTGTCCCGTGATGTACTTCAAGAAAAGGATTTTACAGGTAAGCTGTTTATTAAAAATCTTTTTCTTTATCGTACATCACGGGACACAGAGCGCATAGCCATTACACTTGGGATGTCCTAAAGCAATGCTCTATGAAGGGAGGGAGACCGTAAGGCCAAGAATAGCCAAATAAAAACATTGTCAGGAGAAAAAATAGCTCCACCAACAGAAAAACAAGGGGGCGTGAACCGGGCCAGAGGATTCTATACTGCTGCCCGTAGGACTGCCTGCCCAAAAGCTGCGTCCGTACCCTTTGCAACGTCCAACTTATAAAATTTAGTAAACGTATGTACGGAAGACCAGGTTGCCGCTTTGCAAACCTGTGCCATAGAGATCTGATGGTGTGCCGCCCAGGAGGCACTCATAGCCCTCGTAGAATGGGCTTTAACTGATAAGGGAGGTGGAACGCGCTTCAGACCATAGGCATGAAAAATCAGCTGCTTAATCCACCTAGCCAAGGAAGACTTGGCAGCCGGCTGACCCTTCTTGGGGCCATCCGGAAGAAAAAAAAGCACATCTGTTTTCCGAATCTTCTCTGTAGCCTTGAGATAGACCCTCATGGCTCGAACCACGTCCAAAGTATGAAGCCGTCTTTCCTCTCTGGACTGGGGAGTAGGGAAGAAGGATGGTCGGACTAGGTCCTGATTCAAGTGAAAACTGGATATGACCTTAGGAAGGAAAGAAGGTTGAGGCCGCAGAACCACTCTGTCCTTATGCAGAATAAGGTATGGCTCCCTGCATGACAAGGCTGCCAGCTCGGAAACCCTTCTGGCCGAAGCCATAGCCACCAAGAAAACCAACTTTCGGGTTAGTAGCACAAGAGGGATTTCTGTCAGAGGTTCAAACGGCTGTCTTTGTAAAGCTGACAAGACCAGATTTAAATTCCAGGGGCAGAGGGGAGCTCTAATAGGGGGATTCACATGCAAGACCCCCTGCAAGAAGGTTTTCATAAGCGAATGGGTGGCCAAGGGTCTTTGAAACCATATTGATAAAGCCGACACCTGCCCCTTTAGAGTACTAAGAGCCAACCCTTTGTCAACGCCAACCTGGAGGAATCGCAAGATCCTGTCAATAATTTTTTTTCGAGGATGCCATTTTTGAGACTCGCACCACTCCACATAGGTTCTCCAGACTCTGTAATAAATATTTCTGGAGATCGGTTTCCTAGCCTGAATCAACGTAGATATGACCTGATCGGAGAGGCCTCTGCCCTTAAGAATTAGGGATTCAGCCGCCAAGCCGTCAAATTTAGCTGCTGTGAAGCAGGGTGGCAGATTGGGCCCTGAGACAGCAGATCTGGGCGCAGGGGGAGCGGCCACGGCGCCCCGACTGACATCTTCACGATGAGTGCGTACCAAGCCCTCCTGGGCCAGGCTGGGGCCACCAGGATCACAGGCCTGCGCTCCACCCGGATCCTCCGTAGAAGGCGGGGAATCATCTGCAGTGGAGGGAACGCATACAGAAGAGAAAACTGGTGCCAAGGGCAAACCAAGGCATGGGTCCCGTAGGCCGAGGGATCCCTGGCTCGGGATATGAATTTGTCCAACTTTTTGTTGGATCTCGTTGCCATAATGTCCACATCTGGGACTCCGAATCTTTGGCAAATCTCTTGGAATACCTGGGGGTGAAGAGACAACTCCCCCGGGAGCAACTGTTGACGACTCAAAAAATCTGCTTGAGAATTGTCTATCCCTGGGATGAACACCGCCGAGATGCAGGGTACATGGGCTTCGGCCCATGAGAAAATCAGGTTTACTTCTCTTTGGGCTGCTGGGCTCTTCGTGCCCCCCTGGTGGTTTATGTATGCCACCGCCGTGGCGTTGTCGGACTGTATCCTTACTGGCAGACCCTGAAGGGGGAGAGTCCAGGCGATCAGGGCCAGCCGAGCAGCTCTGATCTCCAAGATATTGATGGGAAGCAGTCTTTCTGCCTCCGACCACTGCCCTTGCTGGGTCTGTTCTTCTAGAACTGCCCCCCAACCTGACAGGCTGGCATCCGTGGATACTATCTTCCACGTGATGGGGCAAAAGGATTTCCCTTTTGACAAATTTTGAGAGACCAGCCACCAAGACAGGCTGCGCCGGACCTTCGGGGAGAGCACTAACGGACGATCTAACGCCTGAATGGACTTGTTCCAAGCAGAGAGAATGGCTGCCTGAAGATATCTGGTATGGATCTGGGCGTAGGGTACAGCCTCGAAGGCGGCCACCATCTTCCCCAGCAGTCGCATACATAGGCGAATAGTCGGCCTCTTCTTGCCTAAGATCACTTGAACTGCTTGAGCTATTGATCTGATCTTTGCTTGAGGTAAAATTATCCTCTGGCAGTCTGTATCTAGCCGAAGGCATAGATATTCCAACTGCTTTGTGGGTTTCAATACCGATTTTTCTAGGTTTACAATCCACCCGAATTCCTCTAGATGCTGAACTGTGCGACCTACTGCCTGATTGAGGTTGAAAGCTGAGCTGTCGATAACCAGAAGATCGTCCAAGTATGCCAAGACTAAAATGCCTTCTGTCCTTAGGACGGCTAGCACCGGGGCTAACATCTTTGTGAATACCCGCGGAGCTGTTGCCAACCCGAAAGGGAGGGCTACGAACTGGTAATGGCAGTGATCTATCATAAAACGAAGAAACCTGTGATGTGCCGGGTAGATCGGCACGTGCAGATATGCATCTTTTATGTCTATAGATGCTAGAAAGTCGTCTTGATGTAGGCTGGCTGCCACCGAACGTATGGACTCCATACGAAAGGTCTGAATGTTTAGAAAGCGATTTAGGCGTTTGAGGTCTAAGATAGGCCTGACGTCGCCATTGGGCTTTGGTATTATGAAAAGGTTGGAGTAGAATCTCAGACCCCATTCCTGGGTTGGTACTTCTACAATTACTCCTTGGAGCAAGAGACGATCCAATGCTTTTACAAGAGAGGCCCTCTTTAATGGGTCGCTTGGAAGACTTGACCCCTGAAAATGAGGAGGGGGGACTTCCCGAAACTCTAGCTTGTAGCCCGTGGTTACCACGGATCTTACCCAAGAGTCGGGAATTCTGGCCTTCCACACTTCGGAGAAAAACCGAAGCCTTCCCCCCACCCAAGAGAGTGGGGGCGCCCCTTCATGAATCTGACTTGAGGACTGGTTTAACCGGCTTGCGAGACCATGGCCTCTTGCCTGTCGTGGCTTGTCCTTGTGGGCGGCTATTAAATGCTGAACGCCCGGGAGGCCGTCGATACTGACGGGAAGTTGAAGGGGCCGAGCCTGCGAAGGCCTGTCGCTTAAATGCGGGCCCACGCGATCTTTTCTTGACAGGCAAGAAAACTTTTACCACTTGATATGGTCTGGATATATTTATCTAGGTCTTCACCGAATAGTCTCCCACCATGAAAGGGAAATCCTGCTAAAAGCTTTTTGCAGGGTGCCTCTGCTGACCAGTTTTTTAGCCACAAAAGGCGACGCATATGAACCAACAGCAGAGATAAACGGGACGCCTGTTGAACGGAGTCCTTAATAGCATCTACTGCAAAGCAGAGAGCTCTTGGGAGGTCAGCCAATTCACGAGCTTGCTGAGCCGGTATGTCCCTTAATATCTGTTTAGTCTGATCCTTTAAAGCCTGACAAACGCCACTGCTGGCTGAACCACGGCACCTGTGGTAAAAGAAGCCTTCAGTAGGGTCTCCAATTTTTTGTCGACTGGATCTTTAAACACCTGGACATTTTCCACCGGACAGGTCAGGGATTTATTTACGCAGGAAATGGCTGCGTCCACGGTAGGGAGTGCCCATTTCTTTGCAAATTCTTCTTCCATAGGATAGAGAATGGTGAACCTTTTAGGAGGGATAAAAATCCTATCAGGTCGAGCCCAATCTTGAAAAATCACGCTCTCCAGAAGGGGGTGAAATGGGAAAGACGCACCACTCAATGGTGCCTTCAAGGAACCTAAAGAGGATACCGCGGGGGCTAATTGTTCTGACACTGGAAGTTTAAAAGCAGTGCGAACCATATCTGTCAGAGACTGGATCCACAGACTCTCTGCTTGAGAAGCCAAAAAAATGTCATCTATAGTGGAATCTTCAATGTCTGACCCATCAGGACTCAGGTCCGCTTGATCCCCCTGTGGGTCCAATTCCTCCGAAGAGAGGACCTCTGCATCCGAACACACCGTTCTAGGTGACGGGGATCTAGCCCGTTTGCCACCCGGCAAAGAGCGGGCAATTAAAGCAGTTAACCTTTTCTCTAGCCCACCCAGGGTGGATTCTAGCATTTCTTTCGTAACATAAACGGGAATGGGTTGATTGGGGGCCGCCTCTGCCCCTAGCACCCTCAATGGCTCCTGCACGATGCTGTACGGTGGTCTATCTGGTGAGGGTGGGACCACTGGAGCCTGGCCCAAATCCTCTGACCCCGATGGAGACCCCTTTACTTTTTTGGCACCTTTTGCAGCCTTAGCTGGTCCTGATCCCTTGGGAGCCATTGCACAACCTTGAGACACCCCTACAGCCAACACCCAACTGTTGTAGCTAGAAGTGAAACATTAATAAGGACAGGCTATGGTAAAAAATGTTCTAAATTTTCATACGCCTGAGAAGGCGGCAATACCGAGTTAAGTCCTGTGAGTATTGCCACACCAATGCCCGTTAGCTGGAGTCCAAGGTTGCACCGACTCAGATACTGCCAGATCTAAGGCTGAGTCCCTTTAAGAAAAAAATCTTTTTTTTTTTTTTTTTTCTGGTCAGTGTGGACTAAGTCCATACCTGAAGATCCACAAACCACCACTGGGTGTCACCGTTAGCCAGAACTGGCTCAGCTGCGCGCTCTATGTCCTCACTCTCCACTGCTCTCAGGAGGGAATGACCAGCCAGGAAATGCTTTTTTGCTTTATCTGAGACCTGACGCTGCTGGCCCGCCCCCCCCACGCACGCTGACGCTGTAAAAGGCGGCGCGCACGCGCGCGCCCCCGCCCCCCCCACGCTGAAACCAACATGGAGGAAGCAGAGAGCAGAGGAGAAGCCTGGACCAGCGCTAGTAACCCAACAGACACCCGGTAAGCCACTAATCTTTGTAGTGCACACATAGAGGAAGCTGTCCCCATAGGCTTCCTAGGAAACAGGTGTTTTGTCAGCACTTCCTCCCTATACACGTGGGGCTGCAGTATCATGCTAACAGGCAAATCTGGGGGGAGTAGAAAAATACATATCTTTAAAAGCATATATATATCTACATGTTATCTGGGTAAACATTAGTACATCCCATCCTGCCTCAAAAGACATAGTGGAGATAGTGGCTGATGCACAAGCATACCATCAGCCAACCCAGAACCCCCAGGGGGATACCTACTGTCGAACCAAGTCCCGCAGGTTCCCTCTTACCTGCTCCACGCCGCAGGGTATTGCAAAATGCAAGAGGCCCAGCCTTCCCCCATCTCCGTGGGTATTGTCTTGGACCTTCAGGGACCGGGGTCCTGTGTTAAGGAACCCACACCCCTGGACCTATATAGCATCCTGGCATCAGTAGCGTTTAGTTCTTGGAAGAGACTAAGGCACTGGAGCCCAGAATCCAGCCCTCCAAGGAGAGGCATTATAGGCAAAACCCCACTCCAGCAGGGCCCGGGTACCGTACACCTTGGCTTTGAAGCACTTCGGACGGATCCGGCTAGCTATCCTGGGTCCCGAGACCTCCGAGGGACAGCTAGACGTGACCAACACCTAAGACACTGGCGAAAAAACTGAAGCACTCCCAGTGGGAGGGGGTTATATAGGGAGGAAACTTCCTGTGAAATTGATTACACCAGTGTCCACACCTGAAGGTACCCATATAACCCAAGTGTAATGGCTATGCGCTCTGTGTCCCGTGATGTACGATAAAGAAAACATTTTAAAGCGTCGCCTATGGAGATTTTGAGGTACCGAAGTTTAGCGCCATTCCATGAGTATGCGCAATTTTAAAGCGTGACATGTTTGATATCTATTTACTCGCCCCAAAAAAGGCGTTTGAAAAATTATTGCGCAAATACCGTGCAAGATAAAATGCAATGCAAAAGCAATGACCACCATTTCATTCCCTAGAGTGTCTGCTAAAAAAAACATATATGATGTTTGGGGATTCCAAGTCATTTTCTAGCAAAGAAAATAAGATTTTTAAATGTAGGAGAGAAGTGCCAGAATAGGCCTGGTATTGAAGTGGTTAAAATTCAGTAATACACACACTGGCTCATCCTGCGCTGCACATGCTCAGTTGCTCTTTATTTTAAGGCACTGCCGAGTTTGTAAAGGCCGATCTGCTGACAGCCTCAAAGCCAAAATTAAATCCTCCTAACATTTACAGCCAAGGAGACGGTTTCTGTCTGATCTGCAACTGTCATGGTGCTGCACATGTGATCAGTTATGACACCAGCCGTTTGACAGTTTGGTTTAAGACAAAAGCCAATGTGACAGTTAGCAATCCAATCAATCCAAGAACGTAACTTTTTAAAACTGGTAAATCGAAGGATTTGCTTTATGATTAATGCTACTTTCACACTGGGACAGGGGGGCCTTGGCGGTAAAGCGCTGCTAATTTTAAAGGGCTCTTTTCAGCCACTAGTGGGGTTCTTTTAACCCCCACTAGCGGCTGAAAAATTAAAAGCGTTTACAAAGCGCCGCTGCCAAAGCGCTCTGCAGGCTCTTCGCAGCGGCGCCCATTGATTTCTATGGTAGGGGCGCTTTAGGAGTGGTGTATACACTGCTCCTGCACGCCCTTAAAATGCTGCTTGCTGGACTTTTTCTAATGTCCTGCAAACGCACCGCCCCAGTGTGAAAGCACTCAGGCTCTCAAACTTGGGCTGCAGTGGAAGACCTTTTTGCAGGTGCTTTACAGTCGCTATTTTTAGCTCTTTTGCGCCTGAAAAACACCTCCAGTGTGAAAGTAGCATTATTGCTGTTCAGGAGCAAAATGTCAGCCTCCAGCAAGAACAAATAGGAGCAATGCTGGAGGCAATTTACAGCACACATATATTTTGGTAGCATAACTTAATGTGGAATGTATGTTCCTTGACAAAGAACATTTTTTTTAATCAAAGTTGTTATGGGTAAAGTTCCGCTTTAAATTTGTACTACAAAAACATGACAAACAAATGGTTATTATAGAGCACAAGTAACAGATTTATGTAAAGAAATCAACACAGACTTAGGCCGTGTACACACGACCGAGGTTCTCGCTGGAAACCAGCGAGAACCTCGCTGGAAGCTGCATTCCAGCGAGGACCTCGGCCGTGTGTACACTCTCAGCGAGCTTCCCGTCGAGCAGAAATAGAGAGCACGCTCTCTATTTGCTCGACGGCCCGCCTGGAAGAATGGCTGGTTGCCATTCCCGACGGGCGGGTCCCCGATTTCGACGGCCGGAACGATGTGTTCTGCCCGTCGAGGTTCTCTGCCGTGTGTACACGGCCTTATCTTTTTGAAAATTTTCTTTTTCTGGATTGTCAGACTTTAACCCAGAGACAGGCAAGTGTTTAGCATTTTCAGAAAAAGCTCAGCAATAGCAGCCTCTGTATATCTCTTAAAACAGATACTATTTGAAAGCAACCATTGCAAGTCTCCTTGTGGAAATATTTGTTCCCTGGCTGTCATTCTAGTCCAACTGATTCAGTGTTTTCTGAATCACTGACCTCAAACAAGTACGCACATCTGTACAATTTTCTGCATGTTCTGGGCTAATTTTCATATACATAGCCAGCCAGAAAAACCTGCATTTTCAGGTGGCTAGCAATAGAAACCTCCATATTTTCTTCACTAAACGTTTGCTGCAAGAAATGTATACTAGAGATCATCATTAGAAAGATGACCCCTTTTCCCATGAACATTCATATGACACGATCTTTGAAGAAATGTCAAAGGAAAAGGTCCATAAACCACACATCATGAAGCAGACCAATGTGCATAAAGTAGGATGAATGGCAGCATCAGCCTGGAATCCAGCCAGGCCACACCCCCAACATGGTTTGTTCCACCCCTTGGAGCTTAATCATGGGGAGAGCCAGGATATTTGTGAAAAGTAAAACATTGCCATGATTAAGCTCCAAGGGGTGAGGCAAAGCATGTTGGGGGTGTGGCCTGGCTGGAGTCTGGGCTGAGGCGGCCATTAATCTCACTTCATGATGTGTGGCTTATGGACCTTTTCCTTTGACCTGGCTGCAGTTTGGAGCTAGGACGAGCTCCCTGTCCGTGCCTGTACTTACAGCGGTCTAGTTGGACTTTCCCTCTCTTCCTGAGCAGCACCTAAATTTTGTCTTTTTGTGTCACCAAAAGACCCAGACACTCCACCAAAAATAAAACAACTTTGTGTGTATTTTTTTTTTTTAACCCTGATAAAGCAAAGCTTTCATTCAAATCACCATTACCGTGGTAAGAACATTTTGGGAAAGGCTGCAATAACTGCTGGAAGAGTCAGAGCAAAAAAGCTGTAGAAAGCATTACTGCTATATAAATAAGTAAATAAAATAGTGTAGAGAATGTTGTGCGTATTGACCACTTGCCTACTGGGCACTTTCACCCCCTTCCTGCCAAGGCCAATTTTCAGCATCGTCACACTTTGAATGACAACACTGTACCCAAATAAAAAAATAAATAATTTTTTTTTGTAAATGAGTAATTTTTCTTCTTCACCGATAGGCTGAACTGATGAGGCAGTACTTCTGAGCACAGATTAGGTGGCACTGTTGAAAAGGCACTAATATGCCGCACTGAAAGGCAGCACTGACTGGCATCACTAATGGGCACCGATTGGTGTCACTGATGGGCATTGCTGGGGCAGTGGTGCAATTAGGGCACCGATGACCATGGCACAGATTGCCTATACAGGTCTCCCCCTACGAGGAGATGCCGCCGATGGCCACACCCTCGGTCAGTGTGAAGTGAGGAGAGTCGATAAATGGCACCTCCTTGTTTACATGTGACCGGCTGTGATTGGACACAACCGTTCACATGGGTGAAAAGCACCATTATCGGCTCTTTACAGAGATCTGGGTCGTGACGTGTCCTAGGAACACGGCGCAAGAGAGCGGCGGTTCTGGGGAGCCATCATATGACATCGTCCCAGAAAAAGAGTGCCACTCCGTCGCCTTCATTTTACTATACGGGGGGCGGCAAGTGGTTAAATATAGATACACAATGTGTAAAAGTATGTAAATGAAAGGATTCTCACCACTCCTGAAGAGTTTTAACAATGCTACTTATATCCTTCTTGGGAATGTCCCGTCCAATGCAGAAATCCACTTCCAGCACATGGTTGCGCTGATCCAGTTTGCCCTGAATGATATCCGTATAAACTGCTTCTATTATTAGATCCTCCAGCTCTCTGAGGTTCCTCATATCCAAATCTTTCAGCAATACAGAATATGGAATGCACTAAGAGAAAGAAACATAGGACTTGATTAATACAATAATGTGTATGTATCAAACTAGATTCATGGAACTAAAGCAAACAAGAAACAGAGATCTTAAAAAAAAAAAAAAAAAAAAAGAAGAAGCCAGATGATTTTATAATAAGGTAATGCACACTTGATATCTTAGTGACGTGACAAATCCAAAAAATATCACATTCAAATACAAATAATAAAGTCCATGTGTGTCAAACTTGCACCCGAAGTGTGTTTGAAATAAAGTTCGTAGAGTAAGATCAGACAAAGGGCACCTCCACCTCTAATAAAATTGCCTGCTTACCAACTCCCAATGATCTTATTGCTAAGATCACAATCGCATGTAGCTCTATGTCTCTATGGTAGGCTTGCTTCTAATATTCATCTACTGTTCATCTCCACATGTAGGTAAACCATACATCGGTGCATGCCAGATCCCGGAGTGTAGAGAAAATAGAAAGAAGGCCAAAATAAGAGTAGTACCGTAGATAAAATCTATGTTTAATAATTAAAAATACACTCACATGGTATGTGTACAAAATTAGCGTCTTAAAAGTGTAGCCGGCCGGCTCCAAAATTCGCTCGTCCTTCCGGATAGTCAATAGCGGTGACGTCAGCACGCCACTTTCCCTACGCCGTTTCGTCACAGATGACGTCTTCCGGCCGGCTACACTTTTAAGACGCTAATTTTGTACACATACCATGTGAGTGTATTTTTAATTATTAAACATAGATTTTATCTACGGTACTACTCTATTTTGGCCTTCTTTCTATTTTCTCTACACTCCGGGATCTGGCATGCACCGATGTATGGTTTACCTACATGTGGAGATGAACAGTAGATGAATATTAGAAGCAAGCCTACCATAGAGACATAGAGCTACATGCGATTGTGATCTTAGCAATAAGATCATTGGGAGTTGGTAAGCAGGCAATTTTATTAGAGGTGGAGGTGCCCTTTGTCTGATCTTACTCTACGAACTTTATTTCAAACACACTTCGGGTGCAAGTTTGACACACATGGACTTTATTATTTGTATTTGAATGTGATATTTTTTGGATTTGTCACGTCACTAACGTTTCACTTATGTTCACACTAAGAGGAATGGTCACATTTGATATTTGATTCATGATTTATTTGTTAGTGCAGCGCAGCATATTTTTGTTTTTATAGGTAATTTTATGTGTATCGCACATTGTTTATGCAGCAGCAGCAACCAATCACTTCATTGTTTTATATATATTGTTAAAGACCAGCGCAGTAATTTTTTCCACAGACACTTGATATCTCTATTTACAAGCTCCAAGTCCTGCGATTTTGTACAGGTCAAAAGGTCACCAATGTGAAAACCTGAAAAAACGCTCTAATCTGCCGAAATAAGCTACAAAAAAAAAAAAGTCAAGAACTTTGAGCTTCAGACGATTTGGAATGGAGATGAACCATCTCCTGACTTTTTTCTCCTCCAGCGTTTTGGAGCTTCAGGCTTCAAGCTACAAAACGCTAAGGTGTGAATGGGGCCAAAGAGAGATGTCAGGCTAGCTGCTGTGCATGTTGCGTGGGTACCTGACATGTTTCGGATTATTGTAAAAAAAGATAAAAAAAGAAAAAGAAAGGAGGTCAGCAGCGCCAAATACTGCAGCTGCTCACTTTTAATATCGGCACACTTAGGCCGCGTACACACGACCGGTTTCCTCGGCAGAATTCAGCAAGAAACTCGATGGGAGACTTACTCTGCCGAGGAAACCGGTCGCGTGTACACTTTTCGCCGAGAAACCCGTCGAGGAACATGTCGAGCCAAAAAGAGAGCATGTTCTCTATTTCCTCGATGGGCAATGGGAAAATTTGGCTCGACAAGTTTTTTGACTGCCGAACAAGGAACTCGACGGGGAAAACAATGTGTTTCGAAGTGTCCTGGAGTCCAGTGCCGTCCGCAGCAAAGGACGAGCAATCACTCGTCAATCTGCTGCCCCCCCCCGCCATCCTCGGTGAGGGAACGAGGAAGTGAAGGGTTCCGGCTTCACTGCCCGATTCCCTACGGTGCAGGCGCGAGTCGCGCTGCGCCTGCTGACTTGCTCCCGCTGGGAGCTGAGTGTTCCCAGAACACAACGAGGTGGGTGGGAGACGGGAGGTGACATCCTGCCGCAGTCCGCAGGAAGTGGGTGCAAATACTTGTCTTTAGACAGGTATCTGCACCCCCCCTCCCCCCTGAAAGGTGTCAAATGTGACACTGGAGGGGGGGAGGGTTCCGATCAGTGGGAGTTCCACTTTAGGATGGAGCTCCACTTTAATCAGAGGTTTTGTGAGTAATATTTTATTAAGATTCAAATGAACATATTGCACATAGTCGCTGGGTGAGATATAATGGTCTCTGCTGGATGGAGCGATGCAGTTATGAGCCCCCTACTGAGAAGACAGACAGGGGTACCGAATGGAGGCAGAGCTGCACACACAAGGACCCCAAAAAGGCAATTTCCAAAGTATGTGTCAGAAGTATGTGTTTGGCATCACCGTTTGTCCATTAGATTATTACTCCAGTGCAGCACGGAGTTGTTAAACAACATATTTGTGGAACAAGGCCGGTTCACACTAGTGCAATGCCAGACATTGCATGTGATTCGCACAGCATTGCTGTTCAGATCACATACGATGTCTGTGCAATGCGATTTCAGCCATACAAACTGTATGGCTGAAATTGCATCACATTTGCACCAAAATGGTGCAGGACCCTTTTTTTGGTCCGCACTGGATTCGGATCGCATGGGTGTTCACACTTATGCGATCCGATTTCTGCACCATTTTATAGTTCGCACTGCGATCTGCTGATCAATCTGGGGGTGTTGTTAGGTTTACATTGATACCCTCAACGTTTCACAGATCTCAGTGTGAACCACTGTGCGATTTGGGTGCGATGTGGGAACCCGCACTGGATTCGCAGGGTTATCGCATAGCACCAGTGTTAGGGTTTGAACATGCACTACAGACACAGATTTAGCTGTCTTTGTTTATGAAACTATTGTTTTGTTGTTTTTGACAAACAGAAGAAAATGAAAAATTGTAAACGCTATTGGCTGCAATTCCATTGCACATATTACTTAAATATAATAGCAAACATTAAATATTAAGAAAATAAGAAAAGCCCAAAGTGTTAAACGTTGACATTCATTTCTATTTAGTTTTATTCAGTCTTTTGACTCAAATGCCATATTAGTTGCATTTTAGTTGACTAAAATCTCCAGTACCAGTGTTAATTTAGTCTACGAAAATATTTTCATAGATGAAATAAACACCGTCCAAAGCTCCGTGACCGCAGGACCGATCGCCGCCGGAGTCCCGCGATCAGTCCCCCGCCTGAAGAACGGGGAGAGGTGTGTGTAAACACACCTTCCCCGTTCTTCACATTGGCGCTGTCATTGATAGTCTGTTCCCCGATATAGGGAAAGGCGATCAATGACCAGCCTCACCCCCCTACAGTTAGAAACACATAAGAGGTCACACTTAACCCATTTAGTGCCCCCTAGTGGTTAACTCCCAAACTGAAATTGTCATTTTCACAGTAAACAATGCATTTTTATAGCATTTTTTTGCTGTGAAAATGACAATGGTCCCAAAAATGTGTCAAAATTGTCCGATGTGTCCGCCATATGTCGCAGGCATGAAAAAAATAAAATAAAAAAAAAACCGCTGATCGCCGCCATTAGTGGTAAAAAAAATAAAAATATTAATAAAAATGCAATAAAACTAACCCCTATTTTGTAAATGCTATAAATTTTGTGCAAACCAATCGACAAACGCTTATTGCGATTTTTATTACCAAAAATAGGTAGAAGAATACGTATCAGCCTAAACTGAGGAAAAAAATGTTTTATATATTTTTGGGGGATATTATAGCAAAAAATATAGATTTTTTTTTTTAATTGTCGCTCTATTTTTGTTTATAGCGCAAAAAATAAAAACCGCAGAGGTGATCAAATACCACCAACAGAAAGCTCTATTTGTGGGGAAAAAAAGATGCCAATTTTGTTTGGAAAACAACGTCGCACGACTGCGCAATTGTCAGTTAAAGCAACGCAGTGCCGAATCGCAAAAAGAGGCCTGGTCCTTTACCTGCATTTTGGTCCGGGTCTTAAGTGGTTAAATAAAAACATTAGGGGACATACAGTAATATTGATAAGTACTTATCCCCTTAAGACATTTCCAAATTATTGTAACCCTGGCTGAAAGGATCTAAAATGAGATGTTTGCCATTTGACAAGATAATAAAAAAATACATTTTGACAAGTTAAACAAAACAACATATGTATTCAATCAATGCATCCAGCTCTCTCATTTATTTTTAATAATGAACTTTTCTTGCCAGAACTAGTTCCTTGAGGTGTCTATTCCACATTTTCACTGTCAAGAAGACTTTTAGTATGTAGAGGTTAAATCTATTTTCCTCCAGATGTAAAGAGTGCCCCCAAAATGTGAACAGGAAGGATTGGACAGCAACAACTTGTGAATTAGTGTGATGTTGCTTCTTCCACTTTAACATGTAAAATATATAATTTTCACATCTTTGACGTCTGAAAGTTTTCAAAGAAAGGATACTAAAAGTGGTATCTTGTAATAATAATTCTGACACGGTATAGTGGTCAGTTTTCCCTGCTTGCCAGATACACACTTAATATACTAAAACGGATACCAAAAAGGCAAAATCTGTACTGGCGCTATGAGGAGAAAGTGGTATTAGGGGTACAGTAATTAGACTGGGATATTTCCATCAATATATGGTCAATTTGAAAAAGAAGAGACCAGGTGCAACATTATGCACATTAGTCTGCTGCACAGGGTCTCTTCTTTTCCATATAATGTAAACAGACACTGTGCCAACCATGAAAATGGCTTGGACTATCAAAAAATATTTAACACACAACGGTGCTTAAGGAGTTAATGTTTTTTTCTATGCATGTCCTCAAGATGTCTCCTGTATTTCCTTAGCTCATTTATACAAGCTAATTTTCTAGAATGGTGAGAAACAAAAAAGATGGAAAAGAATTTTGTGAATAGAAAAGATGGAAAAAGTGAGTGATGCCATATGCAGAGATTCATCTAGCAGAACAGCCGAGAAAAACAGATGCAGTGCATTTACAGGCCTTACTAAAACACATCCAATAACATTTTATGAGTTTACAAACTTTTTTTCACAGATTGTTTCTTTAAAGATAATTCCAGATATATTTTTCCCCTGAAGATTACCTGCCCCCCAGCCAACAAAAAGAATGGCCAAGGAGTCAACCACAGTCCAATTCCTGTTCCCAGGCCGACTGTCAGGAACAGTTTAAGCTGTTAGTTTTAAAACACAGGTACTGCTGTATACAGTCAATATTTGCGTTAGTATATACATACTTGTAAGCGATGGCAGAATATATTCAGATTTGACACCCTTTGGGGGCACCTGGCAAAGTCATTTAGGTTTAAAATTAACCATATGCGTTAACCAAGAATTACAATGTACCTTCATCCTGGATGCAAGGCTCACAATTGTCAGGTGTTTCAGCTTGTTTTTCTGTGCAGCCGAGAGCTCTGGCAAGCTATCTTTCATTGCTAAAATGAAAAGAAAAGAAACAGCTAAAATGCATATACACTGTATGTGAATTGCCAAAACTTTAATAATTCTCTTAAGTTACTGAAGGGTGAAACGAGGGTGCAATGTAGCCCGATTGGCTCACACGATTGCCATTCCTTACAGTTTATCACCTGGTCTGTAGAGGAACGAATATAAAAACATATTTTAGGTATTTACAGCAATGATGGCCATATCCCATTGCCAGGCCACTATGTTTACAGGAAAATGTCTTTGTGACTTGGATGTCCCCACCATACTCCCCAACTAACTTGTCAAAACAAACAAAATACCCTGTAGTGTGCACTGTCAGGTATTGGGTGCTTCTAGAGCACAGGTGGCAAACAAAAGGCCCGCGGGCCGAATGCGGCCCTCCATGCCATTTCATATGGCCCTTGCACCTCTCCAGTCCGCTTTCAAGCAATGCATCCAACTTCTTCCCAACAGCAGCATAAGGAAAGGGGGGGTGCACTGTGATGTAAGAGAGAGGGGGAACTCAACTTCTGATGGTGGGGGGCTCGTGACATCTAATGTAAGGGGAAGGGATGCGCTGGACATCTAATCTTACAGATACAACCGGCCCTTTTGAGGGCAACCATAATGATGATGCGGCCCACAATGAAATTGAGTTTGACACCCCTGTTCTAGAGGCAATAGGACCCCCCCTCGTGTAAATATGATGATGCAACCTTACTCTTGCCCCATTCTTCTTTCACCCAGCTTCTTAGATGGGTACTGTGACCTATTTTGTGTACCGAATAAACAAGCATCACTGTCGGTCTGCTAGTCACTAATGAATGACACCCTGGGAAAAGGCAAGGAAAAAACATCTAGGAGGTAATTTCTGCTCCTGCAAGTGTTCATGTGTTAGTAAAAAGAAGGTACCTACAGAAATAAGTTGCAATAGTATTTTATAGTCACATAGTTGGTAAAGTAAAAAAAGACACCAATTCATCCAGTTCAATGTGTGCGTTTGTCACTTTCCCATATCCTTATATTGCATAAGTTTTTTTGAACTTATTGACACTCCATACTGATGCTAAAAAACTGTGGAAGGGAGTTCCACATCCATACCGCTATAGTAATAAAGAATCCCTTACACTAGGGTTGCACAGATACTATTATTAGTGCCAATACAGATCATTTGCAGATCAACTTTTACTCGTGCAAATGCCCCGATGCTTCACCCGATACCTGGACAGTCAGGGATGATCGGTGCAGCAGTGGGGGAGTTACAATCACTGATCAAAAAAGGCTGTGGCTTTCAAAAAAGGCTCAGACAAATGCTTCTCCTCTCTTCCTGGCTTTCAGGTGCTTTATTGAAAGACACACAGGTGCTTGCGACTCCTCCCACCACTGCACTTAACGTCCCTGACTGTCCCCTGTATACTCCTCCGGTCACCCTCCCTGTCCTCCTCTGAGTTCTCCATGTGTTCCAGTCCTATCCCCCTCAGTGTCGTCCTCCGTGTGCTCCCCTGCTTCCGCCATTTGCTCCTCTCTCTGATCCTTTGGGTTCCACCCCCCATTTTCCTCCTCCTCCCTCCCCCAGATCTGTCAGGAAAGAGAGTGGAGGAAGGAGTCGGTATACATGTCACACCGACACCGTCCACTCATCCCTCACCCAAGAACAAAAGCATTGTAAAAAAAAAAAAAAAATACTGACAGCCAACGCTTCAGTGCCACCTATCAGTGCTGCATATTAGCGCCACTGTCACATGACAAAGAAAAACAATTCAGTAATCTGTATTGACGTGTAACCCTCCTACACAGTTGAGGGTTAAAATACTTCTTGACCAATTTCATTGAGTGGTCGCATGCCTTCTTAAGAAACCTAAGAATATATTTTTCATCCTATGCTAGAATCAGCAATTAGATATTTGTATATTGTAATCATATCTTCTCTAAAAAAGTGGAACTTTATTCAGAAAATCAGTCCTGCTAGACTGCACCTGCTCAGTTGCTCTTATTTTTCAGCACAGTGCCAAAGATGTAGAGACCGATCTGCTGACAGCCTAAAGATTTACAGCTGCTCATGGCCTCCAGCAAGAACAGGAGCAAAGCTGGAGTCAAGTTACAGTACACACTCATTTTGGAAGTATAATTATTATGCTCCTTGCTAAAGAACATAACATTCTTTTTTATCAAGTTGTTATGGGTTCCAATTTAAAGGGGTTATAAAGCTAAAAATTAATCGAGATGTTATTTCTGCCAAAATTGTTTATTTAGCTGAGAAAGACTTTTTCAGCACTTTGTTTACTGTGCGTCTGATCTCTTCAACTTCCTGGTTTTCGAGCACCCTCCCTGCAGCAACGTCACAGCTTCAATGGAACTACAGTTACCTTGATGCTTAGAGGCATTGCGCATGCGCAGCGCCGTTTTTTTGCTCTGTGAACTAACATCTCATTTCTATTTCTGCCTTCGGTGCAGAGACGCCTCCCAGTTAACACGCGTATTCCCGCCTTCCCAGCACGACCATAGTCTAACTAAACAATTCCTGTGCATGCGAAGGCACACAGCATCTCCCCCGCAGGGATTTAGTCCCAAGGGAGGGGGCAAGCACGCCTAGTAACCCCCAGGCATAACGGCTGGGATGAGGGGGCAACCTTCGAAAGGAGGAACAGAAATTTTCAATTTCCCACACAGAACATAAGCATTAACACAAAGGAAAACAAAAGGAAAAGGTACGTTTAAATAACAGTACACCGCCTTAAAGGAACAGATTTATAAAATAAATGAACCTTTAGTATCACTTTAAGTGTCTTATCCAAGGAGTACAAGTTTATTGTTTGTAATCATTCCTCAAAACAAAGGCCCTCCAGACTTATTAGGTTTGTTACCCTTCTGTGGAGTCTCTTCAGTTCCAGCACATCCTTCCTGAGGACTGGAGACCAGAACTGCTCAGCATACTCCAGATGTGGCAGAAGTATAGTCTTATCTCTTGAGCAAGTCCTCTTTTTAATGTAAGTGAATAGTCTACTAGCCGTGTTTTCTACAGCTTGGCATTGCATGCTTTTTCTGAGACTGATCTACTAGGACCTCCAGATCCTTTTCCATCCTAAATTTCCCCAGAGGTTCTACCCTTGAATTCATATTTTTAGCCCCCAAGTGCATTACTTTACATTTTTAAATATTGGATCTCATTTCCCATGTAGTTTCCCACCCCTTAATTTTATAAAGTTGATTTATCCCCTTGTAACGTTATTACTCGGTTTAGCATTGTATTGTCAGCAAAAAGAGTATGAACCATTTATTGAAATTTCAATATCGTTTATGAACAGGTTAAACAGAATTTTTCCCAGGACAGTGCCTTGGGGCAGGGCTTGACAAATTTGCTTTGAATCTAGGAGCCAGCTAAAAAAGTTAGGCCATTTTTTTTTTTTGGTATGACTAAGTGATGAGCCCCAGTGTCGTTACAAGGGTTGGTATCACCCCCCTCCACCAACTACAGACCCACCCACTAAGTACAGACCCCCCTCCCACAGTATAGATCCCCCTCACTAAATACAGACACTGATCAAAGCCAAGGGGCCAGGGTGAAATTTCTAGTCGCATTGGCGACCTGGTGCCTGGGATTTGTCGAGCCCTGCCTTGGGGTATTCCATTTACAAACCCCAGACCATTCAAATGCTCTTTATCATCACCCTTCGGACGTGCTCCTTTAACCAGTTTGCTATCCAGGTACATACACTATTGTCGAATGCCAACAGACCTTGATTTGTAAACAAAGAGTTATTGGGGACTGTATATCAAATGCTATAGACAAAATCTAGATACACTATACCCACAGGCCTTCCTCTATCCACATTACAGCTCACTTCCTCATAGAAAGTTGACAGTTTGGTCTGGCAGGAACAGTCTTTTATAGATCCATATATTAGTTACTACTATTGATACCATTTTCATACAGGGATTTCATTATTGCTTTTGTATCATTAGACATTATAAATACATACTCCCAAGTGGTTGAAGAACTATACAGTCATTCCTATCAATAAGGCTCTGTTCACGCCTGGGATCGCAGGCAGAATCAAAACAATTCCAAAATGCTCGACAAAACTGCCATTTCACACCACGTTTGTTCAAGTGCCATTTATTGTCACCGGCACCTAAACACAGATGTGAAAATTTGCGCTGCAATCGAGACAAACCATAATGCACGAAGCTCGTCACCCAAAAGAAGCTTCTGCTTCTCTTTAAAGCAACATACTTTGTGCAATGCAGTTTGCCGCAATGTATCGCACGGCAACCGCTGAAAAATTCCACCCATGTTTAGGTGCCATTGAAAATGAATGGCACCTGGACAAGCGTGGTGCAACTTGTCGGTTTAGCAGAGCATTTTAGGATCATGGGCAGAATCGCCTATTTGTGGACAAAGCATAAAGTATATCCAAAGCCAAAAAGTTTCTACCCCCCATTTTGGATAGCGTTGGGAGGGAAAACCAATGTCAATCCCCCCCCCCCCCCTTCTGTCTCTAATGAGGAATATTTTCCTCATATTTCTGTCCTGCAGACTCAACCAGAAGTAAGAAGTTCTCTTTCCAAAGTGAGGGAAATCCTCTATTAACCACTTGCTTACTGGGCACATACACCCCCGTCCTGCCCAGGTGAAATTTCAGCTTCCGGCACTGCATCGCTTTAACTGACAATTGCTCGGTCGTGCGACGTGGCTCCCAAACAAAATTTACGTCCTTTTTTCCCCACAAGTAGAGCTTTCTTTTGGTGGTATTTGATCGCCTGTGCGTTTTTAATTTTTTGCGCTATAAACAAAAAAGCGCGACAATTTTGAAGAAAAATACAATATTTTTTACTTGTTGCTATAATAAATATCCCAATTTAAAAAAAACAACACTTTTTTTCTCAGTTTAGGGCGATAGGTATTCTTCTACATATTTTTGGTAAAAAAATAAAAAATTAAAAAAAAATAAAAAATCGCAGTAAGCGACTGGTTTGCGCAAAAGTTATAGCGCTTACAAAATAGGGGAGAGAATTATTTTTTATTATTTTTTTTTTTACTAGAAATGGCGGCGATCTGCGATTTTTATTGGTAGTGCGATTTTATGGCGTACACATCGGACACTTTTGACACATTTTTGGCGCCATTCACATTTATACTGCGATCAGTGCTATAAATATGCACTAAATTACAGTATAAATGTGACTGGCATTGAAGGGGTTAACACTAGGGGGTGAGGAAGGGGTTAAATGTGTATCCTAGGTGTGTTCTAACTGTGGGGGGAGGGGGGGGGGTGACCGATCTGTGTCCCTATGTACAAGAAACACAGATCGGTCTCCTGCTCTCCAGAGACAGAACGCTGTCTCTGTGTAAAACGGCAATGAGAGATGATCTATGAGATCATCTCTCATTCGCCCACAGATCGCATCGCAAACGTCCACTCTGACTGGCCATTCGCCGCGATCTGTGATTGGCCGTGTCCAAGGGACACGGACAACACAGGGCTTCCCCACAGCGTGCTCTACAGCGCGCGCTGGGAATGCCCAAAGGGGCGGCCGTCAAAGGACAGCATGTTGGATATTCAGACCCGCGCTGTTGCCGTCATTTGACGGTAGCGCGGGTTTGAAGTAGTTAAAACAGTTGTCTTTATAACAAGTGTACCCATTAAAGGATTTCCCTCCTATTGCTGCGCTGTAAATTATGTAAATATTTTCACTTCTATTCTTGGTGACATTAGGGATAAGGCAATAAGGAAGAGTAAATCTCCCCAACAGTGAAAAAGACAGAATCAAAAACTTAAAAGTGGGTGTATCCCTGAAAATTCACTGTTCTCCAAATCAAAAGACTTTCTTTTAGTTATACTATAAATGCAAAGATTTGTTTAAAATTTATATTTTCCTTGATAAGTATTGGTTTGTATGTGTTCAGATTACCCTACCAAAAAAAAGTTTATGGGCGGAGACAGTGTGATGTTTTAGGCCATGTCATACCTAAAAACCTTGGGTCCTGCCATTCATGTAGATGTTACTTAACCACTTGAGGCCCCGCTTATCGTCAATTGACGGCAGCTTAGTGGATCCGAATATCCAAGCTGCCGTCAATTGACGGCATCGTGTTCTCCGGCCACTGGGGGAGCGCGCATGCCGATGGCGGCGCGCGCACCTGGCGTGTCCCCGAGATGCCGATGCGCGTGCCTGGCGGTCGCGATGTCCGCCAGGTACCCGCTGATCGGCAGTTTTAGAGCAGGGACGTGAAGCTCTGTGTGTAAACACAGAGCTCCACGTCCTGTCAGTGAGAGGAGACAGATGCTGTTTCTCTTGTACATAGGGAGACAGCATCGGTCACCTCCCCCAGTCACCCCCCTCCCCCCACACAGTTAGAACACACCCAGGACTCACATTTAACCCCTTCCTCACCCCCTAGTGTTAACCCCTTCACTGCCAGTCACATTTATACAGTAATTAGTGCGTTTTTATAGCACTGATCGCTGTATAAATGTGAATGGTCCCAAAAATGTGTCAAAAGTGTGCGATGTGTCCGTCGCAATATCACAGTCCTGACAAAATTCGCAGATCACCGTATTACTAGTGAAAAAAAAAAAAAATTGTCAGAATTATATCCCTTATTTCCTAGCCACTATAACCTTTGCGCAAACCAATTACTACACGCTTATTGCGATTGTTTTTTTACCAAAAATATGTAGAATACATATCGGCCTAAACTGAGAAAAAAAATTTTTTTTTTTTTTTTAATTGGATTTTTATTATAGCAAAAAGTGAAAAATATTGTGTGTTTTGTTTCAAAATTGTCGCTCTTTTTTGTTTATAGCGCAAAAAAAAAAAAACGCAGAGGTGATCAATTACCACAAAAACATTGTTGCTGACCAAGAACATCTCTTCATGGAAACAGTATTCCCTGAAGGCAGTGGCCCATTTCAGCAGGATAATGTGCCCTGTCACACATCAAAAATGGCTCTAGAATGGTTTGAGGAACACAACAAGTTCAAGGTGTTGACTTGACCTTAAAATTCTCCAGATTTCAATCCAATCTTATAGGACTGTAAGGATTTCTAACTTGGAGCTTGGTGCCAGATACCACAGCATACCATCAGAGATCTACTGGCACACATGCCTCGATGGGTCAGGGCTGTTTCAGGACAAAAAATGGAGACCTACTCAATATCAGGTGGGTGGTTATAAATTTATGAATGATTGGTGTATAAAAATTTAGACATGTCCATACAAACCATGGTATCTGGGCAATGTTTAAATGCATTGAAGGGAGGTATAGAGTTGTGTACAGTTCCGTTAACCTAAGGCATGTGTGTATAATATATATATATTTTATATATACACACACATATACTGTTGTATGCACATTCATGGCCAAAATAATATTGGGGGGTGGCCTGGGTCCCTGCTGTATTGCATTGAGAAAGTTATAACCCCAGGTGCCATACTAAAGGATTAAAAAAAAAAAAGCACACGATGGAATGGATGCTGTCTGAGCTATAGAATGTAAATTATGTAGTTCTTACCAACATAATCTGGATACGTTCCATATGCAAACAAGTTCAGGAGCTGCAGGTATCCAGAATGCGGACCATCAGCCAACTTAAAAAAAATATATAAAAAAAAAAGCCAGTGTAAATAAATGAATGCAAGTACAAAATGACATACATTTCTAATCAATGTAAACCTTCACAAAATGACATAAATTGCTAACCCATGTAAACGTGTAAAGTTGATCAGCTCCTCTGGCAGGAAGCATTCTAATCACTATTCAAAACATTATTATACAAACAAGATACAGTACTTGCTATTTTATTTCATGACTGGCAGCTTACGATCCTAATGAATACTGAGCTCATGATCTCCAGCACACACTCTGAGCAAGCCAAATGTCCAGCCTGCAATTGACTTTCCATCATCCAAGGTTTGGGCTGGCAGCCTTGCAACAAAATAACTATGGTTTTCACAAAAATCCTTCTAAGAAGGATCTAGATGGCAAAGCAAGGTTTTGCTTTCAGTAGTTGCTAGTTTATCTGAGCAAAAAAGTAAATCCTAGAATTAAAAATAAATACATGAGTTGGGGATTACCCAGTGCTAGATAAAAAGTGTTAGACATACCATCAATAAGATGCTATCTGAAAATGTTTTAAAAAAAATCCCAGTCTGCAAGAGCAAAGGAGATGCGACGCCCGTTGCCACTTGCTACTGCATCCAATTAGAAAGCAGCCATTAGTGTCCACAATTGGCCATTTTTTGTACACTTGAGTAGTTAAAAGTATGGCCAGATCAATTTTGCCCCTAATCCTATTGATCACACGAGTGCACTTCGTTCTGCACTCCTGTGACCCATTTTTAGGCAACATTCGGCCAAAGCCCCCCTGTCAACTGTCACCACTCAGCTGGTCCAGGCTCTGGAAAGATCCCAACTTTACAGCCAGGATCCTCCAAGAATCATGGACAGGCAGCTGGCTCAGCATGCCGCTGAAAGACTTTGCCAGCAGCTCCCACCTCCCCCACAGCACATCGCTGGAGGGGGGAGGGGAGAGCAGAGAGCAGTGACTGACAGTCACCACTCTATGCTTAAAGCGGAGGAGCGAACTGAGTGATTAGCGGTCTTATCGTTCAGTTCTCAGTGCAAATCGCCAAGGAATCTATGCTGCATCCATCTAGCGAAGATCTCACACTTTCACACACACACACACACACACACACACACAGTTGGGGCAAAATATATTTGAGCACAGACACAATTTTCCTTTTAAGGCATTTACCAAAACATATTTAAGCTTTTGTAAACAAAAAAAAAACATATTTAAGCTATAGTTATTTAATGGATATGGGCTGAAAGTACACACTCAGGTTTAGCTTGAGGGTTTTGTGATATGGGGGGTGTTTAACTCAAGTGGTAAATGCGTTTTTCAGCGAGTCCAGAGCAGTCAGTTGTCTGGTTTAGGGCATGGCAGCCCATTTTTATTAAAGGAAACAAAATAAAAGTTCACACATAGGATTTCCCATGCAAGGGTTCTTCTCCAGTACAGTTCACATAACCAAAAAATATCAAGCCTCCTGGCTCCTAGGCTTACTTTGCCTTGCTATTTACCTGCTAAACATGGCCCACTCCTGGCCTCAACAGGATTCTCCAGCCCACTGTCTCCCAGACTTCAGGACTTCCTTCAGCCCCTTTGGACTTGCTAGTCATCTCAGGTCTACCAGTCTCCCAGTCCATCAGGCACGAAGTCCCCCCACACCAGGGATGTAGTCTTCCAGGACAGACAGCTTTCCACACACAGTGTCTTGAAACAGCAGCCAGCTGAATACACTCCACCTTCCTTCACTCTCTGCTCTCACTAGGCCTTTGTTATATGGGCTGTGTGCACCTGGGAACACAACCTGCTGGCTAGTCATAAGACCTGAACACAGGGTTGGAGATCCCATCCCAACCAAGTCTCTGCGGGATCTCCAAACTACACAGCCCCAGTCGAACTTGGCAAAACCCGGAGAAAGCTGGCAAAACAGTTTTCTCCATTTTAAAGCTATGCTCTGTAGTTCTGCAGTCCGCTGACATGCAGACTGTATCCAATTTTGCTTCCTTTCCATAGGGACAGGGACTCGCTATTACAGTATATACATCCAAAACTGAGGATGGGAATAGGAATTACAGATCTTATTAGCCAACTCCTCTTTTTTCAAGGGACCAAAAGTAATTGAACAATTGACACAAAAGCCGTTTCATGGCCAGGTGTGGGCTACTCCTTCGTTATTTTTTCATCAATTAAGCAGGTAAAAGGTCTGGAGTTGATTTTAAAGTGTGGTATTTGCATTTGGAATCTATTGCTGTGAACCTACATCATGGTTTCAAAGGCGCTGTCCATGCAAGTGAAACAGGCCATTGTAAGGCTTCAAAAATTAAACAAATCCATCAGAGTTAGCGGTAACATTAGGAGTGGCCAACAGTTTGGTACATTCTAAGGAAAGAAGAAAGCACTGGTGAGATCAGCCACAGAAGACAACAGTGGTGGATGATCGCAGGATCCTCTCTATGGTAAAGAAAAACCCATTCACAACATCCAGACAAGTGAAGGACAATCTCCAGGTGGTGGGCATATCATTGTCTACAATCAAGAGAACACTACACAAGAGCAAATACAGAGGGTTCATCACAAGGTGTAAACCATTCATAAGCATGAATAGAAAAGCCAGATTAGACTTTGCCAAAAAAACATCTAAAAAAGCCAGACCAGCTCTGAAAAAGCATTTTAGGCTGGATTCACATCTATGCATTTTTAGGGCTTTTTGCATTTTGTAGATTTGCACAGGTGTGAATCCAGCCTTAGACGGATGAAACCAAATTTAATCTGTACCAGAAAGATGGGAAGAAAAAAATTGTTAAGGCTTGGAACAGCTCATGATCCAAAACTCACAAATTCATCTGAAACATGGTGGAGCTTGCAGTGCGATGGCATATTTTGTAGACGCTATAACTTTTGCGCAAACCAATCAATATACGCTTATTGCAATTTGTTTTACCAAAAATATGTAAAAGAATACATATCGGCATAAATTGAGAAATCATTTTTATAATATATATTATAAAGGTCAAATATATTGCTTTTTTTCAAAACTGTCAATCTTCTTTTGTTTATAGCACACAAAAAAATACTGTTTTTGCCTTACTGTACTTCTGTAACTTGGAGTGACAGTGCGTCTTTTGCAATAAATATATTACACACACACACAGTATCTCTCAAAAGTAAGTACACCCCTCACAGGTTTGTAAATATCTTTTCATGCAACAACACTGAAGGTATTGCACTTTGCTACAATGTAAAGTAGTGTAGCTTGTATAACGGTGTAAATTTGCTGTTCCCTCAAAATAGCTCAACACCGTTATTAATGTCTAAACTGCTGGCAAAGGCGAGTAAACCACTGAGTGATAATGTCCAATTATCAATTTTTCCTCCCCAGTGTCATGTGACTCAATGTTACAAGGTTTGAGGCTGGGTTCACACTTGTCCGACAAACGCTCCTACATTGGGAGCTCATGTCGCATGACGTGTGAAAATCAATGTTTCCCTATGGGAGCCGTCTTAACTGGTCCTACACAAGTCGGTCCGACTTTGAAAATGCTCCCTGTACTACTTTGGTCCTACATTGATCCTATTTCAGCCCATTGAAAATCATTGAAGTCGGACCAAAGTAGGAGTCTTGTCCTAACCATCCGACTTTTGACATCTGACATGTGATTACAGCAGCAGTAAAAGGAATTCATCTCACTCTGGGATTGTTTTGATTGGTCAAAGAACAAGTCAGATCAAAGTAGTGTAAAAAACAGGAAGTGAGAGAAAAGTAAAAGCAAATTTCTTCTTGGACAGCTGTCAACTAGTATCCTTATTGAAAGAGTGCTCCTCTATTCCTGTTCTGAATTAAACGTTTGGCTATCCCATCACTTTCAGCCCCAGTGACAATAGTCACCAGGATCAATACAGAGAGTGAATCTTCCTCCCACAAACTGCAAAAGATTTTCTAACCCTTCCCCTAGTGTATCTAAAACAAAAGAAACAAAACTTGCATTTGCATAGACTTTAAAAAAGGTATGTATGCCAAAGAAAGATACAGTGAAAGGCATTTATCAATTTGGTTGAGCAGCAAGGCAAAAACTAAAGAAGACCTGTGAAACAGATATTTACTAAAGCTTGACTCAAATTCCTGTATCCGCTGCAGTGCCCCTGATTCCTTTCTTAATTAAGAGTCTGTTTTGAGTGGAAATCTAATCCCATCTAGTAGTAGTAGTAGTAAATCAGGCAGTAACGGAACCACCACTATAGCAGCACACATGGGTGCTATGGGGCCTGCACTGGAGGGGGGGGGGGGGGCCTGGTAGAGGCCCTGGAGATCTTGGGCACAAGCTTTAGTAAATATAATCCGTTTCACTGGTCTTCTTTAGTTTGCCGCAAAAACACATGACATGCTTTTTTGCAGCTTCTCCATTGAAGTATATTAAAAAAATATATCCATTGAAGTATATTAAAAAAAAATAGCACCGTTTTGTGTTAAAAAGTCCTTGCCCTTTCCAAATACACAGCAGCTGAAAAAAAATCATGGATGTGAAAGTGTCCCATAGGAAAACATGTAAATGAACTGCAGTGTGTTTCTGCAAAAGGCACCAAAAAACAGAGGCCCGAGATGTTAAGTAACATAATGGGGTTAAAAAAACAAAAATAAAAGTACAAAAAGAGCAAATATCGCTACTGTAAGGCCGCGTACACACCATGAAATAACTTCGATCAAATCGGTCTGACAGACCGTTTTGATCGGATTTGTCTGCTGGGATAGATTGGTTTGATCGTGTACACATTGACGTGGCGGTGACGTTGACGTCACCAGGAAGTAAAATACTTCCACGCATGCATCGAATCCATTCGACGCATGTGCGGACAGATATGTCTGCTGGTTAGCGTACTAACCAGCGGACATGTTGGACGGACGGGTTTCCAGCAGACAGATTTTAAAGCATGCTTTAAAATCTGTCTGCTGGAAAAACCCGTCTGTCCGCCCGTACACACAATCGAATTTGTCTGCTGAAACGGTCCGTCGGACCATTTCCAGCAGATGAATTCGATCGTGTGTACGCGGCCTAAGGGGTTCTTTTTTTTACTGTGGGAAAGTGAAAGAAATATTTATAGTAGCAATTTGCTTTTTTGTACTATAAAGGGCTAATTTTAGTTTTTTTTTAACCCCATTATGTTACCGGCCGATTAATCAATTATGAAAATTGTAATCGATTAATTTCATAATCGATTAGTTGTTTCAGCCCTACTATATATTACCCAATTTTTTGGTAAATTATAAAAGCCGAGGTTGCATCGAGTAAATAGATACCCAGCATGTCATTACCCTATATTTTCAATAGGCAATGCTTTAAAGGCCCCTTTCACACTGAGGGCGTATTGCAGGCGCTATAGCGTTAAAAATAGTGCCTGCAATCCACCCTCAAACAGCTGCTCCATTGTCTCCAGTGTGAAAGCCCTCAGGCTTTCACACTGGAGCATTGCGCTAGCAGGTCGGTAAAAAAAGTCTTTGGAGCGGTGAAGGAGCGTGGCTTTATCGCCCGCAATGCGCTGCTTCATAGAATAAGATACAAATACATAGAAGGGGGGGGGGGGCGCAGGGTGTGGGCAGCCCTGGCACCAGGTCAAAACTTCTGTTATTGGGGGTTCAATCTAAAGTCTGAGGGGGTTAAAAGGGAAAGAAGGGAGCCGATCTAAGATCTGTGGAGACACACAGCCAATGGGACACATTTTTCCTTCCACCAACACAGATGTAGGGGCATTATTTTCTCCCACTGATGCCAGACCATTTCTTTTTCACACTTACATCAGGACATTTTTTCAGCAACGGACTCCAAAGTATTTTTTATAACCACTGATACTACACCATTTTGCCAACTACCGATGACGTTTTTCCCACTAATGCTGGGACATTTTTCCAAAACCACTGACCATTGGCACCAGGCATTTGAATAATGGCAGGCTTTTTTTTCACTGTATAAAGCAAGGCATTTTTTTCCCCTACTAACCAACGACATTTTTTTTTCCCCTATTCTGTTAACCAATGACGCCAGGTATTTTTCTTCTTATGGACCAATGTTGCTGGACATTTTTTCTCACTTATCACTAACAGAGACATTTTTGTTACCTGGAATTCAGCTGTAACATTACCAATTGACACTGATGCTCAGTCTACCAATATCTAGAATAAGCGATGACGTTTCTACTAGGAAAAAAAAAAAAACGCAAACAACGTCTGTGTCTTACCTCTTGCACAGTCGGTAAATCTAAAAGGTCCCCAAACACATAAACTCCAGGGGCTTCTAATACTTGGTTAATTAGAGCTGGAAGCGCAGAACCTTTAGTGCCTTTGGCTAGTAAAATAAATTGTTCCAGGTGGCTACTGGATGGCTTCTGTTCTCCTGCCATGCTACAGCTATAAATCTAAGATCTGTGAAAAAGAAGAATAATGACATTTTAAGTACAAAGTATAGAAGCAAAATTTAAAAATATTATAGCTAGTAATAGACATTTAATTGGATATGTTCTGAAATTTAAAAGATGTTCAATTACTAATCCAAGTAACTTTTTAATATTTATTACAGAAATCTATATATAGAGACAATATATGCAGCGATTACATACTTGTATATTCATGCTCTTAAGAAGCTTACAATCTTCGGTCCCCATCTCACATACAAACAAGGGACAATTTCGACAGGAGCCAAATTGAGGTGATACTAATTTCTGGTTTAAAAAAATAAAATTCTTCAAGTAAGTCTTCTTAAAGTGATAGAAAACCTTTAAAATGAGTTGTAAAGTCTCAGGGTTTTTCACCTTAATGTATAAGACGCATTAAGATGAAAAACCTTCTGTGCTGCAGCTGTCCCCCCTTTCCCTCCCTAAACCCGATCAATTGAGCAACGAGAAGGACCCCAGCAGCTTCAGCCGCTGTCTCGGGTCCTCATTGGATATATTGATAGCAGCAGCAGCCATTGGCTCCCACTGCTGTCAATCTAATCCGGTGACACGGGAGTCGGGGGCAGGGCCGAGTCCTCCTGTCTGTGTCAGTGGACGCAGCAGCAGGACTCGGTAGCGCGCCGTCATATGACCAAATAGAAAGCGGGCTCTCTCCGTGGAAGCACTTGAAGAGGAGGAGCCAGGGGCGCCACCAAGGGACCACAGAAAAGGAGGATCAGGGCCACACTGTGCAAAACCCTGGTACAGAGCAGATAAGTATGCATGTTTGCATGGGGGCACTCGAGTGGACGCGCTCCTGATCCTCCTCTGTGTGTCCATAGACATACAAAGCTTGACTCGACACCACCAACCACTCCTCATTCACTGGCTGTGATTGACAGTAGCAGTAGCCTTTGATGAGGGAGAAAGCCGCTGCTCTCATGCACATTTCTTCACCTCAATGCAGAGAATGCATTAAGGTAAAACATCTTCAGCCTTTAGAACCTCTTTAACGCAAAACAGTACCTTTTATTTCTCTCAGTCACCTCCAATGCCTTTTTTTTCTACTGTGATCTCACTTCCTGTTAGAGGGTGGTGACATTGGTTCTCCATGGTGCCAATGTATGTACCCTCCCTTGCTCACTCCTGAGTTGGACTTTGGGAGTAGTGCACATGAACACAACTAATGTGCACTACTCGTTCCAAGCAAAGGAAAGTGAGGGTGAAAAAGTAGAGGCTCGGGGGCTCATGAAGGATGTTATAAAAAATAAAAAAAACAAACACGTGAAAGTGATTATAACTTTTTTAAATAACAAACATATTATACTTACCTGCATTGTGCAATGGTTTTGCACAGAGAAGCTCTGATCTTCTTCTTATTGGGTCCCCCACCGGCAGTCCTGGCTCCTCCCCCTGCTGTGTGTCCCCAATAGCAAGCCTTTTGCTATAGGTGCACTCCCGAGGCCCCGTCTCTCCTCATCGGCTCACTGGCTGTGATTGATAGCAGCAGGAAAAAATAGCTCCTGCTGCTGTGTGAGCCAGTAAGGAGAGGGGGGCTGAGCTACAAGCAGATGATTTTTTTTACTTTAATGCATAGAATGCATTAAGGTGAAAAACTTTCTGCTTTTAGAATCACTTAAAGGTGGTAGTGAAGGCCTTTTAATATTTTATACCTATAGGTCTATAATAAGGTTTACCTGTAGGTGCAGTAAATATTTCCTAAACATACACCATTGAAAAGATACTTACTTTAGCGGCACCAGTGATGTCATTTGCGGATGTGCATTTCGCTCTCAAAGGACGGCATGCCGTCTATAGAGATGGCCGTGCTTGCACAGGAGTGAGGTCTCGGAGGCTCAGCCAGCCAAACGGTGGCCGCCCGCAAACCCGGAAGGAAAACCACGTGAAGATTGAAGCCCCGGGAGAACCATAACAGCGCTGCGCTGGAAGGCATAGTTTTCAGGTAAGGTTTTCATAATGTGGTAGTGCGATGCATACTACCACATTACGCTCTTAACTTGCAGGGAAAATACTTTTGTGTTTTCTTTTTTTGCGGTTTACTACCGCTTTAAGGAACAGAAAAAAAAATACAGATTACTTTATTTGTTTTTAAAGAATCAGGATATTATTTAGCCCACATTGGATTGATTTGGCGTGCTATTTGACATGTCAGTGGCTATTTCCAGCAATGGCACAGATTCCCAAAAGTAGTTCCTGTACTACTTTTGGTGACTTTGATTGCAGTTTAAATAAACTGAGCATGAACCTGCACAGAT
The DNA here is from genome assembly GCA_029574335.1 of Rana kukunoris. Lineage (NCBI taxonomy): Eukaryota > Metazoa > Chordata > Amphibia > Anura > Ranidae > Rana > Rana kukunoris. The sequence continues at coordinate 230,481,373 of CM056052.1, forward strand.
GTCTGTCAAATCGTCCCCGAAGTCGGGGCGGCATTGCCAGTATGAAATTGTGGGAGTTCAGCTGAACTTGCATTATTTCTTACCCACAGCAGTGGGAACCTGGGCTTAGGGGTACGTAAAAAGGAATTCCTGCCTAACCTTAACTATTCTTCAAAATGTGTGTACATTTACCTTTTTTCAGCCAGCTCTGGTCGCTTGATCCTTCAGCTCTGGCTCCCCTGTCAGTGAGCAGCTGGCGACAGGTGAGATGAGAGAGTGCTGACAACAGCTGGGACATAGGAGGCTACGGGTGAGGTCACCGCTCCAAGCATTCCCAGCCATTGTCGAAGCCTATTGGACACAAGGGAGCTCAGGATCACATGACCCACCCAGAGTGAGCTGAAAAAAAAGTATACACATCTTTTTACACAGGGTAGTAGGAAGGTGGCAGGGCATTTAGAAGAATATCTATAGTAGGCAGGAATTCCACCCATTTTTTGAGAGGTGGTCTTTAACTTAAAGGGGTTGTAAAGGTAAAAAATGTTTTCCCTAAATAGCTTTCTTTACCTTAGTGCAGTCCTCCTACACTTACCTCATCCTTCCATTTTGCTTTTAAATGACCTTATTTCTTCTGAGAAATCCTCACCAACAGACAGCTCCTTTCTCTATCTGCAGTAGAGAGTGTCCTGACACTCCTGCTCGCCCCCACCCCCCTCAAGAGGCATTCTCCACACCAGGGAGAAAGCCTCGCATTACTGTGTGTAGTTACTGACACAAGAACAGGAAGTGAGGATTTCTCAGAAGAAATAAGGACATTTAAAAGCAAAATGGAAGGATGAGGTAAGTGAAGGAGGACTGCACTAAGGTAAAGGAAGGTATTTAGGGGAAACCATTTTTTTCTTACTTCTTTGGAAGTACAGAATGTACTTCCGATCCAGCCGAGCCACAGCCCACATCACGTCCTCTTCTGCGACGAGCTGCCCTGTTGTCTTCTGGGACCTGTGTGTCCCCCAAAAGACAAGCTGGCCATTCACAAAGCATCGATGCGCAGTAGGAAACCGTCAGGGAAGCCGCAAGGTTCCACTGTCGGTTTCCCATAGTTGGAATCTCGGTGCCGGCACCCGATCCAATGGACATTGTGGGCTCCCTGGACAGGTAAGTGTCCTTATTAAGTCAGCAGCTACAGTATTTGTAGCTGATGACTTAAAAAAAAAAAATGCGGCTGGGACGACACTTTTACCTACCTGCATGTGTTTTTTTAGTGTGAGATAAAACCTGAATACCTTTGGGAAGCCCACACAAATACAGGTGCAAACTCCATATAGGTGGTCTCCTGGCTGGGATTGGAACCAATGACCCCCAGTGCTGCAAAGCAGAAGTGTTAATCGCTGAGCTTCTTTAGTCACAAGGAGTGTCTGGAACATATACAAGCATTCACAGCCACCTGCAGTATGTTCCTGATGGAGCTGCTAAAATGTCTTCATTGTCACAGCTGAATTGCTACGAGCTATACTGTGCCCTGGATAGAGGAGAAGCTCCATAGATGTCAGAAGCACACACAATAGACACATTGGAGGATGAACCCTGTGCAGTGATAAGATGACCCGGGAAGAAGGGCTGACACAAGCAGGAACAAGGCTGTTGTGTGAAGTACAGCCGAGCTCCCCCTGTCCTGTACAGGAAAGCTCCCAGAACAAGTGCTGTCACTCTCCATCACACTGTGTTGTGTCCCGGGCCTTTCCAGCCTCTGTAAGGAGGACAGGCCCCGAACCTCTCATGTACTCACCACTGGAGGGCCGGGCCCGCTCCTCAGGCCTCGGTATCCCCCTCTTTCCGGCCACCCCTCTATGTCTGCCCGCACTCACTCCTCCTTACAGCCAAGGCTAGAGCTCGGAGCCCACAGCACCTCTGTACCTTTCAGCTTCGCTAGAATGCTCAGGACACTCTCAATCCAGCTCCACCGTGCGGTTGTCAGGCAGCCATGACAGCGCCGGCTCCGTCCTGATCTCCTTCCCCCGGAAACAATGAGCGTGCACTCTGAGTTCCGCAGGAAAAGCGATCCTGCTGCGCTGTGTATCTTAGACGGGAAGGGAGTGATAGGGGGCGGTATATCTAAACTCATAGATGACTTGTACAGAAAAGGATTTATCTATAGTTCAACTCCAGCGAAAGTTTAATACATTTTTATTTATTTTTTTACCTCATACTTTTCTTGTGGGTCACAGGAGTACACACCTCATCCCTTTAAAACTAAACACATAATCAATGTTGGCTTGTGGGGTTTGGTTTGGCAGCAAACAACCACCCCCCCTCCACTTACCCCATCTAGGCCGCGGGTATCGGGTTGTGGATCCTGTGTTTTTGCCTCCTCACTTCTGCCGCGTGTCTCCTCCCCTCCTCCTAGGTGCCCAAAAGGGTCGCCTGTCCTTTCAGCCAATCGCGTGATGGGTATCAGACCTGCTTCCCGATTGGCCAGGAGGAGGATCAGTGTTGAAACAGCGCATATTCATGCTCTGTTGTAACACCTGGGTAGGCTCATAGCACAATGCTCCACGCCACAAGCCCGCAGTATTTTGAAGCCTATTAGAGCCTCTGGCTCTAATCAGATGCTTCAAAAAACACCCCGTCCGCTGTAGGGGTTGGCAGCGGCGATGGATGAAGCATGAATAGGGGGTTGGTGGCAGCGATGGATAGAGCATGAATAGGGGGTTGGCGGCAGCGATGGATAGAGCATGAATTGGGGGTGGTGGCAGCGATGGATGAAGCATAAATAGGGAGTGGTGGCAGCGATGGATGGAGCATGAATAGGGGGTGGCAGCCATGGATAGAGGGGCGGCGCTCCTAATGGACGGGCCACCACTGCACATAATAATAACATTTTGTGGCGGATTAAAGTGGTAGTATACTCTAGATCAGGGCCCAAAATTTCAAGTCCTGAGCTACTAGCCAGGCCTCAAGAGTTACTCGCCACCAGTTGCCCCACCTAATTCATACACTGCCCTGCGCCTAATTGCACCTGTAAACACACCCTCATAGATTATCTCATGGAATGACAATGTATTAGGCAGAATCAAGTTACAAAATTAAATATTACCAACAACAACTTTAACAAAATGGGACAGGGCACTGGGGGCAGACCAGAGGGACAGGGCACTGGGGGCAGACCAGAGGGACAGGGCACTGGGGGAAGACCAGAGGGACAGGGCACTAGAACACTCTCTCTCTCTCGCTCTCTCGAGCACAAGAAAAAGAAAAGTGCACAAACTGGAAGGCTGCCGCTCTCATGTCAGGGCAACTTTCAGTGAGCACTGCACCGGAGTGGTAATTTTCGCAATCCTCCACCTCACTTTCTTTCAATTACTTTCTGCTCTCCAGCTACATTGGTCGGGGCCCAGGGGGAGGGGGCAGGCTCAGAGAGGTCATACTGTTAGGTCCCTTGGCTTAATGAGAATTGTAAGGAGAGCAATTCGAAATAGCGGCAAATTACAGGACGCCCATGCGTTCTCTGTCACTTCCACACATGGCATGATTTCGCTGTGATTAGTCGGGAAAAAATTGCATCAAAATCACACAAAAAGAATCGTGGGATGCCTGTCGCCCAAAAAAAGCTCTTGTATTGAGATTTGCTGCAATTTCGAATCACGGGTGAAATTGCTGCACTTCTGCCCACGATTCAAAATGTGGAGATGTGAACAGAGCCCTAGGCCCCTTTCACGGTCGGACCAATCAGATCCGCCTGTCAGTTTTATCGCTGGACCTGAACAGTCATACGAGATGTATGACATCTCCACTGACATGTCCGCTGACATCCGATCCAATGTGCTAAAATCAGACGGATGGTGATATGTCGCCATCTGTCCATGGCGGATCGGATCGGGTGAGATCTGATGAAAACGGACATGATGTCCGTTTTCGTCCGATCTTTCCATAGGAGACAGCGACACTGGACAAGCCCCTCCCCGCTCAGTGAGCAGAGAGGGATTGCAATCCGCCGGCTCAGCAGAGAGATCTCCTGCTGAGCTGGCGGACCACTGAAAGCGGATCCGTCCTGGTGTGAAAGGGGCCTTAGCTTCAGAACATGTGTAATTTAAATGTGTTTGTGTTTAAAAGGTCCTTCCTAGATGGCAACCTTAAAGTGGAGCTCCACTCTAAAGTGGACTCACGCTGATCGGAACCCTCCCCCCTCCAGTATCACATTTGACACCTTTCAGGGGGAGGGGGGTGCAGATACCTGTCTTAAGACAGGTATTTGCACCCACTTCCGGCCCAGCATTCTCGGGCAGAATACGGGCATGTCGTCACATCCTGTTGCCCCCCCCGTTTTGTGCTGGGAACACTCGGCTCCCAGCACATAGCGGGAGCCAATCGGCGTGCGCAGCGCGACTCACGCATGTGCTTCACTTCCTGGTTTCCTCGCCGTGGATAGAGGGGGGAGCAGCAGAGTGATGAGCGATCGCTCATCCTCTGCTGTGGACGGCGCTGGACTCCAGGACAGGTAAGTGTCCTAATATTAAAAGTCAGCAGCTGCAGTATTTGTAGCTGCTGGCTTTTTATATTTTTTTTTGAGCAGACATCCGCTTTAAGTACGCAGGAGTGCTTCTGTGGCCCAGATTCAGCTGATATATTTTGTTTCAATTGTTTTTTATTGTTTGTTTTTTTAAAACAAGATACAAAAAAATGGGAGATCTTATAATGGAGCTAATGAGGGACAGCTGCAGCATGGAGGTAAGTATGTATGTATATATTTTAAAAACCCATACTTTTTTATTGCTGTCGGTGTGCAATTGATTTACTTTGTTATTGTTTTGGTCACCAATGACCTCGGGAATAAAGAATATCTAAAACCAAAACTTTTATTTTTGTTTTCAATTTTGAATAGAGTAATTCTGGCCATACACGGGTCGAATTTCGAAAGAACTTTCTTTTGAAATTCAGAAAATTTGTGCGTTTTGTGATCCGATGGTGCCACCATTGATTTCGAAATTCAACCGACCAAACCTTAAATTTCACCTCATGTTCATACAGAAAATAATTTTCGTGTCTGGGAATCTTCTTTTTTTTCCAGGAATCTTCTTTTCTTGCACATGCGCATTTCTTTTTCGATTACATTTCTCGCACGATTCTCCCATCATTGATTAGAAAATCGTTAGTTTTTAAAAAAAATATCCAACATGTTGGATTAATAAAATTTGATGGCCGCATGAAAATCGGCTGTTGCTGCAGCCCACTAATGATGCCAAATACGAACAAAAATTCTTATGCCGCGTACACACGATCACTTTATGTGATTAAAAAAAAAAATGACGTTTTCTGTGAAGTAAAAAACGACGTTTTTGAAACTTCACTTTTCAAAGACGATGTTGCCTACACACCATCGTTTTTTTCACAATGCTCTAGCAAAGCGAGGTTACGTTCACCACTCTTTTCCATTGAAGCTCTATTCATAACTAGCTTCTTGAAAAACGTTGTTTTAAACAAAGTTTTTTGCTACACATGGTGATTTTTTGTGAAACAAAAAACAACGTTTTGAAAAACGACACATATGCATATGCACTGGGACCCCATCTCATGTCTCCTTTCCGGAACCCCCAAACCAGAGGAGAGAGAAGATACAATGAAGCACATATCAAAACTCGTTCAGTGGTGGCCTCCTGAAGTCCCGTTTCCGATGCCTGGATAAGTCTGGGGGGGCCCTATTGTATTCCCCCAACTTTGTGGGTCAGATCATCGGTGCATGTTGCATTCTGCACAACTTTGCCATGAGAAATGGCCTGCAGATTGTCCTACGTGATGACCTGACCCCCCAACCACACAGCCCCCCCCCCGCCAGAGGAGACCCCGTCATCTGATGGAAGAGCAGTCAGGAGTTGCCTCGTGTTACAAATCTTTGACCGTTAAACACACACATACAGCATGGCACACAGACAATGCACGCGTGTACACCACTGTGGTCCCTAGCACACACACCCCACATCCACATCACATTGGATTAGCCCAAGTCCAGGACTTGCGAGCAGCAACGCCACGTCAAGGCCCCAATGATGTTGCTGTCCATTCATACACCATTCACACAGCCGTGGGGATAACTTCTCCCCAACGGCCGAGGGTGACACCCCTTACTGGCAGGAGTGCCACCCCCACATTCACACACCATTCATACTGCACCATGTGCAGTATCCAAAAAAAAACAAAAAAAAAGCTCTTATCCAGAGCATAATATAAAAAAAAAAATAGCTCTTAACCAGAGCATAATATAAAAAAAAAATAGCTCTTAACCAGAGCATAATATAAAAAAAAAAATAGCTCTTAACCAGAGCATAATATAAAAAAAAAAAAAAAAGCTCTTATCCAGAGCAAAATAATAAGAAATCAAAAATTAATGGGCCTGGCGGGGGCTCCGCCTGGTGCCACGGCTCCTGCCCCTCACTTGCCTGGGGGCAGCCACAGGTGTGGGGGGGGGTAGCAGGTGGAGGAGGAGCATCCCCACGTCCCTCCCTGGCTGCCTGCATGCCCTCCAGGGCAACCACTATGCGGGTCTGCACAGCAGTCTTCTCCTCGACAGCAAGGCGCAGGGCATGAACCTCCCCCACAAGGTCGGAGGTGTTCGCCTGCAGCTCCTCCAGGCTGGTCAGCGTTGCTGCACTGTTGACAGCAAGATCTTGGATGGCATCTGTAATGTGTCCCGAGGATGCCAGGCTGTCGGCCAGGCGCCTCATCTCCTCCACGACCTCTGACAGGTGCCGATTTTGCTGGTCCTGCTGTCTGGCCAGCTGTTCCGGCAGGACCTTGGATATACCCCTGGTCTTGCACGTTGCCTTCTGGGGAGTGGCAGGGGACCGGGCATAAGGGGAGGATGTTGAGGGGCCGGAGATGAGGGGGGGGAACAGAGGGACTGGAGAGGTTGGGAGGGGACACTGAGGGGTTCGCTAAAGATGGGGGGATAGCCTGGGCTGGTCCGGGCAACCCATCATCCTCCTCCACAACAACATACAGGTCCTGGTCCTGGACTACGACATCCTCCTCAACCACCTCCTCCGTTGAGGTGTGCCCACTTCCCTCCAAGTCCTGTTCCAGGGGGGCAGCTAGAGGGACTGGATCTTCGGGGGATGGATCCTGACGGGCCCTGGCATCAACAGATGGCCCCGCTCCCTCCTGCACATCTGTGGATGACACAAAAGATGCCCATGTTGGTGGACCCACACACTTGACACATGTTCCCTTCCACCCCCATACATGTACACAACAGATAGAATATAAAACACACTTACCTGTCCTCAGGGCTGGCTTTTGGGACTCATAGCCCCCAACTCCCTCAACCTGCTCCGTCTGCAGGCAGCGGGCAACTACCTTCTCCTCCTCAGTCAGGCGGACAGTGCAGGGTGGGCCCCCTCCAGTGCCCCTGGCATGCCGAGCTATGGAAGCCAGCTTGCCCTTCACGAGACGCCGCAGGTCATTCATTTTCTTTTGAATGTCCTGCGGTGTCCGGACCTCATGAGAGAGGGCATTGACCTGGCACGCGACCCTCATTAAGATCTGATCCCTCCGGGACTTGCTTGTCCGGGCACTGTCAGCACCATGGAGCCGCGAGTCATATTTCTCCATTGCCCTCACGACAATGGCCCTCTCCTCTGGGGAGAAATTTTTCTTCCTCCTCTCCTTAACAGCAGTTGTCATCTTGTCCAGCACAAACTTTGGCCGTCACTATCAAAAAAATGGGAGACGTTTGCGCTGCACGGGCACATGTGTGGGCGCATTATATACCCTGCGCCGGCGAATCGTAGGGAGGCTTTGCGCATGCGCAGAAGGCATCCACGTCACGGCGCGGGTCAACCACGTCATGGCGCGGGTCATCCACTTCACGGCGCATGCTCCGTTCGTCCCGGCCTGCATTTGCATGGGGTCACGCTTCATTACAATGCAACACGCCCACTTCCCTCCTACTTTGGAGTTGCGCCGGATTACGCCGATGATTTTACGCGACGCAGGCGCATCTTGGAGCGCATTTACTTAGGGAATACGGTACTTGCCACTCCGTGTTACGTCGGCGTAGTGCATCTGAGATGCGCAACGCCTGCATAATTAGGCGCGCATCTACGAGAATCTGGCCCAGAATCTTTCAAATACAGTGCCTTGAAAATGTATTCCGTATGCCGTTTGTCATCTCTCTCTATGATCTCTGACCCATGTGAATATTTGGAAATTGTGCAATAAATATTGCTTTATACAACCTTTACTATACCTCAATTTGTTACTTTGCTGCCTCAAAGCCCATCTGGGGAACCTTTCTCTTTTTTTCTTGCAAATCCAGGGCGAGTAGCCTAATTATGCTCTCTATATGTGTCTCTCTTTTTCCGTATAAACCATTGGGGCTAAAACCCCCCGCCTCCCCCGACACATGGAGATTGACACTAAATGCGTATTGCTTCATGTTTGGCCTAACCTCCACATGTCCAACCCTTGACCCACATTTCTGGTGTAATATGCATCAGTTCTGTATCGAGGCTTTCAGAAGGTCGAATTCACCTTCTGTATTTTTGGGGGGACTGTATCCCAAAATCCTCCCTCCTCGCATACTTCGGAAGTAACTGTAACACAGACTTCTATATCCCAGCATGTTCTAACACTTTAATCTACATTATGGGGCTGATTTACCAAGCGATGTGCGCCGTGAGTTGTGGCGCATATGTGGGCGCAACGCACCAAAATCATTTACGAAAGTTCACGCGTGCAGCGCAGCGCAATTTCCTATTTATTAATGCGTCAGCAGCGCGCTATACAGCGCAAACGGCACGCCAGCCTCAACCTGGCGTACAGAACAGTCACAGGCAAATATCAGAATTTCCGAAGTCCCTTTATACTAAGCTCATGCTTGGGTGTCATAGGCTAGCACATAACAAGCCACTAAAGTTGTTAAAAAAGCCTAAATGCACTCCAGAAAGAACTTATCCTATACACGTCTCCTCCGCCTGCAATTGCAACTGCAGTTGCACCGGCTGCGTGTTAGCACTGCGCATGCGTGAACGATAAGTGCGCCCATATAAACGCGCCTGATCACTACGCCGGCAGTTTCTTAGTAAATCCTATGTGGCGTAGGCTAATTAGCATATTCGTTTTAGGCGTACAGCAGGTTTTTCCTTCTTAGTGTGTGCGCTGCTTTCTTTTTGGAAATTTAAAGGGGAACTCCACACTCTTCTTTTGCTTTCGCATTTACAATGCACATGTTTGCCTTGGGTGTGTTTGGGACATTTTAAGGGTAACTCCACACTCTTCTTTTGCTTTCGCGTTTACAATGCATATGTTTGCCTTGGGTGTGTTTGGGACATTTAAAGGGGAACTCCACACTCTTCTTTTGCTTTCGCATTTACAATGCACATGTTTGCCTTGGGTGTGTTTGGGACATTTAAAGGGGAACTCCACACTCTTCTTTTGCTTTCGCATTTAAAGGGGAACTCCAACTCTTCTTTTGCTTTGCATTTACATGCATGTTTGCCTTGGGTGTGTTTGGGACATTTAAAGGGGAACTCCACACTCTTCTTTTGCTTTCGCATTTACAATGCACATGTTTGCCTTGGGTGTGTTTGGGACATTTAAAGGGGAACTCCACACTCTTCTTTTGCTTTCGCATTTACAATGCACATGTTTGCCTTGGGTGTGTTTGGGACATTTTAAGGGGAACTCCACACTCTTCTTTTGCTTTCGCGTTTACAATGCATATGTTTGCCTTGGGTGTGTTTGGGACATTTAAAGGGGAACTCCACACTCTTCTTTTGCTTTCGCATTTACAATGCACATGTTTGCCTTGGGTGTGTTTGGGACATTTAAAGGGGAACTCCACACTCTTCTTTTGCTTTCGCATTTACAATGCACATGTTTGCCTTGGGTGTGTTTGGGACATTTAAAGGGGAACTCCACACTCTTCTTTTGCTTTCGCATTTACAATGCACATGTTTGCCTTGGGTGTGTTTGGGACATTTTAAGGGGAACTCCACACTCTTCTTTTGCTTTCGCGTTTACAATGCATATGTTTGCCTTGGGTGTGTTTGGGACATTTAAAGGGGAACTCCACACTCTTCTTTTGCTTTCGCATTTACAATGCACATGTTTGCCTTGGGTGTGTTTGGGACATTTAAAGGGGAACTCCACACTCTTCTTTTGCTTTCGCATTTACAATGCACATGTTTGCCTTGGGTGTGTTTGGGACATTTAAAGGGGAACTCCACACTCTTCTTTTGCTTTCGCATTTACAATGCACATGTTTGCCTTGGGTGTGTTTGGGACATTTAAAGGGGAACTCCACACTCTTCTTTTGCTTTCGCGTTTACAATGCATATGTTTGCCTTGGGTGTGTTTGGGACATTTAAAGGGGAACTCCACACTCTTCTTTTGCTTTCGCGTTTACAATGCATATGTTTGCCTTGGGTGTGTTTGGGACATTTAAAGGGGAACTCCACACTCTTCTTTTGCTTTCGCGTTTACAATGCATATGTTTGCCTTGGGTGTGTTTGGGACATTTAAAGGTGAACTCCACACTCGGTGAGCCTTGATGTGCCTTTAGCAATCCAAACACCATACTATTTGAGACCAAACAACAAGAAGGACTGGCCAACTCCATCCTGAAACATTCAAGGCCACATGCATGCACTCAACCTACCTGCCTGCTTTTGGGCCATGTTGGGCTCAGCCCAATACCAAGCACAAATCACCTTGTCCACACTGCTTTAGAGGGCCTTTACACATGTTGGATATCCCCCCTGTCTGAAGCCTCCCCCAACCCCAGTTTACGCTTGTGTGGAAGAGGCCCTTGTGCCCCCTTTCGTATGCTGGCCTGCTGTGTTTGGCTAGGGGTTTGTTATTGCGTGGGAGGGGCACATTTCTAGGCATTTTTGGGCAGGTGTTTTTCACGTGAGTGTCTTCATTCTAATCCTTTTCACGCAAAAATGGCCTTGTATGTATGGGGGGCATAGAATTCTTTGTTTTGTGGTTAAACCTTGCAGCTACAATGTATACATTTTTGGGGTACTAGAAAGCTGGGCATCTTTGAAGCATCATTTGGTCAACATGTTCCAAGATGCACCACTTTACAGGCAGAGTGAACTCCCCTCCCTCCAGGTTAGTAGCTTAAGCCCAGGTTCACACTGTGGGAGTGAACCTGTGCGATTTCACTGAAACGCATACAATTTCACCTATGCTTGTCAGTCCTTAGTTTGGCAGGGATTAAAGCGACATTTCTGCATGTTTTCGGCCTTACAAAAATATTACAAAGTAGGGCCAAATTAACTTAGTTAACTCGTTGCAGTGCCGCATATGTGCTGTTGCAATGATTATGATGGTGCCATTGGCAGGAATTGCTGGCAAATGCTGTCTATTTGAGGGGAGATTTGCCATGTTACATCACACCACTGTGAAGCAGGGCTCAGGGCTAGTTCACTCAATAGAAGCGCAGTCCAGATGTGTGCCCGATATTTTTGTGCATGTGCGTTTCTTGCTGCGTTTTTGTAGGTTCCATGAACTGGAACGCACTGGAACTGCAAGCATTTTAAATCCTATTACATAATTTCAAAGTGATTTTCATGCTGACAACAAAACACATGAAATTGCCTCTTTGAAACGCATGTAGCCCCGTTTCCTTTTTGTTGCTATCCAAATAGATGACTTGGAAATATATGTCACTTAGGGTGGGATCTGTACCCCCGTAGTCAGGGTGGGACCTGGTTCACACTGATGCTACATTTAAATCAGTACTGTATTTGTTGTTGCGCAATTTCTAAGTAGCGAAATCGTTGTGATTTCAGGTGCTACTTGATTGACATTTGTGTGGCTTCATGCACAGATGTATCTGTAAATCACACCTGAAATTGGTTCAAGTAGTGCAGGGGATACTTTAGCAAATCAGTGCGGCGCTGCTAAATCGTTGTTGGACCGATTGGAACAGTGCCATTGCCAACAATAGGCAGCAAAGTTTCCTGTGATTTGATCTCTAAAATCGCAGGACAAATTGCTTTAATGTGAACCTTGGCTAAGGACAAGAAATAGAAGAGAAGCCGGCCAAGTGGTGCCTCCCAAAATTAACAAGTCCTTTTCCATAGGCTGCAATGGTATTTTGATTCCAACTTTTGCACACGTTTGCCTCTTTGTTTACACACCCTGTCCGGGGGTGATTTGTCCCATTTCCAATGGAATAGTATGCTGGATGATGTGTTTCATTTAGGCCTGGGGCTCCTGGACTTAGAACTAGAAAATGGGACTTTCGCAGATTGCAATGCATTGGGCATGGTCTGAGCATGCTCAGGTTTTTTTTTGTTGTTATTTTTTTTTTGGTGTGGAGGTTTCTGAGCATGCTCATTGAGTGTGTTTATTGGGTTACTAATTGATGGCTAATCCTTAATAGGTGTAGCCACTTACTAGTTCAGTCTCTACATTGGGTGAAATTGTGCGTTTCCTGGGCTGAGCATGTGTTTTCAATTTCCACATTAGCACACAAGTCTATAAAATGTGTAAAGGTCAGTTGCTCTCTGCCTTGCAAAGAGGCCAGATTGAGTGTCTAACATGGGGCTTTGTTATGTTGTTTTCCTCTTCTGTCTTAACGCAAATCATATGTTATTTTAGTCCAATTTTTTTACGTTGTACTTTGTTTTTCGCCCAAGAATTTTTAGGACCTTTCCCCATGTTATTGATGTTGGCGAGGTTTTTTCGTTTACTTTTCTGTATTTGTGCTGCATGCTTTAGTGAAATCTTTGTTAACATGATCTAAATGAATGTAATATTTTTGTGTCATTTTCATTAACTCCTGTTTTTTGAATAAGCTAAATTGTCTAATCTGAAAGATTTGATAGTGTTACTGTGTTTGTTTTTCATGCATTGCTTTGGCTGTACTTGCTCTTTTCCACGTTCTCTAATGATTCATTTCTCAATAAAAATGTTTCTTTAAATTTTTTTTTTTGTCCTGCTGTATTTTACTGTTTATTTTTTGGAGCGTTTTCTAATATTTTTTTATCATATTTTTGGGTGGGGGGGGGGGTTATTTAGGGATTATTATTTTTGGCTGGACAGATTCTCTAAGCTAGCTTTGGACCCATTTTTGGGACCATTATCATTGATACAGCAAACACTGCTCAAAAAATGGCAGGCAGGGAAGGGGTTAAATGTGTACCCTGGGAGTGATTATAACTGAAGGGATGGGGACTGACAGTAAGAGGTGATTCCTCTCCCTGACAGGACTTTCATTGATCTGTGTGTTTCACCACAAATGGCAAAAAAAACAAGGACGGCAATGTTTGTCCTCCCAGCATTGGAGAGCCTCCTTGTGGCTAGATTATCATTTGACACCTGTTTTCTGATTGGGTGGGCACCATACAGGAAGCAGCAAGTCCTGCTGGGTAGTTTTGGGTTTGGAGACAAGTACCATGCCACGCTCCCTCTTCTCCCGGGCTGAGATGCTTCTCCTCTGTAAAGTAAGTTACTAGTTGTGGCCTAATGTAATTTACACACATAGCTCACGCTCTTTGGGGGGGGGGGGGGGGCGAGCGCGCGCGTGGGGGGGCGAGCGCGCGCGCGGGGTGGACAGCCGCGCGCGCGGGGTGGACAGCCGCGCGCGCGGGGTGGACAGCCGCGCGCGCGGGGTGGACAGCCGCGCGCGCGCGGGGTGGACGGCCGCGCGCGCGCGGGGTGGACGGCCGCGCGGGGTGGACAGCCGCGCGCGCGCGGGGTGGACAGCCGCGCGCGCGCGGGGTGGACAGCGCGCGCGCGCGGGGTCGCGCGGCAAGCGAGAGGGTGTTACCTTCTCGCGCGACCCCACGCGCGCCGTGAATTCGCTGAATATTTGAAAATAAACACAGGACTTTTTTTTTTTTGGCCAACAACAGAATTGCATAGATGTTCACACCTCTGCGATCTGTTTCATGTCACTTCACAGTGCCATATGTGAGCTGAAAAGGAGGTGTCATTACCAGTGTATGACACTCTCCAGCAGTTTGCATATGGCAGTGTGAACTGCTGTGTGAGCCAGGTGGGATGTAGGAACTCACAGTGGATTTGCAGGGGTAAACAAAATGCACCACTGTGAACCGGGCCTCCAAGAATACAGCCTACAATTGTCACCTGACTGCTCCCACCAAAGCTAGTTTCACATTGGCAAATCCACTGCGGGTTCCCACATCGCACCCGACTCACACAGCAGTTCACACTGCCATATGCAAACTGCTGGAGAGTGTCATACACTGGTAATGACACGTTGTTTAAGCTCACATATCGCACTGTGAAGTGACATGAAACAGATCGCAGAGGTGTGAACACCTATGCAATTCTGGTGTTGGCCCAACAAAACAGTCCTGTGCGTGTTTGATTTCAAATGTGAGGCAATTTCAGCCATACAGTTTGGATGGCTTAAATGGCATTGCATGTGATCTGAACTGCAGTGCAGTGCAAAGCAATTGCAAACATTAAGGGGAACCAGCCCTAAGTTCAGTCAGCCTTAGGTCCCTTTCACACTGGGCCGTTTTTCACGTGGTGCAGCACAAAAACTAGCGCTGCTCTAACGCCTGTAAAAGCCTGCCCTGCAGGCTTCTAATTGAAAGGCTGTAGGCTTTTACACTGAAGCCGTGCGCTTGCACGACTGCTTAAAAAGTCATCTTTACAGCGGCCTTGGAGCGGTATGTTCTCCGCTCCTATACCGCCCCTTCCAAAATCAATGTGAACCTGTGGTAATAACGCCCGCGCGCATTGCATGTGGTATTAACCCTTTTTTGGCCACTACCGGGGGGGGGGACCTCCCTGCTAGCGGACGAAGACCGTGGAAAATACCACGGTATAGCAGTGCAGAAAATCGCGCTGCTAGCCCGCCACCGCGGGTAACGCTGCACTGTGAAAGCCGCCTTAGGCTCAATTCACATCTATGCATGTTGTTTTTGAGCGGTTTGGCGTTTTGTCTTTTTTTTGGAGCAGCATTTGTTTTGATTTGGTTTGGCTTGGTTGGGATCTGGATTATCTCTGTGTGGCAAGACTGGGCACAGATTACAGGAAATCTTCTACTCTACATTGTGACAGCAAAATAATAAAGAATGTTGTTGTGTTTACATCTGTATATATTGCCTCCTGCTTGTGTGTGTGTATATATCTCTACCTATATATATATTTAGATATAGATCCACACACCCACACAAAAATATATATAGATATACATATACTGTACAGTACATAGGTGTAGGTATGGCTACTGAACAAAAGCAAGATTGTGTTCATGGTTTGTGTTTGTCTGGGTTGGAATTTAGAAAAATTTGGTCTTGTGTAGAAAATTAATACTTCTTTCCTTTTTGTTCCCCCAACAGCTGTTGTTATTGAAGGGCTATGATGGCAGGCGGACCCATGCTGCCAAGCGGGGGATTATGAGGGTAGTCTGGCATCGGATGAGGCAGAAATTCCAAAGCCGGCCAACAGTGAAGCAGATGCAGCACTGTTGGTCGGACATGAAGAGGCGGAGGGAGAAATTCCTCTGCTTTGTTTGTAAGCGAATTTCTGGTAAGTCAATCTACTGTAAAGTTTAGTCCAACTTATCTTTGTCAGGAAGTTTGGTGTATTACATTTGCAGGTGAATTTGTGTTGTGGATTTGGACTAAGGGATGTGGTTTATACCCTGGGTGGGTCAGTTCTAATATTTTTTTTCTTTTATCTTGTCCTAGCCTCATCCGATGGCAGACTGCCCATGGTCACATTGACCATCTCCCCCGCAGGCAGGCGGACCGCCTGCCTGAGCTTCGTGGCTGCAGGGGCAGCTGGCTACAGGCGGCTGAAAGTCATTTATGGTAAGAACTAGTTAATCAGCCTGGGGTGTTTTGGATATATATCTCTGTCTATCTTGATGTATAGTCTAAATATCTCATCTATGTACACAATAGGATTTTAACCTCTCCATTGCAAAACAGAATAGAAATGGCTTAGGGGGTCCCATCGTCCTAGAGTCAAGGATTAGGTTGATGGTTTCAGGGAATCACCAGAGACCCCGAAAAACAACACTCACAAAGTGGGCGGGGAGGACTAGACCGGTACAAGGTAGGGTGTTTCTACTCGATCAGAGTAGTACAACAGAGTAATTGTTGTTTCATTTATTTAGCATAGTATACCTAAAATAACATTTTTAGCCAAAAAACATACAGTACATAAAAAAAAAAACAAATACAAATAAAGCATATGGGTCACCAGACATGCAGTCCCTGCGAGATGGAGAAGGGAGTGCGGGTGGACCAATGGCCCTAGGAGACAGTCAGTGTCGGCTCTCTTTTGAATGTACTGTATGTATTGTTTAGTCTTCCCCGCCCACTTTTAGACTGTCGGATTCGGGGTCTCTGGGATTCCCTGAACCCCTCAACCCAATCTTTATGTCCAGAGCAAGATGACCGGCACCAGGCCCAGCAGGACGACCAGCCCTCAAATACTTGTAAGTTGCTTGATCTAGATTGCATTAGTATGTTTGTTTTTGTTGTTTTGTTAGGGAGGGATTTGGCATGCATTCTCCGCCTTGATGTCTCCAATCAGGATGGGGCATGAGTGTTGGCCAGTGATTGTCGAAATGATGTTTAAGGCCAATAACACTCATTTGCAGGTTGTTTGTTGTGGTTCCAACCCAAAAAACACCCTGCAATGCACAGAGTTGGAACCAGGTCACCCTGTAGAGGTATCAAAACATTACAAGACACAGAGGCTTAGCAGGATCGGGCAAGGATTGAGATGAATGCCTCTTTGCTTTTGTGTTCCTCATGGCCTATAACACAGCCAGTGAGGAATGAGCATGGGTTGTTCACTAGCTGCAAGTCCTGAGTCTGACCAGCTTGTATTTTGACATAGTGGACAAGCATGTAGAAATGCCCACAGGGGCAAGAAGAGCCAGCAGGTCTTCTTGTAGGAGACTCAAACATTTAACAGACTTGGTTAGTGTAACATTAGGCTGGTTGCGGGGGTAGTAAATTTGAAAGTTCTAACTGGTTTTAATTTTGTTTGCCTTCATGTAGCTGACATTTCCGATGAGGAAGAGGGGGCCGAGGGCCATGACGACAGCCCAGAGGGGTCAGAGGTGGGCCTGGCCTCTCCCCAACAAACTAGTAAGTTGGACTGTATTTTTTGTTGGATCCTACAGTTGGGGAGGGCAAAATATGACTCACTTCTGCCTAGAAAGCAATCCTCTTCTCACCTCAGCTTCTTCCGAGAACCTGGAGCCTGAAAAGATGGAAGAACCTTGTTTTCTAGGCAGAAAGGAGTCTGATTTTGCACTGTCCAGCTTAAGAAATGAAGCCCTTTAGTCTATTGTTTACCCTTAGCGTATTGGTGTCAAATAGACCAAATCCTTGGATTGGTGGTGTGATATGTGTTTGTGTTTTGTTTTTTATTTATGCAGGTCCAACTCCCCAGTCAGAGGGGTCAGAGGTGGGCCTGGCCTCTCCCCAACAAACTAGTAAGTTGGACTGTATTTTTTGTTGGATCCTACAGTTGGGGAGGGCAAAATATGACTCACTTCTGCCTAGAAAGCAATCCTCTTCTCACCTCAGCTTCTTCCGAGAACCTGGAGCCTGAAAAGATGGAAGAACCTTGTTTTCTAGGCAGAAAGGAGTCTGATTTTGCACTGTCCAGCTTAAGAAATGAAGCCCTTTAGTCTATTGTTTACCCTTAGCGTATTGGTGTCAAATAGACCAAATCCTTGGATTGGTGGTGTGATATGTGTTTGTGTTTTGTTTTTTATTTATGCAGGTCCAACTCCCCAGTCAGAGGGGTCAGAGGTGGGCCTGGCCTCTCCCCAACAAACTAGTAAGTTGGACTGTATTTTTTGTTGGATCCTACAGTTGGGGAGGGCAAAATATGACTCACTTCTGCCTAGAAAGCAATCCTCTTCTCACCTCAGCTTCTTCCGAGAACCTGGAGCCTGAAAAGATGGAAGAACCTTG
Source organism: Rana kukunoris (assembly GCA_029574335.1). NCBI lineage: Eukaryota > Metazoa > Chordata > Amphibia > Anura > Ranidae > Rana > Rana kukunoris. The sequence goes on from CM056052.1 coordinate 230,499,279, forward strand.
TTTTCTAGGCAGAAAGGAGTCTGATTTTGCACTGTCCAGCTTAAGAAATGAAGCCCTTTAGTCTATTGTTTACCCTTAGCGTATTGGTGTCAAATAGACCAAATCCTTGGATTGGTGGTGTGATATGTGTTTGTGTTTTGTTTTTTATTTATGCAGGTCCAACTCCCCAGTCAGAGGGGTCAGAGGTGGGCCTGGCCTCTCCCCAACAAACTAGTAAGTTGGACTGTATTTTTTGTTGGATCCTACAGTTGGGGAGGGCAAAATATGACTCACTTCTGCCTAGAAAGCAATCCTCTTCTCACCTCAGCTTCTTCCGAGAACCTGGAGCCTGAAAAGATGGAAGAACCTTGTTTTCTAGGCAGAAAGGAGTCTGATTTTGCACTGTCCAGCTTAAGAAATGAAGCCCTTTAGTCTATTGTTTACCCTTAGCGTATTGGTGTCAAATAGACCAAATCCTTGGATTGGTGGTGTGATATGTGTTTGTGTTTTGTTTTTTATTTATGCAGGTCCAACTCCCCAGTCAGAGGGGTCAGAGGTGGGCCTGGCCTCTCCCCAACAAACTAGTAAGTTGGACTGTATTTTTTGTTGGATCCTACAGTTGGGGAGGGCAAAATATGACTCAATTCTGCCTAGAAAGCAATCCTCTTCTCACCTCAGCTTCTTCCGAGAACCTGGAGCCTGAAAAGATGGAAGAACCTTGTTTTCTAGGCAGAAGGGAGTCTGATTTTGCACTGTCCAGCTTAAGAAATGAAGCCCTTTAGTCTATTGTTTACCCTTAGGCCGCGTCTACATGATCAGTCTATCTGATGGTAATGGTCCGAAGGTCCGTTTGCATTGCTTAACTGATGAAGCTCACTGATGGTGTGATGTGCCTACACACCATTGTTTAAACAAATAATCCTATCATAATGGAGTGACGTCAAACACAAAGACGTGCTGAAAAGAACAAAGTTCAATGGTATTTTTTACCTATTGGTTCGCCATCTATTGTTTGCAATGTAAAGCAAGTTGCATTTTGGGGTACCAAAGGATAACAGACTCACAGCGCACACACACAATTGTTTTTAACCAATGAAGCGGAACTTCAGTCCGTTTTCATTGGTTTACACCAGGGATCTTCAAACTATGGCCCTCCAGCTGTTGTGGAACTCCAAATCCCACGAGGCATTGTAAAACTCTGACATTCACAGACATGAATAGGCATGATGGGAATTGTCGTTCCTGAACAACTGGAGGGCCATAGTTTGAGGACCCCTGGTTTACACCAATCGTGTGTATGCGTCCTTAGTGTATTGTTGGAAAGTACACCAAAAAATATGATTAGTTGTGTCATATGTTTGTCTTTTTCTTTTGTTTCCGGCAGTTGGAACACACAGGAGACAGGAGGAGGACGACACGTTAGTCATCAGTAAGTCCCCATTTCAACATTAAGGGACAAGAGCGTGTGTGTGTGTCATTACTCAATTTTGGCCATTTGGTTTGCTTTAGATCTGAGTTCGGATGAGGACGTCAGGGAGGTGAAGAGGGAGGAGGATGCTCCTCAGTTGGTTGTCATCAGTAAGTACCCTTTTCCACATTAAGGGACAAGAGTGTGTGTGTGTGTGTGTGTGCTGTCATGACTCATTTTTTGCCTTTTGGTTTGGTTTAGCTCTGAGTTCAGATGATGGAGACATGGAGGAGGAGGAGCCAGCCCCCCAGTTGACTGTTGAAGAGCGTAAGTGTTTTTTAGGTTTGTGTCTTTGGTTTTGGGGAGGGGGGGATGTAGCTAGCTGCCTTAGAGAGGCCTTTCCCAAATTTGTGGTTTTAGGGTGGTTTAGAGGTGTAAAGGTGCATGAAACCAGCCTACCCTTCATTCCAGTGTGCCTTTTCACACTGGGGTGTTGCCGGAGTGGGCCAAGCAAAATAAAGCTGGATCATTTGGGGTGGTTTGAGAGCGTTGTGTACTGTGCGCACAAAGTCCTTTGAAAGCATCGCCAAAGGTACATTTTCGAAACAGTTCTATGTGAAAAGCGCATTGCTAGTGGCTGCTAAGTCGTCACAATAGGGGTTATTTCTTAGTGTGTGCAGAATCATGTGAAATTCAGCTCTGAAATTCTGCTTTATCACTTAATCTCAGACAAAAATATATGGAAGGTAATTCTTTGATATGCAGAGCTGTAACGGTTTGGGAACTCCACATTTGAAGAGATTTGCATAATCATATTGTTTGCCAACTTTGAGTGCAAGAATGACTTGGAATTGATATTGTTTGCTTGAAATCAGGTAAACATGACACTCTTGACTAGAAGAGCTTGCCCTATCCCTAGGGTGTTGCAGATGTGATGTCACCTACCTTAACTTCTTACATCAAAGTTAAAAATGTTTCCGCTTCATTTTTGCTTCTTTGGTTGGAAGTAGCTTGAAATTTGCCCAGGGACTGTCAGTTTTAGGGACCACTACTTTGACCAATCTAGTTAGTGTAAAATTAGCTACAAAAAATAAGGCTTTTATTGGAAGTAGCTAGGAATAGGTGAAGCCAAAATCGCACCCTTCCTGCCAAATGGAGATCCTTTAAGCACACAGCACGTCTAGCACCCTCCGATGTCCCTCGTCCTGTGTACAGAGGTGTGGTTTTTGCTTCTAATTTCCTCGCTAAGATAAATTGTGTAGACCTGTGTATTTTAGGATATACTTTTATGAACAACCCCCCCACCCACCCCCACCTTTCCAAACAGTTGTGAAAGGGTTTTCCGGTGTGTTTGTGAGCAAAAAAAAGAGGACACTGGCCTGGTGTCAAACATTTGCAGAACATCTCTGGTATTTTCTTATTCTAAGCTTTGAGAAACCTTAACTTTGCAGAGGGGTATATACACAAGGATCCGATATCTTGGCCAATGTGGTTCTGAAGAAGGATTGATTTCTTCACCCACTTGATTCTTTGATGACCACCTTTCACAGAGCCTTTCTTTAAGGCTGTACCTTGAGTCTACTTTAGCTAGATTGAAATTCACCTGTTGTGGTACATGTATTTAGAGGGAAGGAAATGTACAAACACTTCTATTGTTAAACATCAGTCTAGTCAGGGGCACAGTGAGGCACGCAGATGGTCACCCTAGGATTGTAGTCAAGCAACAATAGATTGGTCACGAGTTTTGAGGGGATATTAGGTGCCTCGACTTCTATTTGGGTCAGCTTCTACTTGACTTGTGAATGTCAGCAATTTACTCACCCAACTTTGGAGATTAAATGAACATGTTAAGTGACTAGTTTAAGGCTCCGTCAAGTTATTTGCTCAGCATTGTTTACAAATACCCACTGAGACACAATTCATGATTTGAGTTATTTGCCCCAAGTGGGACTCAAGATTGAACTTATTTTTGTTTGTTTTTTTCTAGGCCCGAATCTGCAGAGGATAACGGCGACTCTTCAACAGCATGAGGAGCGGCTGGCTGCCCTGGAGAAAATTTTGGGGGCTAAGCCCTAAATGTTACGTGGGTTTTACAAATTGTATTTCTTAATAAAAAAAATATATTTTGGCAAAAAAGGTCCCCGAGCTTTCTTGATCTGGTCATATATCCTTTTATATTTAGATTTCAAACACTCAGAACAGGTAGAAAACACATACATATCTGCCCTAGTATGCTAGCTTGAGGCACAATGGCCAGAATTTTGGCATTCTCGGGTGATTAGATGGTAATAAGGCCAAACATTAGAAGAGAACTTCAGCTGTTACCTTTTACTAAAAAATGTAACGTGCACCTGCCTGTCGATTTTGAAGAATTGCCAGGGATCAAGTAGGCAAAAAACATTGCCACAAGTTAGGTTTGGGTGTGTGTAAGTTTGTGAAGACTCCTCAGTGGGCAAAGGGGGTTTAGGAGGGAGCCGAAATTTAACTCCACTTTGCAGTACAAGTGCAGTTGCTGTATATTGGAAATGAGGGGGAAGCTCGGCTGCATTTCTTAGACAATAAGTTTCAAGCAAAAATGCTGGTATTAGGTTCCTTGCATATCCCAATTGAATCTACAGCAACTGCACTTCAAAGTGTATTGACCTTTTGTAAAGAACTCCAACAGTATTTGTTAAGAACACTGGCAAAGGGTTAAGCTACAATGGTCTTCTGCACGTAGCTGGCACAATAATATCTTCCCCTCCTGAGCACTCCAGCAATGGCCAACCTAGGCCCCAGGCATCTTTACCCAAAACATGTACTGTAGTGTAAGGGCCTGTAGTGTAGTGTCGTGTAAGGCTTGTTTGTTCTTTTCTACCCTTTCCTTACATTTCCCTTCTAAATGCCTTCTTTAGTTGTTCAAAATTCTCACTTCCCGTTTTTCATCAGTAAGCTTCCCAACATCTTTGGAGCAGGGGAAAGTCAATAGCTTACTCAAGACCTTACTGTGGAGAAACAGGAAGTGAGAAATTCAGACAAAGAAAACAAACACCCAAAAAAAGAAACACAGAAATGGAAGGAAAAAGGTAAGTGAACCAACAATTCACTCGCTTTAAGTTACCTAGTTTGAAAATGTTACATTCCTAAGCAAACATTGATAACCCATTTAAGCTTTGTGCTCATCTTCTCGTTTGTTCAAATCAAAATAGTTTAGCGATTAGATATAATCTAGATTAACACAAACTTAGATTGTGTATGTGGACTTATCAGAATTAAAAAAAGAAAACAAAGGGAAGCCTCCTATTCATAAGTGTAATTTATTTTAAAGTATAAAGGACATTTTAATTTAGCAAGTCAAAAATAAAACCATAAAAAAAAAGGGGAAAAAATTATTGGGGTTCCTGCTGTTCCCGTGGTTGTTCCTCTTGTGCCGGCTGTTCCAGGAGCCTGGACATTTCTCGATATAACTGTTCTTGCTGGGCCATCAGTCTGGCCATCTGCTGCTGCTGCTGCTGGGGCACTTGTACGGCAGTTCTCTGCTGGAGTGGAGTCCTGGCCTGAATTAGTGCGGGAGGGATGGTGAAGGGATGAGAGGTGGATTGGGGCAAGGCATAATATTGGAAACCAGGGAGGGTAGTGAAAGTTTGGGGGTTGACTGGAAAATGAAAATAGGGTAAACTAGAGGGAAGGATGTTGGGGTCAGAGGTAGCATAGATTTGGGGATTAGGGGTTTCGTGAAGAGGGGTAGTGACATTTGAACTAGGAGAGGGGTCAGGTTGAGCGTGTCCAGAGGTGGGTGTGACAGAGGGCAAGGATACAAGTGGAGTGGGGGTAGGTGCTGTGTGAGAAGGTGTAGGCTGGTCAGGTGGGGGCATGTGTGAAACTTGGGAACAGGAAGAAGAATGGTGTGTTTGTGTGTTAGGGTCTGTGGTGGCATGTGAGGAAGTGGGTAGAACATCTAATTGGGAGGGAGTGTCCATACGGAAAACATCTGAATCAGCCACCCCATGGCTTTCTGACCCTGGCCTGGCAACAGGGTCATCTTGTAGCAACACAACACCTTGCTCTTCACTGCTACTGGCCCTGCTGTGAGAGAATCTGGCTACTGTTGCATTTAGTTGCTCTACCGCTAAACGCAGGCCCTGAATCTGATCACGACTTTCCCTGAGGACTGCAGTCTGGTTGTTGATAGCCACAGTCAACAGGGAAAGTTGGGAAGCATGATCCTGGTCCCTACGCTCCAATTGTTGGCGGTCCTGAGCTTGGTGGCTCAAGGTTTCCTGTAGGAGCGCCAGTGTCCTTTCTACATAATTAATTTGTGTAGAAGGGCCACCTTGCTCCATGAATCTATCCACCTGGGCAGCCAACCTTTCACTAAGATTGATAAGGCGTGTTTGCCTAGGTGGCAGGGGTGCTGATTCTGCTGCATCCAATGTGGGCTGGAAAGAAACAAAAACCATAATATTGAATTAGAAAACAAATCCTTTGCATTTCTGAACACACAAACATTCTTACAAGTGGCTGCCATTTGCATAAATAATTAGAAAAACGGAACTAAAAAAAACATGTTCAAAGCTGCGTTACTTAGCACAGGGGTCTTCAAATGTTTGGAACAAGATGATTTTAGAATCTGATTAACATGCCCAGATACTTAAGATTTGTCACTATCCCTTTTCCAATACTAAACTTGATGGATCAATGGCCAAGGAATCTTTGTGGGCAAGCACCTAATCTACTGGTTCTGTGTAAACACTCGTGGCCAAAAAGAATCAGTATTGATCTTAACACCTGTGAAGGCAAGTCAGCAGGAGCAGCTGCATTGTGTTCAAAAGCGTAAAACCCCACCAAAAAGTCATTACAACAAGTACACAGGACTCCTTTCAATGTTCAACACACATTTTTGGAATTGCACATACCCCCACATTGGATGCAGTATCGTCCTCCACTCCAGCAGCAGCCATACTCAAGTCAAAATCTGCATTTCAAACAAAGCAAGAATAGTAAGTAAACACCCAAAATAATCTAGCATTACAAACAGACATTTTGCCCAGTTTGTCTTTGGGAATCATGTGGACAAATCTTTCAATGTGACCCAGCTTGGCAAAGACTTCAAATGCAAATGTTGCCACTGACAAACCAGCCCAAACCACCATTAAAGAGGCCTTTGCCCTCAATATATGTGTGAGTGTTTGCTTTGCAATGGAGGACACCCTATTCACAGAATTATGTATATAAAAGCATGAGCACCCCCCTACCACCACCATTTTTTTCTGGACCTCCAAGCATATGGGGCATTGGCAGTTCAAAACATACTAACCTAGGTCTTCCTCCTGGCTTTGGTGGAGTTGGAAGTTGCTCGCCGCCACTGCCTCCTCCTGCTGGTGTGTTGCTGTAAAGATATTTTTAAGGTTAAACAAGCTTCCTCTTACTGTTGTATTTTGGGCACACAAAGCAGAGGTCATTTGCTTACTTACCAGGGGGGACCTGGTCAGGCTGTGTGGGCGGCTCATGAAGTTGTGGCAGGCCAGAGGGACTCCCAGGGGTAGGTGACCTAGGACTGGAGGCTGCAATGCAAGCACATTCAATTTTAGAAATCCAACATGTTTCCTCCTCAAGACACACTTTACAACTGGTACATCTGATTTTTACTTACCATGCTGGATGTCATCAGTGTCATCCCGAGTACTCACACCAACTACAGTCTCCATGCTGATGACATCCAGCATTAGCCTCTGGTAGTTCGTTAGGCGGGCAAGGTGTGATGGCGCCACTCCTTGCCTTGTCACATACCCCTGGGAAGCCCACGTGCCCAGCTTCTTCCTGAGCCGCCCCATCAGGTCATTCCAGTGTTTCTGGACCTTGGCAGCGGTACGGCGAGCACGACCTCCAACTCCACACACGACCCCAGCAATCTCCTGCCACAGCTGGTCTCTTTGGGCCGACCCCAGACGTGAGGTGCCAATGCCCCTCATTTCAACGTGGTGTCGCAAATATTCCCTCACCAGGGTCATATTTTCGACGTTGGAAAAAGCTGGCATGCGCCCTGGATGCCTTTGGGAGGATCCCTCCCCAGGTGAGGGCATCCTTTGCGCCGTGCGCCCCCTTGTGCGCCCCCTTCTTCCTCCACGGCCTTCCAGCCTCACACCCCCGGGCCTTCTCCCCGGGCCTTCTCGTGGGCATAATCACAAGGTAAAAACTTACAACGCAGGAACCAATTAAAACAAAGGGGAAACAAAAAAATCGAAATCTGAAATTTTAATGAAGGCAAAGAGAACATGAACAGCTAGCAAACAAGATAGGGGAGGAACTTACAACGCAGGAACCAATTAAGGGGAACAAAGGGGAGGGGCTAATGGCCCAAAAATCACACTCGAAATCTGAAATTAGAAAGACAAACCAAACAAACAAACATTAGTTCTATGAAGGCAAAGAGAACATGAACAGCTAGCAAACAAGATAGGGGAGGAACTTACAACGCAGGAACCAATTAAGGGGAACAAAGGGGAGGGGCTAATGGCCCAAAAATCACACTCGAAATCTGAAATTAGAAAGACAAACCAAACAAACAAACATTAGTTCTATGAAGGCAAAGAGAACATGAACAGCTAGCAAACAAGATAGGGGAGGAACTTACAACGCAGGAACCAATTAAGGGGAACAAAGGGGAGGGGCTAATGGCCCAAAAATCGCACTCGAAATCTGAAATTAGAAAGACAAACCAAACAAACAAACATTAGTTCTATGAAGGCAAAGAGAACATGAACAGCTAGCAAACAAGATAGGGGAGGAACTTACAACGCAGGAACCAATTAAGGGGAACAAAGGGGAGGGGCTAATGGCCCAAAAATCACACTCGAAATCTGAAATTAGAAAGACAAACCAAACAAACAAACATTAGTTCTATGAAGGCAAAGAGAACATGAACAGCTAGCAAACAAGATAGGGGAGGAACTTACAACGCAGGAACCAATTAAGGGGAACAAAGGGGAGGGGCTAATGGCCCAAAAATCACACTCGAAATCTGAAATTAGAAAGACAAACCAAACAAACAAACATTAGTTCTATGAAGGCAAAGAGAACATGAACAGCTAGCAAACAAGATAGGGGAGGAACTTACAACGCAGGAACCAATTAAGGGGAACAAAGGGGAGGGGCTAATGGCCCAAAAATCACACTCGAAATCTGAAATTAGAAAGACAAACCAAACAAACAAACATTAGTTCTATGAAGGCAAAGAGAACATGAACAGCTAGCAAACAAGATAGGGGAGGAACTTACAACGCAGGAACCAATTAAGGGGAACAAAGGGGAGGGGCTAATGGCCCAAAAATCGCACTCGAAATCTGAAATTAGAAAGACAAACCAAACAAACAAACATTAGTTCTATGAAGGCAAAGAGAACATGAACAGCTAGCAAACAAGATAGGGGAGGAACTTACAACGCAGGAACCAATTAAGGGGAACAAAGGGGAGGGGCTAATGGCCCAAAAATCGCACTCGAAATCTGAAATTAGAAAGACAAACCAAACAAACAAACATTAGTTCTATGAAGGCAAAGAGAACATGAACAGCTAGCAAACAAGATAGGGGAGGAACTTACAACGCAGGAACCAATTAAGGGGAACAAAGGGGAGGGGCTAATGGCCCAAAAATCGCACTCGAAATCTGAAATTAGAAAGACAAACCAAACAAACAAACATTAGTTCTATGAAGGCAAAGAGAACATGAACAGCTAGCAAACATGCAATCAAGGGGGAGGGGGGTGCAGAGGGTGCCATGTCTAATAAAGATTTAGTGATGCTAAAGGGATGTCAGAAAATAAAATGTAAAGATGCAATGCTATACAAACAGGCTCCAGGCAAAATTCCATTGAGTAGGGTGTAATAGAAGGAGCAGACAGGGCGACCCCATGGGGTAATCAAGTTACTAAACTCCATGAAGCCTTCCCCCTCAACTGCTGCAAGAAACATGACAAATCGTGTTTGAGAATCAGCATGCACTTGACCAGCCCCTGCAGAGCAGAAATGATTCAGGAAACATTTGGATGCATAAAGCCATTACGCAGCAAGCAGTCCAGTACAATGCATGTGCTGCTGGTCAAACAAAAGCAACCCTGTTACCCCTAAAACTTGACGAGGGACCAAAAAGCGTTAAAGGATTGTCCATGGGCTGCCCTCAAGGAAAGAACCAACTTGTCTAACTCACATTCCAAATAATTGAGGAATTAGTAGTCTGGCCATACATAAAATTAAACAAAGAAAATGGGATTGAGATTTGCCTTCCACTATATAGTGCAAGGGCCTGCCTGTTTGCCTCCAAAATTAAGTACATACAATAAAACATCATATTAGAGGTTTTTGCTAAGAGTGTGTATGGGGTTTTAACCAGCATGTCTGCATATTTGTAGGGCCAAAATGTATACCAACCGAAAGCCACATAGCTAATATGGAAAATCCATGCAGCAATTGTACCAATTAGAGAGACACACACACACACATCCAATGGGGGGGGGGGGGGGAATCACAACAAAAGTTAATTCATAAACCCAGCATGGTATTGATAAACAATTTTGTAATTATTCAAAAATAAAGACACTTTAGGGAAATGTTCAGTGGAAGGAGATGGTAATTTGAAGGGATTTTTTGAAGCAGGTCATACTTAAATATGTGACTTACCTTCACAAGAAAGTTGGTGTGCCAACTCTGCAGCCAGAAGCAAGAATGAAGAACAAGCAATGTTTGTTTTATACTAGAGGAGGGTGTGGTTCATGTGTTTTGCGCGCAAATTTGGCGGGAAAAATGGCGTATATATTTCCCGTGCGGAATGACGTCATACGCGCATATTTCCGCGCATGTGTGCAAGCATAAATTAGACTGGAATTTTTACTGCCTTTCTTTTCATAATGGCAACAGTGCAAAATGTCCTCGGTATGGCAATATGTTTAGCACTAGAGGCCATAGAAAATGAACTAAGGGAGGAAGAGACTGCGGGGATTGCTGCACCCCGCATACGACAGCCTCGGCTGTTTCTGCCACGGGCCATCCTCCAAGAGATGAGGGACACCGATGTCCGGAGGAGATTCCGACTAACACGAGGAGCAATAGAGTTTTTGTATGGGCTGATGTCAGAAAAACTCGAGCCCCAGACCACAAGAAGCCAGGCGGTTCCTGGCATGGTGAAATTATTGTCAACACTTTATATTTTGGGCCGTGGCAGCTTCCAAACCACCTCTGGCCTCATCTTGGGCATCAGCCAACCCACGGTGTCCAGGGTGTTTATGCAGGTCATTAATGCCATTCTTGACCTTGTGCCCCAATTTATACACTGGCCACAAAGTGAAGATGAGTGGAATAATGTGAAGGTGGCTTTCTACCAACGTGGAGAATTTCCACAGATCCTGGGGGCCATTGATTGTACCCACGTCGCTATCAGGCCCCCCAGGAGATGTGAAGTGGACTTCAGGAACCGTAAGCAGTACCACTCCCTGAATGTCCAGGTTGTATGTGATGCCAGACAGCGCATAATGAGTGCACGCACGGGTTTTCCAGGGTCATGCCATGATGCTTTCATCCTACGCCAGACTGCCCTATATCAAAAGTTTGAGAGTGGCCAAATGCCCTCAGGATGGCTCATTGGTAAGATATAATGGAAACACTTTTTAGGAAACAAATGTACACTGTTTAATGTAATCAACCCTGTCCTCAGGACCCACTAACAGGCCAGGTTTTATGTATTACCTTGGGAGATGCAGACTAGAATACTGCAATCACTGAGCAGCAAATTATATCACCTGTGATCTATTTAATTTTTCTTGCCAACCTGGCCTGTTAGTGGGCCCTGAGGACAGGGTTCATGAACACTGATTTACTTCTGCTCGGTTGACATGAATGGCATCATTGGGGTGTATTTGCTAGAACTGGTGCACTGTGAATCTGCTGCAGCTCTGCATGGTAGCCAATCAGCTTCTCACCTCAGCTTGTTCCAAGAAGTGTTGGCACTAAAACCTGGATGAAGATTGGTTTGTAGGCAGAAGTAAAGTTGACATTGCAATCCCCCGTTTAAGGAAATGCAACCTTCTTCCAAAAAATGGAGCTTGCAACATAAGTCTCACTTCTGCATATAAACCAATCAGCTTACCTGTTTAAGGTCAACCTAACAGAAGAAATATGGGCTGACTTTGACCAAAGTTTTCACCAGATCAGCCATAAGCTGGCCATACACCATACAATTAGAAGAAACCAATTGGATTTGATTTACCCTAAAATTCATATTGCAAGGGCCTGTTTGCAAACAAAGGGTTTGTATGGTTAGGGGAAATCTAAATAAAATTGTATAATGTATGGCCAGCCTTAGGTAGCATGTATAGTGTAAACCAGGGATCTTCAAACTATGGCCCTCCAGCTGTTGTGGAACTCCAAATCCCACGAGGCATTGTAAAACTCTGACATTCACAGACATGACTAGGCATGATGGGAATTGTAGTTCCTGAACAACTGGAGGGCCATAGTTTGAGGACCCCTGGTGTAAACCTTGAACTTGATGTAAAAATTGTTGGGGATGATGTAGGGGGGAAGTCACTTCACAAACATGAAATGTACTAATTTTGACTTTTGTTTTTGCAGGGGATGCTGGTTACCCCCAACTGGCGTGGCTGATGGCCCCAGTGAGGTACCCCCATAGCCAGCCAGAACACAGATATAATAGGGCCCACCGCAAATCCCGCTCTATTATTGAGTCCACATTTGGACTATTAAAGAGTAGGTTCATGTGTCTGGCCAGGCCTGGGGGAGAACTCCTGTACTCTCCTCGGAAGTCTGCCAGGATCATTCTTGCATGCTGTGTCTTACACAACATATGTTTGGCAAGGAATGAATCCTGGGAGACTTCTGAGGAGGAGAGGGAGCCTGAGGTCCATCAGCCACCAGTTGCCAGGAGGGAGCACACTGAGGCAGGATTGGTTACTCGGGCTGAGCTCATCAGGCGATATTTTACAGGTAAGTAATCCTACCTAGTTGTGAATCTGGAAAACTAACAACATAACATGGACACCCACACTAAGAAATATCTGTCACCTCTTCTTGGCATTATATGGAGTCTGCTGCCATCAACATGATGCCACTGGGCAGCACAACCCCAAAATAAATGGCAAGCATAGTTTATTTTCTGACATGGAGTGGAGAAGGAGTAGAACAGCTGTCATGTGTTTGTGTCCCCTTTAGAGAGAGCCAACATGTGTATTATGAAATGACTTCTGCTAAGTTTTTGACATCTGTAATGTTTTTGTATTCTTTAGATGAATAAGCACATGAGCATTGGACCCTGGGAAACCCGTTCAGAGGGACTGTCTGGAGTCACAGGTGTGTGCCTTAACCAGTACCCAGGTGATACCCAGAGCACAAACACAGCTCCCTGTCCAAGGAAGCAAAGCCGTTTGTAATTCCAGAAAATAGGAACATCTTTATAAACTTTGAGATTGATTTCTAAGAGAAACCAAAACCTAAATATGCACAGCAGGCATGCACTACACAGACCAGCATGCACACACGGCTCGTCTGAGTCTATAGGTGCCCAATGACAAACGTGCACCTAACAAGTCCTGTATGCCCCACATGACGTTAATACAGTGACGATCCTGACCTCCCTGGGGCTCTAAGCTAAATGACATGTAACATTAAATATTAATGTTGATAAGGGGGGGGGGGCACTGCCAACAGTGACATGTCACATTAAAATATTCATGTTGATAAGCGGGGTGAGGGGCCAAAAACGTCTCACCAGGCAGGGCCTCTAGTCATTTGGGGGGCACCCAGCAGTAACCAATATGTTTGTTTCACTCCTAATCTATGATAAAGTGATTGACCAAACTCTAACTAGTCTGCATTAAATAAAAGGAGATTCTGAAATATGACTCATATAGATTTCATTGTCATTGTACAGGAGTGGTACTGCTTACGGATCCTGTTGGTAGAAAGCCATCTTCACATCCTCCACTCATCTTCGTTTGTGGAAAGTGTATACGTTGGGGCACAAGGCCAAGAACTGGCATCTTGGACCTGCATAAACACCCTGGAAGGCCAGAGGTTGTTTGGAAGCTGAACAGCCATTTCCCCATCCCTCTCCTCTGTTTTTGATTTTGTGTTTAAAATAATAATAAAAAACAAATATTGACTTCGGAGACCTTTTTATTTCCAAAGCTGCAACAATTTCCAATAACATGTCATCACTAGTTTTTCAAAAATGATGTTGCGACTTACATTGATCTGTTCTGACACGCAGGAGTACAATTGGGCTAAAATATTTGTGCACTACTTTGTTCCAACTTCTGTGCGACTTGTTTCTCACATGTTTTACAACAGTCGCATGACTGCATAAAAAAAAGCATTGCAAAGTCGCATTGTAAATCACACATCTTTGGGGATGAAATAGTACAAACAGAGGCACAAGCAGGAATAGGAAGACGCATTGAAAGACAATCAAACAGGCTCATTGCACTGAATGGAATTCATGGAAGATGTAAATAATTGCCCTGTATTGTCACATTTAAAACTATGATAAATGAAAATTCTTGGGTTTCTAAAGGCCTCTGTTCTTTGATTTTCAATTAAAAGATTTCCATACTAAAAGAAAGCCAAAAAAAACATTAAAATCAAAGATATATTATAATAATGACTTTGTCATAACAAGGGGTTAATGAAGTGAGGACAGATACTAATTGGCTAGCAAGACACACCCAATTAGATACAAATGCACCTACACTAGAAGCTTTGGGAGATTTACCATGGCAATGCGTGTACAGCAGCACATTTGCACATTTACTATTGCGTTGCGCATCAATGCGCGCCTCAATGCGCGCCTCAATGCGCGCCTAATTAGCTCCTCATCCGGCGTGCCAACTGATGCATGTACCGGCGCAGCGCAGCTTCAATAGTAAATCAGCCCCTATGTCCCAACACTTGACATTTTATACATTTTGGGGTTATAGCCATGATATCATACGCCTTTATGTGTAAATATTACCTTTTTGATACGCTTGTATAGTATGTATAAATTTCCCCCTGTTTTCTGTTTTTTAGAGTCTTAGCATTTGGATGACAACTGTCACATGTTTTTATGATATAGTGTGATCGTCTGTATTTCCGGGTGGGGCATGATCTGACCTGCCCGCCCTCTTGAGGGTGGGGCCGTGCCTTTGGCGACCTTCCGGTTTTTGGGAAGGGAGGGGGGACACATTCTGTCCCCCCCCCCTCACACTGCTCTTGGGGCCCTGGAGCTTTGTCTCCTGACGCCCCTTGAGCTTCACCCAGCCGGTGGCGTTCCTTGGATCCTCCCCGATCCGCCCGTGGCGCGCATGCACGCGCTCGGGCGTGCACGTGGCATCATGACGTCACGCCGTTTTGTCGGAGAGGACGACTCTGTCGGGGCTGTCCAGCCCTCCCAGGACACCGAGGGAGCCACACGTGGGCCGCCATTACGTCGGCCCTAACCCTCCCCAATGGGAGCGGAGGAAGACTGCCCACCTGCATGTGATCCAATGATCACCACACCCACCTAGGGGCATATATAAGGCTAGCTCATTTAGCAACCACTAGGTTACAATTAGGTCAGATTGGATGCTACCGCATCTCTGTTCCTACATATTGGGTCCTTTCCTAGAATGCATACTGCAGTCTGGCTTACAAACATCTAATCTCTGATTCCATCAGGTAAATATCCCTCCAATTATGCATTTCCGTACTTTTTCACTCCTCACTATATTCACCCCACCATCTCCTATTTCCCTTGGAGACTTATTCGTCCACTTTTTCACTCCCATTATACACTTATATTTCTCCACCATATATTTTAATTTTCCATTTTTTTTGTTTTCTCACTTTAACCTCCTATTCTTAATTATTTCACACACCCACCTCATTACTGCTTTTGTCCCAATATGGCAACTACTCACCCCTATAGCGTACACTCTTCACTGTATTCACCGCATAATTCAGCATTACTATATTTAATTATTACTTCCAATACCCCTAATCTCATAGGACCCCTTAGTATGCTATGACTCTCCATAGCTATGTTAACCAGTGGCATTCGCCCCCAGCCCATGTACTACTATATTATTTTAATATATTTATTTTATGTGCCTACGCACTTGACTGTCTGCTATTCCAGCAATTGATTCACATATCAATGTACTCCTACTATAACAAATATGTTTACTAATTATGGGCCCATTGGGTGTTCTTCTGCAGGTGGCTGCCCCTCCGTCACTCCCCGGGGGGGCACTTTTTCGTGTGGCTTCCTTTAGGTTCTCCAGGGTAGGCCCCTCCACCTATGGGAGGGCGGGGGCAGCTCAGGGCCCCCCTGGATCTTACAGCGGTCCCTCACGCTACTCATTTCCTGTCTCAGTGGTAACTACATCATTATGACATTTTACTGTTTTTATGCTGTTATGTGTTATTTTACTCATTCTGAATGTTTATCAATATTATTATTATTTTTATTCTTTAGAACATTTGCCCCCTGAAGAGACTGAATTGGTCGAAACGCGTCGGGACTCACTGTTACAACCTTATATATATATATACTACCTATGTACATGTTATACAGGAATGTTGACCGTTTGTCATCTGTCTCTATGATTTCTGACCCATGTGAATATTTGGAAATTGTGCAATAAATATTGCTTTATACAACCTTTACTATACCTCAATTTGTTACTTTTCTGCCTAAAATCCCATCTGGGGAACCTTTCTCTTTTTTTCTTGCAAATCCAGGGCGAGTAGCCTAATTATGCTCTCTATATGTGTCTCTCTTTTTCCGTGAAAATGTATTCATACCCCTTAAAATTTTCCAAATTTTGTCATGTTACAACTTATAACGTAGAGAGCTCTTACAAGGACTTCCACTGATGCCAGGAAAATTCCCACTCCCGCTGGCCACAGTCTGGCCCTCCTAAAGTCTGAAGAACAATAAACCAGTTTGGAGATCCCTGCCCTATGCTTTTTAATAAGCAGAGTGAATAAACTGTTACTGTGTGCCTGGCTGCCTTTGTGTTAGGGTTGTCCCGATACCACTTTTTTAGGACCGAGTACAAGTACCGATACTTTTTTTCATGTAGTCGCCGATACCGAATACCGATACTTTTTTTAAATGTGTACCCAAATGCAGCCATGTCCCCCACATATGCAGCCATGTCTCCCCAGCCATGTCACCCACATATGCAGCCATGTCCCTCCAGCCATGTCCCTCCAGCCATGTCCCTCTAGCCATGTCCCTCACATATGCAGCCATGTCCCTTCAGCCATGTCCCTCACATATGCAGCCATGTCCCTTCAGCCATGTCCCTCTAGCCATGTCCCTCACATATGCAGCCATGTCCCTTCAGCCATGTCCCTCACATATGCAGCCATGTCCCTTCAGCCATGTCCCTCTAGCCATGTCCCACACATATGCAGCCATGTCCCTTCAGCCATGTCCCTCACATATTCAGCCATGTCCCTTCAGCCATGTCCCTCTAGCCATGTCCCTCACATATGCAGCCATGTCCCTTCAGCCATGTCCCTCTAGCCATGTCCCTCAAATATGCAGCCATGTCCCTTCAGCCATGTCCCTCTAGCCATGTCCCTCACATATGCAGCCATGTCCCTTCAGCCATGTCCCTCACATATACAGCCATGTCCCTTCAGCCATGTCCCTCTAGCCATGTCCCTCACATATGCAGCCATGTCCCTCTAGCCATGTCCCTCACATATGCAGTCATGTCCCTTCAGCCATGTCCCTCTAGCCATGTCCCTCACATATGCAGCCATGTCCCTTCAGCCATGTCCCTCTAGCCATGTTCCTCACATATGCAGCCATGTCCCTTCAGCCATGTCCCTCTAGCCATGTCCCTCACATATACAGCCATGTCCCTTCAGTCATGTCCCTCCAGCCATTTCCCCCATACCTTTGCCGCCGAAAGCCGCCGCATGGAGAAAATCACAGCATTCATTCGAATAGCTGTTTTGCCCGCGCGTATAGACACTCCCCCTTGCTCGGGATTGGACAGATCACGATCACCCATCCAATCCCGAGCAAGGGGGAGTGTCTATACGCGCGGGAACACTACAGCTATTCAAATGAAAGCTGTGATGTTCCCGCACGCCGTTTAACCCATGCGGCGGGTTTCGATGTGGCGGCTTTGGATGCGGCGGCGGCAGCGGCGGGGGGGAGTATTCTATTTAGGTATCGGGGGTATTTGCGGGAGTACAAGTACTCCCGCAAATACTCGGTATCGGTCCCGATACCGATACTGGTATCGGTATCGGGACAACCCTACTTTGTGTTAATTTTGGGAAAGAACCAGTTAAATTACAGCAGCTTCTCTAGAAATACAGTTGTCTCCACTGGAAGACTTCCCCTCAATTCCTGCTCTGGTTGCAACTCCAGATTATGGATTTACCCTCATGTATTTTTCAGGTAACATGATCAGGACAATTAGAGAGGGTACATTTCCCCAGGGGAAAATGTTTTGCCTTTAGCTATGCTTTAATTTGTCATGGTCTGCATGATCGGGGGGGTATACCTGAAATACTCTTTGCTAAAAGGTATCCCTCTTTACTATGTGAAAAGGTTTGTGGTATGCATTTCTCAGTTTTTTTTTATTTTTTATCCCTGTGGAATCTGAAGAGGAAATGGGGTTCCTGGGTCAGAGATGTCAGTTTGGGAAAAAAATTTATAGGAGCCTTTCTCAACCTATGTTACCCCAGCAGAACTCTTGAAACAATTGTTTTTCTATGGGAGACGGAAAAACCCATTGTCCTGAGATGCCCTGAGTTTGAGGCTTCCTTTAAGAGGGTATTTAACATTCCTGCTCGCACCACTTCTGCTGCCAAGAGCCTCATGTCCATCACACAGAGTAGGAGAACTGTTGCCGGTTATACCATTGAATTCCGTAATCTGGCAGCAGAGGTTGCTTGTAACTATGAGGCCCTCGTGGCTTCTTTGTCTTATGGTCTATCGGATAACATTAAAGATGAGATTGCAGCACGAGACATACCTACAGATCTGTAGAAAATAATCATATTTGCCATTCTCATTGACTACAGACTCTGAGAGAGAGTCTTTATGGAGCGCTTGCAGAAGTCTCCTGTACGCTTGGCTCTGAGCTTTGCATTCTTAACCTTGCCCCTCACTCACCTCCCATGCCTCTTGGTACCGTGTCCTCCAGTGAAGTAGAACCCATGCAGTTGGACTCCACACGTCTCTCTATGGAGGAGAGGACCTTTAGGAGGCGGGAGAGATTGTGCCTTTATTGTGGCCATGCAGGTCACTTTTTGAAGTCTTGTCCTACATGTCCGGGAAACGCCTGTTGCTTGAGGTCCTGTAGGGTACAGACCTTAGGTGGCATTTTTACAATCCCAGTTATCCTGAAGGATAAGCCTCTAGTTTTGGTTACCCTTTCTTGGTCTAAGTCGTCCATCGATACACAGGCTCTAATTGACCCTGTTCATAGATAGTGCCTTTGTGTCTGAGCACTCAATTCCTCTGCAGCTTCATTCCAATCCACTTGCCATTGAGGCTACTGATGGGAGACCTGTACTGATGGGAGACCTGTGACTCATGAGACTGCTCCGTTGACAATGGCTGTAGGGCTCTTCACCATGAGATAATCTAATTTCAAGTTATTTCCTCACCTCAATACCCAGTGGTCATTGGTTATCCTTGGCTACAGAGGCACAATCCATCTTTTGATTTGCATTGTGCTGAGGTTCTTCCTGGTTAGCACAATGCAGCAAAACATATTTTCAGAAAGTGGTCCTAAGCACATCTGCACTCTCCTTTTTGCCAGAGGAGTACCACAAATTTGGTGATGTCTTTGACAAAGTTCAAGTATTTTGCCTCCACATTGGGTGTATGATTGTACAATTGACCTTAAACTTGGTGCCATGCCACCTCATAGCCAGGTCTACCCTTTGTCTGTCTCCAAGGATAAAGCCATGGAGGACTATGTTGCTGATTTCACTTTCTCAAGGGTTTATCTACAAATCCTCTTCTCCTGCCGGTGCTAGCTTCTTCTTTGTGAAAAAGAAGAGTGGTAAATGGAGAACTTGTATAGATTATAGGGGTCTTAATCGCATCACTATTAAGAACGCTTATTCAATCCCATTGATTACAGAATTTTTTGACCGCCTCAAAGGAGAAAAGGTTTTCACTAAGCTCGATTTGAGAGGGGCATACAATCTTATGAGGATTAAAGAGGGCGACAAATGAAAAAATGCATTTAATACCAGGATCAGACATTACGAATACCTCGTAATACAATTTGGTTTCTGCAAAGCTCCTGTAGTTTTTCAGGAATTCATCAACAATGTCCTCCAAGATATGTTGCTGCAATGTATGGTGGTTTATCTTGTCTCCCATGTGCTACAGAGATTGAGAGACAATAACCTGTATTGTAAGTTGGAAAAGTGCGAGTTTCATCGTGAACAGGTTACGTTTCTGGGTTATGTCATTTCTACTGCTGGTTTTTCGATTGACGCAGAGAAACTATCTGCAGTTCTACAGTGGCCTTGAACCGTAGCTCTATGTCCACTACAAAATTTTCGTGGCATTGCCAATTATTATCAAAAATGTATTAGTAATTTCTCTTTTCTGGTCAAACCCCTGACTGTAATGACCAGCAAGCACAGCAACCCACAGAATTGGTCTCTGGATTCCCTTAAAGCTTTTGAGTCTCTCAAAGTTGCCTTTCTTTCAGCTCCTGTGTTGGCACATCCTGATCCCACATTACCCTTCATTCTTAAGGTTGATGCATCTGAGACTAGAGTAGGCACCCTTCTGCCTCAACTTCCTACCTCTGATAGTGATATGCATCCTTGTGGCTACTTTTCTAAGAAATTGTCTCCTGCTGAATGCAATTACAAGACTGGGGACAGAGAATTGTTAGCTATCATTTTAGCTCTTAAGGAATGGAGGCATCTCTTTTATGGTACCACTGTGTTGGTCCTCATTATGATTGACCATAAGAATCTTACATTCTTGTCCGAGGCAAAACGCTTATCTCCCAAAAGGGCGCGATGGGCTCTTTTTTCTGTGAAGCTTCAATTACATAGTGTGACAGGAAGTCAGGTAAATCTGTGTGTGTTGTCCCAGACGGGAGATGCTTTTCTGCCTTGTTTAGACAATACACCAATTACTATTAGGCGTCGGCTGCAGAGATGGCCAGAGAGAGGTTTGGGGCGTTAAAAGGTTTCAGCTATTCATAATTAAGCAATTAAAGCCCCTATAAAGACAGCCTAAGAATAACGACTGATTGCTGCATCCTGAGGCTTTGTGAGTAAAGGAGCAGTCACAAGCACTTCTGAAGAGGTTAGGTGCTGATGGATATTTCTGTGTGAGAAATATCAAAGAGACTTTTTTGTTGCTTTCTGCTGTAGGACCAGCAGTGTCTGCCCAGCAGTAGGCTGTGCCAGACTCCATAGGTAGGTTCCTGTGTTGGGAAGGTAGACGCCCCAAGTGGCAAGGGTTTATTTTATGTTTTGTTTTGTTTATGCTGTTTTGATGCTTGCACGTGTATCCCGCAAGATGGAAAAATAAACCATATCATTTTTTTTTTAGTCATCCTCAAGTGCCTTTTTGTACAGTTCAGCGTGTAGTGAACCCATCCAGGGGATCACACACACCCGCTACCGAGTTAATCCCTCACACATGGTGGAGTGCCGCGGGCAGTTAAAGTAAACCCAAAATGGATGAGATGATAAAACAGATGGTTATAATAAATGCAGCTTACCAAATAAGCATTGAAGCTCACCAACAGGCTCACCAAGAGAGCATTGCAGCTCAACTACAGGCTCACCGAGAGAGCATGGCAGGTTGGGAGGCCATCATGAAACAATTTGAGAGAACAGAGGAAAAGGATAGCAAGCCCTCTCTGATTGAGAATCCAGAGGACCCTAATGCTATGGAGGTTACCACGTCTGTTGTTGAGACGGAATCATCACCGGAGTGTAGTACTTCACCAGAGGAACAAGAAGTGGAGCCAGAGTAGTGTGCCCTGGCAGACCCTGAAACTCCCGAAGTGAAGGAGCTGCCATTAGTAGTAGAAGAGTCTGTAGAGCCTGTTGAATTCAATGTTGTGAATGGTGTTCCAGAGGTCAAACCAGACGAGACCAAACCAGAAGAGAAAGACCCTCATGTACAAGAAGATGCTGAGAAGGTCCCGGCTGTCCCCGCAGTAGCAGCTCCTATGAAGCTGAATCAACGGTCTGACAGTTCTACTAAATACAGTAGAGAACCTTTAGCAAATACTTTGAAGAAACTTGATGATCCAGCTACCAAAGCTGTTACCTTGGAACTGAAACCCAACAAGTTTAAAGGCAAGATTTTGGATTGCTCCAGATCTTTTCGCAAAGCCAAATTGCTGTATTACCAGGGATGGACTGGCCATTGGGACTACAGGGAGTTTCCCGGTGGGCCGAAGGCTCAGTGGGCCGGCTTCAGTGACAGCTGACTGCCGCCCCCCTCTGCTCCTCTGTCTCTCCCTCCCCGCAGCGCTCACCTAGGGGGAACAAAGAAGCAGGGAGAGGACCAGAGGAGCAGGGGGGACGACAGAGGAGCAAGGGGGGAGTGGACAGACATCTGACTCAACAGCTATGGCCTGGGAGTTTCTCACTTCTGCCTAATCTTGTCCCATAAGGGGGGCTCCGAACTGATTCTTTGTCCCAGGTGAAATAATATCTAGCTTCCCCACTGGTACTGCCTATAAGAGTACCAGTACCAGCCGTTCTACTCTAATAAAGTAGAACGGCTAGTGGCTTGTGAAGGGGGAAGAAGGGGGCTTGGGTGGCCGGGGGGGGGGTGCGGGAGTTGTCCGGCTGCCATGGGAGAGACCTGTCATAGTGGGCCAGTGTGGATGAAGTCCAGGGCCAAATTTCTGTCCCAGTCCAGCCCTGTGCATTACCATATGAAGTATTTCCCTGGCGTTGACAAGTCAGAGCAGGATCAGAGTCCTGTCACGAGGCATATGCAGACAAGAGGCTCTTTAGCTCACGAAAAAGGCCAGTCAGCAAAGCTCAAAGAGAAGACCCACCACAAACTGTTTAAATTCCCACCGACCGTCCCTAAAAGACAAAAGCAAGGAGAACTTAATCCAGAAGTCTCATCGCAAGCCAGACAAGCTGTCTGAAAGTGTTAAAGAAAAAGTAAAAGAAAAGTTCAAAGATTTCTTGAGTCTGAAGTCAAAGAAAAAGAAGAAGAAAAAGAAAGCAAAGTCAGAGCTGTCTGGTAGTGAAGAGAACATAGAGGTTTCTAAGGAGCTCTCACCAAAAAAATTACAACCTTCAAAGCTCAACAGTGATTATAAGGCCCCGTGTTCCGGTAAAAGCAGCGATCATGGATGCCGTCCATATACAAGACTAAGTGATGAGGAGACGCTCAGCGATTCTTGCACAGAAAGCTTACTTTGGAGTGATGAGGATTACAACGAAGAGATCGTTGTCACGCATGCTGATGGTTTTCTAAATGTTGGCCGCAACAGGAGCAAGTACAGCTCTGCCAAGCAAAGACTTGTGATGGACAATATGGATGAGTTGCTGGGACTCTGCTCTGGAAAATGTGTCTGTCAAGATGATGGTTCAAATCAAGAATCTTTTAGTTGTACAAAGGCTCATGCTAAAAATGAGAAAAGTGACCTAATGTCTGAAGCACTTGCTCTCTGTTCCGGTTCTTTCACCAACAGAGAAAATGAAGAAAATGAGGCCGGGCTTGAGGATTTCCATCTTCTACCATGTGATGATTCTGACAGCGAAGAGCTTGCAGAAATTGAAAGTGGTGCAGAAGATGAAGAGGAGGAAGTGAAGGAGGAAGTAAAGGTGGAAATGGCAGTAAAGGAGGAGGATGACGCCCTGCAGGATGAGGCGTCTGCTGTGCTGGCGGGGAGCAATTCCGAAAAGTGCTCCTACCCCCTGGGTTATTTGAAGAGACAAGCGCTGTACGCCTGCAGTACCTGCACCCTGGATAAAGAGGAGCCTGCTGGGATATGTCTGGCCTGTACATACAAGTGTCATGAAGGCCACAACCTGTTTGAGCTCTACACCAAGAGGAACTTTCGCTGCGATTGTGGAAATGCCAAATTTAAACAGCTGGAGTGCAAGTTATATCCGGAAAAAGAGAAGAAAAACCTGGCTAATAATTACAATGACAATTTCTTTGGCCTGTACTGCACATGTAAGAGACCGTACCCGATCCTGAGGATGAGACCCCAGATGAGATGATCCAGTGTGTGGTGTGTGAGGACTGGTTTCATGGTCGGCACCTAGGGGCAGTTCCATCGGAGCACGTTGAGTTTCATGAGATGGTGTGCCAAAGCTGTATGGATCACTGTTCATTTCTTTGGGACTACTCTGCCAAGTTAGGAGTTCCTGGTGTCACCAAGATTACCAAAGCAGAAACGGAACATGAAGATGTTAAAGTTGATGATTGTCCCACGGAAACAGCCAACACTCAGAATGGACTAACAACAAATAATGAAGAATGTGTGGAAGATAATGACGATGAGGAGGAGGCAATTCTTAGAAAGCTAAATATGAAGGACTTTATGGAAAATTAAGCTGAACTTTCTGGAAGTGATGTTGAAAGTGAAATCCCTGACCGCTTCAGGGCAAATGAAGTAGCTGAAGTGCAGGAAGTAGGGGTTTGCACATCTTCAGTTCTCAGTCAGTTGCTTGATGGAAATAAAACTGAAAAACTTAATTCTGACACTGCACTAAATGATGTAGAAAAAGTGTGTCAAATATCCACTGAGCCTTGTGAATGTAGTAAGGCAGGTGATATTCATGACTTTCCCATAGTTGATGATCAGCAGAGCAGGGTCATTGAGGAATCTGAATGTCATGTCGAACCTGGGTCTTCCTGGTCTCTTAAACCATAGCCTTACCTGATGTGCCACAGAAGAGATCTAGACCTTGGGAATATCCTTATTGTGTTCAACACACACCTCAGACTCACTAGCTCCACCTGCTGCCAGCTGTGGACAATTCTCATTCTGGACAGCCTTTAAATAGGAAGTGAGGTCATCACTCAGCGCCCGTTTATTTGGATTACTTCCTGGGTGTTTTGTCTTTAGTAATCTTCCTTGTATTGAACTCCTGCCTGATATCCCGACTATTCTACAGCCTGCTGATTTTGTACCTTATCGCCAGATCGTGTATGACCTTTGCCTGCCTGACCCTTCTCCGGAATCCGATATTGAACTATTTGCCTGATCCGTTGCCGACCGTATCTGCCTGACGACGCTTTGCCTGGATCTCCAGCATACTTGTTCCACTTCGGACACTACCTTTTACAGGTCCCTTACATAATAAACGGGCCACAATGGCAGTGGACCCTGCTGAGATTGTTAAGGCGATTACGTCAGGGACAACTGATCTGAGCACATGAACAGCATCTTTCTTCCCTGGACGCCAAGTTAGATGAACTTTGCACTATGCTCAAATCGTCTTTGCCTAGTTCCTCTGCAACGGTCCAGACGCCGGATCCTACTCCTGCTACGATCCAACCTGCCTCTTCTGTACCACCAAAACTTCCCTTGCCTGACAAGTTTGGTGGTGATACTGAGTACTGCAGAGGCTTTTTAAATGTTTGCCGTTTGCATTTCCGCAACAACCCTGTGACTTTTAGCACTTCATCTGCCAAAGTGACTTTTGTAATTTCCTTGTTAAAGGGGAAGGCCCTGGCCTGGGTCTCTCCTTATTTGGAACGCAACGATCCTGTACTTCAAGATGCTGACAAATTTCTGGCTTCTCTCCAGACTGTATTTGACAAGCCAGATAGAGCTTCTGCAGCTGAGTACTCCCTCTTGGACATACAACAAGGCACCAGATCTGTGGCACAGTATGCTATTGAGTTCCGTACCCTTGCTGCTGAGACTAATTGGGACTCAAGGGCATTACGTGCAGCCTTCCGAAAAGGTCTTACAGATCGCATCAAGGACGAATTAGTCTATAAGGATCTCCCAGAAGACCTTGAGAAATTCATAGAGCTGTGTGTTCGTCTGGATGTTCGGTACCATGAAAGGTGCCAAGAGAGACTTAGAACCCGCAAGTTTCCTAAGCCAGTTTACCGTTTGGCCCCTAACTTCCAAGCACCACCTCAGCCAGAACTTGAAACCTCTGTGGAACCCCAGGCACTGGGGAACCCATGGATGTGAGCCGTCTCCACCTAACTGAGTCAGAGAAACAAATGAGGCGTTCATTGAGCCTATGCCTGTACTGTGGACTTAAAGGACATTTAGTATCTGTCTGCCCTTCCCGTCCAGTAAAAGGCAGGGTCTAACCAGTGTTGGAGGAGCTGGCTTAGACCTTACAGGTAGATCCTCCATGACCAAGATTACTGTTCCGGCTACTATCCATTTATCTTCTAAGCTTGTTTTCTGCGAGGCTTTTGTGGATTCTGGAGCTGCTGGCATATTCTTGGACTACAATTTTGCAAGAAAGAACAACATCCCGTTTGTTCCAAAGTCTAGACCCCTGAACATTACCACCCTGAATGGACAGCCCTTGGGAGATGGCATTGTGAAATTCGAGACTACGACAATCACCCTTCAGGTAGGCCTCCTCCACAAAGAGGAAGTTGTCTTGTCTCTCATTGATTCTCCGCTTCTGCCTATCATCCTTGGTTACCCATGGTTGTAACTTCACAACCCTTCTTTTGATTGGGAAAAGGGAGAACTAACCTCCTGGGGATCGTCCTGTCGCCCTAATTGTTTGTCTCAACCCAAAAGACTTTCTGCTTGCATGTTGGCTCCTGTGACTATCCCACCTACCTTGCCTCGAGAATACCATGACTTTGCAGATGTATTTTGCAAGCAAAAGGCAGAGGTGTTACCTCCACATCGTCCTTTTGACTGTACAATTAAATTGATTCCCGGAGCACCTCTTCCCAAAGGAAAGACCTACCCCTTGTCTCTGCCTGAACAAAAGTCTATGGAGGAATACGTAAGAGACAACTTGGAAAGAGGTTTTATCCGACCCTCTTCTTCTCCAGTAGGAGCAGGTTTTTTCTTTGTTGAAAAGAAAGATGGGGGCCTTCGACCATGCATAGACTATCGGGGGTTAAATCAAATCATCGTAAAGGACTCCTACCCTTTGCCTCTCATTCTTGAACTGTTTGTACTTAAGGGGGCTGTCATCTTCTCCAAGCTAGACCTACGAGGGGCATATAACCTGATTCGAATTAACGAGGGGGACGAGTGGAAGACAGCATTCAACACTCGTAATGGACACTTTGAATATTTGGTCATGCCATTTGGGTTGTGTAACGCACCTGCTGTCTTTCAACGTTTCATGAATGAAATTTTCCATGATTTCAGCAACCGCTTTGTGATCATCTACTTGGACGACATTTTAATCTTTTCCAAGACTCATCTAGAGCACATTTCGCATGTGAAACAGGTATTACAACGACTTAGAGAAAACCATCTTTATGCAAAAATCGAGAAATGCAGTTTCCATCAAAGCTGTATTCCTTTCCTTGGGTATATCATAAGTGCTGACGGTTTCCAAATGGACCCTCAAAAACTTTCCGCTGTCTTGCAATGGCCCCAACCGACCACTTTAAGAGGACTCCAAAGCTTTTTAGGGTTTGCAAATTACTACAGACGCTTCATTAAGAGTTTTGCCTCCATTGCGGCACCCCTTACTGCCATGACTAAGAAGGGTACAAATTGCAAGGTGTGGTCTTCAGAAGCAAGATCGGCTTTCCAGCGATTAAAGGACATGTTCAGTAAAGCTCCAATTCTTCAGCATCCAAATCCTGATCTCCAGTACATTGTTGAGGTTGATGCCTCTGAGGTTGGAGCAGGTGCCGTACTCTCCCAGAGACTGCCAAAGTCTGGTAGAATCCATCCAGTAGCTTTTTTCTCTAGAAAGTTTTCTCCTGCAGAGATGAATTATGATGTTGGGAATCGAGAACTACTGGCCATCAAATTGGCATTGTCTGAATGGCGACACCTTCTGGAAGGGGCTCCCAAGCCTTTTACTATCCTCACTGACCATAAAAACCTACTGTATCTTCAGACTGCTAGACGTCTGAACTCACGTCAGGCTCGATGGGCTCTGTTTTTCTCCCGTTTTAATTTTGTCCTTTCTTATGTTCCAGGGCATAGAAACAAAAAAGCCGATGCTCTTTCCAGACAGTTTGCTACCTCTGAAGAAGATCAACCAGGCGATCAGTATATAATCCCACCTCACAAAATTGTTGCGCAGATCTCCACGGCTCTTTCCCAACAGCTACAAGAATCCCAGAATCGTGTTCCCCAGGGCTTGAAGATACCACCAGGTCGTCTGTATGTAGCCCCTAGTCTCAGAAAACCTGTACTCCTCTGGGCACATGATGGCGTGTTATCCGGTCACCCTGGTGTCACCATCACTCTTAAGACCTTGCAGCGTCATGTCTGGTGGCCTCGCATGAAAAAGGATGTTACTGACTATGTGGCTGCCTGCCCAACTTGTGCTGCTAATAAAGTACCCCGCACATTGCCTGCTGGACTGTTACATCCACTTCCGGCACCTCGCCAGCCTTGGACCCATTTGACCATGGATTTCATTGTAGACTTACCCAAGTCCGAGGGCATGACTGCTATATGGGTCACAGTGGATCGCTTTTCCAAAATGTCTCATTTTGTGCCGCTCCCGGGATTACCTACAGCGAAAGCACTGTCCACTCTTTTCCTTTCCCATATTGTAAAACATCATGGCATACCTACCAATGTCGTCTCAGACCGCGGATCCCAGTTCGTTTCCCGATTCTGGAGAGCGTTCTGCAAGAAAATGGGAGTAACAATCTCGCTCTCTACCTCACATCACCCTCAAACTGATGGTCAAACCGAACGCATGAACCAGACCCTAGAAACCTATCTTCGACATTATGTCAATGCCTTACACTCCAACTGGTCTGAGTATTTGCCTTTAGCTGAGTTCGCCCTAAATTCCCGTTGGCACAGTGCTCTTCATACCACACCATTCTACGAAGCCCTAGGCTATCACCCTCAGACTTTTCCTCTACTTCAGCCTTCTTCTGGTGTTCCAGCAGCAGATCAGCGAGTAAAGAATATTCTACTACATTGGAAGAAGATTCGTTCATTACTACGAAGGTCAGCAGGCAAGTACAGACTTTTTTCCAACAGACGAAGACGCCATATACCTCCATATGTGGTGGGGGACAGAGTTTGGCTATCAACCAAGTATGTGAGACTGAAACAACCTTCTACCAAATTGGGCCCTCGATTCATTGGTCCTTACAGGATCATTGCTCGAGTTGGGCCCGTTTCCTATCGCTTAAAATTACCTTCCTCTCTCCGGATACATCCCGTGTTCCACGTTTCCCTCCTCAAAAAAGCTATTTTCAACCGCTACTCCAGATCACAACAGCTACCTCCTCCTGTTCTTGTTGATGGACAAAATGAGTTTGAAGTCTCCAGGATTCTTGATTCCAGAAGACAGGGCCGTGGCCTTCGGTATCTGGTTCATTGGAAGGGATATCCTGTCACAGACCGCTCCTGGGTTCCAGCCAAAGATCTGCATGCCCCTTCTCTTATACGAGACTTCCATGCCTCGTTCCCCACTAAACCCCGCTAGGCCCCCGGAGGGGTCCATTGGGGAGGGGGCCCTGTCATGTCCCGGGGTGTATTCGAACCTGGGTCTTCCTGGTCTCTTAAACCATAGCCTTACCTGATGTGCCACAGAAGAGATCTAGAACTTGGGATTATCCTTATTGTGTTCAACACACACCTCGGACTCACTAGCTCCACCTGCTGCCAGCTGTGGACAATTCTCATTCTGGACAGCCTTTAAATAGGAAGTGAGGTCATCACTCAGCGCCGTTTATTTGGATTACTTCCTGGGTGTTTTGTCTTTAGTAATCTTCCTTGTATTGAACTCCTGCCTGATATCCCGGCTATTCTACAGCCTGCTGATTTTGTACCTTATCGCCAGATCGTGTATGACCTTTGCCTGCCTGACCCTTCTCCGGAATCCGATATTGAACTATTTGCCTGATCCGTTGCCGACCGCATCTGCCTGACGACGCTTTGCCTGGATCTCCAGCATACTTGTTCCACTTCGGACACTACCTTTTACAGGTACCTTACACTGAATTGCAAGAAATATGCACCCAGACTGAAGCTATTTTTGCCTCTGTGAATTATTTGCATGTTGAAGAGCAGTGTGTTAATTTTTATGTTAATGAAATGAAAGCAGTAAATACAATGTCACCCCTACCACAGGCAGGATCTGTAGAGAGGGGTTTGGTGTCCACCGAAGTAAAAAGGAGTCGTTTTGGGTCTTCAGAATTAATGGTACCAGCATGTCATGATCGGAATAGAATTCAGGAAATCATCTGTGATACCTTAAATCGGCAGAGTGAAGACATCTGTGATGTTGAATCTGGAAAACCACGCTCCCACAGTGAGGATATTGCAAAGTCTGATATAACCAGTGCAGTTTCTGTCCAAGACTTGGATAGACCGCCCTCTGTGGTTAAAACACAGTTAGATGATGCAGGGAGCCATGTAGTACAGTGCTGCCAGTCCATACATGATGAAATCGGATTTGAATATAAAGGTAGTGTCACATCCTGTGAAACCCAGTCTTTGGAAAGTGTTCTGTCAGAGCCAGTGACGCAGGATAATACTTTGGACTTGACTACCGAGATTCCTCTGGAAGTAAAATCTATTTTTCAAAGTGTAGAATCTGTAATGGCAGGTGAGCCCTCTGAACGTTGTGAAACCTCCATCACTGAAGTGGTCAGAGAGGCTAATTGTACTAATTTAATGGATGATTTTTCCAAATGTCTTGAAAGGAATGAAGAATATGAGAATTTGTGTCCAATAGTCGATGGTTTCAAAGAAACAAGTGCTAGAACATTTTTGGGAGACTATGAGGCAAAGATAGTTGAACAACTATCCATAAACATAATTTCAAAAGTGATTGTAGCTGCTAGACAGGAAATGTTGTCTAGCTCAGTTAATGATGTGTCCGATAGCAGTTGTCAAGTTCTTGGTGAGAATAGGGATGTGCGAACAAGTGATGCACAGAGTAAGCAGTTGGTTCAAGAAAGTGACGAGGATTCAGTTTCTGAAAACCTTACATTGGGTTTGGTAGATTTTCACCATACTTGTGAGTCTGAACTATCACAAAGTAAGAAACTTGGAAATACAGAATTGACAAGTAATGATTTACGTCTAGAGCACCAAAGGGAAGAAAAACCGCCTAGTACATCGGTTTATCAGAGGTCATATGCGTCAGAGTTTAGTCCAGTTCATAGAAGAACAGATTTTTTTGAGTGTCACCATGCCTTGGAGGATTCCAGTCTTAGTGTGTTTTCATCCAAAGAAGGCATCCTCATGGATGATCCATTGCAGAGCACAGTGTTATCAGCTCTTGGTATTGGTTATGACTCGCTGAGTTCTTCAGGGATTGAGCTATTGAGGGAAACCTCTGTGTCCATTGAAAAACCAGTTAAGGTGTAGCCGAAATTTGAAGACCAATAGGAGAATAAATAGGTGGTTCCTGGCCCTTCAGGAATTTAGTTTTGTCGTAACGCATCGCCCTGGTGTTAAAATGGGGAATGCAGATGGTTTGTCCCGAGTGCATGCGTGCCTGTTAACCTGTGTCCCAACCCTAGGGTTGAAACAAGAGGGGGGGTATGTGACAGGAAGTCAGGTAAATCTGTGTGTGTTGTCCCAGACAGGAGATGCTTTTCTGCCTTGTTTAGACAATACACCAAATACTATTAGGCGTCAACTGCAGAGATGGCCAGAGAGAGGTTTGGGGCGTTAAAAGGTTTCAGCTGTTCAGAATTAATCAATTAAAGCCCCTATAAAGACAGCCTAAGGATAACGACTGATTGCTGCATCCTGAGGCTTTGTGAGTGAAGGAGCAGTCACAAGCACTTCTGAAGAGGTGAGGTGCTGATGGATATTTCTGTGTGAGAAATATCAAAGAGACTTTTTTGTTGCTTTCTGCTGTAGGACCAGCAGTGTCTGCCCAGCAGTAGGCTGTGCCAGATTCCATAGGTAGGTTCCTGTGTTGGGAAGGTAGACGCCCCAAGTGGCAAGGGTTTATTTTATGTTTTGTTTATGCTGTTTTGATGCTTGCACATGTATCCCGCAAGATGGAAAAATAAACCATATCATTTGTTTTCAGTCATCCTCAAGTGCCTTTTTGTACAGTTCAGCGTGTAGTGAACCCATCCAGGGGATCACACACACCCGCTACCGAGTTAATCCCTCACAATAGTCTCATTCTTACATGGTATTAAGAATGTAAGGGCTGATGCATTGTCACAACAGTTTTCCTCCTCCTCCAAGATGGAGTCATTTCCTACTCCTGTGATACCTCCTGATTGCATTCTAGCCACTATGCGCACTAGTCTCACTTTATCTTTGGGTGACAGAATTCTTGCTGCTCAGATCCTTTATCCTAATGAGAAACCTTGTAACCGTTGCTTTGTCCCTCAGAATCTCTGCACTTCTTTTGCTCTAGACTTACTATTCTCCCAAGGCAGCTGGTCACATAGGGGAGAATCAACTTATCTGGTCCTTTTCTCAATAATTCTGGTGGCCTAGTCTCCGTGCTGATGTAACCACCGTTGTAGCTGCTTGTTCTATGTGTGCTCAAAGTAAAACACCACAACACCTTCCAGTGGGCCTTCTACAACCCAAACCCAATGGAGAGAGGCCTTGGACTCACTTGTCTATGGATTTTATTGTGGAGTTACCCAACTCCTAGGACAACACAGATATTCTTATGGTGACCTGTTCTCGAAGATGTCACTTTGTTCTCCACTTAAGAAGTTGCCTACATCCAAAGAACTGGCATCCATTTTTTGCTCAGGAGATCTTTTCGCTCAGAATAGGCTGACACTCTCCAAAGAACAAAAATACAATTTAGTTCTTCCCTGCGTGGTTCAGGAGGAAAAAAGCAGTCTCCGAGGCACAGAGATGTTACTTGTCACTTTCCCATCGAGCCAATTGAAAATCCTATTTAGTTGCAGTCCGTTGTTAGGGGCAATCACAGCAAAAATAACATCGAGCCCCACGTTGGGTGCCAAAAACGCAGCGCCCTCCTGACCTCCAGAAGCATGGTGGCAACCCCCGGAGACAGGGAGGGCTGACATTTAACCTCAGGGTGTAGGTTGCTAGGCATGGTGGGTGGTGTACCAGGTGGAAAAGATGGGCGCCAGTTACTTTTATGCTAAACAAAGGTCAGTTTATTGCTAGCACATACCTCCCAACTTTTGAACTTCAGATTGAGGGATACTTGAGAGAGGAAGTGTCACTACACACAGCGCAACAAAAATGGGTGTGGCCAAATGAATAAGAGTGGGAGGGGCTTATGGGGCGTGGTTAAACAACACCCGGGCTTCCTGTTTTGATTAATGTGCCACAAGCAAGAGTCTCACAAATACAAACCCCAGCACAATCATTTAAAAAAAGAATAAAAAGTTCCATTACAAATGGTTTTGCACACACTGTGGAAGAGCGTGTTACACAAAGTGTGAAAGGATTCAGGAGTGCCTTATGTACAGAGTGTGAAGTTCAGGAATGCGTTACATACATAGTGTGAGGTTCAGGAGTGCATTAGGTACAGAGTGTGAGGTTCAGAGTGCGTTACGTACAGAGTGTGAGGTTCAGGAGTGCATTACGTACATACAGTCCCATGTTATCCTATGCATACAGGAACTTCTAATTTCCCTGTAACTCAGGATATGCTGGCAGTTGTAGTCCCCCTGACAATAAGGTCATTGTAAGGGGAGGGCCCGTGGGACCCAGAAGCTCTTACAAAGTATGAGCCAGAAAATAATGGACATATGTTGGATTGCTTTAACATGGGTCTGTAATCCACAATATATTCAAAAATGTCTGTAAGAACTATTTACAGGTTGTTGATTCTGAACTCTACAGGTTAATTGAAAGAGTGACTCATTCAATGTGGGAACACAGACTGTTAAGGTGTTAATGTCGTCTGCTACTGTGATGTAAATTAATCTTTGTATGGCTCCTAAGAACCTTTCATTGTGTTGTGCTAATGGACACTGTATTGTGTGAGGTTCTATTGATGATAAATGTGTATTGTTGAGTTAACACAGTCTAAAGGTCAGATGTCTGACTTATCAGCTGTAGTTAATTAGCTCATGTAAATTATGTCTACTAAAGGAATGTGTATTGTATAGCAGGTGTCTATCTTGAAAGGTCATATCTCCGAGTCACCTTGTCTGGGTAAATCATTAGTTAATTAGCTCATGTAAGTTAGATCAAGAGCTGATGCCAAAAGGTCTAACAAAAAGATGTGTATTGAGCTCCTTGTGTCATGTTGTGGGTGGAGTTGAGTCATTGTTAATTTTTGGTTACTGACTGTATATAAAGAGCCTGATTTTCTCATTAAAGAGCCTATCCATTTTAAACCTCAAACAGAGCTGTGTCTCATTTCTGGGGGAATCCGTATGGGTCGTGTTTGCCAGATTGTGGAGTGTCGATAGCTGTCTTGGGTTTGGAATGGAATATCTTAAACGGCTTTAACCCCTTTCCCATTTGGGGTTCAGTTACAGTCATGCTGGCAGTTGTAGTCCCCCTGACATTAAGGTCATGCTGACAGTTGTAGTCCCTCTGTCAGTTGGGCATGCTGGTAGCTGTAGTCCCCTTGTCATGGTCATGCTGTCAGTTGTAGTCCCCCTGTCATGGTCATGCTGGCAGTTGTGGCCACTTAACCTCTGCAGCTCCCTCTCGATCTCCCCGACCTTGGTGATGATGGGCCCCCTCACAGCATACTGCACGCCACCAGCATCTGGGGTTCAGATACTGCAGGTTGAGGATCTGGCTCTGCACCGCGGGGGCCTCCAGACCGTCACCAAACTACTCTTGGCCCACCTGTGGGCCCTGACATCCATCCTCTTCAGCCCCCCGAGCAGCACTGACCTCACAGGACCCTTGTGTCACCGGGTGACCGCTGCTCTGTGGTGGACGGAGTCAGGAGGAGGGGAAGGGTGCCGCTCTGTGATGATTGGGGAAGGCAAGGAGTAGCTGGGTTTCCCTCTGCGGTGGGTTGGGTCAGAGAGGGGCAGGGTGGTTCTCTGTGGCTAGCGGAGTTAAACGGACAGGCAGGGTGCCGCTTTGTGATGTTCGGAGAAGGGAGGAGGAGCAGGGTTCCCCTCTGTGGTGGGCAGGGTCAGGGAGGAGCAGAGTTTTGCTCTGTGATGATCGGAGAAGGCGAGGAGTAGCAGGGTTACCCTCTGTGGTGGGTGGGGTCAGGGAGGGGCAGGGTGCTGCTCTGTGTGTGGGGAGTCGGGAGGCTGCTTGAACACTGTGCCTGACGAAGGGGGTGGGACACCTGATTGACCCGCCCATCCCCGACATCAGAGGCAGACTCTGACAGCTACACTATATTTCATTGAAGTCGGCCATACCCCAGCCGGCTTTCCCACATATCCCTTGGCTGTGCTAGATGTACTATACGCTGCTGCAGGTCCTGCTCTTCTGTTATGGTGTTACCATATAATGGAGTAATGTGGGAATGCGGGACAAAGTCCCTGTACTCCAGGACTGCGGGACAAGGGTTAAAATGCGGGACGGTCCCACCCAATCCAGGACTGTTGGGAGGTATGCTAGCAGACTGCTTAGACAAAAAGTAGAAAGGTAGACAGCGGTACAGAAAAAGAGCCTTTAAAGGATCACTAAAGGAAAATAATTTTTTTGCTGAAATGACTGTATACAGGGTATAGAGACATAAAAGTTAACCGATTCCTTTTAAATATGATTAAAAATAGATAAAAATCAATCATATAATATGCCTCTAGTTTCACTTTCGTTTTTAAACTGGTTTTGTGTTTATGTGAAGTAGAGAGAGAGAGACAGAACAAAAACAAACAAATCCAGGGCAGTGTTTTGTTTTTAAATTGAATCCCAGGGCAGTGTTTTGTTTTTAAAATGAATCTGATTGGGTCTGAGGAGTTTTAGAGACACAGCTTGGACCACAGTGAAAAGCTGCCATGAGATTTTTCATAAGGAGCCAGACAAGCAGGAAGTATGGAGATCAGAGAAGTATTACAGCTACTTCAAAGCAAAAACGAACAATGAGAATATAAAAACAGCACTGCATTAATGTAAAGGAAGCTATTTAGCTAAAAAAAAAAAAAATTCCTTTAGTGATCCTTTAAGCTGTAACCAGCAATCTGTACTTTTGTAGCAACAGCTGTCATCTATAGCAACTTAAAGCAGAGTTCCACTCAAAAATTGATCTTCCGCTTAACCCATTTCTCATCCCCTTACATGCTACATTTGGCTTGGAATTTTTTTTGGGGGGAGTGGGGGCTTCAGGAGGAGTGGGACTTCCTGTATGTTTATTAAAAGCCAGCAGCTACACTTTTTGTAGCTGCTGACTTTTAATAAACATAAAAATGGGCTGGAACACCCTTTTAAAAAGAAGTCACAAAAAGGGAGGGCAAGATTTCTCTAGATGATTTCATCTTGAGGCTTTCCCAGGCTCTCCACGGTTCCATGGTCCATGGCAGAGCAACTTCTGGCACTTCATCGCAGGTCTCCATCTTTCCCCTCATGCCTCCAGAAAGACTCTAGAGCACATGGCTAGACCTTGGGCTTCAGGCCTACACAGAGCAGCTGCTATTCCTCACACATCTACCTCAGGTCAAAATCTGGAGGGAGGACCCTGATCACTTGACCTCCCAAAATATTTATACTATTTCCCAGCATGCTCAGCGACCAGAGAAACTCCTACTGATTGGCTGAGAAAAGTGTCAGGTCACCAGTGGCCAGGTGACAAGTGCACCCGTTGGTGTCAGGGATGCACCACATGGTAGTGAACCCTATAGCAGACTGCTGCTATCAGAGGAAGCATAACCCAGGATCGCCCAGGGTGCGGGTTCTAAGGCCCAGCTTTGTTTTCACCAGAGCCCCTAGTGGTGGGGATGGCCTTCGCCGCAGCTGAGTCCAGGTCGCGACCCCCGAGATCCCCTAGGTTACACTCCTCAGGGAGAGAGGGGAAGCAGCCAGCAGGACAAACGGTGGTGATGGGTAGGCCGAAGTCAGGACAACCAGCAGACAAGGGTAAACGAGGGACAGGCAAATGGTCAGGGGCACAGGAAAACGGGAGAAGTCAGGGACACGCCAGAAACGGTACACAGGCAGACGATCGTAGCACACTGCAGTCAGGAAGTTAGCAAACTACACTGTTGAACAGCACTGCAGACCTGCAGAGCAACAGTTAATATAGGCTTCCTGGGATGGCCTAGGGTGGAGCCATCCAGGGAGGAAAGTGATAAGAGACAGCCAGAAGGAGGGTCAGGCCTCTAATAACCACATAGAGACAGGTAACTGCCAGAGCTTAATGCATATCCATGACAAAAAGTATGCATATTCATAACCTAGCTTCACTGTAGTTCATCATACTAATGCCAAAGGTTACAGTGCCACCTACTGACAAAATGGAGGAATCAGAGCTACACCAGGCTTAGGAGAAAACCCAAATGATCACTAAGACTACAAATCAGCCAGGCTAGTTACCACCTAGCACAGCTAAATTTACTGATAGCCCCTCTTTAAAACAAGGGTGATACACAATTTTAACTACTATGTCTGAAGGTGTCCTTCCTACTTTAGTTGGATAAGAAGAATTGGGAGCACAGGTGCCCTCATCCTTGCTGCTCAAACACTGAGCACTGAGGAATTTCCCACCGCTTGCATGGTTTTAGGTGTCCAGGGAATTCCCATTACATTATTGCCCATATTGGGACTAAGTGAAAATTTTACAAGCAAATCAATGTAAATACACTCTTTTTGAGTAACTTACTCAGGACAGGGGAGCAGCTATTGATGTCAGGGTACAGTTAGAAGTGATCTCTATATCTCTTTCCAGTCAATGAATATAATGAAGTTAAGATCAGTATAACAGCCAAGCAACTAGCATTTTGAGGAGAAAAGGTCAGCCTTCATATTCCTGTTAACACGATTTTCCTTTAAGAATACTTTTGCTTCAAAATCAATTCAGTATGATATGTTCAGTTACAAATTCCATTTTTCACATCTCTGTGCTGAAAGGAAGAAAAGGACACACAATATTTGGCGTTTATACTCTAGGAACTTGATGACATTTTCATAATCCTTGGGAACCAAAGCACTTCACTTTTAATTTGACCATAGAGGTACAACTAATATTTTCCGTATGGAAGATCCACCAGACTTTATTTGCTAGTATCTGGCATTTTCTAAGGGGACTTTTCCACAAGCTGAGTACTTCTGATTGTAGCCCAAAGTTATTTTAAAGGAGGATCTTTAAAACCAATTTACCTAGAAACTACACCAAAGAAATTTCTTTTGACTAAATTATATAAGTTAAAATACTTTTCCCAGTACCAGTATATCCAGGGAAAAAAGGCTGCACTCAGACAGAAATTCAAACACTGGTAGCTATTCATCAGGACAACAGATAGTCCTTGCTTGGGACCTCCACCCAAATGAGTCTCACCCACAACACAGGGATTTATCATATTCTACTTCATCCTTGTGGATGAAATGCGTCAACAAAAAAGGTTCCAGGCCGGTTAATTTTGTCTGGATAAAAGTTACCAGTGTTATAATTTTTTTTTTGGAGTGCAGTCGTTTCTTTTTTTACAGAGGAAACTGGCATTCCAGTTTCCTCAATTGTTAATAAAGTCCACTTTGGGACCTGGAGCCCGGGGATTTCTGTCAGAGAAACACATTGGATTCTGAACAGTCTGCAGCTGTCAAAGAAACCTTCAGCTGCAGACTGGCTGTCATATAACACGCACCACATGACTTCCTGGTTGCCTATAAAGCTGAGCAGATGCTCAAAGGAAATTGCTGGTTTGTCTTCAGCTTCCTGATTGATTGATTACCTGCTGTGACCGGATTCACCCTGACCTCAGGGCTGGTGCTAGGATTTTTGGCACCCTAGGCGAAACCACATTTTGCCGCCCTCCACTTTGGCTCTGCCCCTGACTCCACCCTCTCTGCCCTTGTAACACATGTGACTTGACACATACACTGACCAGGGTCGGTGCGAGCCTATTTTTGGCTCTAGGCAAGACCAGCTAACTGGGGAGGGGGGCAAAGAGAGAGGCGGCTAAGAGAAAGGAGGGGTGAGAGAGAGGTAGCAGGGAGGGCTGAGAGAGAGAGGGAGAAAGTGAGGCTGTGAGAGAGTGGGGGTTGAGAGAGTGGAGGCTAAGAGAGGGAGGTAGGAGGGCTGAGAGAGAGAGAATGGGGGAGGTGGGTAGGCTGAGAGAGAGAGGGGGAGGGAGGGCTGAGAGAGAGAGGGGGAGGGAGGGCTGAGAGAGAGAGAGGGGGAGGGAGGGCGAGAGAGAGGGGGAGAGCGAGAGAGAGGGGAGGGAGGGCTGAGGGGGAGAGAGAGGGGGAGGGAGGGCTGAGAGAGAGAGGGGGGAGGGAGGGCTGAGAGAGAGAGAGAGAGAGAGGGAGGGCTGAGAGAGAGGAGACAGAGAGAGAGAGAGAGAGGGGGGAGGGAGGGCTGAGAGAGAGAGAGAGAGGGGGGAGGGAGGGCTGAGAGAGGAGAGAGGGGAGGGCTGAGAGAGAGGGGGAGGGGAGGGCAGAGAGAGAGAGAGAGAGAGGGGAGGGAGGGCTGAGATAGAGAGAGAGAGGGGGAGGGCTGAGAGAGAGAGATGGGGGGGGGGAGGGCTGAGAGAGAGAGATGGGGGGGGGGAGGGCTGAGAGAGAGAGAGAGAGAGAGAGAGAGAGAGGGGGGAGGGAGGGCTGAGAGAGAGAGATGGGGGAGGGAGGGCTGAGAGAGAGAGAGAGAGAGAGAGGGAGGAGGGAGGGCTGAGAGAGAGAGAGGGGGGGGAGAGAGAGGGAGGGCTGGGGGAGGGAGGGAGGGCTGAGAGAGAGAGAGGGCTGGAGAGAGAGGGGGGAGGGAGGGCTGAGAGAGAGAGGGGGAGGGAGGGCTGAGAGAGAGGGGGGAGGGAGGGTTGAGAGAGAGAGAGGGAGGGAGGGCTGAGAGAGAGAGAGATGGGGGGGGAGGGCTGAGAGAGAGAGAGAGAGAGAGAGAGGGGGGAGGGAGGGCTGAGAGAGAGAGAGGGGGAAGGGATGGTGAGAGAGAGAGAGGGGGGGAGAGGGCGGGGGGAGGGAGGGCTGAGAGAGAGAGGGGGAGGGAGGGGGGGAGGGCTGAGAGGGGGGAGAGGGAGGGCTGAGAGAAAGGGGAGGGAGGGCTGAGAGAGAGAGGGGGGAGGGAGGGCTGAGAGAGAGGGGGGAGGGAGGGTTGAGAGAGAGAGAGGGAGGGGAGGGCTGAGAGAGAGAGGAGGAGGGAGGGCTGAGAGAGAGAGGGGGGAGGGAGGGCTGAGAGAGAGAGAGGGGAGGGAGGGCTGGAGAGAGAGAGGGGGAGGGGGGCTGAGAGAGAGAGGGGGAAGGGATGGCTGAGGAGAGAGAGGGGGAGGAGGGCTGAGAGAGAGAGGGGGAAGGGAGGCCTGAATGAGAGAGGGGGAAGGGAGGGCTGAGAGAGAGGGGAGGAAGGGAGGGCTGAGAGAGAGGGGGAAGGGGGGGCTGAGAGAGAGGGGGGAGGGAGGGCTGAGAGAGGGAGGTAGGAGAGAGGGCTGAGAAAGGGAGAGGGGGAAGAGAGGGCTGAGAAAGGGAGAGGGGGAGGGAGGGCTGAGAAAGGGAGAGGGGGAGGGAGGGCTGAGAGAGGGAGGGAGGGCTGAGAGAGGGAGGTAGCAGGGAGGAGAGAGAGAGAGAGAGAGAGAGAGAGAGATAGGAGGGAGGGCAGAGAGATATAGGAGGGAGGGCAGAGAGAGAGAGGAGGGAGGGCTGAGAGAGAGAGAAAGGAGGGAGGGCTGAGAGAGAGAGAGGGGAGGGAGAGCTGAGAGAGAGAGGGGAGGGAGGGCTGAGAGAGATAGAGAGAGGGGAGGAGGGGTGAGAGAGAGAGAGAGGGTGGGTAGGGGAGAGAAAAGGGAGGTAGGGCTGAGAGAGAGGGGGTAGGGCTGAGAGAGAGGGGGGGTAGGGCTGAGAGAGAGGGGAGGTAGGGGTGAGAGAGAGAGAGGGGAGGGAGGGCTGAGAGAGAGAGAGAGAGAGAGAGGAGGGGAGAGGCTGAGAGAGAAAGGAGGGAGGGCTGAGAGAGAGAGAGGGGAGGGAGAGGAGAGAGAGAGGGGAAGGGAGGGCTGAGAGATAGAGAGAGGGGAGGGAGGGCTGAGAGAGAGAGAGAGGAGAGAGAGAGGGTGGGTAGGGGAGAGAAAAGGGAGGTAGGGGCTGAGAGAGAGGGGGGTAGGGCTGAGAGAGAGGGGGATAGGGCTGAGAGAGAGGGGAGGTAGGGGGGTGAGAGAGAGAGAGAGAGAGGGGAGGGAGGGCTGCTGAGAGAGAGAGAAAGGGAGGGAGGGCTGAGAGAGAGAGAGAAAAAGAGAGAAAGAGAGAGCGAGAGAGGGAGGGAGGGGGCTGGAGAGAGAGAGAGGGGGGGTAGGGCTGAGAGAGAGAGGGGAGGGGGGGTAGGGCTGAGAGAGAGAGGGGAGGGAGGGCTGAGAGAGAGAGGGGAGGGGGTAGGGCTGAGAAAGAGAGGGGAGGGGGGGTAAGAGAGAGAGGGGGGTAGGGCTGAGAGAGAGAGGGGAGGGGGTAGGGCTGAGAGAGAGAGGGGTGGTGGGGTAGGGCTTAAGAGAGAGAGAGAGGAGGGAGGGAGGGCTGAGAGAGAGAGGGG
This sequence comes from Rana kukunoris, assembly GCA_029574335.1. Taxonomy (NCBI): domain Eukaryota; kingdom Metazoa; phylum Chordata; class Amphibia; order Anura; family Ranidae; genus Rana; species Rana kukunoris. The sequence goes on from CM056052.1 coordinate 230,540,334, forward strand.
AGGGAGGGGAGGGCTGAGAAAGAGAGGGGGGGAGGGCTGAGAGAGAGAGAGAGGGGGGGTAGGGCTGAGAAAGAGAGGGGAGGGGGGGTAGGGCTGAGAAAGAGAAGGGAGGGAGGGCTGAGAGAGAGGGGGGTAGGGCTGAGAGAGAGAGGGGAGGGGGCTGAAAGAGAAGGGAGGAGGGCTTAGAGAGAGGTGGGCGGAGTAAGAAGGGAGGGGGCTGAGAGAGGGGGGAGTTGGGGGAGATAAGACCCCTAGCCCTGCAGTCCCACCTCTGTCCCAGTCTCTGCAGGTGTATATGATGACAGTACCTTCCTGTAACGCCATCGGCGTTATTGTACATAAAACGAGCGCAGCTGTACCTTTTTCAGACAGCTGCGCTCCATCCAGTGCCTTGTCAGCGTCACTTCCGGTGCGCCCTGCGTCCCTGCGTTCCAAGCTGGAACGCGGAAGCGCGCTCGCTCGTTTCCCATGTTGGGCGGGCTATTTAAACCCTCTCTGATGGCGGCTGGGTGTTCGGTTATTGAACTCGACACCCGGCGCCATCTGTGATCCAAACAACTCCACTGAAGACCCTCTTCACCTCCTGCCTGCTAGAGGACAGTAGTTTGCAACGCCAGGACTCTCTCCATCCGGATCCCGAGGCCTAGACCACTGAGCTGACACTCTACAGCTTTACTATCATCCTGAATCCCTGCTCTCACTCTCCTGGAAGATTTATTAAGCTCACAGCCTTCAGAACCGCAAGTACCATAGCAATCAGTCATTTCAAGCTAGAACTCACATTAGCAATATATGCTGTGTATGCTATTACTATAGGATCTTGTTCCCAGTATCTTATGTTTAGTGACTGTACTGTGAGTTTCCAGATATCACCTTCCACCTATAGTACATTCACGATACCACTGATGCGAGATAGTCTCCAGGAGAATGTGATGATTTAACCCCTCACTCTCTGTACAAATATAGAGTTAACTGGTGGTTTATTACTGAGAATTCTCCATTGTTATTGACTATTCTCAATTCAGTTTAAATAACGGCGTAGGCGTCACAGAATAACCGAACCTTAAAAAAAAGAAGATGGATCCCGCCGATCTAACAAATCATTTATTGGGACTGACACAAAGGGTGGATACCCTCACTAACTCTTTAAATGAGATACGTTTAGAGAATGAAGCTCTCCGCCAACAGAACTATGCCCAGGCCAGAGAGAGACCAGAACCAAAAGTATGTGCACCTGAACCTTTCTCTGGAGACAGGAAACTTTTTCGCCAATTTATTAGTTCATGTCGATTGATGTTTGAACTACGTCCCCGTACCTATTATTCTGATAGGGTAAGAATTCTCACCCTTATCTCATATCTCCGGGGTGAACCTAGAGTCTGGGCCGACGCCTATCTAGAAGAGCATGGTGATCTCCTGGGGGCTTTCGACACCTTCCTTACTGAGATGTCCCTCCTTTACGAGGATCCCAATAAACAGTTAACCGCTGAGAATTCCATCAGAAACCTCAAGAAAGGGAAAAGACCAGTGGAAGACTACATTTCAGAATTCAAATGTTGGTGCAGAGAGACCCAGTGGTCAGATATTGCACTCAGGAACCAATTCCGGCTTGGCTTGACAGAAGCTTTAAAGGACGAGATTGCACGCATAGAACTTCCAACATCTCTAGAGGACCTAATGCAAACTCCTCATTATTACTATCGATCGCCGTCTCGTGAGAGAAGAGCTGAACGTGCAAATACATTCCTCCACACCTTTTAGGAGAGCCAGATCTCCCCCAAGGAGCTTCCTATGGAACTCGGTGCGATTAAAGGGCCATTAACCGCAGCTGAGAAACAACGCCGCAGAGACCAAACCTCTGTTTGTACTGCTCTGCCCCTGACCACGTTGTCTCCACCTGTCCCCTCCTCAAGAGGGAATTCGGAAGGTAAAGATCACCAACTTCACAAGCTTAAATTTACTGGTACTATTTCAAACCGCTACATTATCATTCTTCTTACTTTACAGTGGGGTCTAGAAAGGATTTCCATTGATGCAATGGTCGACAGCGGAGCCTGTGGCAACTTTATTGATTCAAAAAATTGTAGAATCTAATAAAATACCCTGTGTGTGCAAGCAAACCCCTGTGTCACTCACTTTTATTGATGGTTCTAGTTCTCAACAGGTCCTATATCTTTCCAAACTTCCCCCCTTCTCGTCACTTGTGGTTCTGGTCATACTGAGACCCTTGCTTTTGATGTTATCTCATCACCTATATTCCCAATAATTCTCGGAATACCATGGCTTCGTCTTCATCAGCCAACCTTCCTATGGTCTACTAGTTCCTTAGATCTACAGTCCATTCACTGTAAGGAGAGTTGTTATCCTTTATGTTCCACCTCTATCACAAACAACTACCCTTCTGATCTCCCAGTTTATTTACATGACTTTGCAGATGTTTTTAGCAAGACCATGGCAAACAAACTTCCCCCACATAGGATCTATGACTGCCCATAGACCTTATACCTGACACTCCGATTCCTACGCAAGGATCTATCCGTTATCCCAACCAGAACTTGTACACCTCAAGGATTACATCGATGAGAACCTTAAAAGGGATTCATCAGACCTTCAACTTTCCAGCAAGTGCAGCAATGTTCTTTGTAAAAAAATAAAGATGGCTCACTCCGACCAATCATCGACTACCGTGCACTCAATAACATCACCATAAAGAATAGATACCCACTACCATTAATTCCGGAACTCATCGAGCGTCTCCAACCTCAAAACTCTTCACTAAACTAGATCTTAGGGGTGCCTACAATCTTGTGTGAGAAATCCGCTCAGGTGATGAGTGGAAAACAGCCTTTAAGACACGTTATGGGCTCTTTGAATATACTGTAATGCCCTTCGGGTTATGCAATGCACCCGCAACGTTCCAATGGTTTATCAATGACATTTTTCGAGACTTGTTAGACGTTTGCGTCGTGATTTATTTGGACGACATCTTAATTTACTCAGATTCTCCTGAAGAACACATCAAACATGTGCGTTGGGTTTTGGCTAGACTGAGAACACATTCTTTATATGCCAAACTTGAAAAGTGTGTTTTCAGTCAACGCAGCATCTCTTTCCTTGGGTATCTAATTACTCCAAACGGAATACAGATGGAATCATCGAAAGTTGAGTGCATTTTGGCCTGGCCCGTTCCCCATTCCAGGAAAGCACTACAACGGTTTCTCGGATTTTCAAATTACTACAGAAAGTTTATTAAAGACTTCTCTGCGATAGTGAAACCACTAAACAGTCTCACTAGTTCTAAGACGCCTTTCTCCTGGTCGGACGACGCACAGAAATCTTTTGACCTCTTGAAATTCAGTTTCATCTCCGCTCCAATTCTACAACTTCCTAACCCACTTTGTCACTTCACATTGGAGGTAGATGCCTCACACTTTGCCTTGGGTGCTGTGCTTTCCCAACGATCTACTCTTTCGGATCCTCTGCATCCGGTGGCCTTCTATTCCAGGACTCTATTACCTGCCGAGATGAACTATCCTATTGGAGAGAAAGAACTCCTCGCCATAAAGGATGCTTTGAGTAATTGGAGACATCTTTTGGAGGGTTCTAAACATCCCATCACCATCCTTACAGATCATCGCAATTTGCAACATCTAAAGGCCTGCAAGACCCTATCCTCCCGCCAAGTTAGGTGGAGTTTATTCTTTGACAGGTTTGACTTCAAAATTTCCTATCTCCTGGTACAGAAAATGTCAAGGCTGACTCATTGTCACGTATGCATGACAGTCACACAATTGAGACTCCTCCCTCTTCGATAATTCCACTTGATCGCTTCATTGGAGCTTATGTTCCCTTCCTACACTTACTTCTCCAATCTCTCCCTACTGAGGTTCCCCAGTGCCCCGGGTCTCAAGAGACAACCTAACGGGCTATATACATTCAACAATAAAGTTTACGTTCCCGCTTTGCAACCTACTCTCCTCAAACAACTTCATGATGCTCCACTGGCAGGTCATCCAGGAATCAGTAAGACCATTCACTTAATTAAAAGAGATTATGGTGGCCTAGGCTCTCACAGACAGTCACTGATTATGTTAATTCATGCGTCATATGTGCTACCAACAAACATTCCAGGAAGCGCCTATGGTCTTCTTACATCTATTCCTATTCCGGAAAAGACCCTGGGATGTTGTTTCCCTGGATTTCAAGTCGACCTCCCAGGTCTCAAGGTGCCAACACAATTATGGTTACTGTCGATTTATTAACAAAGATGGCTCACTTCATTCCATTAAAGAAGATACCAACCTCTCTCGAGACCGCACAAGCCTTCCTAGAGAATGTTCTTAAGTTACATGGTCTCCCTTCCCAGATTATCTCAGACCGGGGCACCCAATTCATTTCCAGATTCTGGAGAGCGCTTTGCCAAGCCTTACAAATTGATCATCGTATGTCCACTGCCTATCATCCCCAGACAAACGGTCAGACGGAACGGGTTAATCAAACACTCGAACAATACTTACGCTGTTATTGCACCCATTTACAGGACGACTGGCTCCAATTTCTTCCTCACGCTGAATTCGCGTATAATAACGCCTCCAGTTCTTCCTCAGGATTTTCTCCTTTCTACGCTAACTATGGGTTCCATCCCAAATCTGCACCAATCTCTGTTCTCCCTAACAGTGTTCCTGCTGTAGAGCATTACTTCTCAACCTTAAAGAGGACTTCAGAAATTCTCCATGCTAATCTTCGTGCAGCTCAACAAAGACAGAAGAGAAATTACGACTCCCGTAGAACTGCTCCTCCAAAATATAAAGTTGGTGATTTAGTTTGGCTCTCTACCCGAAATTTACGTCTTAATATCCCCTCAAGGAAACTAGGACGTCAATTTACTGGTCCTTTCTCCATTTCACATCTCATTAACAACAACACCGTAAAACTACTTCTACCTTCAGATTGGAAGATACATCCTTCTTTCCATGTCTCACTTATTAAACCTTTCATACCTAATCCCTTCCCTAACAGAGTTCCTCAACCCCCTTCTCCTGTTGAGGTTCTCGGTGAGACCGAATACGAGATAGAAAAAATTCTAGATTCCAAAAGACAAGGTTCTTCCCTCCAATATTTAATTCGTTGGAAAGGCTACAGCCATCTTGATGACTCTTGGGAAGATTCCTCTCACATTCATGCTCCTAGACTCATCAAGCAATTTCACCGCAGATACCCTGATCGGCCGTCACTTTCTGGTTGTATTTTTGGGACCCCCTTGAGGAGGGGAGTATGTAACGCCATCGGCGTTATTGTACATAAAACGAGCGCAGCTGTACCTTTTTCAGACAGCTGCGCTCCATCCAGTGCCTTGTCAGCGTCACTTCCGGTGCGCCCTGCGTCCCTGCGTTCCAAGCTGGAACGCGGAAGCGCGCTCGCTCGTTTCCCATGTTGGGCGGGCTATTTAAACCCTCTCTGATGGCGGCTGGGTGTTCGGTTATTGAACTCGACACCCGGCGCCATCTGTGATCCAAACAACTCCACTGAAGACCCTCTTCACCTCCTGCCTGCTAGAGGACAGTAGTTTGCAACGCCAGGACTCTCTCCATCCGGATCCCGAGGCCTAGACCACTGAGCTGACACTCTACAGCTTCTACTATCATCCTGAATCCCTGCTCTCACTCTCCTGGAAGATTTATTAAGCTCACAGCCTTCAGAACCGCAAGTACCATAGCAATCAGTCATTTCAAGCTAGAACTCACATTAGCAATATATGCTGTGTATGCTATTACTATAGGATCTTGTTCCCAGTATCTTATGTTTAGTGACTGTACTGTGAGTTTCCAGATATCACCTTCCACCTATAGTACATTCACGATACCACTGATGCGAGATAGTCTCCAGGAGAATGTGATGATTTAACCCCTCACTCTCTGTACAAATATAGAGTTAACTGGTGGTTTATTACTGAGAATTCTCCATTGTTATTGACTATTCTCAATTCAGTTTAAATAACGGCGTAGGCGTCACACTTCCTGATGATCCGTCCGATTCCCGCGGCTCCCGCAGCAGCCTGCGACTCCTGCCTGTCCTCTGTGACAGCTCCGTGCTCCAGCTCTGGGCCTCACATTAGAGCGCGGAGAGGAACTTTGAATACTCCATGCTCTGGAAACATGGAGTACGCTGCGCCCGCTTTCCTCCTGGGGGAAACGAGGTCAAGGAGGACGAGGCAGGGCCACGGTGAAGCTCTTCCTTCTAGTCCCAGGCTCTCAGGCTTATCTGCGCTCAGGCGGCCCCCCCTTTTCACTGCCATGTAGCGATGGATGCCTCTCTCTTAGCCCACACTGACACCTCCCAAAGGTTGCTGCTGACAGCCGGGTAGAAAGTCGAGGCGCATTGACAAGCTCCGGGCGCCTTCTACTCCCAGCAGAGAGTAGTGTAGCCAGCGGCCGTGGTTGCGCTCTAGGTGGCAGTGCGCTCCTAGGCGGCTGCCTAACTTGCCTAGTGGTAGTGCCGGCCCTGCCTGACCTACTCTGATCTTCTCCTGGACCCGACCTTGGCTTGTTTTATGGACTTTGTTCCTGCCTCCTGTGTTTGACTTTCTGCTTGTGACCCAGTTTTGCCTCTTGTCTCCAGTGCCTTGATCCCCAGTCTGTGACCTGGATTGTCTGCTTACCTGTGTTTGAGCCTCAGCCTGCTCTGGACTTTCTACCAGTCTTTTTCTGCTGGACCCTGATACCCATCAGTCCTTGCTCCAGTTCTACTGGACTTCCATACAAGCTCTTAGGCATGTGCATTTCGTTTCGTTCCGAATCGAAATTCGGACGAATCTTCCATTATTCGGACATTCGGATGCATACGCATTCCCGAATTGCAATATTAGCGAATTTACCAAATCAGAACGAACGTTTTCGATTCCGAATCAAAAACCCGTGGACTAAATTTGATCGGAATTAAAAAAAAATAATTATATTCGAATTTAATTCGAAAAAAATTCTATTTGAAAATAGACTACTTGTTTTCTAATCTAGTTGAAATATTTTCGATTTCGACCGGATTTTTTCGAAATTCGGTCGAAAACGAACGAATTCCGAAAACGGTCGAAATATTTTCGATTTCGACCGTATTTTTCGAAATTCGGATGAAAACGAACGAATTCCGAAAACGAATTCAACACATGTAACAAACCTAACTTAACGAAATCAATTAAAAGACGAATTGAAACGAAACGAAACAAATTTTTCACTTTTGCACATGCCTACAAGCTCCACCCTGCCTGCTGGTAGCTTGTGCCTCTTGGTGCCATCCACCCTCTGTACCACCTCCAGGGGGAGGACTGCGCTTAGTCGCAACAGCGAACAGCTCTCGGCATCTCGGCCTTGGTAAGTACACTATTCTGATAGTACAAACCAGCCATGTCAGAAGCCGACAGACCGCGTTCTCTTCTTGAGATCCTGTGCCAGCAGGTCACAGCCCTCACCGATGCGGTCCAGAAACTGCAGGAAGGCTATTCCCAGATTGACGGTCATCTCCAGCAACTTTCAGGGTCACCTGCACCAACAGTCGCAGCTCCTGCACCCACCAGCGGGGCCGCCTCTTCTCAACCTGCATCAAGCCCCACGGTGATTATGGCTTCCCCTGAGCCCAGGGTGCCCACGCCAGAGCGATTTTCAGGCGGCTGCAAAAAGTTCAGAGCCATCAAAAATGCGTGTTCCTTATACTTAGCCCTTCAGCTCAGGACTTTTTCGTCTGAAGTAGTTAAAGTGGGATTTGTCATCTCCCTGTTGTCCGAAGAGCCACAGGCTTGGGCCCACAGTCTGATGGAACAAAGAAGGCCTCTTCTGAATTCTTTGAAAACTTTCTTTGAGAGTATGTCTCAACTCTACGATGACCCTCAACGCACCGCTACTGCTGAAGCCATACTACACACCCTGTCTCAGCGGAGGAGGCCGGTGGAGGACTACACTGCTGAATTTCGAAAATGGTCGACTGATACAGCATGGAATGAACCCGCTCTTAAATACAGTACCGGCAGGGGCTGTCAGAAGCCTTGAAAGATGAGTTAGCCAGGATTGAAACTCCTGCTACTTTGGAGGATCTAATCCAATCCGCTACTAAGTTGGACAGGCGCATGCGCGAGCGGCACACTGAGTGCTTCCAGGCTCCCCGACCTAGCTGAATGCTCCCTAAACCTTCTTCCATCCATTCATCCTTTCCGGGGACTCCTGCCACCCCTGTTCTAGAGGCTGAGTCCATGCAACTTGGATTGGTCCGTGCTCCTCTCATCCCTGAAGAGAAGCAACGACGGCGACAGGCCAACCTCTGTCTGTACTGTGGAGGAACCGGACATTTTCTTCGTACCTGCCCTGTGAGACCCCGTAAGTCACGCTCACAGTTTATTTTGAACTTTCAAAACACTGGTCTGTCCCAGACTTATGTCACCCTCTCTGTCTCCTTACAGCTAACCGAAAAGGAAATTCATCTACCAGCAATTATTGATTCTGGAGCTTGCAGCTGTTTCCTAGACACTTCACTATCCCAGGAACTAAACAGATCAGATCAAATTCAGATCAAAGAACAAAGCCTCCAAGTCTACCTGGCTGATGGGTCTCTTGCTCGTTCTGGACTTGTCACACAACAAACAAGGCCCATTCTTATCACCGCGCACTCCGGCCACCAGGAGCTTCTAAGCTTCGACATCATCTTCTCCCCCATGTTTTCCATCATTTTGGGGCTCCCCTGGCTACAGGCACACGAACCTTGCATCAATTGGAACAAGAAGGAAGTCTCCTTCTCCTCTCCATAATGTTTCCAGCATTGCCTTCCTCCAGCTCCGGTCTCCTGTCTAACTGTGGCAAATGCACCTGCATCTGACAATCTCCAGCACGTCCCTCCGGTATACCTCGAATTTAGGCACGTCTTCGATAAACAAAAAGCTGACTGCCTACCACCTCATCGGTCTTATGACTGTCCCATTGATCTACTACCAGATTCGGAAATACCCTTTGGCCGCATCTTTCCACTATCAGAGATTGAACTGAGGGCTCTTAATACTTACATTGATGAGAACCTGGATAATGGGTTCATTCGTCCTTCTTCTTCACCCGCCGGAGCCGGCATCTTCTTTGTGGAGAAAAAAGATGGTTCCCTAAGACCGTGCATAGATTATAGAGAACTGAACATAATAAGGATTAAAAATTTCCACTCCTACTCGTCTCAGAGTTGTTTCAGCGTTTCCAGTCTGCCCGAATCTTCTCTAAGTTAGATCTGCGAGGTGCCTATAACCTCATACGAATCAGGCCTGGAGACGAGTGGAAGACTGCCTTCAGGTCCAGGATTGGACATTATGAATATTTGGTAATGCCTTTTGGGCTGTGTAACGCTCCGGCAAAGTTTCAGCACCTGGTAAATGACATTTTTCGAGAATACCTAGACAATTTCCTAGTTGTTTACCTGGACGATATTCTTATATTCTCTGCCACCATTGAGCTTCACCGAGTTTACATAAAGACAGTCCTTGCAATTCTCAGAAGACACAAGTTGTACCTTAAAGCA